>CM022301.1:35605901-36205901 GCA_011799875.1 Thinopyrum elongatum
GCATGCAAGCCAAGCTGCAAATGTGAAAAGAGAAGAGCGATGGATTTGGGCCTTCCACAACAGTTAAGTGTCGTGACTTCGATCATATGAAGCGCCTCCCATGGACTAAAAAAGGCCTAGTCCGTTATTATTAGTTAATAGTAAAATATTCCATAATGAAAATAAATAGGTAAAATGCAATGAATTTAGTTCGCTTTCACTGAAAACCATCCGATTTGCATAAAAAATATTCCGTGGAACCACAAGAAGGCTGTCCATAAAGAGTCTAACCGTAAGAAACGCAAGGTCCATGGCCGTAGCAAGCAATGCATGCACTTATTTATCACGATGGAAAATAATGCTGACGTCTGAGACGTGTGGAAACCATGAAGTCTTCAACGTAGTCAATAAACGAGAGAATTCTGCAGTACAGACTGATTATTGCAATCCACAAGGTATATTGTTTTCAGGGCGAGCAAGTTTCAAACTGGGCTGTACACTGCCCAGGCTTGGTTTTGTTTTAACAGGCCCAACCCATGATGACAAACAGGGCACAAAGAAAGATCCAGCAGGTATACAACTGGCCTCTGGCCTGCCAGCCTAGTTATATTTTGTCTTAGAACATCCGCATGCAGTTTTTTTACTAAATCAAACACACAGCCCGTTCTATTTTCCTCTTGAAACGCCATGTCCTACTTTCGTTTTCTAATCTCTACCTATAGTTTTACTAGTTCGTACACGTATTATTATATTGAAAATACATAAATTTCCCTTTTCATCTTTACATCCTTATTTTTTTTACCAGCGCTGATTTTTTACCACTGGTTTTCCCTAAAACCAAGTCAATTGTCCCAGTCTTATTAGCTTACAAAAACAAATGATATTTTATTTGGCAATCAATAATTTCTTAAAAAATAAATGTTTATCATTTCTGGATTAAACAGTTCGGACTCCACCAAATATGCAAAATAAGGTTGAACTTTTTGACATGGTCCGGGGCAGAAAATGGGCTGTGATAAATTCTTAAGAATTAGCAAAAGGGCTGCAAATTATTAAAAAAATAGCAAATGGGCTCTATGTTGTCTGCCACAGATTTGGAGGCTGACTTGTGGGCCTACTAAGTTTGTGTGTACACAAGGTTTCTCAAAAAAAGAAATTTAGTCAACATCGACTCTACCAGTGTCAGACCATTAGATGTCAATCTAACGGTAAATCGTTGCTTCTTCAGTCTCTGATCTTTCCTGCTCCAGCCGCCCAAACTAGCACCAGCGGAACCTCCTGCTCCCGCCTCCGTGGCAGCTATGCTGCGGGCAGGCCTCACGGCCCCACCATACTCGATCCCTGGCCTCGCTCTCCTCTACTCACCCACACCTCCTGTTATCTCCGGCGACGGAAGCCTCACACTACAGCTGAACAAGTAAACCCTCGTACCCACTCCGTGTGGGAAACAACTGCCGAGTCTTCCTCGGCTCTGGGTCGTTCCCTTACTTGGCCTCGCCGTCGTCCAACGCCTTGGTGCTCCCGCACGGCGTGGTCAACGAACGACCCATCGGAAGAGGACTATACATGGAGAGGCTGACAGCTGGGTCCACGGCCGGCACGCAAGGAAGTGCCTCCTTTTTTTTGCGTGTAGAAAGTGCCTCCTTATTACACGCAAATAATGATTCCTCCTCCTGACAGCTGGGACCCACCAAAAGGGCCTCTGGATTTCGTGAAAAAACATTCCCCCTGTGACAGCTCGTGCTCACCAGTTATTATGCACAAAAATATTGCTACCCCCGCTGCTAGGTCGATCCCACCATATTTGGAGGCTACTTGTGGGCCTATAAGTTGAAGGACGTAGGGCTTTGTTAACTTAGTCAATAAACGATTCTAGTGCGGTGACCGACGCATGTCCATCCAACGGTCATCGTGCTTCTTCAACCTCTGGTCTTCTGCTCCTGCCGCTCAAACCAGGCTGGCGTGCCGCCTGCTCCAGCCTCCCTAGCCGGCTGTGCTGCCACGCAGGCCTCAACCGCCCCACCCTACTCCACCAGGCTAGGCCTTCCCTCTACTCACCCACACCCCCTATTATTCTCCAGAGACGGCAGCCTCAAACCGCAGCCAAAGCAATCAACCCTCGTACTCCCCTCCGCATGGGATCCATGCTGCGTATTCCCCGGCTCCGGGTTGTTTCCCTTCCTAGGTCGAGCCGTCGTCCACCCTGGTGCTCTCTGGGCGGTAGGCGTCGTTAACACGGTCAAAGAACGACAGCCATCAGAAGAGGACTGTAAGTGGAGAGGCTGACAGCTGGGTCCATGGCCGCACACAAGGAAGTGCCTCCTATTACGCGCACAATAATGATTCCTCCACCTGACACCTCGGACCTACCGGAAGGCCTCTGTATTTCACGAAAAAACCGTCCCCCCTGAGCTGGGACCCACCGGCTTTATCTTCGCACGGAAGGAACTGATCCTTCTTACCACCTGACAGCTGGGACCCACCAGGTTGAAGCAGGTAGTGTTATCTGTCCAGCGTGAAACATGTACGTACATAGCGGTCGATTGTTCTCTCTGCAGTGACGTACCGTGGCCGAGTAAGGAAGTGGCACGTGTTGAAGTAGAGGCGCTGATGTAGCATGTCACGCAGTCCCGTCTATATCGTGTACACGTACGTACGGCCACGCTGCAAGATAGTAATACGGCTATGTATTTACATACGGGTGGGGTCTCTAACGCGTACAGCAACGTCATCCTGTTCATCGGCAGCAAACGGCTAGGTCGGAAAGCAGTGTAAACGCGTTGCATGTTCATAGGGAGCCAAAGCGCTTGGACAGAACAGCTGATGAAACGAGGTCTCGGTACCGAGAACGGAGGAAACGGCCTTCTATTCGAGATCCGGTACGGGTCTACGGGTCCTGTTCATTGGGAAGGGTCCTGGCGTACCGCAAAACGGAGGAAAAGGAAACAGACCTGTTCGAGTGCTACGGTCGAAACGGGGTGATGTTGATCGGGAGGGGTGGTGGTACCGCAAAACGGAGGAAACGGACTTGTGTTGGAGGCCCTACGGTCGAATGGGGTCCTGTTCATCGAGAGGGGTGTGGCGTACACACAAACGGGACTCCACGGGGCTACTGTTCATCCACCGTCGACTTCCTCTAGCCTTCACCTGCTACTGTTCATCCCACCGTCGATTTCCTCCACACTCACAAGCTACTGTTCATCCACAGGGGTCCTGTATCCGCCCTCCACCAGACTACATTCATCATGGGGGTCGTTCACCAGCCTCCCACGGCTACTGTTCAACCAGCCCTCCAAGGTGTTCATCGGCTACTATTCATCCACCCCCACCTCCTCGATCGTGGTCCTGTTATCCAGCGGCAACGGCCTTACTACACGGGATCCTATTATCACAACCCCACCGGGGAACTGTCATCCAACCCATCGGGAACGTTCATCAAGAGGCAGCGTCGATCGGCTTCAGTTAGCAGCAGTAGCGAAGGAATCAGTCGGGTTCAGTTAACAGCAAGGGATCGATCGGTGTTCAGTAACGTAGCAGTGCACAATCGCTCGGGTTCAGTTAGAGCCCAACGCCTCGCTTGGGTTCGGTTAGAGGTGCACGCTCACACACACATGCGTACGTGTATGAGAGAAACGCGCAAACCTCGTCATCGCTCGGCCCGACACACCCGTAACTGGGAACTCCCCGAAATTTTCCTCGCCCTCGCTTCTACCATGATTTTTCCGTCATGACGGCCGCCCAAAGAATGTCATGCAGGTGTGTCTCGGCCACCCAGGTCGAAAAGCCCATTTCTATCATAGAAGTAGGAGCCCACCAATCTATGATGATACGGCGTTGTCACATTATCGTCATAGAAGTGTCAAAGCATGACAGAGAAAAAAAATTGTTCGCCCAAAATGTCACGGAGTTTCTTTTTTGTAGTGTTTATGCATTTACTTTTGCAAGAGTCAAAGTATTCTTCTCTATTCCTTTTATTTTCTTTTTGAAGCATCATGTGGTGAGGAAGATCTAGGCACATATATCCGTTGAATATGGGTAGGCTATGAGTTATTATGTTTACATCACCCTTGAGTGTGAATGCGTTGGGAGGCTAAACTATAAGCCCTATCTTAATGTGTTGTTGAAACTTTTTGCTCATGGGTATGCGCTGAGTGTTAGCAATATAGAAGACTTATGGGTTGAGTATGTGGACTTGCTATAAGGTCGATACGTGACCTTCCTGAAAAGATGATGAATTGTAGTTGCAAGTTGCTGAGAACATAGTTTGTTGGTTTTTCATAGAGTTTATGGCTTTATACTTCGATGTTGTGATGAATTGTTACTTGTCATAGAGAAGTTTATGACAACGTATGTGATAAGAGGTTCAGATAAAGTTTGTTGCTGTTATAATATTTTACATGATGCTTCTATGGTCCATATTTTGTTTTTTATCGACACCTCTCTCTCTAAGCATGTGGACATGTTTTTGATATGGTTTTTTCGTTGAGGACAAGCGAGGTCTAAGCTTGGGGGAGTTGATACGTCCATTTTGATCATGTTTACCTACGTTATTTATAATGTTTTATGCATAATAATGCTTTTGGGATTAATTCTATTGCCTTCTTCTCTCTCGTAATTGCAAGGTTTACACAAAGAGGGATAATACCGGCAGCTGGAATTCTGGACCAGAAAAAAGCATGTCAGAGCACACTATTCAGCACAACTCCAAATAAGCTGAAACTTCACGGGATTTTTATGGATTATTTAAGAATTATTGGAGGAAATAACTACCAGAGGGGGCCCACCAGGTGGGCCACAACCCACCTGGGCGCACCAGGCCCCCCAGGCGGCCCTGGTGGGTTGTGCCCTCCTGGCCCACCTCCGGCGCCCCTCTTCTGGTATATAAGTCATTTTGACATAGAAAAAAATAGAAGGAGAGGACTTCCGGGACGAAGCGCCAACCGTCACAAGGCGGAACTTGGGCAGGAGCACTTTTGCCCTTCGGGGAGCGATTCCGTTGGGGGAACTTCCCTCCCGGAGGAGGGAAATCATCGTCATCGTCATCACAACAACTCTCCCATTTTGGGAGGGCCACTCTCCATCAACATCTTCAAGCACCATCTCCTCTCAAACTTAGTTCATCTTTGTGTTCAATCTTTGTACCGGAACCTTAGATTGGTGCTTGTGGGTGACTAGTAGTGTTGATTACATCTTGTAGTTGATTACTATATGGTTTATTTGAGAGAAGATTATATGTTCAAATCGATTTTGCTATTTAATAGCCCTCTGATTTGAGCATGATTATTATTTGTGAGTGTATTTTGTTCTTGGTACGGGAGAAGTCATGTTGCAAGTAATCATGTGAACTTGATATGTGTTCGATATTTTGAGATATGTATGTGTGATTCTCTAGTGGTGTCGCGTGTGAACGTCGACACATGGTACTTCACCATATTGTGGGCTAAGGGAAGCATTGTGGAGTAGTAATTAGATGATGGGTTGCTACAGTGACAGAAGCTTAAACCCTAGTTTATGCGCTATTCCGTATGGGACCGATTTGGATCCAAAGTTTAATGCCATGGTTGATTTTATCTTAAGACTTTCCTCGTAGTTGCGAATGCTTGCGAGGGGGTGTTATCATATGTAGGAGGTTTGTTCAAGTAAGAACAACACCTAAGAACCGGTCCACCCACATATAAATTATCAAAGTAGCGAACACGAATACAACCGAATAGATGAAAGTGATATGATGAAATTCCCGGTGTACTCTTAAGAATGCTTTGCTTATCATAAGGACCCTTTGGCTTGTCCTTTGCCACAAAAGGATTGGGCTATCTTGTTGCACTTTATTTACCGTTACCGTTACTCTCATTACAAATTATCTTGCTATCAAACTACTTGTTACCGACTATTTCAGTGCTTGAGAAAATACTTGCTGAAAACCACTTGTCATTTCATTCTGCTCCTCGTTGGGTTCGACACTTTACTTATGGAAAGGACTACGATTGATCTCCTATATGTTGGTCATCAAGCCCGGGTGCACCCACGCTGCCACCACCACCGCTCTCCGCCGCGTGCCGTCGACCGTTCCTCCAACAAGCCCCCGCCGCCCGAAGCCGGCCGGCGCCTGATATGGTTCTCCGTCGTATCTACTTTCTAATGCTTTTACTCTTTGTTTTGGACTCAATTTGCAGATTTGAATGAAACTAACTCGTATTGACAATGTTTTCGCAGTACTACCATGGTGTTGTTTTTGTGCAGAAATAAAAGTTTTCGGAATGGGAACGAAACTTTTAGGAGATTTTTTTATGGAATAAGAAAATACTGGAGTCAAGAACCAACGGAGGGGGGCCCCTGGGTGAGCACAACCCACCAGGGCGTGCCCCCCTCCGGTGGCGCCCAGGTGGGGTTGTGCCACCTAGTGGCCCCGCTGACCATATCTCTGTCGCTATAAAATCCTATTTTCGGAGAAAAAAAATCAGGGAGAAAGAATTATCGCGTTTCACAAGAGGAGCTGCTGCCACCTCCGTTCTTCATCGGGAGGCAGATCTGAAGCCCGTTTGGGCTTCGGAGAGGGGAATCTATGATTAGTCATCACCAACCTTCTCCATCGACGATTTCATGATGCTCCCAACGGGAGTGGTAATTCCTTCATAGGATCGCTAGTCGGTGGGATGGATGAGATTTATCATGTAATCGAGTTAGTTTGTTAGGGCTTGATCCCTAGTATCCAATGTTCTGAGATTGATGTTGCTATGACTTTGCCACCGCTTAATGCTTGTCAATTTGGGCCTGGTGCCATGATTCAGATCTAAAACCGTTTATGTTATCACCGATACGTCTCCAACGTATCTACATTTTTGATTGTTCCATGCTGTTTATATTTCATTCTTGGAAGTTTTATAAATCATTTTATAGCAACTTTATATCATTTTTTTGGGACTAACCTATTGACATAGTACCCCAGTGCCAGTTCCTATTTTTTCCTTGCTTTTATTCAAAGAAAATCAATACCAAACGAGAGTCCAAATGCAGCAAAACTTTTTGGAGATTTTTATTGACCAGAAGGAACAACTTGGGTGAAGAAGTACCAGAGGGGTGCCCGAGGGGGCACAACCCACTTGGGCGCGCCTGGGGGCCCAGGCGCGCCCGGTGTGGGTTGTGCCCACCTCGGTGGCCTCCGCACCGCTTGTTTGCTCTATAAAACCCCCAATATTCCAAAAACCTAGGGGAGTCGACGAAACACACTTCAGCCAGCGCCGCAACTTCTAGAAACCACAGTCCAATCTAGAACCTTCATGGAGGGGTTCATCATCCTCATTAGTGCCTCTCCGATTGATGCATGAGTAGTTCATTGTAGACCTACGGGTCCGTAGTTAGTAGTAGATGGCTCTCCTCTCTCCTTCTTGATTCTCAATACATGGCTCTTGGAGATCTATTGATGTAACTCTGTTGCGGTGTGTTGTTGGGATCCAATGAACGTTGAGTTATGATCATATCTATGTTTTTATCCATGAAAGTTATTTGAGTCTTTTGATCTCTTATATGCATGATTACTTATAGCCTCGTATTCTTTTTGAACTTTGGTTTAGTTAGGGCTGACTAGATCGATTTTTCTTGCCATGGGAAGAGGTGCTTTGTGATGGGTTCAATCTTGCGTGGCTCAATCCCAGTGACAGAAGGGGAAAGGACACGTATGTATCATTGCTATTAAGGATAACAAGATGGGGTCTATTCCACGGAATAGATCTTGTCTCATCATGTCATCGTTCTTATTGCATTACTCCATCTCTCCCATGAACTTAATACACTAGATGCATGCTGGATAGCGGTCGGTGTGTGGAGTAATAGTATAGATGCAGACAGAGTCGTTCTACTAATCTGGACGTGATGCCTATATAATGATCATTGCCTGGATATCATCATGATTATTTGAAGTTCTATCAATTGCCCAACAGTAATTTGTTTTACCCACCGTTGCTATTTTTCTCGAGAGAAGCCACTAGTGAAATCTACGTCCCCGGGCTCTTCTGTATAATTTTGCCTTTGAGATCTATTTTTATTTGCTTTTATTTTCAGATCTATTAATCCAAAACCCAACCAAAATACCTTGCGCAATTCTGTATTTATTTTGTCTTATGTTCCGCAAGAATCTATTTGTCCAATCTACTATATTATTTATCTATCTTTTTACCTGAGAGGGTTGAAAACCCTCTTTTACGTCGGGTTGCAAGTATTTGTTCTTTGTGTTGCAGGTACGTTCACGTAGTGTTGCGTGGTTCTCCTACTGGTTCTGAGAACTGGTCTCATCACTGAGGGAAATACCTACCGTGTAGCTGTGCTGCATTTCCCTTCCTCTTTGGGGAAATACCGACATAGTTCAAGCAGCATCAAAAGGAATTTCTGGCGCCGTTGCGGGGAGACATCATCAACATTACCAGGTTCCTAATCACAAATCTCATCTCCTTGCAATTTACATTATTTGCCATTTGCCTCTCGTTTTCATCTCCCTCACTTCACAAAAATTGTGCCTTTTATTTGCCCTCTTTTTCGTTCGCCGTTTTCATCCGATCTGTTTTTAGTGCAATTGTTGCGTAGTCACGATGACTCAAGAGAAACAACAGTTGTGTGATTTCTCCAATCCAACAACAATGATTTTATTAGCACTCCGATTGCTCCTCCCGCCACTAGAGCGGAGTCTTGTGTATTATTGCCGCTTTTGGTGAATCTTGTTATGAAAGATCAATTTTCGGGTACTAGTGAGGATGCGCGTCCCATCTAACACATTCGTGGAACTATGCGAGATGCAAAAGAAAAATATGTGGACAATGATATTGTGAAGTTGAAGTTATTCCCGTTTTCTTTGCGAATCGTGCAAAAATTTGGTTTCTTCTTTGTCTCGCAATAGCATCGATTCTGGGACAAGTGCAAAGACGCTTTTATTACTAAGTATTTTCCGCCCGCGAAAATTATTTCCTAGGACACAAATCATGAATTTTAAGCAACTTGAGCATGAACATGTTGCGCAATCTTGGAAAGAATGAAATTGATGCTAAGAAATTGCCCTACTCATGGTTTAAATCTTGGATGATCATACAAAAATTTTATGCGGCATTGAATATTGTCTCTAGAAATCTTTTGAGATTCCGCCCGCGGGTGGTACTTTTATGGAGATTACTTTGGGTGAAGTCTAAATTTCTTATATATTATGGCAAATTATTCACAATGGCATACCCAAAAGAGCACCTACTACTAAAAAAGTTAATTCGGTTAAGAAATCGCTACTTGAGTGAAAAAGTTGATGCTCATATGAAGTTGGTTGCTAATAAAAGTGCTCCTATCGATCTTAATGATGTGCCTTTGTCTACTTTGATTGAGAAAATAGTGATGCCGTAGATGTGAATTTTGTCTCACGAAACAATTTCAATAACAATGCTATAGAGGTAATTTTAATCCTAGGCCTTTTCCTAGCAATTCCTCTAATAATTATGGTATTCCTATGGTAATCCTTCTTATGATAATAATAGGAATACCTCTGATCTTGAAAACAATATTAAGGAATTTATCAATGCTCAAAAAGTTTTCAACAATAGGATGAAGAAGAAAAGTTGAGTAAGATTGATGATATGTCTAGAAGCATTGATTGAATTTCCATGATGTAGAAACTCCCAAGATGAAATTTTTGTTGCCTAAGGTTTAAAGAATCAATTAAAAGCTTTATGTGTTTCTATGGATGAAAGTAAGAAAAGAACCGCTATGCTTTAGAGCTAAAGAGAATTTTAAGAAAAGCATTTTCTAGTGATTGCTTTCATAATAGTGATGAGATCTTAAAGTGATTGGTGTTTCTTCCCTTGATTCCTTGTTTACTAAAATTAAAATGATGAAAAGGACTGAAGAAGAGTCAACTTTAGCTAGAAGGCGTCCGATAATTCGGAGGGTGAAAATCTTGTTGAGAAAATTGATAAAAGTGGGTTTGCAGAGGTCAATACTTTAACTAGTGATGTGCCCACTCTTTTGGATTACAAAGACTTTAATTATGATAGTTGCTCTTTGATTGATTGTATTTCTTTGTTGCAATCCATGATAAATTCCCCCATGCTTATGAAAAAATAAAGCTTTTACTAAACATATCATTGATGCATGATGAAGCTTTGGAAGAAAAATTGGAATTAGAGATCTCAATTCCTAGAAAATTACATGATGAATGGGACCTACCATCAAGTCAAGATTAAAATTATGATTGTTTTGCTTTATGTGATTTGGGTGCTAGTGTTTCCACAATTTTGAAGTCTTTGTGATGTGCTTGGTCTTACTGACATTGAAGAGTGTTCTTTAAATTTACACTTGGCGGATTCCACTACTAAAAGCCTATGGGAAAAATTAATGATGTTCTTATTCTTGCAAATAGGAATTATGTGCCCATAGATTTTATTGTTCTTTATATTGATTGCAATCCATCTTGTCCAATTATTCTTGGTAGACCGTTTTTGCGTACTATTGGTGCCGTGATTGATATGAAAGAAGGCATATGAAATTTCAATTTCCACTAAGAAGGGTATGGAACACTTCCCTAGAACAAGAATTAAGCCACCATATGAATCAACACGGGCATCCTATGTATCTAGAAATAAAGATGACAATACTTGAATCTTTGCATTATGCCTAGCTAGGGGCATAAAACGATAGCGCTTGTGTAACATCCCAAAATTATAAATTTTGGAATGTTATATTAAATAATATTTTTTTATTGTTTGTTTGATTGTGTGTGATTGATTGTGTGAATTGGGTGAAATTTGAAACTTTTTGAAAGTTGAATGAGGGAATGAAATGACTTTCCCAAAGATTTCTCTTTGCATTTATGATTTCCATGAATTTGAATTCATTTCATCACAAACCCTAGAGTGAGGATAATATGACTTCTTCCATTTAAAGAAATGAAAAGGGATTTGAATTCCATCTGAAAACATTTCAAATTCAGAAACTTTATGCAACTCAATGATTTTCATGAGAGAAGATAAAATGACTTCTTCAAATTATATGAAATATGAGTTGGAAGCTTAAAAGAATCAAATAGAAAGCACCTTTGAAGTTATTTGAAACCCACTTTCAGTTGGAGTTATTTTTGTTATTCAAATTATTTTCCTCCTAAAAATAATATATGGAAAATAGGGTAAAATGATTCCCTAAAATAGAAACGTGGAGAAAAATAAATTGAAATCATTATGGTATTTTAAAAATGATTTTTATGGGTTTTTATTGCAACAGTAGCACTGTTTGATTTATTTAAATTTTGTGGAATTTATTTGCCTCTGAAAATATGTTCATGATTTAGGATTTATTTTTCTAAAAACTTTTATATATAATATGCCTATATAAAATTTGTATTTTCTTTGGTTTAGGTTTTGTTTTCCTACTTTGTTTTATTTTAAAAAAAAGAAAGGCCGAAGCCACCGAGCCCATCTCTTTCTCCCCTACCTCTCTCACCGGCCCACCGGCCTTTCGGCCCAGCCGATTCGCACAGGCCAAGCCGCTACGCCCGGTCGCCCGCTCCCTCCCCTCTCGTTTCCTCTCACTGACCGGCGGGCCCCGCCTCATTCTTCCCCTCGCCTACGCAACCGACCGCAGCCGGATCGCGCGCCACGCCACCGTATCCCGGAGATCGCGGGATCCTCTCCCCGATCTTCCCCCTCCTCAAGTCGACCTACCAACTATATATACACCCTCCCTCAACCCGTTCCGCCCTTTCCCGAACCTTGAGATCCCCTGCTTCGCTGCCATTGCTCGCCGGAATACACGCCAGCCACTGCGCCATTGTTGCCCACCTCGTCACCTCCCTCGCCCTGAGCCCTGCTGCCTCCACCAATCGCCTCGCCACCGTCCATGCACCTCCCCGTGCACTCTCCCGAGCGCTAAACCCACCAGAGCCCTCCCCGACGATACCCAAGCCGCCATTGCCGTCGTCGATCTCGCCCTGCTCGACTCCGTCATCCGTGAGCTCGCCACCGACCACCCCCGTGATCGCGTCGTCCGCTATGTGCCTGTGCCGCTCGCCGTCGCCGAAGGATAACCGGAGCACCCGCACACCATCGCTGCCCGACGTCTCTGCCTCCTGACCTCGCCGGACTTCCCCTCCCGTTGTAAGCCGCCTCGTCGTCCGATCTCGTTCAACGGATCAGATTAGATTCCACATACCCCTGTGGTTTATTTTAAGTGAACCGCCGGCTTTGTTGTTTTATTTAGTTGACCATAGTGGTTTTGTTAAGGCTCGGCCGTCTGCTAGTTTACTTAGGGCGCCCACAATCTCCGAGGCAATCAGGAGCCGCCACGTGTACCCTGTCCGATCGATAGCATCTTTTCTTTTACTGTTTTTATTCTGTTCACAGAAATAGTTCTGATCTTAGATCTTTAATATCTTTTAGGATATTTAATGTTTTGAGTGATTCTAGTTGCACCGTGTCACAAATTTATTGAAATTTCTTGTTTGTGTACTTAGATTAAATTTGAGTAGTTTAAAATTGAGTTTGATGGAATTTGTTTCAAATCACTAATTGGCCGTATTTTGAGTTTTATAAATATTTTGATCGATTCTTTTTCTACTGTTTTGTTATTGTTTTGCCTATCCAGTAGCATATAGTTATTTATTTTTAGTTTATATTAAATTAGGGTTTTAGGCAAAACAGTACTGTTTTAGTTCTAGTTTTGTTTTAATCTTTTCTTTATAGTTTTAATTGTTTTTAAATTATTTTTTTTGTCACTTTTCACAAATTAGTTTTGTTTCTGTTAGTCAGCAAAAGAAAATTTTATTTTATTTAGTTTTGTATAAAAACTTGTATAGGTCATAGTTAGAGTTTCATAGAAGCTTTTTATTTGTTCTTTTTTGCTACGAAAAGTTTATGAAAATTCTTTCTGTTATTTTACAAAAAAAACTCTTATTGTTTTCTGTTAATTATTAGTTTATTATTTTATTTGTTGTTAGGTTTTATTTAGGACAAAATTATTTTGGTGTGCATAATAGAGTTTTTCTTTAGTGTTTTCTTTATAGTTTTCTTTGAAGTTCTTTTGGACTTATATTTTGGTTTTTATTATTGATTTTCTTCATTTATTTTATTTGATGAATTGCATTTTGAGTTCTTTAATGATTGTTAGAATTGCTTGCTAGAATGCTAGCTTATGTGAATGTCATGTTTTTTAATATAGATTCTCCACGGAGTGACGAATAGTTCCATCAAGTTTTCTGAGAGCGTTAATATCTTCATCACCTTACCAGGCAAGTTCACTTTGAACATGTTTTTCATACATATGTTTTATTTGCATGTAGTAGCACCCTTTCAATAATCCCTCCAGTAGTGTTATTGACTTCTTGTAGTTGAGTAGAATGCATGAGGTAGTAACCCATCTCCCTGATTACCAAGCCCGGGACGTTATGTAGTTTAAATGCTACGCTATAGTAGGCGGGTTTGGTACGAGTGTTCGGGAGTGGTGTGAGAATGGAGGACTCTACGTCAATGACGACAACTCCATGCTGGAATCTGCAAGGACTGCACCTTCGAGGCCTCAAGACTTCAAGACTCGAGACAAGAATTCAATACACACTACTGGGTGAAGGACGGTTGACGGGCACCTTGGAGAAACCAGTGGATGGCCGGGATGCATGGAGAAGCGCCATGACATATTGTGGAAAGCTTCACCCAGACTCAAAGAGACGGAAGAATACTTCATGCCCGGAAGCTTACCTGTGCAACCGCAAGTCAATATGGGCTCTGGCTTGGTTGACCTTAGTGGTTACTCTGGCTGGGACGGTGCTAGCAGATGTAGAACTACGGTAGGATTGGATGAGCACCGGACAGTTGTCAGAGGAACTCTTCGGAAGACCATGTTTCGATCGTCCTGTTCTCAAACATCATGAAGTGCGAGGAGGAAACGGGAGGGATCGAATCTTGCGGGTAAAGTGTACAAACCTCTGCAGAGGGTTTAAACCTAATCGATTACCGTGTCCCCGGTTACGGACAACTTGAGCCTCTAGACTTGGATCTATCTCGGAACTCTCAACACGAGACTGATAACTTAATTGTGGGCAACTTATGATGATTTGGGCAATGAGACATCGGTTGGCGGAACCATGTCATGATAGAAAACTCTGTAGTACAGACTCCTGATATTCCTTTGATGTAGGGAAAATAAAACCAGCTTTTACGCAAAACAAAACTCAGACACAGAGCCACGAAGCCAATTTGCATATAGTATAGTTTTATCATCTATTTTCTCATGTTGTGATCTTGCCGGTACATTCAATGTACTGACCTACACGGCTGCAATGTATCATGTTGCAGATACTTTCTTCCGACGAGTAAGAGTACGGTATAGGGTTACGGTCTACACTCAACTTGCCGATGGCGTTGATGGGACTCCACACCCAATTGTTTGTTTCCGCTGAGACTTATGAGGTATATATCTGTTTTACGTTATTTATACATGTGGTTGCACTTTGATATATACATTGATGTACTGTGTGTGCCAGGATACTGATCCAGGGATGGCACGGATACACAGAGGCTTGACCGTTTGAGGTCGGGTCGCTACAGATATGGTATCAGAGCACATGTTGACTGTAGGACGTGACCCTAGAAATCGGAAATCCCTAGGATAGGATATTTCTAAAACTTTGTTTTTAAAAAGACCCTTACTTCTCATCTTTTCTGATTTTACCACAAACTCCCTCTTACCTCAGATAGTTAGAATATACACTTTACCCTTCTGACCACACAAAGGATCAACTGAAGCTGCTCCAAGAAGAACAAGATATCGGACAACTGATGGCCACTTCAGAGTAAAGAGTATTTCACCATACATTTTGGAGAAAGAAGCTACAACCGTTGAAGACTCTGAAGACTCGAAGAAATTGAAGACTCTGAAGATTTATTTGACCTTTAGAAGACCAAACCCCTGTTATATACTTACGTTAGATTGCGATGATTGTGAGATGTCATTTGTTTGATGTTTTTCCGACAGCCACAAAATAAAACCCGTTTCTTCAAAACTTTTGTTTGTATTGTGTGTATATCCCTCCATTCTTCTCTCGTATCTCATCCCAAAACCCTTGGACCCAAAGATGATGAATGAAGTTGGACTGGTATTCTCTGGATTAAAAACAAGGAGGATTAATTCGGGAAAAATTTGATTGCAAGAAAGTATGAGGTTCAATACGCTCTTCAGTATTTTACCGGGAGTGCTGCAACCTGGTGGAAAATGCATCAAGCCATACAAGGATGCAATGGAGCAAAAACCTGGGAGGAATTCAAGAAGACTCTATTGAGATCACGTCTCATCCGGAAGCACTGTGATAACCTGATGAAGAAACCTTGTGCCTGCAAGATTTGCGGAGAAATAGGACACACCCAGGAGGAACACAAGGATGGATGCCCTCATTGTGAGGAAAATCACTCAGCCAAAGAATGCCCGACTGGGAAGGTTACTTGTTTCCTGTGTGAAGGAACTACGCACTACCCTGCTCAGTGTCACCTTTACCCCAAGGTACAAGAAGTTATCAATCAACAGAAAGAAGCCCTCATGGAAAGTTTAGAAGCACCTGCGATGAAGGAAGCTATTGAAGACCCTGATGGTGAAGGCCTAAATAGATTTTACGCTCATGCTTGCTATTCATGTGGAGAAGAAGGACATTATTCCCAGTATTGCCCAAAGGAAAGAGAAGAGTATCTGGGACATTTCCCGACAGCAGAAGTGAAGTTTGACCCTCGGGAAAATAGAATCTCTGATCATTATGGAGAGATCCAGGAAGAGAAAATGAAGGCATCCCCAGAACAACTCAATTTCTGCAGAGAAGGACCTGAGTCATATCACTTGTTACAGGTGCAAGGATTTAGGTCATTACGCTGGTAAATGTCCAGAAAAGAAGCTAAAAATCCAAGGAGCCCACATAATCACAAAGAAGCCCCGAGACTTGTCAAAAGTCATCTGTTTTCGCTGCAAGGAAGCAGGACATTATGCTACTAAATGTCCCGAAAAGATGAAAGCTGGAGCTGAGTTGTTGGAATTTTGATATTGGTAATAAGTGTAGTAGGAAGCAATTTACTTTCATGAGTACAATGAGTTGAGTTATGTAATGGATGCTCAGAGATTGTAATGAATTCATGAAATCAATAAAGTTAATGTGTCATGATTTCATATGTGGATTTTTTTGAGTTGTTACTCTAAAAACACAGATGTTGACCATTTTCAAGGATATGAGAAATATGGTCTATAGATGGATTTGTGTATTACATTTTAACGGTGGTAGTACCCTGTGGGAACACCAGACCAATGGAAAGGATAATTATATTCCACAGACTGGAGTTCGGACAAAAAAAATAGTTGGAGTTTTGCTTTTGATACGATAGTTATGAAGAAATGGGGTACTATTGGATTTAAAGGAGATGTAATGTTTGAATATGGAACAATTGTAACTCCCAGGATAAGTTAAAGTTGTGCAAGTATTGAAGTGGACCCATAACCCACAGGCCCAGGAATTAATAAGGATCGAGTACCCCCCCCCACCTGGAAGAAGAAATGTTGGAAGAAGTTGTGAATTGATCAGCAGACGTTTCTTAGGAGGTTACGAAAACCCGAGAGTTGTGAAGAAACGATAGATGTTTTGTTCAGCTTGCAGAATTAATGGATTGATCCGAACTAAGTTCATCGACAAGAGAAATTCTGCAATGCTTGTGAGGATGCCCAAGTGCTAGAATACGTGATTCACCGTCAGTGTATGAAGTAATGTTTCAAGTACGGGATGGATTGGCCCCCATACTAGAGACTTCTGTCATGAACTATCATATGTTGATGGAAAATCAGAGAGCCTTGAAACCTTAGAAGAGTATCGACACGATAAGCCATAAAAAATAGAATGGTGGAACGATGGATCCATGTACAGACAACCGTTGCCAATCGTAGGTTACGGTGAGATTAAACCCAGGCCCGTCTCCTGCAGAAACCATAAATTATTGACCACCATGAGATTTCGATAGTTGTTTAGTATTGGCGACAGACCCGTCAACTGAGAAGACCCAATCTCGTAAGAACCTTACTCTGATGAAAGGACACAAGATTTTGAATAAAAGGTTATGCCCTACCGGAAGAGCACCAGTAAAAGAGTTATCCCGAAGCTCCATGAAGATCATCATTGCGAACCCAAAAGGATGAAGTACATGAGTTCTGTTGGAAACATAACCCTGCTTTTAAGTGTGGTAGCACACTAGACCATTCCGATCAATGGAATTGCCGGAAGACCCCCAAACCCTAACCTTTTCTTGCTAGCCTCTTCGAATCTCGAGGACGAGATTCATTTTAAGTGTGGTAGGTTTGTAACATCCCAAAATTATAAATTTTGGAATGTTATATTAAATAAATATTTTTGATTGTTTGTTTGATTGTTGAGTGATTGATTGTGTGAATTGGGTGAAATTTGAAACTTTTTGAAAGTTGAATGAGAGGGAATGAAATGACTTTCCCAAAGATTTCTCTTTGCATTTATGATTTCCATGAATTTGAATTCATTTCATCAAAAAACCCTAGAGTGAGGATAATATGACTTCTTCCATTTAAAGAAATGAAAAGGGATTTGAATTCCATCTGAAAACATTTCAAATTCAGAATCTTTATGCAACTCAATGATTTTCATGAGAGAAGATAAAATGACTTCTTCAAATTATATGAAATATGAGTTGGAAGCTTAAAAGAATCAAATAGAAAGCACCTTTGAAGTTATTTTGAAACCCACTTTCAAGTTGGAGTTATTTGGCTTTTATCAAATTATTTTCCTCCTAAAAATAAATATATGGAAAATAGGGTAAAATGATTCCCTACAATAGAAAAGTGGAGAAAAATAAATTTGAAATCATTATGGTATTTTAACAATGATTTTTATTGGGTTTTATTACAACAGTAGCACTGTTTGCTTTATTTAAATTTTTGTGGAATTTATTTGCCTCTGAAAATATGTTCATGATTTAGGATTTATTTTTCTGAAAATTTTTATATATAATATGCCTATATAAAATTTGTATTTTCTTTGGTTCAGGTTTTGTTTCCTACTTTGTTTTATTTTAAAAAAAAGAAAGGCCGAAGCCACCGAGGCCCATCTCTTTCTCTCCCTACCTCTCTCCCCGGCGCACCTGGCCTTTCGGCCCAGCCAGCCCTGCACAGGCCAAAGCCGCTACCGCCCGGTCGCCCGCTCCCTCCCATCTCGTTTCCTCTCACTGACTGGCGGGCCCCGCCTCATCTTCTTCCCCTCGCCCACGCAACCGCCGCAGCCGGATCGCGCCGCCACCGTATCCCGGAGATCGCGGGATCCTCTCCCCGATCTTCCCCCTCCTCCAAGTCGACCTTCCCCCTATATATACCCCTCCCGTCAACCCGTTCCGCCCTTTCCCCAACCTTGAGATCCCCTGCCTTCGCTGCCATTGCTCGCCGGAATACAACGCCAGCCACCGCGCCATTGTTGCGCACCTCGTCACCTCCCTCGAGTCTGAGCCCTGCTGCCTCCACCAATCGCCTCACCACCGTCCACAGCACCTCCCCGTGCACTCTCCCGAGCGCTAAACCCACCGGAGCCCCCTCCCCGATGATACCCGAGCCGCCACCGCCATCGTCGATCTCGCCCTGCTCGACTCCGTCATCCCCGAGCTCGCTACCGACCACCCCCGTGATCGCCGTCGTCCGCTATGTCGCCTGGTGCCATCGCCGTCGCCGAAGGATCACCGGAGCACCCGCCACCATCGCCGCCCGACGCTCTACCTCGCCTCGACCTCGCCAGACTTCCCCTCCCCGTTGTAAGCCGCCTCGTCTGTCCGATCTCGTTCAACGGATCGGATTAGATTCCACATACCCCTGTGGTTTATTTTAAGTGAACCGCCGGCTTTGTTATTTTATTTAGTTGACCGTAGTGGTTTTGTTACGGCTCGACCGTCTGCTAGTTTACTTAGGGCGCCCACATCAACGAGGCAATCAGGAGCCGCCACGTGTACCCTTTCCGATCGATAGCATCTTTTTCTTTTTCTGTTTTTATTCTGTTCACAGAAATAGTTCTGATCTTAGATCTTTAATATCTTTTAAGATATTTAATGTTTTTGAGTGATTCCAGTTGCACCGTGTCACAAATTTATTGAAGTTTCTGTTTGTGTACTTAGATTTCAAATTTGAGTAGTTTAAAATTGAGTTTGATGGAATTTGTTCAAATCACTAATTTGGCCGTATTTTGAGTTTTATAAAATATTTTTGACTGATTCTTTTTGCTACTGTTTTCTTATTGTTTTGCCTACCCAGTAGCATATAGTTATTTATTTTTAGTTTATATTAAATTAGGGTTTCAGGCAAAACAGTACTGTTTTAGTTCTAGTTTTGTTTTAATCTTTTTTTATAGTTTTAGTTGTTTTTAAATTATTTCTTTTTGTCACTTTTCACAAATTTAGTTTTTGTGTTCTGTGGTCAGCAAAAGAAAATTTTATTTATTTAGTTGTTGTATAAAACTTGTATAGGTCATAGCTAGAGTTTCATAGAAGCTTTTTATTTGTTTCTTTTTGCTACGAAAAGTTTATGAAAATTCTTTCTGTTATTTTACAAAAAAAACTCTTATTGTTTTCTGTTAATTTATTAGTTTATTATTTTATTTGTTGTTAGGTTTTATTTAGGACAAAATTATTTTTGGTGTGCATAATAGAATTTTCTTTAGTGTTTCTTTATAGTTTTCTTTGAAGTTCTTTTGGACTTATATTTTGGTTTTTATTATTGATTTTCTTCATTTATTTTATTTGATGAATTGCATTTTGAGTTCTTTAATGATTGTTAGAATTGCTTGCTAGAATGCTTGCTTATGTGAATGTCATGTTTGTTAATATAGATTCTCCACGGAGTGACGAATAGTTCCATCAAGTTTTCCGAGAGCGTTAATATCTTCATCACCTTACCAGGCAAGTTCACTTTGAACATGTTTTTCATACCTATGTTTTATTTGCATGTAGTAGCACCCTTTCAATAATCCCTCCAGTAGTGTTATTGACTTCTTGTAGTTGAGTAGAATGCATGAGGTAGGAACCCATCTCCCTGATTACCAAGCCCGGGACGTTATGTAGTTTAAATGCTACGCTATAGTAGACGGGGTTGGTACGAGTGTTCGGGAGTGGTGTGAGAATGGAGGACTCTACATCAATGACGGCAACTCCATGCTAGAATCTGCAAGGACTGCACCTTCGAGGCCTCAAGACTTCAAGACCCGAGACAAGAATTCAATACACACTACTGGGTGAAGGACGGTTGACGGGCACCCTGGAGAAACCAGTATATGGCCGGGATGCATGGAGAAGCGCCATGACATGTTGCAGAAAGCTTCACCCAGACTCAAAGAGACGGAAGAATACTTGATGCCCGGAAGCTTACCTGTGCAACCGCAAGTCATTATGGCTCTGGCTTGGTTGACCTTAGTGGTTACTCTGGCTGGGACGGTGCTAGCAGATGTAGAACTACGTTAGGATTGGTTGAGCACCGGACAGTGGTCAGAAGAACTCTTCGGAAGACCATGTTTCGATCGTCCTATTCTCAAACATCATGAAGTGCGAGGACGAAACGGGAGGGATCGAATCTTGCGGGTAAAGTGTACAAACCTCTGTAGAGGGTTCAAACCTAATCGATTAGCCGTGTCCCCGGTTACGGACAACTTGAGCCTCTGGACTTGGATCTATCTCGGAACTCTCAACACCAGACTGATAACTTAATTGTGGGCAACTTATGATGATTTGGGCAATGAGACATCGGTTGGCGGAACCATGTCATGATAGAAAACTCTGTAGTACAGACTCCTGATATTCCTTTGATGTAGGGAAAATAAAACCAGCTTTTACACAAAACAAAACTCAGACACAGAGCCACGAAGCCAATTTGCATATAGTATAGTTTTATCATCTGTTTTCTCATGTTGTGATCTTGCTGGTACATTCAATGTACTGACCTACACAGCTGCAACGTATCATGTTGCAGATACTTTCTTCCGACGAGTAAGAGTACGGTACAGGGTTACGGTCTACACTCAACTTGCCGATGGCGTTGAAGGGACTCCACACCTGATTGTTTGTTTCCGCTAAGACTTACGAGGTATATATCTGTTTTACGTTATTTATACATGTGGTTGCACTTTGATATATACATTGATGTACTGTGTGTGCCAGCATACTGATCTAGGATGGCACGGATACACAGAGGCTTGACCGTTTGAGGTCGGGTCGCTACAGCTTGTTGGGAGGCAACCCGATGAATAAAATTTATTTTTGTATTTTTATTTCTGTTCTTGAGTGTTTGCACAATTATGCTACTGTTATGATTGTGTTTTTTATATTTTAATTAGTGTTCGTGCCAAGTAAAGCCTTTGGGATAGCTTTGGTGATAGTTGATTTGATCTTGTTGGAAAACAGAAACTTTTACGTCCAGTAAAACAATTTTGAAAAATCACATAAGCGACGAAAAATTCTGATTTGTTTTACAAAAGGTTGATATAGAAATTGCCGCTGTTTTCCTAATTTTTCATAATTTTTTAAGTTACAGAAGTATGAGAACAATTCGCATCTTTACAGACTATTTTGTTTTTGACAGATTCTGTTTTCTTTGCATTGCTTGCTTATTTTGATGAATCTATGGTTTGTATCGGGGGGTATAATGCATTAATAAAATTTGAATGGGTTTTCTACAGTACTTAAAGTAAAGATTGGTTTTCTTATACTAACGGATCTCAAGAAGGTTTTGTTGAGTTTTGTGTGATTGAAGTTTTCAAGTTTTGGGAGAGATCGCGATGGATGAAGGAATAAGGAGTAAGAAGAGCCTAAGCTTGCGGATGCCTATGGCATCCCAAGCTATTATCTAAAAGATAAGCAAGCAACTAAGCTTGGGGATGCCCGAGTGGCATCCCCTCTTTCTTCTAACGACCATCGGTATTTTACTTGGAGCTATATTTTTATTCGTCACATATCATGAGTTTTGCTTGGAGCGTATTGTATGATATGAGTCTTTGCTTGTTTTGCTTTTTATTTTGTGTCATCTATCCTTGCTGGACACACCTATTTGAGAGAGCCAAAATTAATATGAGTCTCCTAGCACATGTTGACTGTAGGACGTGACCCTAGAATCGGAAATCCCTAGGATAGGATATTTCTAAAACTTTGTTTTTAAAAGACCCTTACTTCTCATCTTTTCTGATTTTACCAAACACACTCCCTCTTACCTCAGATAGTTAGAATATACACTTTACCCTTCTGACCACACAAAGGATCACTGAAGCTGCTCCAAGAAGAACAAGATATCGGACAAACTGATGGCCACTTCAGAGTAAAGAGTATTTCACCATACATTTTGGAGAAAGAAGCTACAACCGTTGAGACTCTGAAGACTCGAAGAAATTGAAGACTCTGAAGATTTATTTGACCTTTAGAAGACCAAACCCCTGTTATAATACTTACGTTTAGATTGCGATGATTGTGAGATGTTCATTTGTTTGATTGTTTTTCCGACAGCCACAAAATAAAACCCTTTCTTCTCCTCAAAACTTTTGTTGTATTGTGTGTATATCCCTCCATTCTTCTCTCGTATCTCATCCCACAACCCTTGGACCCAAAGATGTTGAATGAAGTTGGACTGGTATTCTCTGGATTAAAAACAAGGAGGATTATTCGGGAAAAATTTGATTGCAAAAAGTATGAGGTTCAATACGCTCTTCAGTATTTTAACCGGGGTGCTGCAACCTGGTGGAAAATGCATCAAGCCTACAAGGATGCAATGGAGCAAAAACCTGGGAGGAATTCAGAGAAACTCTATTGAGATCACGTCTCAACCAAGCACTGTGATAACCTGATGAAGAAACCTTGTGCCTTGCAAGATTTGCGGAGAAATAGGACACACCCAGAGGAACACAAGGATGGATGCCCTCATTGGAGGAAAATCACTCAGCCAAGAATGCCGACTGGGAAGGTTACTTGTTTCCTGTGTGAAGGAACTACGCCTACCAACCTGCTCGTGTCACCTTTCCCCAAGGTACGAAATTTATCAATCAAACGAAAGAAGCCCTCATGGAAAGTTTAGAAGCACCTGCGATGAAGGAAGCTATTGAGAGCCCTGATGGTGAAGGCCTAAATAGATTTTAACGCTCATGCTTGCTATTCATGTGGAAAGAAGGACATTATTCCCAGTATTGCCCAAAGGAAGGAAAGTATCTGGGACATTTCCCGACAGCAGAAGTGAAGTTTGACCCTCGGGAAAATAGAATCTCTGATCATTATGGAGAGATCCAGGAAGAGAAAATGAAGGCATCCCCAGAACAACTCAATTCTCTGCAGAGAAGGACCTGAGTCATATCACTTGTTACAGGTGCAAGGATTTAGGTCATTACGCTGGTAAATGTCCAGAAAAGAAGCTAAAAATCCAAGGAGCCCACATATCACAAAGAAGCCCCGAGACTTGTCAAAAGTCATCTGTTTTCGCTGCAAGGAAGCAGGACATTTCTACTAAATGTCCGAAAAGATGAAAGCTGGGCTGAGTTGTTGGAATTTTGATATTGGAATAAGTGTAGTGGAAGCAATTCTTCATGACTGTACAATGAGTTGATTTATGTAATGGATGCTCAGAGATTGTAATGAATTCATGAAATCAATAAAGTTAATGTGTCATGATTTCATATGTGGATTTTTTTGAGTTGTTACTCTAAAACACAGATGTTGACCATTTTCAAAGGATATGAGAAATATGGTCTATAGATGATTTGTGTATTACATTTTAACGGTGGTAGTACCCCTGTGGGAACACCAGACCACATGGAAAGGATAATTATATTCCACAGACTGGAGTTTCGGACAAAAAAATAGTTGGAGTTTTGCTTTTGATACGATAGTTATGAAGAAATGGGGTACTATTGGATTTAAAGGAGATGTAATGTTTGAATATGGAACAATTGTAACTCCCAGGATAAGTTAAAGTTTGTGCAAGTATTGAAGTGACCCTAACCACCACAGGCCCAGGAATTAATAAGGATCGAGTACCCCCCCCCCACCTGGAAGAAGAAATGTTGGAAAAAGTTGTGAATTGATCAGCAGACGTTTCTTAGGAGGTTACGAAAACCCGAGAGTTGTGAAGAAACGATAGATGTTTTGTTCAGCTTGCAGAATTAATGGATTGATCCAACTAAGTTCATCGACAAGAGAATCTGCAATGCTTGTGAGGATGCCCAAGTGCTAGAATACGTGATTCACCGTCAGGTATGAAGTAATGTTTCAAGTACGGGATGGATTGGCCCCCATACTAGAGAACTTCTGTCATGAACTATCATATGTTGATGGAAAATCAGAGAGCCTTGAAACCTTAGAAGAGTATCGACACGATAACCATAAAAAATAGAATGTGGAACGATGGATCCATGTACAGACAACCGTTGCCAATCGTAGGTGTACGTGAGTTAAACCCAGCCCGTCTCCTGCAGAACCATAAATTATTACCACCATGAATTTCGATAGTTGTTTAGTATTGGCGACAGACCCGTCACTGAGAAGACCCAATCTCGTAAGAACCTTACTCTGATAAAGGACACAAGATTTTGAATAAAAGGTTATGCCCTACCGGAAGAGCACCAGTAAAAGAGTTATCCCAAAGCTCCATGAAGATCATCATTGCGAACCCAAAGGGATGAAGTACATGAGTTCTGTTGGAAACATAACCCTGCTTTTAAGTGTGGATAGCACACTAGACCATTCCGATCAATGGAATTGCCGGAAGACCCCCAAACCCAACCTTTTCTTGCTAGCCTCTTCGAATCTCGAGGACAGATTCATTTTAAGTGTGGTAGGTTTGTAACTCCCATTATAAATTTTGGAATGTATATTAATAAATATTTTTGTTGTTTGTTTGATTGTTGAGTGATTGATGTGTGATTGGTGTGAATTTGAAACTTTTTGAAAGTTGAATGAAGGGAATGAAATGACTTTCCCAAAGATTTCTCTTTGCATTTATGATTTCCATGAATTTGAATTCATGTCATCAAAAACCCTAGAGTGAGGATAATGACTTCTTCCATTAAAGAAATGAAAAGGGATTGAATTCCATCTGAAAACATTTCAAATTCAGAATCTTATGCAACTCAATGATTTTCATGAGAAGAGAAAATGACTTCTTCAAATTATTGAAATATGATTGGGAAGCTTAAAAGAATCAAATAGAAAGCACCTTTGAAGTTATTTTGAACCCACTTTCAAGTTGGAGTTATTTGGCTTTTATCAAATTATTTTCCTCCTAAAAAATAAATATATGGAAAATAGGGTAAAATGATTCCCTACAATAGAAAAGTGGAGAAAAATAATTTGAAACATTATGGTATTTTAACAATGATTTTATTGGGTTTTATTACAACAGTAGCCTGTTTGCTTTATTTAAATTTTTGTGGAATTTATTTGCCTCTTGAAAATATGTTCATGATTTAGGATTTTTTTCTGAAAATTTTTATATAAATGCCTATATAAATTTGTTATTTCTTTGGTTCAGGTTTTGTTTCCTACTTTGTTTTATTTTAAAAAAAGAAAGCCGAAGCCACCGAGGCCCATCTCTTTCTCTCCCTACCTCTCTCCCTCCCCCCCGCGCGCACCTGGCCTTTCGGCCCGCCAGCCCTGCACAGGCCAAAGCCGCTACCCAACCCCCCCGCCGTCGCCCGCTCCTCCCATCTCGTTTCCTCTCTCACTGACTGGCGGCCCCGCCCGCCTCATCTTCTTCCCTCGCCCACGCAACCGCCGCACGGATCGCGCCGCCACCGTATCCCGGAGACTCGCGGATCCTCTCCCCGATCTTCCCTCCTCCAAGTCGACCTTCCCCTATATACTACCCCTCCGTCAACCCGTCCCCCTTTCCCCCTCAACCTTGAGATCCCCTGCCTTCGCTGCCATTGCTCGCCCGCCGGAATACAACGCCCACCGCGCCATTGTGCGCACCTCGTCACCTCCCTCGAGTCTGAGCCCTGCTGCCTCCACCAATCCCTCACCACCGTCCACGCACCTCCCCTGCACTCTCCCGAGCGCTAAACCCACCGGAGCCCCCTCCCCGATGATACCCGAGCCGCCACCCGCCATCGTCGATCTCCGCCCTGCTCGACTCCGTCATCCCCGGCTCGCTACCGACCACCCCCCCGTGATCGCCGCTTCCGCTATGTCGCCTGGTGCCATCGCCGTCGCCGAAGGATCACCGAGCACCCGCCACCATCCCGCCCGACGCTCTACCTCGCCTCGACCTCGCCAGACTTCCCCTCCCCTTTGTAAACCGCCTCGTCTGTCCGATCTCGTTCAACGGATCGGATTAGATTCCACATACCCCTGTGGTTTATTTAAGTGAACCGCCGGCTTGTTATTTATTTAGTTGACCGTAGTGGTTTTGTTACGGCTCGACCGTCTGCTAGTTTACTTAGGCGCCCACATCAACGAGGCAATCAGAGCCGCCACGTGTACCTTTCCGATCGATAGCATCTTTTTCTTTTTCTGTTTTTATTTCTGTTCACAGAAATAGTTGTATCTTAGATCTTTAATATCTTTTAGGATATTTATATTTTTTTGAGTGATTCCAGTTTGCAACGTGTCACAAATTTATTGAAGTTTCTGTTTGTGTACTTAGATTTCAAATTTGAGTAGTTTAAAATTGAGTTTGATGGAATTTGTTCAAATCACTAATTTGGCCGTATTTTGAGTTTTATAAAAATATTTTGACTGATTCTTTTTGCTACTGTTTTCTTATTGTTTTGCCTACCCAGTAGCATATAGTTATTATTTTTAGTTTATATTAATTAGGGTTTCAGGCACACTACTGTTTTAGTTCTAGTTTTGTTTTAATCTTTTTTATAGTTTTGTTGTTTTTAAATTATTTCTTTTTGTCACTTTTCACAAATTTAGTTTTGTTTCTGTTAGTCAGCAAAAGAAAATTTTATTTTATTTAGTTTTGTATAAAAACTTGATAGGTCATAGTTAGAGTTTCATAGAAGCTTTTTATTTGTTTCTTTTTGCTACGAAAAGTTTATGAAAATCTTCTCTGTTATTTTACACAAAAAAAATTTTTGCTACGAAAAGTTTATGAAAATTCTTTCTGTTATTTTACAAAAAAAACTCTTATTGTTTTCTGTTAATTTATTAGTTTATTATTTTATTTGTTGTTAGGTTTTATTTAGGACAAAATTATTTTTGGTGTGCATAATAGAATTTTCTTTAGTGTTTCTTTATAGTTTTCTTTGAAGTTCTTTTGGACTTATATTTTGGTTTTTATTATTGATTTTCTTCATTTATTTTATTTGATGAATTGCATTTTGAGTTCTTTAATGATTGTTAGAATTGCTTGCTAGAATGCTTGCTTATGTGAATGTCATGTTTGTTAATATAGATTCTCCACGGAGTGACGAATAGTTCCATCAAGTTTTCCGAGAGCGTTAATATCTTCATCACCTTACCAGGCAAGTTCACTTTGAACATGTTTTTCATACCTATGTTTTATTTGCATGTAGTAGCACCCTTTCAATAATCCCTCCAGTAGTGTTATTGACTTCTTGTAGTTGAGTAGAATGCATGAGGTAGGAACCCATCTCCCTGATTACCAAGCCCGGGACGTTATGTAGTTTAAATGCTACGCTATAGTAGACGGGGTTGGTACGAGTGTTCGGGAGTGGTGTGAGAATGGAGGACTCTACATCAATGACGGCAACTCCATGCTAGAATCTGCAAGGACTGCACCTTCGAGGCCTCAAGACTTCAAGACCCGAGACAAGAATTCAATACACACTACTGGGTGAAGGACGGTTGACGGGCACCCTGGAGAAACCAGTATATGGCCGGGATGCATGGAGAAGCGCCATGACATGTTGCAGAAAGCTTCACCCAGACTCAAAGAGACGGAAGAATACTTGATGCCCGGAAGCTTACCTGTGCAACCGCAAGTCATTATGGCTCTGGCTTGGTTGACCTTAGTGGTTACTCTGGCTGGGACGGTGCTAGCAGATGTAGAACTACGTTAGGATTGGTTGAGCACCGGACAGTGGTCAGAAGAACTCTTCGGAAGACCATGTTTCGATCGTCCTATTCTCAAACATCATGAAGTGCGAGGACGAAACGGGAGGGATCGAATCTTGCGGGTAAAGTGTACAAACCTCTGTAGAGGGTTCAAACCTAATCGATTAGCCGTGTCCCCGGTTACGGACAACTTGAGCCTCTGGACTTGGATCTATCTCGGAACTCTCAACACCAGACTGATAACTTAATTGTGGGCAACTTATGATGATTTGGGCAATGAGACATCGGTTGGCGGAACCATGTCATGATAGAAAACTCTGTAGTACAGACTCCTGATATTCCTTTGATGTAGGGAAAATAAAACCAGCTTTTACACAAAACAAAACTCAGACACAGAGCCACGAAGCCAATTTGCATATAGTATAGTTTTATCATCTGTTTTCTCATGTTGTGATCTTGCTGGTACATTCAATGTACTGACCTACACAGCTGCAACGTATCATGTTGCAGATACTTTCTTCCGACGAGTAAGAGTACGGTACAGGGTTACGGTCTACACTCAACTTGCCGATGGCGTTGAAGGGACTCCACACCTGATTGTTTGTTTCCGCTAAGACTTACGAGGTATATATCTGTTTTACGTTATTTATACATGTGGTTGCACTTTGATATATACATTGATGTACTGTGTGTGCCAGCATACTGATCTAGGATGGCACGGATACACAGAGGCTTGACCGTTTGAGGTCGGGTCGCTACAGCTTGTTGGGAGGCAACCCGATGAATAAAATTTATTTTTGTATTTTTATTTCTGTTCTTGAGTGTTTGCACAATTATGCTACTGTTATGATTGTGTTTTTTATATTTTAATTAGTGTTCGTGCCAAGTAAAGCCTTTGGGATAGCTTTGGTGATAGTTGATTTGATCTTGTTGGAAAACAGAAACTTTTACGTCCAGTAAAACAATTTTGAAAAATCACATAAGCGACGAAAAATTCTGATTTGTTTTACAAAAGGTTGATATAGAAATTGCCGCTGTTTTCCTAATTTTTCATAATTTTTTAAGTTACAGAAGTATGAGAACAATTCGCATCTTTACAGACTATTTTGTTTTTGACAGATTCTGTTTTCTTTGCATTGCTTGCTTATTTTGATGAATCTATGGTTTGTATCGGGGGGTATAATGCATTAATAAAATTTGAATGGGTTTTCTACAGTACTTAAAGTAAAGATTGGTTTTCTTATACTAACGGATCTCAAGAAGGTTTTGTTGAGTTTTGTGTGATTGAAGTTTTCAAGTTTTGGGAGAGATCGCGATGGATGAAGGAATAAGGAGTAAGAAGAGCCTAAGCTTGCGGATGCCTATGGCATCCCAAGCTATTATCTAAAAGATAAGCAAGCAACTAAGCTTGGGGATGCCCGAGTGGCATCCCCTCTTTCTTCTAACGACCATCGGTATTTTACTTGGAGCTATATTTTTATTCGTCACATATCATGAGTTTTGCTTGGAGCGTATTGTATGATATGAGTCTTTGCTTGTTTTGCTTTTTATTTTGTGTCATCTATCCTTGCTGGACACACCTATTTGAGAGAGCCAAAATTATGCTATGATTTGATAGAATTGCTCTCTATGTTTCACTTAAATCTTTTCGAGCTAGGGAATTGCTCTAGTGCTTCACTTATATCTTTTTGAGCATGATGTGCTTTATTATTTTTGAAGAAATGCTCTCATGCTTCACTTAGATTTATTCAAGAGTTAGTAAAAAATTTAAGAAATTCTCTCATGCTTCACTTATACTATTTTCAGAGATGAAATCTTTATGCTCATGTTCTTCACTTAGATTTGTTTGAGCTTTCAAAAGCAACATATGAAATTAGTCCCAAAGTGATAGATATCCAAGGGGGATATAATAAAAACTTTCATGAAGATCATTGGACAAAATAAACTTGATTCTTTGTAATAGTTTTGCGATATGATGATATAATATGTGAGTCATGTTGATGAATAATTATGGTTTAGTAAGAATATTGATGTTAAGGTTTGTGATTCCCTATGCAAGCACGAAAGTCAATAGTTATGCAATGAAATTACATCCTACTTGTGGTGCATTATTCGATGTTAGTTATGCTTAATGCTCATTTATGAGATTTTTCGTTTCTTGGTTGGATGCTTCTCAATCTTTTGCTAGCCTTTATTTCCACTAAGTACGATCACTACTTGTACATTCAAAATCCTTAAACCAGTTTTGCCATATGAGTCCACTATACCTACCTATATGTGTTATTCTTTTGCCGTTCTAAGCAAATTTGTATGTGCTATCTCTAATTTTTAAAATAAATTTCCTTTTTGTGTGCTTGTACCACTCATGAAACAGTAGGAGGTGGCTGATATTTTTCCATGCTAGATGTGTTATTCTCAAGATGAGTGTTTATTCACTTGTCATTGCACGAGAGTACGACAAAGGTATTAGGGATGCCTAGTCCCGAAATGAAAAATGAATTTACTTTATGTTGTCAAATAATAAATTCCTTGGAAAGTGTTGGTATGGACGGCACCCGTGGATTCGGTTAGCCGTGGAATATGAAAGTATGGTGGAAAAAGGAATAAACTTTACATTCTCTTTGGGAACCGCCTATGATATATCTAGCATGGAAAGTATTGGGAACTACTCGATCGTTTTCGTTGACAGGAAAGGCATGCCACCCAAAATGTTTTATCTCTATCTTTTTCGCTTTGAGCTCTGGCACCTCTACAAATCCCTACTTCCCTCTGTGAAGGGCTTTTCTATTTACTTTATGCAATTTTTATTTTTACTTGAGTCTCCATCCTCTCTTATAAAGCACCAACTAAGGGGCACTATGATCGTACTTGAGCATTGTGTGTAGCTAATATGCGAGTGTGTTTCATGAATGGATCAATGATTGAGCATAATGGGCTAGGGATAACTTGCTTTAGTGTTGATATTTTGAAAGACATGGTTGCTTGTGGATATGATTGAGTATTGAAATCTTCATGTCAAAACTAGACTATTGCTTTGAATCATATAAAAGTCCAAATTTCCATGCTACAAAGAAAAGAATATGTGATGAACATGTTAGGCAGCATTCCACATCAAAAATTCTGTTTTTATCATTTACCTACTCGAGGACGAGCAGGAATTAAGCTTGGGGATGCTGATACGTCTCCAATGTATCTATATTTTTTTATTGTTCCATGCTATTATATTATCATTCTTGGATGTTTTATAATCATTTTATAGCAACTTTATACAATTTTTTGGGACTAACCTATTGACATAGTGCCCAGTGCCAGTTCCTATTTTTTCCTTGTTTTTTACTTCTAAGAAAAACAATACCAAATGGAGGCCAAGCGCAGTGAAACTTTTTGGAGATTTTTTATGGACCAGAAGGAACAACTTGGGCCGAAGAAGTACTAGAGGGGTGCCCAGAGGGGGGGCACAACCAACAAGGGCGCGCCTGGGCCCCTAGGCGCGCCCTGGTGGGTTGTGCCCACCTCGGTGGTCTCCCGCACCGCCTCTTTGCTCTATAAATACCCCAATATGCCAAAAACCCTAGGGGAGTCGACGAAACACAATTCCAGCCGCCGCAAGTTCCAGAAACCACAGACCCAATCTAGACACCATCACGGAGGGGTTCATCATCCTCATTGGTGCCTCTCCGATGATGCGTGAGTAGTTCATTGTAGACCTATGGGTCCGTAGTTAGTAGCTAGATGGCTTCCTCTCTCTCTTTTGATTCTCAATACAATGGTCTCTTGGAGATCTATTTGATGTAACTCTTTTTGCGGTGTGTTTATTGGGATGCAATGAACTTTGAGTTTACGATCAGATCTATGTTTTTATCCATGAAAGTTAATTGAGTCTTTTGATCTCTTATATGCATGATTACTTATAGCCTCGTATTTCTTCTTCGAATCTTTGGTTTAATTAGGCCGACTAGATCGATTTTTCTTGCCATGGGAAGAGGTGCTTTGTGATGGGTCCGATCTTACGGTGCTCAATCCCAGTGATAGAAGGGGAAATGACACGTATGTATCATTGCTATTAAGGATAACAAGATGGGGTCTATTCCTACATGAATAGATCTTGTCTACATCATGTCATCGTTCTTATTGCATTACTCCATTTCTCCATGAACTTAATACACTAGATGCATGCTGGATAGCGGTCGATGTGTGGAGTAATAGTAGTAGATGCAGGCAGGAGTCGGTCTAGTAATCTTGGACGTGATGCCTATATGATGATCATTGCCTAGATATCGTCATGATTATTTGAAGTTCTATCAATTGCCCAACAGTAATTTGTTTACCCACCGTATGCTATTTTTCTCGAGAGAAGCCACTAGTGAAATCTACGGCCCCCGGGTCTCTTATTTATCATATTTGCCTTTGAGATCTATTTTTATTTGCTTTTATTTTCAGATGTATTAATCCAAAAACCCAAAAATACCTTGCTGCAATTTTTGTTATTTATTTTATCTCACGTTTCCGCGAGATCTATTTATCCAATCTACTAAAATTTTATCTATCGTTTTACCCGAGAGGGATTGACAACCCCTCTTTTACGTCGGGTTCCAAGTATTTGTTCTTTGTGTGTAGGTACCGTTCACGTAGTGTTGTGTGGTTCTCCTACTGGTTCGATAACCTTGGTCTCATCACTGAGGGAAGTACCTACGGTAGCTGTGCTGCATCATCCCTTCCTCTTTGGGGAAATACCGACGTAGTTCAAGCCGCATCAATCACCATTATATCTATGTTCTAGATCCGATATTGCAAGTTATAGTCACCTATTACGTGTTATGATCCGTAAACCCCGGAGTGACAATAGTCGGGATACTTTCCGGTGATGACCGTAGTTTGAGGAGTTCATGTATTCACTATGTGCTAATGCTTTGTTCCGGCTCTCTATTAAAAGGAGGCCTTAATATCCCTTAGTTTCCTTATCGACCCCGCTGCCATGGGAGGGTAGGACAAAAGATGTCATGCAAGTTCTTTCCATAAGCACGTATGACTATTTACGGAATACATGCCTACATTATATTTATGAACTGGATCTAGTGCTATATCGCCCTAGGTTATGACTGTTATATGATGAATATCATCCAATGAATTCACCGATCCAATGCCTATGAATTTTTCCATATATTGTTCTTGCTAAGTTACTACTGCTGCTGTTACTGTTACACTAGCTACAAAATTATTGCTATCACTGTTACCGTTACCATTACTATTACCACCATTATCAAAACTATCATATTACTTTGCTACTGATCATATTGCTGCAGATAATTAATCTCCAGGTGTGGTTGAATTGACAACTCAGCTGCTAACACTTGCAAATATTCTTTGGCTCCCCTTGTGTTGAATCTATAAATTTTGGTTGAATACTCTACCCTCAAAAACTGTTGCGATCCCCTATACTTGTGGGTTATCAAGACCTTTTTCTGGCGCCGTTGCCGGAGATCATAGCTATATTTGTTGAGTCACTTGGGATTATTATCAATTTATCACTATGAAGAATCTGAAGGATACCAAGACTAAGATTTTTCCCTCTAAGACGAGGGAAGGTAAGGAACTGCCATCACACTCTGCACTTGATTTGCCTTCTATTTTGAGTAGACTTGTAACACCACCACATGCTATTAATCCTGATATGTCGCAAGATATTGATGATGCTACTTCTATGAATGTTACTCATGATGATGCTAGTATCTTTCTTGATGATGGTGTGCCCTAGGTGATTTTTTTGATGAACAAATTGCTAGAGCTAAAGATATTGAGAATGCTGAAACTGATGAAATTGTTGAAACTAATGAAATGCCTGAAACTGGAAATCTTGAAACACCTATTAGACCTAGCTCTCCTAGATATGAATTGCCTAAGGTACCTGAAGGTTATGTTATGGATGAGGAGACAGCTAGAGATTTTCTTGCTTGCAATGATAGATATGATCTTAAGAAATTATTATACAAACTAAAATAGAAATCTTTGAATGCTAGAATGAAATGTGATCCTAAGTTTGCTACTTCACCTATCTTTGTTGATGATAAGGATTATGAATTCTCTGTCGATCCAGAGTTAATTACTTTGGTTGAATCTAATCCTTTCCTTGGCTATGAAACTGAAACTGTTGTGGCACAGCTTAGTAAATTGATTGATATAGCCACCCTATTTGCTCATGATGAGAAGATTCACTGTTACTATATTCTCAAATTAGTTCCGTTCTCATTAAAGGGTGATGCTAACACATGGTACAATACTCTTGCTCCTAGTTGTGTGCGTAGTCCCTAGGATATGATTTATTACTTCTCTGAAAAATATTTTCCTACTCATAAGAAACAAGTTGCCTTACAGGAAATTTTTAACTTTGTGCAAATTGAAGAAGAGAGTCTCCTACAAGCTTGGGGGAGGCTTCTCCAATTGCTTAATGCTTTGTCTGATCATCCTCTTAAGAAAAATGAAATACTTGATATCTTCTATAATGGACTAACTGATGCTTCTAGGGACTTCCTAGATAGTTGTGCTGCTTGTGTTTTCAGGGAACGAACTATTGACCAAGTTGAGGAATTATTGAATAATATATTGAAAAATTATGATTATTGGACTCTTCCTGAACCACCGCATAAAGCCACTCCAAATAAGAGGGGTATCTTATATCTCAGTCCAGAAGATATGCAAGAGGCAAAGAAATCTACAAAGGAAAAAGGTATTAAGGCAGAGGATGTTAAATTTTACCTCCTATTGAAGAAATACATGGACTTGACACAACACCAAAGGTGGTAGAGGTAAATTCTTTAATGAAATTTGATGAAAGGGACAATCCTCATAATATGCATCCTAGCCAATGCCTTTATGAGTTTGATAATTACATTAGAAAGCAAGATCACTTCAATGAAAATGTTATGAAACAACTGGAATACAATTCTGATATGATTGCTCGCCTGAGTGACTTGTTATTTAGAATCTCCAATGATGTTAGAGGTGTAGGATAACATGCCTCTATGGTTCAAACTCAACTAGAACAAGTTGCCAAATCTCAAAGAGAGTTGCTAGATGAAATGAATAATAATATAAATGACTTTGCTATTAGAGTAGCAACTAGAGGAGGTAAAATGACTCAGGAACCACTTTATCCTGAAGGACATCCTAAAAGAATTGAACAAGATTCTCAAAGAATCAACACTTATGCAACTAGTCCCTCTAAAAAGCAGAAGAAAAGGAAAAATGATAGGACATTGCATGCCTCTAGTGAACCTGAGATAGAAAAACCTCCTGATAGTAACAATGATGTTTCTATTTTCGATACTGAAACTCAATCTGGTAATGAATATTCACCTAGTGATAATGAAAAAGATAATGATGTTGTTCATGAAGACACTCAACCAGATAATGATAAACAACCAGATAATGATCTTGAAATAGAACCAGCTGTTGATCTTGATAACCCACAACCTAAACATAAAAGATATGATGAAAGAGACTTTGTTGCTAGAAAACATGGAAAAGAAAGAGAACCATGGGTTCAAAAACCCATGCCCTTTCCACCTAAATCAACTAAGAAAAAAGATGATGAAGAATTTGAACGCTTTGCTGAAATGCTTAGGCCAGTCTTTTTGCGCACTCGTTTGACTGATATATTAAACATGGCCCCTTATTGAAAATATATGAAAGATATCATCTCTAATAAAAGAAAAATACCGGAAGCTGAAATCTCCACCATGCTTGCTAATTATTCTTTTAAGGATGGAGTACCTAAAAAACCTGGAGATCCAGGAATACCAACTATACCTTGCTCCATCAAAAGAAATTATGTTAAAACTGCTTTGTGTGATTTAGGGGCTAGTGTTAGTGCTATGCCTTTCTCTTTATATAAAAGACTTGATTCGAATAAACTCACATCTACTGAAATATATTTGCAAATGGCTGATAAATCAACTGCCATACCCATCGGTATTTGTGAGGATGTGCCCGTTGTTGTTGCAAATGTTACTATTTTAACTGACTTTGTTATACTTGAGATGCCCGAGGACGACAACATGTCGATTATCCTTGGTAGACCCTTCTTGAATACTACAGGGGCCGTTATTGATTGCAATAAAAGCAAGATCACTTTTCATATCAATGGTAATAAGCATACAGTGCACTTTTCGAAGAAACAATTCCAAGTGAATGGTATATATTAATGTTATTGAAAAATCTCCGACACTCACTATTGGAAGTTTTCAACTACCTCTACCTACTGCCAAAAAGAAATATGAAATGCTTATTGTTGGGGACATGCATATCGCCGTTGAGGTAACTTAGTGTTTCACGAAAGTTCTATGGTTTCATGCTAATCGAAAGTGGTTGTTAATAAGACTTCATCAACCTTATTAATGGATCATTTTTGAGAGGTACGAAGTTGATGAACTTAGTAAGCACAATCTTCTGCTCCCAACTTTTACTTTCTGCTTCTCTTAGTTAAATAAAATAAAATGCCATGTTTTGTCTGTTTTCTGAATTTCCCGTGCAATAAAAAATGACCCAAAAATAAAAGTTCTCAGAATGCCCTGAAAATTTAATATGATTTTTTCTGAATATTTAATATTTTTTTGATGCAAATAACATCAGAGGGGGTGCACCAGGTGGGCACAACTCACCTGGGCGCGCCAGCAGCCCCAGGCGCACCCTGGTGGGTTGTAGTCCCCACGTGGGCTCCCTCACTTATCTCTTTAGCCCACGTCATCACCTACCTCAATAAAAAAATCACCATTGTTCTATCTCTCATGTTCTTGCTCTCAAACCCGCTGATTTCGATCTCTTTGCTCAAAGCTCCGTTTCCGAAACTGTTTTGGGGGATTGCTACTTGGTATGTGACTCCTCCATTGCTCCAATTAGTGTTTGATTTAGTGGATTATATTTTGAATAATTAGCTACTCTTGGCGCTGATGTAGATAAGCTTGCATGTTGAATTCTTAGAGTTCTAAGTAGTTTGAATGCTCAATATAGCCTCTATGCATCCCTATGAGTAGTTGCTATCAATCTTGTGAAGTTTTGTTGACAAAAATTTTATGACCCAATTTTTTTCAGAAACTCTACGCAAATATGATGAACTTCTTTGGAAGGAGTTCTTCAAGGCGGAGGTCCTTGGAGGCATCTTCTAGTAGGGGCTCAACCCGTCAATTTTAGTTTGAACCAAGTGCAAGTTCAATACGGGATGCCGCCACCAAATCATGCTTTTGGCCGGCGACAATTTCATGGTGATGGAAGGTATTAAAGAAGAATTTGAGTAGTATGTTCACAATGCCAAGCTCGGTCCCTACATTGAAGATAAGTGCAACCAGTATCTCAGTCTCACAGAATCGTTTACTAAAGAGTTTAAATTGCATCCTCGTGAGTCTAGAGTCTCGTTTAAACTTTATGATCGTTCAATTACCATGCCTCTAGACGCTTTTAGTGGTGTGTGTAAAATTACATTTTGGGGTTTGTTGGATGAACCACCAAGGTCTGAGTATGAGCTATTTTTTAACTAGTCTTTGCTACGGTGAGAACAGAGGAGTGACGTAAGGTAGAATAAAAAGTATTCATTTCCCATCAATTCAAATACTTTGCACTGTTTAATGGAAAATGCATCGTAGGTAAACAAGATTGTAGTACACTTTGTGCTCCTAACTTGAGCCTCATACACACTGCTCTCACCGGTGTTAAATGTTATAACCTTGGAGCGATTGTTGCACGCAGATTACAACACAACGCTGGTAGTGGATATTTTTATGGTGGGATTTATGCTTCATGATTAGCTGAGGAGTTTGGTGTATCAATTTGGCCTAATGATCCCATCCTTCCCACTCAGTACTTAGACTTTGAGGTAATGAAGCGCCATAAGTTCCTTAAGGGTGAAATCAATGATTATACTTATAACCTGTTGTTCAAAAAAGATTCCGTTGTGGACAACTTTTTGCTTGTGCCTGCTCTCTTTGATTATGATAGCAAGGGAAGATATTATGTTCTTGAGAGCAAGGCTCGCGCACACAACGCGGAGGTTATGGCTGCTCGGCAGGCTGAGGAGGCTGCACCAAGAGCCTCCGTGAGCTATCACTCATATTATTACGCAGGCTACAGATGGTGATTACCAAGCTAGGGCAAAAGCCTAAGCTTGGGGGAGTACGTATTTCCACCGACATTATATTCATGTTCACACATTTCATTCCAGTTGTCGCTGTTCACACTTTTTCATTGTATTATCCATGCTATATTTATTTTCTCGCATTCTTCTTGTGTGTTTGAAAAACTTTGAGAAAATAAAAAAAAATGTTGCTTGCTTCTTTTCGGTTTTTCTTTCTAGTTTAGTTAGTTGTAGTATTTAAAAGAAAACTCACAAAGATTTCCTTGTTCTTCTTTTGCTTGTTGGGAGCTTTCCCGTGTAAATAATGTTTTTCGTTTTTTATTTTTCTTTCTTTAATTTGCTTTCTTCAAGAAAAACAAAAAACTCCAAAAATATTTCAGTATGTTTCTCTGAAATTCTTTTTCTTTTATTGAGTCTTGCCGAGCAGAAGACCACGATGAAAATGTTGAGTGGCTCTCATGTGCATTATCATTGATCTAACCAAGAGCTCAAATTACCTTGTCTTCTCCTTTTGAATAAAATGTTTGCAGATTCCAGCCTAGTCCACGGCACTCTTGCACTATTATTATTTTCATATCATTCGGTCGTGCAAGTGAAAAGCAGTAATGATGATATTTGATGAACTGGCTGTGGCGGAGAGAAACGGGTATGAACTCAACTTGTTCTGTTTTTGTGAATATGTTTAACCTAGTATCCATGATTCAGCCTATTATGATCAAACATGTTTGCAATGACAATTAGAGATTATAGTTTCTCATGCCATGCTTAAGTAGCTAGGAGCTGATAATGATTTATCTTGGATGCACTACTGGAATCAGGATCTTTGCCGGCAGCCAGCTCTTTGCCATCCGCTAGCTGACGGCAAAGAACATCTTTGCCATCAGCTTACGTAAAACTGACGGCAAAGATCATGTTTGCCGTCAGCCTGCTCTTTGCCGTCAGCTAGCTGATGGCATAGAAGCTTTGCCGTCTGCTAGCAGACGACAATGAGGGTGGGTGGCCCACTAATGAGGACGACCTAACGGCCACTTTCTTTGCCGTCTGCTAGCAGACGGCAAAGAAAGTGGCCAACGTAACAGCCGTTTCCCCCGAGCATTTGACAGATGAAGAACAGGAGAAAGTCAAGAAGAGTGCTCTTAAGAAGATGGCCGCGTGCTTCTGCAACCACAAGAAAATAATATGGGTCAAGTACGAAGCAGACGGAAAGCAGACTCCAGAATTCAAGGAAACACTGGAGAAGGCAAGAGATCACTAGGACTCTTTCGTGAAGTTCAAGGAATCGGAAGCAGCTCAGGAACGGTCCAGGATAAACAAGATTAATGCTCCGAAGAAAAAGTCGCACCATACTCTGGGGCCAGGTGGCTACCAGGTCAGCCGGCCTATGTGGGATGAAGCTGAGGAACAGATGATTGTTGCAGGGGTCACTCCAGTTACATTGAGTTGGCCCGACAGGTGCAGGACTTTGTTTTATGCGCATGGGGGGAAGTTGGACCCAAAGACAGGACTGGTTATGGAGAGGGCAAGTCTTATAGAAGCCTCCGACGATTTACTTATTGCAATAGAAGAGGCTCGAACAGGGGCATTCAAGCCCGAGAGAGAGAACGACAAGCTTACGCGCGCCCTGAAGAATCCTGAACACCCGGGACGAACACGAGGCAAAGGCGTTGTTCCGTGGTTTGAGGGGTTTGCGGATTGAAACGCCACTTACAGAAGTCGTGCGAGAAAGAAGAAGCAGGAGGAGGAGCAGAGGAAGCAGGAAGCAGACCGCATTCAACAAGTAGAATCAAAGCACGCGGAGTTGAAACACGCTTTCATGTGGTAGCAGGAGCAGATCGACTCACTTAGCCATGAAAGGGCGTCTCGGCGGCGGCAGCAGCAAGCAGATCCAGTATTGGATAGCACCGTCCCATCTATGCCGAAAAGCAGCGTGGGTTCCACCCCAGCCGATGATGCACTGCTGGCTAGATACCCCGTGGGTGATATCAAAGGTACGACACCTTGTGAGCTACACATGAAAGTGAAGAACATATCCATGAAGGCGGCGGACAGCTATGCTTTAACAAATCCCCCTGAAGCAACCTTCCATGGCAATCCGATTCCAGCTAGCTATGCTCTTGTCGGTGTGAATGAAGTGATGTCGGGATATGACGAGCTAGAGCTTGACATTCCTAGAGGTGACGAGGAGCACGCACTAGGAGACGCCATACATCGTATCATTCTATGGAGAAAGGATTGCGTCGTCTTTGCAAGGCCACCGACTCCTCCTCCAAGTCCGCCACGTCAGCTGACTCCACCGCACCACCCCGAGACGGAGCACGGCGCTAGTCCGCCACCGCGTCAGCCGACTCCATCGCCCCACCCCGAGATGGAGCGTGGCGCTAGTCCGCCACCGCGTCAGCCGACTCCATCGCCCCACCCCGAGACGGAGCCCATCAGCGCAAGTCTGCCATATCGATCTCAGGCACGTCAGCCTTCTACAAAGTGAAAGAGAGCACAAAGCAAGAAAGCCTCTCCTCCTGCCAAAAAGAAAGCCTCTGACAGGACTGACGAGGAAAAAAAGGCCATAGTGGATGCCGAAGTGAAGGCCCTTTTTACGAAGAAACCACCCTCGCCGCCAAAGGAGAAAATACCTGAGGAAGTCCTACAGCACTTTGTGGATATGGCTCGACCGGCTATGAAGACAACATACTCAGACTATGAGCGCTCTATTAAGAAGTCATATCATGCACAAAAAGATAAGGAGTCGAGCTTGAGCCAAGCAGGTAGTAATAAATGTGGGAAAACTGTTCCCCAGCTGTGAGAACAGGCAGTGCAGTCGATCCCCCCACTCATTATAGAATCACATGTGAGTACCGCCGATCTGCCGGAAATAACCGATGCTCATAGACAGATGGCTAAAGAGGCCGGTGTCACTGTTGAACAACTCCTAGGCATCAAGGTTATGTCCGGGTTTGAAGAGGAGGAACTAGCATGGAAATATGTCCCCGGCCAACCTCTAGTCAGGCCTGAGGAGGTCCTGCTTCTATCAACGAGAATGCGCAGATTGCATGAGTGATACTTGAGAGAAATAAAGAACGGGCGATAGGCCCTCATAGTGAAATTCAAGGCAGAGCATTACTTCCATGCAAAAGATTTGTGGGTTGAGTTTCAAGAAATGTTTCAGTTATTCAATCAAGACGCACTCGACAAATCTCTCGTCAATTGCTATTGTCTGTAAGTGATTTCTTTCAGTAATTTAAGTCTCTAGCTGTGCTCGTTCATTACCTGTAATTATCCTCACTATATTCTTTTCTGTGGTATTATGCAGAATGAAGATTTATGAAATGAAAAGAAAAGGACGCTATGGCATTGGGTTCATTGACCCAAATACCGTTAATGAAGAGGTGTGGTCACGTCACAAAAAAGACACAGAGAGAAGCTTGCTAGAGTTTTTGAAGCGAATAAATACCAAACCAGAAATACTACTTCCTTACAACTTCGGGTGAGTGTTACTATCTTGTACTACAAATTCTGTTTTACTTACTAGATGTTAATAAGTGTAGTTGATGAGTTATGCACATGCCCGCTTAATTATATAAACGTGTGCGCATGCAGTTTCCACTAGATCCTGCTAATCATTGAAGTTGACGAGGAAAAAGTTTAAGTACTGGACTAACTACTTAAAGAACCTAAAGAATACTCAAATGTGAAGGAGATGCTCAACAGGTAATTTCAATCATTATCGCACTATGTCGGCCTCTTTAGTTCATTTCCTGATATCAACTAATTAATAACTTCTTTATTCATTTTCTTTGCTGGCGGGCAGGGTTTGGCAAAAGTTCATCAAACAGGTTCAAAGCCCATGGAAAGAAGAGCTGAAATGGGTGCGACCCAGGGTACGTATTTAAGTAGTACTAGCTACGTCTGCGCATCTCTTTAATTCTAGTTTCAATACCTTTATCATGCTTGATTAATTATTATCTTATTGAATTTTATTTTTGTAAAGTGCATGAGGCAGGCGTCGGGGAATAATTTATGTGCGTACTACGTTTGCGAGAACCTTCGCTTTATGACTGAAAGGAGCAAAGATGAAAGAAATTTTTTCGTACGTAAACACAATTCACAATTCTTTTTATCATGATCTAATATATATATACACACAACTAATATATTCATATTGATCTCTTTCTTTAATAAAGATGCAAGAGATGCGGGATAAGCTCCTACCAACGGACCGCATATGAGCACTTCAAGAGGAAATGGCAGGATTTTTGCTTGACCAGGTAATAGATTCCGAAGGAGAATAATATTACACCTAATGCCTGCATGTAATGATCTGCAAATTGTAGGAGAAATTATATATATATATATATATAGGGTCGCGCTATTCGTCACCCAGGGTGAGGAATAGTTATTCTTCACCCCCTCTCTATTTTGAGGTCAATGCACTGTATTTTTAAGTTTCGTAAATTTTGTCTTATTTCATACGTAAAAAGAGAACGTAAGAAAATATATACTCGCCGTAAAAAATATTTTATGTTACGTAAAATTACGAACGAAAAACATAGTGTAAAACATACATAAAATGCGATATTTCTGGTCTTATAACCTATTTTTCTGTTTTTCTTATATCAAACTTTACGTAGTGAATCAATATGAATGTAACTATTTGTATTCCAAACGTAATCTATTTATGAAGCGATCATAAGATTACCTCGGGTGAAGAATAACTTATTCTGCACCCTGGGTGATGAATAGGATTACTATATATATATATATATATAAATATTTATATATATATATATATATGTGTGTGTGTGTGTGCGCGCGCGCGCGCACATGGTTGTACGAGAAATTCTATGATATATGATTGGTCGTACGAGAAATTATATTATATATGACGTGTACAGTATATAGTAGCAGTGGCACTTGACGACTGCAGTAGCGTAAAATATATTTGAAACGAAAAACAAATAGATGGAAAACACGAAACGAAAAGCAAAAATAAACCATAATTCATAAATCCTAAAACCCTAAACCCCTAAAACTCTAGTCCCGGTTGGTGTCACCAACTGGGACTAAATATCCCCCAGCCTCCGGCGCGGGCTCGTGCCACGTGTTGGGTCTTTGATCCCGAGCCGTGACAAACCGGGACTAAAGGAGGGGGACTTTAGTCCCCAACTTTTAGTCCCGAACCGGGACTAAAAGTCCTTACGAACCAGGACTAATGACCAATTCTGCACTAGTGCAAGGCGGAGATTAGGGAGGTGTTAAGAATTAATTAGATATAGTTAATTATGGATAATCTCCTCCTTGTAAACCGACACGCGGTTAGCCTTTTCTAACAGCCGCGTCTCTCCCTTCCCTCCGGAATGGATATGTCCATTCGTTCGCATCCCCTCGGGGATATATAATGTACAGACATCATCCAATCAAATAGACAGAGATTCATTTGTCCCTCTTGTTTCACATTCACATCAATTAGAAAGAATAATTGGTAAGTCAATAAGTGGTGGAGCAGCTTGTGCGTTTTTCAGTAAATACGGGTGAGAAAAAATCAGAGATGGGAGGGGAAAAAATCAAAACCAGAGAAAGGGGTGGGGGGAGAAAATTAATCCGAGTGAAGAGAGAGGTAAACTGCCGCCGCCAACTAATTCTCTTCACCGCCTGCCACGCTCCACCGCTCCCGGCGCTGACTCTTCACCGACGGGAGCTTGAGCCCTCCCCCGACGTCCATGGACTTGTGGCACACGGCGGCGGCGTCCCGGCCTGCGCTTCACGGGGTGTGAACCAGAGTGTTCTTTTGGCAATCTAGCTACTTCGCGTGCCGCCCGTGCTGGATCGACCCGATCCGACTCGGATTGTTTGGTGCCGTGGTGCGTAAGAGCACTTCCTTTCCTCGCCATTGCAGATCTCGATTCCAAATTCTGTTCGAATTCCGTCTGATATACACTCATTTGATACTACTACTATATATAGTACCGGCTGGCTCCTGATAATTTCGTAGATCGATCCAGCACCGACAGATCGAGGGGAGTCACGAGAAGCAGCGTCGGCTCAACGATGGCCAAACGTCGGCGTCAGGAGTCAAGCGAGAAGCGCTGCGACTGCGACTGCGGCAAGCGGCGGCGCAAGCACCTCTACCTCGTCTTGGACAAAGGCTTCAGCGTCCACAAGCTCGACGCCCTCAGCCTCCTCGACGACTGACGACTCGGACGACGACGGCGGCGGGACCCTCAGGCGTCTCGCTGACCCTCCGGCAGTCCGTATCACCGAGGCGCGGCACTCCCCTATGCTCTTCGCCGGCCTGGGCACCACCATATTCGTCGCCAACAAGAAACAACTTTCCACTAAAGCCACCGGCGCCCTCATCTACGACACGGAGACGGCCGCCATGGCCATGGGCCCAGGCCTCCCGGAGAGCCCATGTTGCGTCTTCGTCGCTCTCGGCCGCGGCGGAACCAAGGACAACGAGAAGCTGTATACGCTTGCAAAAGTAGACCACGGAAGCAGATCAAATCACCCGAGCGGGCACCAGATGGGCGTGTCCGTCCACGCGCTGTCATGGGCGTGCTCCCCGGCCGCCGTGGCCGAGCCATGGCTCCCGAGCCACGAGTGGGCCTGGGAGAGCGCCGGCGCGCCCATGGCACCGTTCGACGGCAACGAGGAAACCGTCGTCTCGTACGCGGTACACCCGGCACTACCGGAAAACGGACCGGGTGGTGTTGTGGCATGTCCGAAGAGGCGGCACGCATCTCCGGGGCGTGGCCCCCCTAACGGACGGTGCCGCCGCCGGCACCTGGAGGGGCGAAACGGACGCGTCGGGTCTACATAGAGGGAATGTAGCTGTGGGTTGGCCCGGATGTTGCTCCCAGGTGTCCCTCTGGGCTGACCTGACACAATCGGGTGGAGAGGTCCACTGTTCAAAGCCTGTCCGTGGAAAGTCAAAGGGCTAGATCTTGTGGTCAACCGCTCTAGGGTTTGGCGGGACGGGGGCCCTGGGGGGTAGCAATGCCACCGGAGCGTCGCACCGGCCCCTCATACATGCGGGGTGGTGTTGTGGCATGTCCGAAGAGACGGCACGCGTCTCCGGGACGTGGCCCCCCTCACGGACGGCGCCACCGCCGGCACCTGGAGGGGGGAAACGGACGCGTCGGGTCTACACAGAGGGGATGTAGCTGTGGGTTGGCCCGGATGTTGCTCCCAGGTGTCCCTCTGGGCTGACCTGACACAACCGGGTGGAGAGGTCCACTGTTCAAAGCCTGTCCGTGGAAAGTCAAAGGGCTAGATCTTGTGGTCAACCGCTCCAGGGTTAGGCGGGACGGGGGCCCAGGGGGGGTAGCAATGCCACCGGAGCGTTGCACCGGCCCCTCATACATGCGGGGTGGTGTTGTGGCATGTCCGAAGAGGCGGCACGCGTCTCCGGGACGTGGCGCCCCTCACGGACGGCGGCGCCGCCGGCACCTGGAGGGGGGAAACGGACGCGTCGGGTCTACACGGAGGGGATGTAGCTGTGGGTTTGGCCCGAATGTTGCTCCCAGGTGTCTCTCTGTGCTGACCTGACACAACCGGGTGGAGAGGTCCACTGGTCAAAGCCCGCCCGTGGGAAGTCAAAGGGCTAGATCTCGTGGTCAATCGCTCCAGGGTTAGGCGGGACGGGGGAGCTGGGGGGTAGCAATGCCACCGGAGCGTCGCACCGGCCCCTCATACATGCGGGGTGGTGTTGTGGCATGTCCGAAGAGGCGGCACGCGTCTCCGGGTTGTGGCCCCCCTCACAGACGGCGATGACACAGTAGTAGACGTTCTGCGGTAACGGTGCGGCGTGAATATTATTAAATACTCGGATCGCGATAAAATCATGAGTTTTTTACACGACGTGGGCACATGTGCTATAGGAACGATTCTAATTTTTCATAATTTTTTGTGATGGAGAAGTATCCGAACAATTCCCTCTACGCGGATTGCCCTTCGCATGTCTACGACTGTGGCCGGTGGCCTCCGTGGGCTAGCATGCCGTCAATCTTGCGTACGCGGCTTCTCACAAGTCTGAAAGTGTTGTGGCGGTTGCAAACGCCTGGCACGCGTCTCCGGGGCGTGGCCTCCCAGCTCACGGACGGCGCCGCCGCCGGCACCTGGAGGGGGGAAACGGACGCGTCGGGTCTACACGGAGGGGATGTAGTTGTGGGTTTGGCCCGGATGTTGCTCCCAGGTGTCCCTCTGTGCTGACCTGACACAACCGGGTGGAGAGGTCCACTGGTCAAAGCCCGTCCGTGGGAATTCAAAGGGCTAGATCTCGTGGTCAACCGCTCTAGGGCTAGGCGGGACAGGGGCCCTGGGGGGTAGCAATGCCACCGGAGCGTCGCACCGGCCCCTCATACATGCGGGGTGGTGTTGTCGCATGTCCGAAGAGGCGGCACGCGTCTCCGGGATGTGGCCCCCCTCACGGACGGCGCCGCCGCCGGCACCTGGAGATGGAAAACGGACGCGTCGGGTCTACATGGAGGGGATATAGCTGTGGGTTTGGCCAGGATGTTGCTCCCAGGTGTCCCTCTATGCTGACCTGACACAACCGGGTGGAGAGGTCCACTGGTCAAAGCCCGCCCGTGGGAAGTCAAAGGGCTAGATCTCGTGGTCAACCGCTCCAGGGTTAGGCGGGACGGGGGCCCTGGGGGGGTAGCAATGCCACCGGAGCGTCGCACCGGCCCCTCATACATGCGGGGTGGTGTTGTGGCATGTCCGAAGAGGCAGCACGCGTCTCCGGGGTGTGGCCCCCCTCACGGACGGCGATGACACAGTACTAGACGTTCTGCGGTAACGGTGCGGCGTGAATATTAATAAATACTCGGATCGCGATAAAATCAAGAGTTTTTTACACGACGTGGGCACATGTGAAGTATCCGAACGATGCTAATTTTTCATAATTTTTGATGATGGAGAAGTATCCGAACAATTCCCTCTACGCGGATCTACTAAGCTCCCGATCGTCGACGGCCCCCCTCCCCCTTCACTCAGCTGACCTACTAAGCTCCCGATCGAGCACGCGAGGCGGCGGCCATGCGCTCCAGACCCGCGACCAGGCCACGGCCTCGGCGGACGAAGCTGCTCGAGTTCAGCGCCTCCCCTCCCCTCCCCTTTGTGTGGTTCCGGGAGAGGAGTGGGCCGAGCGGTTAAAAAAACATTAAAAATCTATATGAAATAATAATACATAAAAAAACATAAAGAAGGAAAAATATAACTACAAAAAACATTAAAAAATCTATATGAAATAAAAAAACATAAAGAAGGAAAAATATAAACTATTAAAAACATTAAAAAATGAAAAATATAACTATGCCGACGGCAAAGCCGTCGGCATAGCTGCGGCCATAGGGGACGTGTCACGCGGATCGGTGACGTGGCGTCTATGCCGACGGCAGCCGTCGGCATAGGCTGCCTTATCCCCTCACGCGGCATCTGCTCCACTCATTCTCTCCCAGCTCCCCGCCGCAACCCCGCGAACTGCTCGCCGCCGCCGCCGACTCCCCGCCGCGACCCCGCGAACTGCCCCCTGCCGCCGCCCACTCGCCGCCGCCGACGCACTCGCCCCCGCCCCCTGCCGCCGCCCACTCGCCTCGCCCGCGCCCCCTGCTGCCCCCACCCGCATCGCCGCTGCCCCATCCCACGTCCCCGCGTCCCCTGCCGCCAGCCCCTCGTCGTCAGACGCGCGCCCTCCCTCGCTCCAGCCTGCCGCCGCCTCTCCCTCGCTCCAGCCGCCCCTGCCCCTCCCTCCTCGACCCCGGCCCGCCCTGCGTGGACGCCGCCCCGGCCGGCCCCCTGCTGGTCCGACCGGCCGGCCCCTCCGGTGACCGCCCCCTGCCGCTCTGGTGGTCGTCCCCTGCCCCGACCGGCCGGCCCCCCCTGCTCCGGTGGTCGCCCCCTCATCCGTAGGTAAGAACTTTTTTTTTACATTTTTTGTGTAGTAATGTTGTAGATGAATGCATATATATAGTAATAGATGATTAGATAGATGGATGTTAGATAGATGAATGAAATGGAAGAGAGTATAAATGTGAAAAAAATTAAGTGCATAATGTGAGATAGATAGATGTTAGATGAATGGATATTTGTGTAGTTTTACTATGTTTTTAGATACATACTCAATATTATAGATATATGTATTGTGAAGATGAGATGAGAGGGAAGAGTACACTTTTTGTGAAGATAGATAGACGAATGTTAAAATTTGGATATGATGAGTGGTTACTTCATCATGTTGATCTTGCTAAAAAAAGTTTGTGATATGATGTGATGTGTGATGATGCTTTATATATGATGTGATGACCTAATTTTTTTCATTTGGTTGAATTTAGAGGATTTCTGGTGTTGCCTCCGGTGGAGTGATCGTTGACGCTGGAGCTCTTGGTCTTCAATTGTCCCTTCGCTGATCGACTACATCATCTACATCCGAGGGTGAGCTACAAATCCATCACCTCATACGTTCTTTTAATCATGTCACTAGATTAAATTTTCACATCAAGTCACGTAACCTAGGTCTCCCGTCCGAAAGGGTTGCATCGATAAATATGCATTCAATTGCATATTTATCACCGCAGCTCTTTCGGATTGTCCAGCGCTTTCCACGGACAGCCCGAGGATGTGTAGATTGGGTACGTTGTTCATGCTCTACCCCGTTCCGAGACAGGATTTCGGCGGCGCCTCCCTGTTGTTCTCCGGATGCACATTCTCTCGGCATTTTGCCGAGACGTGTATTTGGAGAACAGCGGGGAGGTGCTGCCGAAATTTTGTCTCGGAATGGGGTAGAGCATGGACAACGTACTCAATCTACACATTCTCGGGTGGGATTAGGACCCATCTTTACCTATTAGAGATGTAGGTGGATTAAACGTCGTTTCTCGTCAACACTCTAAAAAATAAAATATTGATGTGAGTAATTTAAATGAATCCTTAATTTTGTTGTGTGGCTTCCAATAAAGCAGAGATGGCAGATAATCAGTGGATGTATAGTGGGTTTTTCCGTCGGAATCAAGTAACAACAGAGTGGATCGAGAAAACTGATGTGTTTTTGAAAGAGATATTCCGTAGTCCAATGAGGATGGTGCCAGAATGCCCGTGTGCCAAATGTAAGAGACGTATCCGCAGAGATAAGAGTGAGATGACTAAGCACCTTCGCACGCATGGATTTATGCCCAACTTTAATATGCCGATAAACTTTGCTCAGCGGGACCGTGGTAGAGAGGATGTGATATGACAACGCGTCGCTGGTTATGAGGACGATGGGGTTAGAGACATGCTAGATGATGTCTTTGCTGCACAGCCGACACCTCCGTCAAATTCAGCGAATGAACCGGAGGAGCCGGAGGAAACCGCAAAGGCCTTCCTGGATATCTTGGCCTCGTCAAAGAAACCTCTCTATGAGGGTGCCAAGCTGTCTGTGTTGGATGCCATCTCGCAACTGATGGCAGTCAAGGCTGAGTACGGCTGTAGCCGAGGTTGCTTCGAAGCATTTCTGGGAGTATGGGCTAACAGCCTGCCTGAGGGCCATGAACTGCCGAAAACCATGTACGCTACAAAGAAAATCATGAAGGCGCTCTCCATGGACTATGAGAAAATACATGTTTGTCCAAAGAATTGCCTTTTGTTTAGGCATGAGTATGCGGATGACAACTACTGTAGGAAGTGCGGTTCCTCTCGATATATTGAGGTGGTCGATGAGCATGGTCAGAAGCGGCAGCTAAAAATCCCTGTGAAGGTTCTTCGGTATCTTGATTTTATAAAAAGTCTGCAGCGCCATTTCATCACCGAGGAGTCTGCCAAAATGATGAAGTGGCACAAGGAAGGGAAAAGGTACAATCCAAACAAAATTGTACATCCATCAGAAGGTGAACCACGGAAGTCATTCGATATAGAGTACCCGAAGGAAGCAGCCGAGGCTGGGAATGTCAGAATTGCTATAACAGGTGATGGGTTCAATCCATATGGTATGTCGTCTAATCCATACAGCTGCTGGCCCGTATTTGTTATTCTGCTCAATCTCCCTCCCGGCGCCCTAATGCAACGCAAGACCATGTTCCTGTCGCTTATAATTCCGGGGCCTGAATATCCGGGGAAGAATTTGAGTGTGTTTATGCAGGCGTTGGTGGATGATTTGCACCATTCTTGGTACTTCCCGAGGTTGACATACGACCGGCATCTGCAGAAAAATTTCTTGATGAAAGTTTGGCTACAGTATTGCATGCATGACTTTCCCGGCTATGCCCTATTCTGCGGATGATGTACAAGTGGAAAGATGCCTTGCCCAGTGTGCATGCAGGCCTTGATTTTCATTTGGCTGAAGAAGGGTGGCAAGTATGTTGCCTTTGACCTGCATCGACAGTTCCTCCCTCCAGACCATCCTGATAGGGAAGACAAGAAGAACTTCACAAAAGGCAAAGTTGTCCATGAAGTAAACGAGATTCCAACGTTTTCTGGTGCGGATGTGCTTGCTCAGCTGAAAGCTCTTAAGCCGGCCGGCGAAGGGAAAGGCAAAGGCAAAGGCAAAGGCACAGGCGAAGACGAGGGCGAGGGCAAAGGAAAAGGTAAAGGGAAAAAATCTTTTGAAGGATATGGTGAGACGCACAACTGGACTCACATTACCCCCTTCACGCAGCTTCCCTATTTTAAGGACCTCAAACTTCCATACAACATCGACGTGATGCACACCGAAAAGAATGTCGCAGAGTCCCTTTTTCGCACGATCCTCAACATTCCTGATAAGACAAAGGATAATGTTAATGCTAGAGTTGATCAACAGAATATTTGTGATAGACCACGTCTACACATGCAACCTCCCACAGGCAGTTGAAAATCTTGGTTCAAGCCAGATGCTGACTTTGTACTTAAAAAGGATCATAAGATGGAGGCATTCAAGTGGCTGAAACACGTCGTGAAGTTCACTGATGGTTATGCGTCGAATATAAGTAAGGGGGTCAATCTTTCAACGGGTAAAGTGACCGGACTCAAGAGTCATGACTATCATGTATGGATTGAGCGAATAATGCCGGTGATGGTTCGGGGCTATGTTACCGAGCGTGTCTGGCGTGTGCTTTCGGAGTTAAGCCATTTCTTCCGCACGCTTTGTGCTAAAGAAGTATGTCCTGAGAAGATAAAAGAAATGCATAAGAAGGCGCCGGAGTTGATATGCAAGCTAGAGAAGATCTTCCCGCCAGGCTTCTTTACTCCGATGACACATCTCATTTTGCACCTCGCGAACGAGGTATTGTTGGGGGGCCCTGTGCAGAATCGTTGGCAGTACGGCCCTGAGAGACAGAACAAGCATCTGAGACAGAAATGTGGAAACAAAGCTAAGATTGAAGCTTCCATAGTTGAGGCAGTTATCCTAGAGGAGGTGGTAGACCTCAGGATAGCCTACTATCCGGACCATGTTCCCACGTTGCACAATAAGGAGTCTCGATACAATACAGAAGAACCCAAGTTGCCTCTATTCATCGGGCAAGGTGGCAGGGCTGGATGCTCGACACCTTATCTCATGCCACGAGATGAGTGGGAGGATGTCATGTTCTATATCTTGCACAACATCAAGGAAGTTGAGGATGAGTGGATGAGGTAATACCTTTGCACCATTCTTGTAGTCAATTCGTTATGTTCACTTTGCCTAGTTCTTATATCGCTTTTCTTATTGTAGTCGATTCGTTGATGAAGAGTGGACGGGAATGCTGCCTCCTACTGAAGCGGAGGCACATGCTCTTCTCCAAAAGGGTGCTGATGGAAGGATTTCGTTGCGTGGTTCATGGAGAAAGTAATTTTTCACACTTCCCTATTACCTATTTCAATTAAACTCATGCACCCTATAATTTCAATTAAACTCATGCACCCTATAATTTCAATTAAACTTGTAGGGAAATGATCCGAACGAATCAATGGATGAAGAATTGAGATGGGTTTCCATGGGTTTTGACCCTACCGTCATGACATGCCAAAAGTATGATGTGAATGGGCATCGCTTCCATACAGAGGAGCACCAGAATAGTCGGCCTGATCCCAAAACCATAAATACCGGAGTCTTCACTGAAGGAGATAATAAAGTAGATTACTACAGAAGGGTAGGAAAAATATATGAGCTTACATTCAAACGTGGCCGCGAACCCCTAAGTCTCACTGTGTTCAAATGCCGATGGTTCGACCCCAAAAAGGGTCTGAGACATACGCCTTTTGTTGGTTTAGTTGAAGTTAAACCATCAACCGTCTATGCCGGAGCTGATCTCTTTATCGCCGCTACCCAGGCCACACAAGTATATTATCTGCCTTACCCATGCCAGAAAGAGTACCTAAAGGGTTGGGAAGTTGTGTTCAAGGTGTCGCCACATGGTAAGCTACCGGACCCGAACGATGATGATTACTACAACATAAACCCCATGACATACGAGGGAGTGTTCTTTCAAGAGGAACATGATGACGTGGTCCGAAACAACGAGGATGATGACTTGGGTTATGTTGACCTGGACCCAAACGACGATGACGCACGGATTGATGGTGAGGCAGTTGTGAATCAAAGAGACATAATTATGCTTGAAAAGTTAAATGAAGACGCTGACGATGAGGAAGAGCCTCCACCTCCGTCAGACAACGAAGAAGATATGCGTGATAGTGATGATGAGACCGGTCGACAAATAGATTACAATAGTGATGATTCATATGGGTTCTAGAAAATGTAAGTTCTTTTAATGATCATTACAATAGTATGCTTAATGTGCTCTTCTGTTATTAATGTTTTTCCTGTATGCTTGTTTATTTGATATCCTTACTAATTGTTTATTCTCTTCTCAATGCAGGTTTGCTAATCATGAGCAAGTCCAGCGGCGCCAGTTTCCTCAGTAAATTCAAAGGACTTACTCGGAGTGGACGAGCCCACAAGGTTCCCTCCCGACTACGCGATGACACATCACAGGGAGGTGGAGGGGTCGGGGGAGGAGACCCTAGAGGAGGAGGGGGTGGGGGGAGAGCCCCTAGAGGAGGAGGAGGAGGTGGGGGGAGAGGCAGCCGGGGCAAAAAACTCCGGGCCGTGTCCGAAATAGGATGGTCTTCTTCGATGCCCTCCTATACTGAGGCACCTTCTGAGTCTGAGGAGGAGGAGTATGTTCCTGATGGCGAGGAGGAGGAGGGTGAGGAGGAGGAGGGCGAGGAGGAGGAGGCCGAGGAGGAGGGTGAGGAGGAGGGCGAGGAGGGTGGTGGAGGGGAGGTTGACCCTGAGTTGTGGGGTGACTTGCCACCGGGTGCTCCGCAGGGGTGGCTACGTGGTAATGCCGGAGTACCTACACCACCTTCTATCGAGGTGCACAAGTGGCTCATTGAACCTGCGGGGACAGAGTAAGTGCCTCTCAATCATATTTTCAACACATGACAACATTTTCTTATTGTACACATGGCAATCCTTTGATTCTTTTGCAGTAACTGGATCCTTCGCGGAAAGGGCCGTAAACCGAACGGCCTTATCACTGTCCTGTTGAAGGAGTTTTGGCCTGGCCTATTCTGCCCGCGGCCAGACAGGGACCCGCAGCTGCGGGTTTTGGCCACGAGCTGGGCCCACTACAAGGCTTGCAGCAACGTGGAGTACGGGACGGTCGCTAAGGATGTGATCACCAAATTTTGGGTAAGTTCTCTTCTGAATCACTTATCTTCAGTTTCGTTCATAGTTTATCATTGAATCACTCAACTCATGCCTTGTTTGCTTCTAGTTTATGCATGATTGCAGCAACTCTATAGAGTTCTTGACGAGCACAAGGCCAGAGCCGACGTGGTCTTGCTTGCGGCTGCGAAGAAGAAAGCTCGTCAGTTGCAGTACGAGGTGCGCTGGGTTGCCGTCTCGCAGTACTACCACATCTACCTGCACCAAAAGATGACCAAAACTCAAGCGCAGAGGCAACAACTTACCTTGAACAGGGAGCAGTTCATGATGGTAACTATTACTGACTTTTCATTGTTTCAAGCAGTCAACTATATGATTCGTGCTCACATGTCATGCTTCCAAAATTTGCATAGGTTGTTCCTCGTTGGTGCTATGGAAGGCATGACGGATGGGCGAGTTTGGTGGATAGGTGGCTCGGCGACGATGCAGAGTTTGCTGCCAAGAGCATCAAGGCCCGGGCTAACCGTGGAAGAGACGGGACACACGGCCAAGGAAACAGGAACCACTGGGGCTTCAAGGCCATGAAGGTATATCTATATGCATGATGCATTTTTGTTCTTCTTTACCGTCATGTTCTTATGTATGGCTAACTTCTGTTTGACGTTGCAGGAGGACAAGTTGAAGAGGCCACTCTCAGACATTGAGTCGTGGAAGCTGGCCCGCGAGCGGAGTGATCGCAAGGACGGCGAGAGCCAGTACTACGGCAAGAACGAGGAGCACCTGGAGTCTTACACTCAGAACTATCAGAAGTTGCATCTGGATGTTCCTGTTCCTGAGGTCGCCCAGTCTCAGATCGACGACACGGCGGTGGTGGCCATCCAGGGGAAGTCACATGGCCGGTATCCGTGTTTCGATGGCTTGATCACTCCTTCGATCTCGTACACACGGCTTCGGGCTAGCAACCCGAGCGAGTTAGAGAGTACGGGGCGTTCACAGACTCCCTTAGCCCGCCAGCATGCTGTAAGTACTTCCCCTTTATCTTCTTTCTCTCTAGCATTCTCAGTTTATTTTTAGCATTGCTCACTTAGAAACAACCTAAATTATGTAGGCATATAAGGCCTTTGTCGAGCATAGGAATCTCGAGGTGCGAGAGTACTTGCAACGAGTGAAGGCAAACGATGATTACAACCGTAGGATGATGACGGTTAGTTTTGCCCTCTTAAAACCAAGCTAAATTTTTGCACTTTCATTCCTTCTGACCTTCTAGTTTGCTTGTTTAACTAACATCCAGGCTATGTTGGCGTCTTGGAGTAACCGCACGGATCCACCACAAATGGGACCCCCACCACCACCTACGGGAGAACCCCCACACATGCCCACGTTCGATGAATGGGTGGCACTAGGCAGTGATAGTCCGGTTAGTACATTTGCCTAACTACTGACAAACTAGTTCTCGTTCATTCAACACTATCATATCATATTTACCGTTAGAATCTTCTCCCAAACATGTAGGGGACCGGTGGCTCGACTCCTGCTCCGTCGACCCTAGTCACTCCGATCTGGCAGAGTGATGGTGGTCGCGGTGGCGGTTTTGGCGGAGGTGGTCTTGGCGGTGGTGGTTTTGGCGGAGGTGGTCTTGGCGGTGGTGGTTTTGGCGGAGGTGGTTTTGGCGGAGGTGGTCTTGGCGGTGGTGGTCTTGGCGGTGCTGGTTTTGGCGGCGGTGGTCTTGCTTGATGTCGATGATGATACCCGTGCATGTGGCCGTCGTGCCATACCTTTCATGTTCCTACTTGTTAGTTTCTGCTTTGAAATGATGTTCCATGTCTTGCACTACTTATGTTCATGAACTTTCGCCGGTGATGATCTTTAGATGATGAACTTGAGTATGTTTAAATGATGATGATGAACTTGAGTATGTTTAGATGATGAACTGTCATATTTCCGCTTAATCCCATATTTTCTGCTTTGAAATGCTGTCAAAATGAATTGAAAAAGAGAAAACAGGGAAAATAAAAAAATAAAAAAAATCTATGCCTACGGCAAAGCCGTCGGCATAGATGCGCCCAGGGCTTCCCAGGACCTGCCACGTGGCAACGGGAAGCCACGTGGCCTAGGTATGCCGACGGCTTGGCCGTCGGCATACCTTCGCCACGTGGCTTCCCGTGATTCGTCAGCGCTTTTGACGGCGCCGTCTGTTGCCGTCAGGCGAAAAACACTGCCAACGGCTAAACTATGCCGATGGCCGAACGGGAGCCGTCGGCATAGGCCCCTATGCCGACGCCTAAACTATGCCGACGGTCTGGCAAGACTACGCTGACGTGATCTATGCCGACGGGGCTATGCCGACGACAGCCGTAGGCATATATCTATGCCTACGGGAAATGACCTATGCTGACGGCCCTGGGCCGTCGGCATAGGCGGCGAGTCCGGTATTGCGGACGGGCACACCATATTCTTCTCCACGAGAGGCAGGGGGTGGCGACCCGCGGGCACCTACTCCTTTGACACGGAGCAGCGCGAGTGGAGGTCGCACGGGGAGTGGGTGCTGCCTTTCCACGGGCAGGGATATTTCGAAAGGGAGCTCGACGCCTGGGTCGGGCTCCACAAGGACGGCTACATCTGCTGCTGCCTGGCCGCGACGGCCACGCCGGGAGCGGCGCCGGAGTGGAGGAAGACGGAGCAGAAGCTGTTTCGCGAGGGCGACCGGGAGCGGCACCTGGGAGCCACGCTCATCTACATGGGCAACAATGTCTTCTGCCTCGTGGAGAGTGTGGTGCAGGAGGGCGTGGAGCCCGGGCGCGCCTACGGCGCCGGCCGCGGCTGCGCGCTCCATGTCACCATCTTGGGCCTCAAGTACAGCCGTGACGGGGAGCTGGAGGCCACCGTCCGCCGCGTCACCAACTCGTACGCCGTCTGCAAGTACATCCCGGGCTTCACCCATGAAGCATTCTGGATGTAGCTAGAAGAAGAGCTAGCTAGGTAGAAGATGGATACAGATCCTGCAGGTAGGTCCAGTAGTCGGCCTGCAAGTGTATATGTACTATACAATGTATTCAGAAACATCTTGTCTGCAAGTGTACAAAGAAAGAAAAGAACTACTGACAATCTATGTCGATATGTATATGATTAAAAAGAAGAATTTATATCTGGTCAAAATATTTGAACAGGGCTCAAAATGAATCTTCAGAGCCACATGCCCTTACAATGCCTTCTCGAGTAACATCACAAAATCTGAGCCTGCCTAAGAATCATGCAAAATATTCCTTCCGTCCGAAAATACTTGTCGTAGATATGGATGTATCTAGATATATTTTAGCTCTAGACAATGTTGGGGATATCGCTTATCGGGAACTTATCGGTTGACCCATGATAAGGGGTAAATCGGCCAATTTATCGGCATATCGACCGATTCATCGCCATATCGGCTGATTTATCGGCCGATTTATCTTATCGGTCAGATAGCGATAAGCTATAAATCGGCCGATTTATCGGAATATCGGAATATATTTTGAACAGTGGTTCTAGATACATCAATTTTTATCCATTTGTTCGACAAATATTTTTGAACAGATGGAGTACTACATATGTTAATCTCGCACAACGAAGCAGTGGTATATGTGCCATATTTTTGTATAAAGTTCATGAAGCTAATATGTCATTGCTGACATGTACTCCCTCTATAAAGAAATATAAGAGCGTTTAGATAACTAAAGTAGTGATCTACATGCTTTTATAATTGTTTACGGAGGAAGTACTCCATTGTTTTTTGGCACCAGAACATGGAAAAGCATGCTTCTCCTTTTCGGTCGGAGGAGAAAACACAGGAATATCGGTGAGACAGACCTATCAACTCTTTAGGACCAGTGGCAAATAATTTGATATCCGGCCTACTAGTAGAAAACAGGGCTTTGGTTCTGGGTAGATCAAAGCAACAGTCCCGGTCGTGTTACGAACAGGGACTAATGTGAGCATCAGTCCCGGTTCAAGCGGTTAGGACGCCGGTCGGGCCTCGGCAGGCATCAGTCCCGGTTCGGCTAGGACCTTTAGTCCCGGTTCTAGATACCAACCGGGACTTAAAAAATGCCTATATATATCCTCGCCCTACCCGCCCTCTCCACTGTTTTTTTGCCGCAGAAGGTGGGAGGTGTGTGTGCTACTCTGTTCTCACTTCCTATGCACATGAGGTGTTCTTAAGCTTTCTCCTCTGTTCTTCCTCCAAGCTCCATTTTCCCCAAGATTTGTCTAGTTTTGGCGATGCACCAACTATATATCCAAGTGTTCTAAAAGGATAGCAACTTCATCCTTTCATCTCTCACTGCTAGTTTAGCTCATTTCAAATGCTCTAGAAGTAGAGTGGTTTGTGGGTTTTAGTGAAGGAGTGTATGTGGGAGTTTATTTGATTTAGATGCACAATGTGTAGGGTGCTGTCCCGTCCCCGTCCTCACCGCCGTCGATCGCCCGTGCCGATCTCGTCGCCGGCACCACCGTGGTGAGCCTCTTGTTCTTATCTTCTTTTTAAAAGAAAAAAATTCTTGTATGATTTAGATAGCTACTTGTATAATTTTCTTACTTGTATTATTGTTTGTTATTATATAGTGCCATGGTTTTGGTATCCACTCCCGTCGGCACTCGTCCGGTCTATGATTCAGATGTGGTATATTATCTTTTATAACTATTTGTTTCATTTAGTGTTTATGATAATTATGCCGACCAACTTGACATAGATGTCTTTATCTAGGAGGTATGTGAACCGAAAATTCCAACCGACCCTCTTGTCGAGAGGTTAAATTTAGTTGAAAAAGAAAACAATTATTTCAAAGAAAAAGAATTGAAGAAGAGAAGAAGAAATTGGAGTTGCATGTTGCCGATGTCGTCGATCTACACAAGATCCAGATGGATGCAATGCACTTGAAGATTAGAAAGATTAGAAAATATGCCATTGATAAAGAGGCTTGGTATCATTATATTGTTGGATCAATTGTTACCTTAGTTGTGATTTTGATCGCATTTGTTATTGCATTTAAATGTTTTACATAGTTGTATGTTAGTTTCAATGTATGTTTTAATTAGATGCTCTAGATAGTTGTATGTTGTTCTATGAGAACTACGTATGAACTTCATGTATTTATTTTTTCAGTAATAACATTTGATCACTACTGTACTTTGGTTTTAATGTGATGATGAACTTGTATTAATTTGGTCATTTCTCTATTCATGATGTTCTGTAATGGTTTTTTATATACTTAATTATGTAATGCATGCAGATGAACCGGCAATGGATGTACGGTGACCGACGCACCTCCGAGTACTTTACGGGCCTGCATAATTTTCTCGATGTGGCTGAGGCAAAACGTTAGAATGGTTTTATGTATTGTCCATGTCTTGTCTGTGGGAATACGAATGATTACTCTTCCTCGAAAACCCTTCACTTCCACCTTCTTGAGAAGGGTTTCATGCCACACTATAATGTTTGAACCAAACACAGAGATAGAGGAGTTATGATGGAAGACAATGAAGAAGAGATGATGACAACTATCCTACGTTCCCTGAATATGGTGATACTACAACGGAGGAAGCTGAAGATCAAGAGGCACCAGATGTGCCCGCTGATGATCTTTGCCGGGTGATTGTTGATGCACAGAGAGAATGCGAAAGTGAAAGGGAGAAGTTGAAGTTCGATCGCATGTTAGAGGATCACAAAAAATGGTTGTACCCAAATTACGAAGATGGCAACAGAAAGCTCGGTACCACACTGGAATTGCTGCAATGGAAGGCAGAGAATGATGTATCTGACAAGGGATTTGGTTCGCTAATGAAAATAATGAAAAAGAAGCTTCCAAAGGATAACAAATTGCCTGACAGTACGTACGAAGCAAAGAAGGTTCTCTGCCCTCTAGGATTAGAGGTGCAGAAGATACATGCATGCCCTAATGATTGCATCCTCGACCGCGGTGAGGAGTACGAGAATTTGAATGCATGCTCGGTAAGCGCTGCATTGTGGTATAAGATCAGACGAGGTGACCCTGGTGATGTTGAGGGCGAGCGCCCCAGGAAGAGGGTTCCTGCCAAGGTGATGTGGTATGCTCCTATAATACCACGGTTGAAACATCTGTTCAGAAACAAATAGCATGCCAAGTTGTTGCAATGGCACAAAGAAGACCGTAAGAAAGACGGGATGTTAAGAGTACCAGCTGATGGGTCGCAGTGGAGAAAAATCGATAGAAAGTGGGCGGAGTTTGCAGGTGACGCAAGGAACTTATGGTTTGGTTTAAGTGCAGATGGCATTAATCCTTTTGGGGAGCAGAGTAGCAATCGTAGCACCTGGCATGTGACTCTATGTTTCTATAACCTTCCTCCTTGGTTGTGCATGAAGCGGAAGTTCATTATGATGCCAGTGTTCATCCAAGGCCCTAAGCAACCCGACAATGACATTGATGTGTACCTAAGGCCATTAGTTGAAGAACTTTTACACCTGTGGGATATCAAAGGTGTACGTGTGTGGGATGAGCACAAACAGCAGGAATTTGACCTACGAGCATTGCTGTTTGTAACCATCAATGATTGGCCTGCTCTTAGTAACCTTTCAGGACAGACAAACAAGGGATACAATGCATGCACACACAGTTTAGATGAGACTGAAAGTATATATTTGGACAAATGTAAGAAGAATGTGTACCTGGGACATCATTGATTTCTTCTGAGCAGGCATACCTTAAGAAAGAAAGGCAAGCATTTCAAAGGTGAGGCAGATCACCGGAAGAAGCCTGTCCTCCGTACTGGTGATGATATATTTGATATGGTCAAGGATTTAAAAGCAATCTTTGGAAAGGGTCCAGGCGAACAATCTATTCTGAATGATGCTGACAGACACGCACCCATGTGGAAGAAGAAATCTATATTTTGGGACCTACCCTATTGGAAAGACCTAGAGGTCCGCTCTGCAATCGACGTGATGCACATGACGAAGAATCTTTGCGTGAACCTGCTAGGCTTCTTGGGCATGTATGGGAAGACAAAAGATATACCGGAGGCACGGCAGGACCATGAACGTATAAACGAAAAAGATGGCATGCATCCAAAGAAGTATCAAGGCCCTGCCAGCTACGCTCTTACCAAAGCAGAGAACGAAATATTTTTGGAATGCCTGCTCAGTATCAAGGTCCTGTCAGGCTTCTCGTTGAATATAAAGGGAATAATAAATATGGCAGAGAAAAAAATTCCAGAACCTAAAGTCTCCAGACTCCCACATGATTATGACACAACTGCTTTTGGTTGCATTGAGGGGGCTTCTACCAGAAAATGTTCGATTAGCCATTGTGAAGCTATGTGCATTCCTCAATGCAACTTCTCAGAAGGTAATCAATCCAGAAATCCTTCCAAGGTTACAGAATTATTTGGTCCAATGTCTTGTCAGTTTCGAGTTGGTGTTCCCACCATCCTTCTTCAATATTATGATGCACGTCCTAGTTCACCTAGTCGATGAGATTGCCATTCTGGGTCCTGTATTTCTACACAATATGTTCCCCTTTGAGAGGTTCATGGGAGTCTTAGAGAAATATGTTTGTAACCATGCTAGGCTAGAAGGAAGCATCTCCACCGGTCATCAAACAGAGGAGGTTATTGAGTTTTGTGTTGACTTTATTCCTGACCTTCAGCCGATTGGTGTTCCTCAATCGCGGCATGAGGGGAGACTGAGTGGAAAAGGCACGCTAGGAGCGGATTCAATAATATGTAGGGATGGGCATTCTTGGGTGCAAGCACACTACACAGTTCTACAGAATTCTACCTTGGTGGCCCCGTCTATCAATGAACACAAGAATATTCTACGCTCCAAACACCCGGAGCAGTCTGACGATTGGATTACGTGAACACATGGGGACTTTCGACGGTTAGTTGCAAACACATCTCATGGGTAACAACATTGTTGGAGACGAGCTGTAGTTGTTGGCCAGGACACCATCTTCGACTGTATTGACTTTCCAAGGGTACGAGATAAATGGGAATACATTTTACATGATCGCCCAAGATAAAAAGAGCACCAACCAAAACAGTGGTGTCCGCTTTGATGCAGCAAACACCAATAGGGCAAAGGACATATATTATGGTTACATAGAGGAGATATGGGAACTTGACTATGGACGTGATTTCAAGGTCCCTTTGTTTCGGTGTAAATGGGTCAATCTGACAGGGAGGCGAGGTACAGGTAGACCCACAGTACGGAATGACAACAGTGGATCTCAACAATCTTGGTTACACAAACGAACCATTCGTCCTAGCCAATGATATGGCGCAGGTTTTCTATGTGAAGGACATGTCTACCAAACCAAGAAAAAGAAAAGATAAGGAAGCGAATACATCATACGATGAGCCAAAGCGCCACATAGTTCTTTCACGGAAAAGACACATCGTGGGAGTGGAGGACAAGACAGACATGTCAGAAGATTATGAAAAGTCTCATGAAATTCCTCCCTTCACAGTGAAGATTGACCCAAGCACCCTGTTAAATGATGAAGATTATCCATGGTTACGGCGCAATAAGCAGTGGACACACACGAAGAAAAAGTGAAGACTTTCTCTCTAGTGAGTTTCTGGCCTTATAGCTGGAAAATCCCACTTCGGACAAACCGGTGGGAATCTTTGTATGAGCTAGGGCATTTTGGCATTTGAAACATGATTTTTGAATAATTATTTATTAAGTTACAAATTTTCAATTATTCCTGTCCTTTTAGTATTATAATTATACAGAGGAGTTAATCAATGCAATTATGTCCAAACAAAATATGAATGTCTTCTGAGCATTTTCAATTATTCCTGTCCTTTGAGAAGTTCTGGTTGCTTTCTGGTGAAACTGAGGACAACGTATCAAATGGTAGGATTGTTCAAATAATTGTTCAGCATATGAAAAGCATGCTCTCTTATCGCAAATTCAGGAAAGGGTTAAAAGGTTGATCATACGCGGTTAGTCCCGGTTGGTGGCTCAATATAAAATAACAAGGTTAATATAGACATGGCTTAAACGTCTTGACATAGATGAATACAGCAGAAGCATCGGAGATGATAAGAGAGAAACATTGTATGACATAAAGTTGGAGGTACTATGTGGTTTCTCTGATCGGAGGACCCCTTATGCCGAGCCAAGTCCAGATGAGGAGTTCTTTGGTTTCTTTCTAGTGAAACAGAGGACAACATACCAGATGGCCATTCTCAAGAAATAACCATGAAGAGATGGCCATTCTCGAGAAATAACAATGATCCAGGTTTACCTAACATGCAAGCATAGTTGATGATATGTTGAGGGCTGAGAAATCAGAGAATCCTATGAGAATAGTTTATTGTTTTGGCAAATTTATGAACATCCAGGCACCTTTATATTATCTTACATCAGGAGTTCAAACCCACATCATGAGTATGTTGGGTTATACCCAAAGGGCTTTAGATTCCAGAAGAAATATTTTGAAAGCAATGATCGCCTTGTGTCATATTTTCTCGGTTTAGTAGACATGGCTTAAACGTCTTGACATAGATTAATACAGCAGAAGCATCAGAGATGATAAGAGAGAAACCTTGTATGACATAAAGTTGGAGGTACTATGTGGTTTCTCTCATCGGAGGACCCCTTATGCCGAGCCAAGTCCAGATGAGGAGTTCTTTGGTAGCTTTCTGGTGAAACTGAGGAGGTTCATGATGATTTTGACAGCATTGATCGCCTTGTGTCATATTTTCAAAAACATATTGACAAACTACCACCTAATACTGGCCCTTCAATGCGAAATGTTGCGGCAATGGTACCTATGAAAAATAACTTGATAGAACTATTTGCCACTATATGATGAAAATCTATATAATCAAACATTGCATTCATATAAGTATTCACTATAGCAAGCATTCTAGCAATCAAAATACAATCAATGAATCAACTAAAAAGCTTTTATAAAACTCTATTTATGATCAAAATAAGATTAACTTAGAATTAAATAAAAAATCAACTAATAATACAAATTGTTTCTAATCTAAAGTAAAGTTAATATAGAAAGTAAAATTTATCCAACTAACATTTTCATAAAGTATTTTTTCTTAAAAACTTTAATAGCAAAAAGTATTAGGTCAAACTAAAAACTTAACAGAAAAGAAAATATAACATTATTAGGTTAACAAAAAGTAATTTATAATATTCTTCAATAGCAAAAAGAATCAACTAAAAAGCTTTTATAAAACTCTATTTATGATTAAAATAATATTAACTTAGAATTAAATAAAAAAAGTCAACTAATAATACAAATTGTTTCTGATCTAAAGTAAAGTTAACAGAAAGTAAAATGCATGTATGCTACTATTTTTGAATCTGTTTAAAAGAAAACTAAAACTAAAATATCCTAAAAAGGTCTAAAACCAAAAATAGGAAAAACTGATTTTGTCCCGGTCCGAGACACCAACCGGGACTAAAGGCCTAGGATTCGCGCCCTTTGGGCTGCTGAAATTTAGCTTTAGTCCAGGTTGGTGGCTCGGACCGGGACTAAAGGGGGGCCTTTAGTCCCGGTTGGTGGCTAAGACCGGGACTAAAGACTGGGGTATATAAACGCGTCTTCTCCCACCCCCAATCTTCCTCTCCACTCCCTCCCCCGACGCCGCGAACCACACCAGACGCCGCCAGGCTGTCAGAGATCACCGTCGCCTCCGAGCCGTCCCCGAGCCCGGTGACCGTCGCCGGACCTCCTCGCCCTCCTCCCCGTGCATCCAATGCCTACGAGTTTTTCACATATTGATCTTTGCTAAGTTACTTTCGTTGCTACTGCCGTTACAATCACTACAAAACTGTTACTGTTACTTTTGCCACTGTTATCGTTACTTCCATACTACTTTGCTACTAAATACTTTGCTACAGATATTAAGTCTTTCAGGTGTGGTTGAATTGACAACTCAGCTGCTAATACTCGTGAATATTCTTTGGCTCCCCTTGTGTCGAAACAATAAATTTGGGTTGAATACTCTACCCTCGAAAACTGTTGCAATCCCCTATACTTGTGGGTTATCAAGACCTTTTTCTGGCGCCCTTGCCCGGGAGCATAGCTCTATTCTCTGAGTCACTTGGGATTTATATATGTTGATCACTATGAGGAATCTGAAAGATATCAGAACCAAGATTTTTCCCTCTACTACGAGGGGGGGTAAGGAACTGCCATCGAGCTCTGCACTTGATTCACCCTCTGTTTTGAGTAAGCTTGCGACACCTACACCTGCTATTGATTCTGATATGTCGCAAGTAATTGATGATGCTACTTCTACTATGAATGATGCTTATGATGCTACTACTTTTCTTGATAATACTGTGCCACTGGGTGAATTTCTTGATGAACAAATTGCTAGAGTTAATGTTGAATCTGATGATATTTCTGAAACTGATGAAATTTTTGAAACTGAACACTTTGAAACACCCATTAGACCTAGCTCTCCTATATATGAATTGCCTGTTATACCTGAGGGTTTTGTTATGGACAGAGAGGTAGCTAGGGACTTTCTTGCTTGTAAGGATAGGGACGATCTTAAGAAATTGCTATGCAAGTGGAAAGAAAAATCTTTGAATGCTAGAATGCAATATGATCCTAAGTTTGCTACTTCGCCTATCTTTGTTACTGATAAGGATTATGAATTCTCTATCGATCCTGAGTTAATTACTTTGGTTGAATCTGATCCTTTCCATGGTTATGAATCTGAAACTGTTGTGGCACATCTTACTAAATTAAATGATATAGCCACCATGTTTGCTCATGGAGAAAAAATTCGTTACTACTATATTCTTAAGTTGTTTCCTTTCTCGTTAAAAGGTGATGCTAAGATGTGGTTTAATTCTCTTGCTCCTGGTTGTGTGCGTAGTCCCCAGGATATGATCTATTACTTCTCTAAAAAATATTTTCCTGCTCATAAGAAACAAGTTGATTTACAGGAAATATTTAACTTTGTGCAAATTGAAGAAGAGAGTCTCCCACAAGCTTGTGGGAGGCTTCTCCAATTACTTAATGCTTTGCCTGATCATCCTCTCAAGAAAAATGAAATACTTGATATCTTTTATAATGGACTAACCAATGCTTCTAGGGACCACCTAGATAGTTGTGCTAGTTGTGTTTTCAGGGAACGAACTGTTGAACAAGCTGAAGTATTATTGAATAATATATTAAGTAATGATAATGATTGGACAATTCCTAAACAACATCCTAAGCCAACTCCAAAGAAGAGAGGTATTCTATTTCTCATTCCTGAAGATATGCAAGAGGCAAAGAAATCTATGAAAGAAAAAGGTATTAAAGCTGAAGATGTTAAGAATTTACCACCTATTGAACAAATACATGGTCTTGATAACCCGACATAGGTAGTAGAGGTAAATTCTCTCAATAGATTTGATGAAGGTGACATTCCTCATAATAAGTCTGCTAGTCAATGCTTGGATGAATTTGATAACTTTATTGTTAAACAAGAAAACTTCAATGCATATGTTAGTAGACAATTGAAACGTAATGCTTATATGCTTGACTGCTTGGGTGACTATATGTGTAGAACTGTTAATGATCTCAAGATTATTAGTAAACATGCTTCCATGGTAAAAACTCAAGTAGAACAAGTTCTCAAGGCACAAAATGATTTGTTGAATGAGTTGAATAATAAGAACAATGATCATGCTGTTAGAGTTATGACTAGGGGTGGTAAAATGACTCAGGAACCTTTGTATCCTGAGGGCCATCCTAAGAGAGTAGAACAAGACTCTCAGAGAATTAATACTGATGCACCTAGTCCTTCTAAAAGGAAAAGGAAAGATGATAGGGCTTTGCATGCTTCTAGTGAACCTGTTATAGACACACATGAGAATCCAAATGATATTTCTATTTCTAACGCTGAAACACAATCTGGTGATGAACATGAACCTAGTGATAATGCTAATGATGATGTTCATGTTGATGCTCAACCTAGTAATGATAATGATGTGGAGATAGAACCTGCTGTTGATCTTGATAACCCACAGCCTAAGAATAAAAGATATGATAAGAGAGACTTCATTGCTAGGAAACATGGTAAGGAAAGAGAACCATGGGTCCAGAAACCCATGCCCTTTCCTCCTAAACCATCCAAGAAAAAGGATGATGAGGATTTTGAGCGCTTTGTTGAAATGCTTAGACCTGTCTTTTTGCGTATACGTTTGACTGATATTCTGAAAATGTCTCCTTATGCTAAGTATATGAAAGATATTGTTACAAATAAAAGAAAGATTCTGAAAGCTGAAATTTCCACCATGCTTGCTAATTACACTTTTAAGGTTGGAATACCAAAGAAACTAGGAGATCCAGGAATACCAACTATACCATGCACCATTAGAAGAAACTATGTAAGAACTGCTTTATGTGATTTGGGAGCCGGTGTTAGTGTTATGCCTTTCTCTTTATATCATAGACTTGATTTGAATATGCTGACACCAACTAAAATCTCTTTGCAAATGGCCGATAAATGAACTGCTATACCCAATGGTATTTGTGAGGATGTGCCTGTCGTAATTGCAAATGTTACTATTTTAACGGACTTTGTTATTCTTGATATACCCGAGGACGACAGTATGTCGATCATCCTTGGTAGACCCTTTTTGAATACTGCAGGGGCTGTTATTGATTGCAACAAGGGCAATGTCACTTTTCATGTTAATGGTAATGAGCATACGGTACACTTTCCGAAGAAACAACCTCAAATTAATAGCATCAACTCTATTGGAAAAATTTCAACAATTACTATTGGAGGTTTTGAGTTCCCTCTCCCTACTGTCAAAAAGAAATATGATATTCTTATTGTTGGGGACATGCATATCCCCGTTGAGGTAACCTAGTGTTATACGAAGATTCTCCGGTTTCATGTCATTCGAAAGAAGTTTGTTAATAAGACTTGATCAACCTTGTTAATGGATTCCTTTTGATGGGCACACTAGTAGAAAAAGGCCCATTTGTCCCGGTTCGTAAGGCCCATTTGTCCCGGTTCAGGAACCGGGACTAAAGGGTCGGGACTAAAGCCCAACACCTTTAGTCCCGGTTCTTATACGAACTGGGACAGATGGGGCTCCACGTGGCCGCTGCGGCGAGCCCAGAGAGGAGGGCCTTTAGTCCCGGTTGGTAACACCAAAGATCATCCACGTGTCAGCAGCTCAGGAGCTGGGGTTTTTGTTTTTTTTTTTGAAAGGGGGGGAGGGGGTTGGGGGGTTTTGGGGGATTTGTAGGGTTAATTTAGGGGTTTCATATATGGACACTACTAGGCATCAGACTACTGCTAGGTTGCATCTATCAGACCAATCATACACCGTTCGATTGAGAGCAAGGTGTACATCCAATTAGGTAATTAAGGAGACCGGAGCGTGGAGATTGGTCCGTAAAAGCAGGACATGCGTTATTAGTTTGCATGCGGAGATTTGTTTACTAACCACCAAGGCCAACCACCAATCCCGTAAATCACGTCAAATTTATTCCTAGCGCTAACCCCGATCGTCTCTTCTCGTTCCCACTGCTTCCTTCATGTCCTTCGTTTTTTTTATGTGCTTCCCGTGCATCTATTTGATGGTCAGGGCTAGGAAGCATATATTTTCATACATGGAAACATGTTTTACTAAGTAGAATCATGCTAAGGAATAAACAATTTACCTTTATTTTCTTTCCATCTGGTCAAAAATATGCCTCCATGTTAACCTGAGATTGTTTAGATTTGGTGAAATTTGTGCCATAGTAAATAACGTATTTATTTTCTTTGTGGCACACCAAAATATATTTTGAAGGACTGGAGAATTATTTATCATTATAAATTGCTTCCCACCAAACAATTTTTCGTCTCCAAAGAGAATTCTTATACCAAAAGTTGTGTTGGTCTTATACCAAAAGCAGTGCTAGGCGTACGATGAATTCTTTTACAACGTTGTACGAACACTACTCAATCACCCTCCGATCAAATCTATGCATCAACGGCAATGGTGGGATCACTTGGTCGGACGTGAATCGTACATGCAAAATCATACGCAGAGCAATTTCGTAAACAAATGACTAGATTTTTGTTTCCAAAGAAATTGAAATATACATCCAAAAGAATATGAATTTGCTTCCACAAAGCAAAATATGGCATATAAGGTAAGGTGTTGCGCCAATGTAGGCCAAGGATCCAATGGTGGCATGTGTGCTTCCTATGGTGTTCCTGCTTCCTTTCGATGGTGACCGTGCATCATTAAACAAGGGCCATGCTTCCTTCAGGTGGCAAGCGTGCTTCCTACATATGCTGGCTGTGCTTTCTTCTACCACCAAACTAACCAGGGATTGGAATGGTGTCGACGAGGAGCGATAGAGACATTGTGACACACATGGATGCACTGTTTGACGGTGATCATGTTTCCTTCAGATTGTGGACCTGCTCTCTTCCACCACCAGACGGATCGAAACTGCATCAACAAGGAGCAACATGGACGGTGCAAAGCTACCGCATGGATGCACCATTAGTCGAGGATCGTGCTTCCTTCCCATGGTGGTCGTGCATCTGTGCTTCATTTGTTCATATAACATTTTTCAGACATACTACAATTTTGCTTCCTTCAAGTAACGAGGAGTACAATGCTTCGTAAGCTCATATCATATGTATTCTATTATAGACTTGCTTCCCTTCATTTGGCCGTGCTTCCTACTAATGGTGGCGTGCTTCCTTCCAACGCTAGGTGTTCCACCAGATCAAAGTGATGTCAACAGAGGAGTGGCATGGACGGAGACGGAGTGACGCTGCACCATGGATGCACCATTAGCCGAGATTCCAATTGATGGTGAAGTAGTTGAGGAGATGAATTACCTAGATATGTTGATGACGACCCAAGGCGGCGAAGGATGCATGCGACCTCCACATCATTGTCATCAGGTGCGAGCCCCATCCTGTACGCGCTGGAGTACGCCAAGCTCGCTAATGCGCCACGCGGTCTGCCGGACGATCTCCCTGAGTGCACCAGGCTTGCGGCACGATGGAGACGGTGACGATACGCAGGGTTGGTGCCCGGGAAGCAGGCGCCGTGGTGATGAGATAGGGGATAGGAGACGAGGAAGGTCACCGGCGTGCTGCCTCATATCATCGGCGGCGGACGCATTGGTGGCGGTGCGCTTCTCGTTATGGATCAGATTGGATCCACGGCGAAAATAACAGCAACCGTGTTTACGAAGACGGGGTAGTTGCGGTTGACGGCGAGCTCGGAGGAGTTTGGGAGAGATTTGGGGCGCCATTGGGCGAGTAATTATGATCCGCGTAATGCGCAGAGGATGTGGATGGTTTTCAATGCGCTGACGGGATGTGTTTTATTTTTCTTTTTGCCAATACGCAACGACGGAAGACCGTCTGATTGGATTAAATCGACGGCAGTCTATTGGTCTGAGGAATGTCTCTATTCAGCCTACTGATTATAAGTGTTTCCCTTCATATATTGTGTTAGCTAGCTAATAGCTAGAGAGAAGTGTCCTCTCTTATCTCCGTGCTTGATCGACGCTACGTACTATACGTATAGAGAGGACTCGACACGCTAGCTAGTAAGCAAATGAAGGAAACCATTAAGTACACAAGATCGTCATGAACATATACAGAGAGAAGTGATCGACCTCCTCCTTCTCCGAGAGATTGGTCGAACAACAAGTTTTCGTACATCTATCCGACGCTACTAGCTACATATATACAATATAAGATCCCTAACATCTGATGTCAAGTTCCACATGGTATTCTCCGGCTGGATTGATGACGTGGTCAAGAAAGAATCCCACCAATTCCTCTTGAATTGCCTTTATGCGATCTTGTGGTAGGAGTTCATCCCGCATCTGCCAAATCTAATTTGAAGAAGGGGGTCAATACATATATATGAATGAAACTCAACACAAATGATGGTAATAAAATAAAATTGTGAATATTATTGCTTACGCACTTCATATTGTTTTTCAGAGTAGCCCCGCTTAGAGGTCGTCGCGTTGTAGATGTACTCGCAAATGTAGTATCCACAAAAATTATTCCCGCCTTCCTGCCACAACCACTTTACGAGAAATAAAGGTCAATCAAATTGATAATCAAGCATTATAAATGGTATTGATGAAACTAGCTAGAATCAATGGGAGATGTGCGAAACTAGCTAGTAGTACTTACTTTTGGGTGTTTAAATCGCAGCTCCCCCGGCAGTCCCGGAGCTTCTGTGGTGAACACTTTCCAAACCCTGCGAGACAAAGAAAATAATTACTTGATATCAGGAAATGACCAAAGTTGCCGATATGGTGCGATAATGATCGATTGAACTTATTTCTGGAGCATTTCAGTCATGGCTGCATACTCCTTGGGATCTTTTCATCTTGAGTCTAAGACGGTTACTAGTCTCTGCTCAAGCTTAATCTCTAGGAGAATAAAGTGGAAGCTGCGCACGCATGCATAACTCATCAATTACATTACTATAACCTCGAGTAATAAGGGAAACCGAATATGCAGAAGACAATAACACTCACTTGAAGTTGTAAGGAAAGAGTATTTTATCTTTGTTTTGATTTTTAAGCAACGATTGTAGCAAGTTGGCCTCGGTTTCTTTCGCATGATATGTAACCGTCCATTCATCTATGAGATTTGTGTTAATGAACCCAATATCATAGATTTGTGCATTTGTGCATTCGACGATCTTCAATCTGCATAATATAGTGAGGATAATTATATATACATGCAATGAAAGAGCTGAGCTATATATAGAGACTTAATTACAGAAGTATAGTACTTACAGACAGTAGCAAGTGATGATTATTTTATCGAGGTCCTTTTGATTGAAAAACTGGAAGAACTCGTCAAATGGAACAGACAACAGATCAATTCCAACGAGGTCGTGCTCCTCTTTAACTCTCAGCGTCAAAATATCCTTCCCAGACTTGCAGGTGTCCATGTACCACTTATGAAATCTTCGCATCATCGTTGTTAGAGGAGGATCACAAGGTCTGACGAGAGGCTTCCCATACTGGTATTTGTGTTCGTCCACCTCCATTGTATCAAAATGTGCATCGTCGGGCAGGTAATCACCAGGATTGGTACCGGGCAGCATCCCCGGCAGATTTGCGACGATATCGCTAGACACCTTGAGCGGGGGGCACGGTTGGTTTGCCTGTTCACCGAGCTGGGGAATTTTGTTCCCTCTTCTTCGTTCTTGTAACCTTTTGTCACTTGAAGTAGTTCCCGACCGGCGCGCTCCTTCCACTGCCTTTTTCAGAGCGAGGACATGGTTGTCATCCGGCGGAGGCGGTGGTAGTCGCTTCAGGTTCTTCAAAGTGCGCTTCAATTTCACCGGATCCATCTTCTCCTTCGGAGGTGGATTTTTCTTTGCAAAAAAGTCCTTCACTTGGGCTTGACAGATCTCCGTGTTTTCCTCCTCGGTCATCTCGTATGGTAACTTCTCTAGAGGCTTGAGAGATAGACCAAATTTGTATTGCCTCCCGCCTCTGGCTGTACTGCTAGACGCCGGAGCAGCCGGAGCGGCTGCGGCTGTCTTCCTTCGTTGCTTACGAGGCGAAGAAGGAGGCGGAGTGCTACGATGGGCCAGAGTAGCCGGAGCGGCGGTGGCTGTCTTCCGCTGTTGTTGACGAGGCGGAGAAGGAGGCGGGCTGCTCGGACGCGCCGGCGCAGGCGGAGAAGGAGGCGGAGTGCCGCCACGCGCCGAAGCAGCTGGAGAAGGAGGCGGAGTGCCGCCACGCGCCAGAGCAGCCGGAGAAGGAGGCGGAGTGCCCTGATCACTCGCCAGAGGAGGAGGCGGAGTGCCCTGACTTGCCGGAGGAGGAGGTGGAGGCGTCCAGTTCGGAAGGTTGATGAGCTCCTTCCGCCATAGACATGGAGTCTTCAGAGCAAGACCCAGCTGAGTCTCCCCTTCACCGGTAGGGTGGTCAAGCTCGAGCTCCTCAAATCCCTACGTTATTTCATCGACCATCACAACAGCATAGCCTTCTGGAATCGGAAGGCAGTGAAAAGTTGCGCCGGGTTGAGGAGGTGCAACAGAGCCGACAGCCGCCTTGACTTTGAGGTGCTGCCATTGCGCCATAAGGTGGCAATCTTGAGCCTCCGTGATAGCATCCATGGGGTAGCTGGGAGCCGTGAAGTGAGGCTGCTGAAGGAGCTCGGTGGAAGCCACGCTGCTTCTCCGCTGAGATGGCGGGGTAGCTTCTGAGGTAGCTTCGGCAGGTCGCTGCCTCTGAACTAGTGCTTGTTCCTCTAGCGCTCGTACCCTTGCATTCAGCTTCTGCAGTTCGGTCTGCTCCACTTTCCTCCTCCTCTCCCGGGTTTTGTAACCGCCTGCGCTGGGAAACCCTTCCTTCCACGCAACGGAGCCTGTCGTGCCTCGTGTTCGTCCTGGGTGATCAGGATTCCCGAGGGCCTGTGTGAGCTCGTCGTTCTCTCTGTCGGGAACGAACTGTAGGAGATATGCCCTAGAGGCAGTAATATCAGTTATTTTGTATCTCCTGGTTTGTAATGAAAGTTTATGTTCCATGCTATAACTGCAATGATTCTCGAGTCTACAATAAAACGAGGCTTGGAGGGAAACTCATGTGCACGTGTGGGATAATAAACGGAAAAATGTATTCCTGGTCAAGCCTCTATGACTGGCTCGAGTATTGCATGATGATCCTGTTTTCCTGATCATGGGCATGTCTATGCCGGCAATTTTGAGGGCACAAATTGTTGGTAGAACACTTGTGTTGAATCGACCCAAATTGATGTTATGCTATGAGATACATTCGTCACAAGTTAATGGTATTTTACACAGGGAAGTTAATGTTTGCATAATTCCTTAGACCATGAGAGTGTCGAGTTCCTTCATACTTGCTTCGTGAACTTTGGGGTTTGTTAAACGTCATCCGTAACTGGGTGGCTATTACGGCGGCTTACGGGTTCACGGAAAAGTATGGCAAGTAACGAGATAGCTCAAGATTGGGATTTGCTCCTCCGACGATGGAGAGATATACTCGGGCCCTCTTGGTGAAACGGTATCCATCATCGTCTGGCCAGACAACTTGTGATTTGATCACTGGGATACCGAAACACGGAAACGAGAAAAGAGAACAAAACCGGTAACGAGGTAACTTGCATAGTGGACAAATTGTTGATCCACGGGGGTGCAATAAATCTCACCTCGGGTGTTTTGTGACATATCGCGAAGCAACAAGAATAGCTCACGGCAACTGGAGGTTCACTCGAATATTCATTCGTGTGGGTATAGGGGTCAATATGGGTGTCCACGGCTCCGATGTTGATCATTGATCGGAAGGGGTTCCAGGTCATGTCTATGCTTCACCGAACCTATAGGGTCACACGCTTAAGGGTCATCTATCTGCTGAATACTAGACAGGGAGTCTGAGAGAAAATCACCGAAAAAGTTTCGGACACCGAAAAAGTTTTGGACAGCGGAAAGGTTCCGCAAAGAGGTCACCAGATGAGTTCCGGTGAAACTGAAAAGTTGTTTCAGAGGATACCATAAAGTCAAATTGTTTTCGGCACATGCCTGATAATTCTTGGAGGGTGCCAGAATCATTCTGGAAACTTCTGAGAATTTTCTGGAAGAAAAACCGGAAATGTTTCGGAGCTGCCGGAACCGCTTCAGATGCTTTTCGCAGATGAAAATCACTAATCTGGAATTGTTCCAGAACGCGTTGAAAATTATTTTAGTGGGTACTGGAATTGTTCTAAGCCCACATAAATATTTTCAGTTTGAACGGACGCTGAAAAATGTCGTCATGAATAGTGAAAGTGCTTTTTGGATAATTTTTTGGAAGCCACCTTTTAGGGCTTTTGCTAAAGGCTTCTAGAAGGGCTTGGGGGGCCATGAGAGCCCCTCATGGGGGGCCCCCTAGGGGTGGCCGGCCAAGGAAGGGGGAGCTCCTTGGAGCTCCACATGGCATCCCAAGTTTACCCTTATGCCCATGAGGTGTGACCTAATGCATGGGTTTTTGGTAATTAGTGGAGGAGCCCTACCCCTTGGCTTTCCTATAAATAGAGGAGATGGGGGCTGCCATCTCTTCATCCTTGCTCTCATACACATGCCATGCATTATCTGGCTTCTTCTCTCCCTCCCACGAAAAGAGTTTCGTAGAGCCGAAAGGCTGTCTGGGTTCCGGCAGGAACTAGTTCTGGACGGCGAAGCCCTACCGGATAGCTGACACCGTATGTGTGCAACCCCGTAGAGAGGTCGTAGTTTCGGTCTTTTGCCCGAGGGGCTGTTCGAGTGTCCTCCCGAAGGGCTGTCCGAGTCTCCGTTCGAGTTTCGAGGGTCCTCCCGAAGGGCTGTCCGCGACATCGTCCGGGGGACTGTCCGACCGCCTCCCGAGGGACTGTCCGACCGCCTCCCAAAGGGCTGTCCGACGAGAGAGTACATCCTCGCAGTTGGGAGGTTGTAAATCCTAGCTGTGGGGATCTGCACCAACGATCACCACCGACTCTTCTTCCGCTGCGCTTCGAGTCGGTACGGATCAGATCAAACCTTGTATGCAGTCTCCATAGTGGTCCTGGGCGTGCTCGCTATACCGAAAATTTTCGTTTTCTGTCGCGTTCCCTTACACGAACGTCCCTTGCTGCGCTGCGGTGATATACTTCTGAAGCTTCTTGACGGGTATTTCAAGTTGCTCCTTCGTCCAACGGCACTTCCCTGTTTCAGGTTCCAAGGTTCCCCCAACCCCGAAGAACCAAGTCCTTGAACGGTCTGGCCAGTTCAATGTCTCTTGTTCGACCCCTTTATCAAGCAGGTCCTTCTCAGCCTTGTCCCACAACGGCCGGGCTTTGAGGTAGCCACCTGACCCCGTGCGATGGTGATACTCCTTCTTTGCAGCATTTTTCTTGTTTGTCGCTGACATCTTCTTACTCTTCTCCGATGTCTTGTGGGCCACAAATGCGGGCCAGTGATCTCTTATCTTCTCAAATCGGCCGGTGAATTCTGGAGTCTTTCCTTTGTTGACAAATGTTGATTTCAACTCATTCTTCCACCTCCTGAATAGATCTGCCATCTTCTTAAGAGAATGAGCCTTGACCAATGGCTCTATAACTGGCTTATCCGGATCCTCCTCTGGCGGTAGGGTGAAATTTGCCTTCAGCGCGGTCCAAAGATCATCTTTCTGTCTATCATTGACAAAAGACACTTGAGGGTCTTCGCTCTTAGGCTTATTCCATTGGTGGATGCTGATCGGGATCATGTCCCTAACAAGAACCCCGCACTGAGCAGAAAATGCTTCCTTGGTCCGGCTGGGTTCAATCGGTTGGCCATCGCCCTTGATTGCTGTGATCGTGAACCTTTCATCCTGGCGCAACCTTTTCTTCGGGCCACGTCTCGTTACCGAAGTTTGGCTCCATCCGGAGGGCTAGAAAAGAAGAAAGAAGAGAGTTAATATGTGTACATACCAAAAAAATTAATGCATCAATTAGCTAGTCAGCACAGGCTTAATTAATATATATACCTCGCCGGACTTTGCAACATCTTCTTCCTCCGTTCGCTCACCGGAGCAGTCATCACGGTCTCCTTCTTCCACTGGCATTCCGTCACCGGAGCCATCATAATCATGTCCTTCCACCTCCATTGTTCGATCACCGGAGCCTGCTTCACCCTCTCCTTCTAGACCATCGTTGCCGTTGAGAAACGACAAGACATCACCTCCGCCGAGGATTATGTCCCCCAACAACTGTTCTGCTTCGATGTCTCGGTGCTCCATAGTTTCTGCAAATATTACAACATGGCAATTAATATACAAACATGACAGATGGATATATTAGTGCAAACGTAGACCTAGCTAGCTCGACGCTTCTACGGTTTGGGGTGGCCTCGACAACGCTTCTAGGGTATGGGGTGGCCTAGGCAACGCTTCTAGGGTTTGGGGTGGCCTCGACAACACTTCTAGGGTTTGGGTCGGACCGCCTCTCTCATGAATGTCCGATGTCCGGACCGACAAGGGATTTAACAAAATGACGCCATTCTGGATGTGCAGAAGATGGTCCATATTTTTCCTGATCTCATCTACCCTTCTATATGTCACGTTGTCTAGTGTCAAAGAATTCAAGAAAACCATGACTTCATCATTAGCCGGAAATGACAGGCGTATAATGGTACGAAGCTCTTCAAAGTTGTTTTGGAACGGAGTTCCCGATAGAATAACTCGCTTTTTGGTACAAAGTTCAGCAAGAGCCTTCCGAATATCGCTATTTGGAAGGCCTTTGCTGAAATTCGTACCAAAAGGAGAATTATTCTATCAGGAACTCCGTTCCAAAACAACTTTGAAGAGCTTCGTAGCATCATACGCCTGTTACTTCCGACTATTGATGAAGCCATGGATTTCTTCAATACTTTGACAGACAACGTGACATATAGAAGAATATATATATAGATGAGATCAGAAAAAATTGGATCAACTTGTGCACATCCATAATGGGGGCATTCTTGATAAATCTATATATGTCAAAATTCAAACTTTGACATATGATCAAATGTTGCATATGTCAAAATTCAAACTTTGACATATGATCAAACTTTGATATATGATCAAATGTTGCATATGTCAAAATTCAAACTTTGACATATGATCAAACTTTGATATATGTCCACCGCGATATAAAATAATACATAGACTTGTTCGGGCGACGGGGGGCGGCAACCATGGAGCAGTGGCAGAGCAAGGCCGAGCTCGGGGGAGCACGCGGCGAAGTTATCGGGGAGGGGGTATATCGACCCCCTCGTCATGTCGAAGTTATCGGGGAGGGGGTATATCGACCCCCCCTCATGTCGAAGTTCGAGGGGGTATATCGACCCACCCCCTCATGTCGAAGTTATCGGGGAGGGGGTATATCGACCCTCCCCTCATGTCGAAGTTATCGGGGAGGGGGTATATCGACCCACCCCCCTCATGTCGAAGTTATCGGGGAGGGGGTATATCGACCCCCCCCCTCATGTCGAAGTTATCGGGGAGGGGGTATATCGACCCCCCCCCCTCATTCGAAGTTATCGGGAGGGGGTGTATATCGACCCCCCCCCTCATGTCGAAGTTATCGGGGAGGGGGTATATCGACCCCCACCCCCCTCATCTTGCATATATAGCTACCACATACATATATACATTGAAAAAAATTACATTATATATATATATGAAAAAAAAATTACGTCATTTATATACATATGTACATCGACACCCACCCCCCTCATCATGAACAAAAACATGCTCTGAACAAAAAAAATTGACCAAGTTTTCATATCATCATCATCATCTACTACAAAAAAATTTGACCAAGTTTTCAAATATATACTAAAGAAAAAAATTATCTAAAAAAATGTTCATCCATCCATATTCAAAAGGTTCATATTCTACAATATCACCAAAAAAAATCTATGAACATAAAAAATTCTAACTTTTGCATATTCTTTGCATATCAATATACATACATTTTCTTTTTTCTTAAATGTAACTTTTGCATATGAACATACATACATAAAATTCTTATGAACAAAAAATAGACTTTTTTGTGAGCATTACATAATCTCCAATATTTTTCTAAAAATGCAAAAAAGAGCATATACATAGCATATACCTAAAATTTCAAAAGAGCATATACATAGCATATATAGAGCATTACATAATCTTCAATAATCTCCATTACATAATTCAACTGAACAAGGAAAAAAAAAAAAAATAGGGGCGGTGGTCGGAGCGGCCAGAGCGCGGGCGGCATCGGCGTCGGGGTGGGCGGCGGCATTGGGGCGCGAGGGGGAGGAGGAGAGGAGGGGAACAGCGAGGCGCGGCTCACAGTGTTGCAGGGGAGCGGGGACGGCGTCGGGACAGGGCTCGGTGACGGCGAGGTCGGGGCAGGGCGCGGCGAGGTCGGGGCAGGGCGTGGTGTCGGGGCAAGGCTCGGCGACGGCGATCTCCAGCACAGCAGCCTGGCGGCGTCGTGCTATGGTTCGGCCGTCGTGGGAGATAATGGGCGATTTGGGGAAAAATTTCTAAGTGTGGCCTTGTATACCACAACCTTTGGTCCCGGTTGGTGGCAAAAACCGGGACCAATACCCACCTTTGGTCCCGGTTCGTGCCACCAACCGGGACCAAAGGTCAGTTTTCAGCAGCCCAAAGGGCCGGAAACAGAGACCTTTGGTCCCGGTTGGTGGCACCAACCGGGACAAAAGGGGTGCATTGGTCCCGGTTGGTGGCACCACCAACCGGGACAAAAGGGGTGCATTGGTCCCGGTTGGTGGTTGGTGCCACCAACCGGGACCAATGCACCCCTTTTGTCCCGGTTGGTGCCACCAACCGAAACCAAAGGCCTGGCTGGCGCGGTGCGGTGGGATGTTTGTCCCACCTCGCTAGTTGAGAGAGCTCGAGAGTGGTTTTAAGCGGTTGGCCCACCTTCGAGTCCTCTCAAATGCAGGCTTTCGGGCCTACTCTATCAATCTGCCTGTGGGTATTGGGCCTGCCGCGGGCCTGAATCATGGCCCATGGTTGGGTTCTAGTCGTATTCAGGCCATGGTGTCCCAGGAGGTGGATTTTTTTTTATTTTTTTCTAGTTTTTTTTTTTTTTTGCTTTATTTTTATTTGGTTTCTATACAACAAAATACTTACTGTTTTCAGTGATTCTTTTGTTTTAGGTAATAAAAATTATAAACTTTCTGTTAGTGCCATTAGTTTTGCAATTTGAATAGTTTAAATTTGAATTTTTTGAAATTTGTGTGAATCAATAGTTTGTGAATAACTTTACTATAAAAAAGTTTTTTGAGTGATTGTTTTCTGATATTAAATTACTGTGTTTTATCATTAAATTCAATTTGGTAATTTTTAGGTTATTTGAAATGTCTGTTTTAACAAACAGATTTTGTTATTTTAGTTTGCTATTAAGTTTCGAACAAAAAATTCTGAAGACATTTTTTGAACTTATTTGAACTCCAGACTTTGTGTGTTCAAAATGCACCATTCAAAGCCACATCATCAATTTTCAACCCTTTCTGACTTTTAGTTATTTTTCATGCATTTATTTTTTTTGAGTCTATGACCCTGAAATTGAAAAGCACTTCAAATGAACTCTGAAAGGTTGAAAGTTGGCATGGTATCATCATTTCACCCACATAGCATGTGCTAAAAGTTTGAGGGTTACGGCCAAACTGGATGCACTTCGTGTACAAAACGGACAATCTCTTTCGAAGTATCAAGGTTTCAACGGAAACTCGTCTGTTACAAAGGATTTCATTTTTTTTACACTATTTGAACTCCAGACTTTTTGTGTGTTCAAAATGCACCATTCAAAGCCAACATCAATTTTCAACCCTTTCTGACTTCATTTGTTATTTTCATGCATTTACTGATTTTTTCGCTAAATGACCCTGAAATTGAAAAGCACTTCAAATGAACTCTGAAAAGGTTGAAAGTTGGCATGGTATCATCATTTCACCCCACTAGCATCTGCTAAAAAGTTGAGAGGGTCACGGCAAAAACTGGATGCACTTTGTACAAAACGGACAATCTCTTTCGAAGTATCAGGGTTTCATACGGAAACTCGTCTGTACGAAGGGATTTCATTTTTTCAAACTTATTTGAACTCCATAGTTTTTGTGTGGTTCAAAATGCACCATTCAAAGCCACCATCCAATTTTAAACCCTTTCGAATTCATTTGTTGTTTTCATGCATTTGCTGATTTTTTGTGCTAAATGACCCTGAAATTGAAAAGCAATTCAAATGAACTCTGAAAAGGTTGAAAGTTGGCATGGTATCATCATTTCACCCACATAGCATGATGATAGCGCTTAGCCAAAGCATGGACATTGACAAGGTGTTGAAAAGTGTCAACATGGAGAACTCCAAGAAAGGCCTACTCCCCATGTCACTGGCACAGTGCTTTGCAAGAATCAGAGTCCTCGAACTCTCGATGAGCGGAGTACAAATGAATGATGTTCCATATGCCTCGGCAGTTGGTTCTATAGTATGCCATGCTATGTACAAGACCGGATGTTTCCTATGCGCTAAGTGTTAGCAGCCGGTACCAAAGTGATCCTGGATTGGAACACTGGGCCGCAGTCAAGGGTATTCTTAAGTACCTCAGACGGACCAAGGATTACTCCTTTGTGTACGGAGGGGGATGAAGAGCTCATTGTAAGTGGTTACACTGATGCATGCTTCATGACTGACCCAGATGACTTCAAATCTCAATCAGGCTATGTTTTCATGTTGAACGGTGGCGCAGTTGATTGGAAAAATTCCAAGCAAAAGACTGTGGCGGATTCTACGACAGAGGCGGAGTATGTTGCAGCTTCAGAAGCCTCCAAGGAGGCGGTATGGATCAAGCAATTTCTTGAAGACCTTGGTGTGGTTCCAAGTGCTCTGGACCCAGTGGAGATCTATTGTGATAATAGTGGCGCTGTGGCTCAGGCAAGGGAGCCAAGTTCGCACCATAAGACAAGACATATTCAACGCAAATAAAATCATTCGACATCATGTCGAAGAGGGTTAGTGAAAGTACGCAAAGTTCACACGGATCTGAATGTGTCAGACCCGATGACAAAGCCTCTACCACGAGCAAAGCATGAGCAACACCGGATAGCCATTGGTGTTAGGGAAGCCATGTAACTGGATTATGACTCTAGTGCAAGTGGGAGTCTGTAGGAGATATGCCCTAGAGGCAGTATAATATCAGTTATTTGTATCTCCTGGTTTGTAATGAAAGTTTATGTTCCATGCTATAACTGCAATGATTCTCGAGTCTACAATAAAACGAGGCTTGGAGGGAAACTCATGTGCCACGTGTGGGATAATAAACGGAAAAATGTATTCCTGGTCAAGCCTCATGACTGGCTCGAGTATTGCATGATGATCTGTTTTCCTGATCATGGGCAGTCTATGCCGGCAATTTTGAGGGCACAAATTGTTGGTAGAACACTGTGTTGAATCGACCCAAATTGATGTTATGCTATGAGATACATGTTCACAAGTTAATGGTATTTTACACAGGGAAGTTAATGTTTGCATAATTCCTTAGACCATGAGAGTGTCGAGTTCCTTCATATATGTGTCGTGAACTTTGGGGTTTGTTAAACGTCATCCGTAAATGGGTGGCTATTACGGCGGCTTACGGGTTCACGGAAAAGTATGGCAAGTAACGAGATAGCTCAAGATTGGGATTTGCTCCTCCGACGATGGAGAGATATACTCGGGCCCTCTTGGTGAAACGGTATCCATCATCGTCTGGCCAGACAACTTGTGATTTGATCACTGGGATACCGAAACACGGAAACGAGAAAAGAGAACAAAAACTGGTAAAGGGTAACTTGCATAGTGGACAAATTGTTGATCCACGGGGGGTGCAATAAATTCACCTCGGGTGTTTTGTGACATATCGCGAAGCAACAAGAATAGCTCACGGCAACTGGAGGTTCACTCGAATATTCATTCGTGTGGGTATAGGGGTCAATATGGGTGTCCACGGCTCGATGTTGATCATTGATGGAAGGGGTTCCAGGTCATGTTATGCTTCACCGAACCTATAGGGTCACACGCTTAAGGGTCATCTATCTGCTGAATACTAGACAGGGAGTCTGAGAGAAAATCACCGAAAAAGTTTGGACACCGAAAAAGTTTTGGACAGCGGAAGGTTCCGCAAAGAGGTCACAGATGAGTTCCGGTGAAACTGAAAAGTTGTTTCAGAGGATACCATAAAGTCAAATTGTTTTTCGGCACATGCCTGATAATTCTTGGAGGGTGCCAGAATCATTCTGGAAACTTTGGGAATTTTCTGGAGAAAAAAAACCGGAAATGTTTCGGAGCTGCCGGAACCGCTTCAGATGCTTTTCGCAGATGAAAATCACTAATCGGAATTGTTCCAGAACGCGTTGAAAATTATTTTAGTGGGTACTGGAATTGTTCTAAGCCCACATAAATATTTTCAGTTTGAACGGACGCTGAAAAATGTCGTCATGAATAGTGAAAGTGGCTTTTGGATAATTTTTTGGAAGCCACCTTTTAGGGCTTTTGCTAAGGCTTCTAGAAGGGCTTGGGGGCCATGAGAGCCCCTCATGGGGGGCCCCCTAGGGGTGGCCGGCCAAGGAAGGGGGAGCTCCTTGGAGCTCCACATGGCATCCAAGTTTACCCTTATGCCCATGAGGTGTGACCTAATGCATGGGTTTTTGGTAATTAGTGGAGGAGCCCTACCCTTGGCTTCCTATAAATAGAGGAGATGGGGGCTGCCATCTCTCATCCTTGCTCTCATACACATGCCATGCATTATCTGGCTTTCTCTCCCTCCCACGAAAAGAGTTTCGTAGAGCCGAAAGGCGGGCTGTCTGGGTTACGGCAGGAACTAGTTGGACGGCGAAGCCCTGCCGGATAGCTAACACCGTATGTGTGCAACCCCGTAGAGAGGTCGTAGTTTCGGTATTTTGCCGAGGGGTGTGTAGTGTCCTCCCGAAGGGCTGTCCGAGTCTTGTCGAGTTTCGAGGGTCCTCCCGAAGGGCTGTCCGCGACATCGTCCGGGGAAGTCGACCGCCCCGAGGACTGTCCGACCGCCTCCCAAAGGGCTGTCCGACGAGAGAGTACATCCTCGCAGTTGGGAGGTGTAAATCCTAGCTGTGGGGATCTGCACCAACGATCACCACCGACTCTTCTTCCGCTGCGCTTCGAGTCGGTACGGATCAGATTCAAACCTTGTATGCAGTCTCCATAGTGGTCCTGGGCGTGCTCGCTATACCGAAAATTTTCGTTTTCTGTCGCGTTCCCTTACACGAACGTCCCTTGCTGCGCTGCGTGATATACTTCTGAAGCTTCTTGACGGGTATTTCAAGTTGCTCCTTCGTCCAACGGCACTTCCCTGTTTCAGGTTCCAAGGTTCCCAACCCGAAGAACCAAGTCCTGAACGGTCTGGCCAGTTCAATGTCTCTTGTTCGACCCCTTTATCAAGCAGGTCCTTCTCAGCCTTGTCCCAAAGGCGGGCTGAGGGGAGCCACTGCCGACCCGTGCGATGGTGATACTCCTTCTTTGCAGCATTTTTTGTTGTGTCGCTGACATCTTCTTACTCTTCTCCGATGTCTTTGTGGGCCACAAATGCGGGCCAGTGATTCTTATCTTCTCAAATCGGCCGGTGAATTCTGGAGTCTTTCCTTTGTTGACAAATGTTGATTTCAACTCATTCTTCACTCCTGAATAGATCTGCCATCTTCTTAAGAGAATGAGCCTTGACCAATGGCTCTATAACTGGCTTATCCGGATCCTCCTCTGGCGGTAGGGGATGAAATTTGCCTTCAGCGCGGTCCAAAGATCATCTTTCTGTCTATCATTGACAAAAGACACTTGAGGGTCTTCGCTCTTAGGCTTATTCCATTGGTGGATGCTGATCGGGATCATGTCCCTAACAAGAACCCCGCACTGAGCAGAAAATGCTTCCTTGGTCCGGCTGGGTTCAATCGGTTGGCCATCGCCCTTGATTGCTGTGATCGTGAACTTCATCCTGGCGCAACCTTTTCTTCGGGCCACGTCTCGTTACCGAAGTTTGGCTCCATCCGGAGGGCTAGAAAAGAAGAAAGAAGAGAGTTAATATGTGTACATACCAAAAAAATTAAGCATCAATTAGCTAGTCAGCACAGGCTTAATTAATATATATACCTCGCCGGACTTTGCAACATCTTCTTCCTCCGTTCGCTCACCGGAGCAGTCATCACGGTCTCCTTCTTCCACTGGCATTCCGTCACCGGAGCCATCATAATCATGTCCTTCCACCTCCATTGTTCGATCACCGGAGCCTGCTTCACCCTCTCCTTCTAGACCATCGTTGCCGTTGAGAAACGACAAGACATCACCTCCGCCGAGGATTATGTCCCCCAAAACTGTTCTGCTCGATGTCTCGGTGCTCCATAGTTTCTGCAAATATTACAACATGGCAATTAATATACAAACATGACAGATGGATATATTAGTGCAAACGTAGACCTAGCTAGCTCGACGCTTCTACGGTTTGGGGTGGCCTCGACAACGCTTCTAGGGTATGGGGGGCCTAGGCAACGCTTCTAGGGTTTGGGGTGGCCTCGACAACACTTCTAGGGTTTGGGTCGGACCGCCTCTCTTCATGAATCCGATGTCCGGACCGACAAGGGATTAACAAAATGACGCCATTCTTCGGATGTGCAGAAGAGGTCCATATTTTTCCTGATCTCATCTACCCTTCTATATGTCACGTGTCTAGTGTCAAAGAATTCAAGAAAACCATGACTTCATTCATTAGCCGGAAATGACAGGCGTATAATGGTACGAAGCTCTTCAAAGTTGTTTTGGAACGGAGTTCCCGATAGAATAACTCGCTTTTTGGTACAAAGTTCAGCAAGAGCCTTCCGAATATCGTATTTGAAGGCCTTTGCTGAAATTCGTACCAAAAGGAGAATTATTCTATCAGGAAATCCGTTCCAAAACAACTTTGAAGAGCTTCGTAGCATCATACGCCTGTACTTCCGACTATTGATGAAGCCATGGATTTCTTCAATACTTTGACAGACAACGTGACATATAGAAGATATATATATAGATGAGATCAGAAAAAAAATGGATCAACTTGTGCACATCCATAATGGGGGCATTCTTGATAAATCTAATATGTCAAAATTCAAACTTTGACATATGATCAAATGTTGCATATGTCAAAATTCAAACTTTGACATATGATCAAACTTTGATATATGATCAAATGTTGCATATGTCATCAAATTCAACTTGACATATGATCAAACTTTGATATATGTCCAACGCGATATAAAATAATACATAGACTTGTTCGGGCGACGGGGGCGGGCAACCATGGAGCAGTGGCAGAGCAAGGCCGAGCTCGGGGGAGCACGCGGCGAGAGTTATCGGGGAGGGGGTATATCGACCCCTCGTCATGTCGAAGTTATCGGGGAGGGGGTACGACCCCCCTCATGTCGAAGTTCGAGGGGTATATCGACCCACCCCCTCATGTCGAAGTTATCGGGGAGGGGGTATATCGACCCTCCCCTCATGTCGAAGTTATCGGGGAGGGGGTATATCGACCCACCCCCCTCATGTCGAAGTTAGCGGAGGGGGTATATGACCCCCCCCCTCATGTCGAAGTTATCGGGGAGGGGGTATATCGACCCCCCCCCCTCATGTCGAAGTTATCGGGGAGGGGGGTGTATATCGACCCCCCCCCCTCATGTCGAAGTTATCGGGGAGGGGGTATATCGACCCCACCCCCCCTCATCTTGCATATATAGCTACCACATACATATATACATTGAAAAAAATTACATTAATATATATATTGAAAAAAAAATTACGTCAATTATATACATATGGACATCGACACCCACCCCCCTCATCATGAACAAAAACATGCTCGAACAAAAAAAATTGACAAGTTTCATATATCATCATCATCTACTACAAAAAAATTTGACCAAGTTTTCAAATATATACTAAAGAAAAAAATTAATCGCAAGCAAGTGTTGCTTGTGAATAAAACCGCCAGTTTCAAAAAGAAGAAAGGCAAGCAAAGAAGGGCAAAGGCGCCGGTAGACCGGCTCCCAAAGCAACTCTAAGGGTGGAGCCAAGAATGAAACTGAGTGCTTCTACTGCAAGGGCACAGGACACTGAGAAGAGAAACTGCAAGAAGTATCTGGAAGATAAGAAGTCGGGAAAACCGGAAAGGTATAATTGTTATACAAGTTAATGTCATTGACGTTTTGCTTGCTAGCGAAAATCTAAGTCTGGGTATTTGATACCGGATCGGTTGCTCACATTTGCAACTCGATACAGGGACTTCAGAAGGTGCACAAGCTGCAAAGAATGAAGTCGTGATGCGTGTCGGGAACGGCGCTGGGATCGCCGCTCAAGCCGTCGCATTATGCCTCTACGTCTCCCTTCAGGATTTATCTTAGAACAAGTAACTGTTATTGTTCCACTGTTGGTAGAAACATTATCTCCGGATCATGTTTAGTACACGATGGGTATTCGTACAAGTCTGAGAACAATGGTTGTTCACTTATTGTAAGGATATGTTTTATGGATTTGCACCCATGTTGGGGGCTTTTCATACTAAATCTTGGATGTGGAAATGATGTTTTAACGTGAATGCTAAACGCCTTAAGAAGGCTGATACCACCACCACTTTCTTGTGGCACTGTCGGCTTGGGCCACATCGGAAAGAAAGCATGCAAAGACTCCATAAGATGGAGTTTTACCGTCCCTTGATTTCAATCATTGACACATGTGAAGCTTGTTGATGGGGAAAATGACACAGACGCCGTTCACGGGTCATCCTGAACGGGCAGGTGAATTGTTGGAAATAATACATAGTGATGTATGTGGTCCAATGAACACGGCCGCACGGGGTGGGTATTTACTTCGTGACTTTACTATGATGATTTAAGTCGGTATGGGCTATATCTACTTGATGAAGCATAAGTCGGAAACCTTTGAAAAGTTCAAAGAATTTCAGAATGGGTTGAAAAATCATCGTGACAAAAAGATTAAGTTTCTGCGGTCTGATCGCGGAGGCGAGTATCTAGTCATGAGTTTGGCCAACATCTGAGTGACCGTGGAATCGTTTCACAGCTTACGCCTCCCGGAACTCCACAGAGAAATGGAGTATCGGAACGAAGTAACCGAACCTTGTTGACATGGTAGGTCGATGATGTCTCTTACAGATCTACCGATATCTTTTTGGGGTCACGCCACTACTACTGCCGCTTATACACTAAACAGAGCACCGTCTAAGTTGTTGAGACGACGCCATTTGGATATGGTATGGGAAGAAACCCAATGTGTCACATCTCAAGGTTTGGGGTGTGAAGCTTAGAAAATGTTTACAACCAAGCAAACTCGACCCTAGAGCAGACAAATGTTACTTTGTAGGTTATCCCAAAACACCATTGGGTATTCCTTCTACCACCAGTCCGAGGGCAAAAACATTTGTCGCAAAAGTTGGACACTTTCTCGAGAAAGAGTTTCTCGCCAAAGAATTAAGTGGGAGGACAGTGCAACTTAATGAGATAGTGAATCTTCGGTGACCGTTGATATGGCTAAGGAACCGGAAGAAATTCCGCTAATATCCCTACAACTGAGCCGGAAGTTGTCGCATATGATGCGGAGACTTCAGACAATGTTTGTAACTGAACCGCGCAGATCAGGTAGGGCTATCCAGCCACCTGAATGGTTTTAACGAAATCTTCATTCTTGAAGACGATGAACCTGCGCACTACAAGGAAGCGATGGCGGGGCCCAGCTCAAAAGAATGGCACAAAGCCATGAGATCCGAAATGGAATCCATGTACGAAACCAGTTTGGAACTGGAAGAACTTCCAGAAGGCGTAAAGCCGATTGGTTGTAAATGGATTTTCAAAAGGAAGACGGACGCGGATGGGAACACTTACTATCCACAAAGCTAGACTTGTCGCGAAAGGGTTCACGCAAGTTCCAGGAGTGGACTACGACGAGACTTTCTCGCCTGTAGCTATGCTTAGGTCTGTCGGATATTACTAGCAATTGCTGCTATTTCGATTATGAAATATGGCAGATGGTGTCAAAACGGCTTCCTAAATGGGAAACCTCAAAGAGGATGTATACATGATACAGCCAGAAAGTTTTGTCATTCATGAGGATGCTGGAAAGGTATGCAAACTTCAGAAAGCCATTTATGGTCTGAAGCAAGCGTCAAGAGCTGGAACATTGTTTGATGAAGTGATCAAAGAGTTTGGCTTCATAGAAATGGACGAAGAATCTTGTGTATACAAGAAGTTTGGGGGAGCGCAAAAGCATTTCTAATCGTATGTGGATGACATATTGTTGATTGGAAATGACGTGAATTTCTTAGTGAAAAAAGACTCATTGAAGAAAAGGTTTTCAATGAAAGACTTAGGCGAAGGGCATGGATGTATTGGGCATCAGAATCTATAGAGATAGATCAAAACGCTGATAGCGCTTAGCCAAAGCATGGACATTGACAAGGTGTTGAAAAGTGTCAACATGGAGAACTCCAAGAAAGGCCTACTCCCCATGTCACTGGCACAGTGCTTTGCAAGAATCAGAGTCCTCGAACTCTCGATGAGGGAGTACAAATGAATGATGTTCCATATGCCTCGGCAGTTGGTTCTATAGTATGCCATGCTATGTACAAGACCGGATGTTTCCTATGCGCTAATGGTTAGCAGCCGGTACCAAAGTGATCCTGGATTGGAACACTGGGCCGCAGTCAAGGGTATTCTTAAGTACCTCAGACGGACCAAGGATTACTCCTTGTGTAGGAGGGGGATGAAGAGCTCATTGTAAGTGGTTTACACTGATGCAGCTTCATGACTGACCCAGATGAATTCAAATCCAATCAGGCTATGTTTTCATGTGAACGGTGGCGCAGTTGATTGGAAAAATTCCAAGCAAAAGACTGTGGCGGATTCTACGACAGAGGCGGAGTATGTTGCAGCTTCAGAAGCCTCCAAGGAGGCGGTATGGATCAAGCAATTTCTTGAAGACCTTGGTGTGGTTCCAAGTGCTTGGACCCAGTGGAGATCTATGTGATAATAGTGGCGCTGTGGCTCAGGCAAGGGAGCCAAGTTCGCACCATAAGACAAGACATATTCAACGCAAATAAAAACTCATTCGACATCATGTCGAAGAGGGTTAGTGAAAGTACGCAAAGTTCACACGGATCTGAATGTGTCAGACCCGATGACAAAGCCTCTACCACGAGCAAAGCATGAGCAACACCGGATAGCCATTGGTGTTAGGGAAGCCATGGAACTGGATTATGACTCTAGTGCAAGTGGGAGTCTGTAGGAGATATGCCCTAGAGGCAGTTAATATCAGTTATTTGTATCTCCTGGTTTGTAAGAAAGTTTATGTTCCATGCTATAACTGCAATGATTCTCGAGTCTACAATAAAACGAGGCTTGGAGGGAAACTCATGTGCACGTGTGGGATAATAAACGGAAAAATGTATTCCTGGTCAAGCCCTCATGACTGGCTCGAGTATTGCATGATGATCTGTTTTCCTGATCATGGGCAGTTATGCCGGCAATTTTGAGGGCACAAATTGTTGGTAGAACACTGTGTTGAATCGACCCAAATTGATGTTATGCTATGAGATACATGTTCACAAGTTAATGGTATTTTACACAGGGAAGTTAATGTTTGCATAATTCCTTAGACCATGAGAGTGTCGAGTTCCTTCATATATGTGTCGTGAACTTTGGGGTTTGTTAAACGTCATCCGTAAATGGGTGGCTATTACGGCGGCTTACGGGTTCACGGAAAAGTATGGCAAGAACGAGATAGCTCAAGATTGGGATTTGCTCCTCCGACGATGGAGAGTATACTCGGGCCCTCTTGGTGAAACGGTATCCATCATCGTCTGGCCAGACAACTTGTGATTTGATCACTGGGATACCGAAACACGGAAACGAGAAAAGAGAACAAAAACGTGGTAAAAGGGTAACTTGCATAGTGGACAAATTGTTGATCCACGGGGGGTGCATAAATTCACCTCGGGTGTTTTGTGACATATCGCGAAGCAAACAAGAATAGCTCACGGCAACTGGAGGTTCACTCGAATATTCATTCGTGTGGGTATAGGGGTCAATATGGGTGTCCACGGCTCGATGTTGATCATTGATGGAAGGGGTTCCAGGTCATGTCTATGCTTCACCGAACCTATAGGGTCACACGCTTAAGGGTCATCTATCTGCTGAATACTAGACAGGGAGTCTGAGAGAAAATCACCGAAAAAGTTTCGGACACCGAAAAAGTTTTGGACAGCGGAAGGTTCCGCAAAGAGGTCACCAGATGAGTTCCGGTGAAACTGAAAAGTTGTTTCAGAGGATACCATAAAGTCAAATGTTTTTCGGCACATGCCTGATAATTCTTGGAGGGTGCCAGAATCATTCTGGAAACTTTGGGAATTTTCTGGGAAAAAAAACCGGAAATGTTTCGGAGCTGCCGGAACCGCTTCAGATGCTTTTCGCAGATGAAAATCCTAATCTGGAATTGTTCCAGAACGCGTTGAAAATTATTTTAGTGGGTACTGGAATTGTTCTAAGCCCACATAAATATTTTCAGTTTGAACGGACGCTGAAAAATGTCGTCATGAATAGTGAAAGTGCTTTTGGATATTTTTTGGAAGCCACCTTTTAGGGCTTTTGCTAAAGGCTTCTAGAAGGGCTTGGGGGCCATGAGAGCCCCTCATGGGGGGCCCCCTAGGGGTGGCCGGCCAAGGAAGGGGGAGCTCCTTGGAGCTCCACATGGATCCCAAGTTTACCCTTATGCCCATGAGTGTGACCTAATGCATGGGTTTTTGGTAATTAGTGGAGGAGCCCTACCCTTGGCTTCCTATAAATAGAGGAGATGGGGGCTGCCATCTCTCATCCTTGCTCTCATACACATGCCATGCATTATCTGGCTTTCTCTCCCTCCCACGAAAAGAGTTTCGTAGAGCCGAAAGGCGAGGCTGTCTGGGTTCGGCAGGAACTAGTTTGGACGGCGAAGCCCTGCGGATAGCTAACACCGTATGTGTGCAACCCGTAGAGAGGTCGTAGTTCGGTTTTTGCCGAGGGGGTGTAGGTGTCCTCCCGAAGGGCTGTCGAGTCTTGTCGAGTTTCGAGGTCCTCCCGAAGGGCTGTCCGCGACATCGTCCGGGCGGGATGTCCGACGCCCCCGAGGACTGTCCGACCGCCTCCCAAAGGGCTGTCCGACGAGAGAGTACATCCTCGCAGTTGGGAGGTTGTAAATCCTAGCTGTGGGGATCTGCACCAACGATCACCACCGACTCTTCTTCCGCTGCGCTTCGAGTCGGTACGGATCAGATCAAACCTTGTATGCAGTCTCCATAGTGGTCCTGGGCGTGCTCGCTATACCGAAAATTTTCGTTTTCTGTCGCGTTCCCTTACACGAACGTCCCTTGCTGCGCTGCGTGATATACTTCTGAAGCTTCTTGACGGGTATTTCAAGTTGCTCCTTCGTCCAACGGCACTTCCCTGTTTCAGGTTCCAAGGTTCCCAACCCGAAGAACCAAGTCCTGAACGGTCTGGCCAGTCAATGTCTCTTGTTCGACCCCTTTATCAACAGGTCCTTCTCAGCCTTGTCCCAAAGGCGGGCTGAGGGAGGTACCACTGCCGACCCGTGCGATGGTGATACTCCTTCTTTGCAGCATTTTTTGTGTGTCGCTGACATCTTCTTACTCTTCTCCGATGTCTTTGTGGGCCACAAATGCGGGCCAGTGATCTCTTATCTTCTCAAATCGGCCGGTGAATTCTGGAGTCTTTCCTTTGTTGACAAATGTTGATTTCAACTCATTCTTCATCCTGAATAGATCTGCCATCTTCTTAAGAGAATGAGCCTTGACCAATGGCTCTATAACTGGCTTATCCGGATCCTCCTCTGGCGGTAGGGGTGAAATTTGCCTTCAGCGCGGTCCAAAGATCATCTTTCTGTCTATCATTGACAAAAGACACTTGAGGGTCTTCGCTCTTAGGCTTATTCCATTGGTGGATGCTGATCGGGATCATGTCCCTAACAAGAACCCCGCACTGAGCAGAAAATGCTTCCTTGGTCCGGCTGGGTTCAATCGGTTGGCCATCGCCCTTGATTGCTGTGACGTGAACCTTCATCCTGGCGCAACCTTTTCTTCGGGCCACGTCTCGTTACCGAAGTTTGGCTCCATCCGGAGGGCTAGAAAAGAAGAAAGAAGAGAGTTAATATGTGTACATACCAAAAAAATTAATGCATCAATTAGCTAGTCAGCACAGGCTTAATTAATATATATACCTCGCCGGACTTTGCAAACATCTTCTTCCTCCGTTCGCTCACCGGAGCAGTCATCACGGTCTCCTTCTTCCACTGGCATTCCGTCACCGGAGCCATCATAATCATGTCCTTCCACCTCCATTGTTCGATCACCGGAGCCTGCTTCACCCTCTCCTTCTAGACCATCGTTGCCGTTGAGAAACGACAAGACATCACCTCCGCCGAGGATTATGTCCCCCAACAACTGTTCTGCTTCGATGTCTCGGTGCTCCATAGTTTCTGCAAATATTACAACATGGCAATTAATATACAAACATGACAGATGGATATATTAGTGCAAACGTAGACCTAGCTAGCTCGACGCTTCTACGGTTTGGGGTGGCCTCGACAACGCTTCTAGGGTATGGGGGGGCCTAGGCAACGCTTCTAGGGTTTGGGGTGGCCTCGACAACACTTCTAGGGTTGGGTCGGACCGCCTCTCTCATGAATTCCGATGTCCGGACCGACAAGGGATTTAACAAAATGACGCCATTCTTGGATGTGCAGAAGATGGTCCATATTTTCCTGATCTCATCTACCCTTCTATATGTCACGTGTCTAGTGTCAAAGAATTCAAGAAAACCATGACTTCATCATTAGCCGGAAATGACAGGCGTATAATGGTACGAAGCTCTTCAAAGTTGTTTGGAACGGAGTTCCCGATAGAATAACTCGCTTTTTGGTACAAAGTTCAGCAAGAGCCTTCCGATATCGTATTTGAAGGCCTTTGCTGAAATTCGTACCAAAAGGAGAATTATTCTATCAGGAATCCGTTCCAAAACAACTTTGAAGAGCTTCGTAGCATCATACGCCTGTACTTCCGACTATTGATGAAGCCAGGATTTCTTCAATACTTTGACAGACAACGTGACATATAGAAGATATATATATAGATGAGATCAGAAAAAAATGGATCAACTTGTGCACATCCATAATGGGGGCATTCTTGATAAATCTATATATGTCAAAATTCAAACTTTGACATATGATCAAATGTTGCATATGTCAAAATTCAAACTTTGACATATGATCAAACTTTGATATATGATCAAATGTTGCATATGTATCAAATTCAACTTGACATATGATCAAACTTTGATATATGTCCAACGCGATATAAAAATAATACATAGACTTGTTCGGGCGACGGGGGCGGCAACCATGGAGCAGTGGCAGAGCAAGGCCGAGCTCGGGGGAGCACGCGGCGAGAGTTATCGGGGAGGGGGTATATCGACCCCTCGTCAGTCGAAGTTATCGGGGAGGGGGATACGACCCCCCTCATGTCGAAGTTCGAGGGGTATATCGACCCACCCCCTCATGGCGAAGTTATCGGGGAGGGGGTATATCGACCCTCCCCTCATGTCGAAGTTATCGGGGAGGGGGTATATCGACCCACCCCCCTCATGTCGAAGTTAGCGGAGGGGGTATATGACCCCCCCCCTCATGTCGAAGTTATCGGGGAGGGGGTATATCGACCCCCCCCCCTCATGTCGAAGTTATCGGGGAGGGGTGTATATCGACCCCCCCCCCTCATGTCGAAGTTATCGGGGAGGGGGTATATCGACCCCACCCCCCCCCTCATCTTGCATATATAGCTACCACATACATATATACATTGAAAAAATTACATTAATATATATATGAAAAAAAAATTAGTCATTATATACATATGGACATCGACACCCACCCCCCTCATCATGAACAAAAACATGCTCGAACAAAAAAAATTGACCAAGTTTTCATATATCATCATCATCTACATACAAAAAAATTTGACCAAGTTTTCAAATATATACTAAAGAAAAAAATTATCTAAAAAAAGTTCATCCATCCATATTCAAAAGGTTCATATTCTACAATATCACCAAAAAAAATCTATGAACATAAAAAAATCTAACTTTTGATATTCTTTGCATATCAATATACATACATTTTCTTTTTCTTTAAATGTAACTTTTGCATATGAACATACATACATAAAATTCTTATGAACAAAAAATAGACTTTTTTGTGAGCATTACATAATCTCCAATATTTTTCTAAAAATGCAAAAAAGAGCATATACATAGCATATACCTAAAATTTCAAAAAGAGCATATACATAGCATATATAGAGCATTACATAATCTTCAATAATCTCCATTACATAATTCAACTTGAACAAAGGAAAAAAAAAAAAAATAGGGGCGGTGGTCGGAGCGGCCAGAGCGCGGGCGGCATCGGCGTCGGGGTGGGCGGCGGCATTGGGGCGAGGGGGAGGAGGAGAGGAGGGGAACAGCGAGGCGCGGCTCACAGTGTTGCAGGGGAGCGGGGACGGCGTCGGGACAGGGCTCGGTGACGGCGAGGTCGGGGCAGGGCGCGGCGAGGTCGGGGCAGGGCGTGGTGTCGGGGCAGGCTCGGCGACGGCGATCTCCAGCACAGCAGCCTGGCGGCGTGTGCTATGGTTCGGCCGTCGTGGGAGATAATGGGCGATTTGGGGAAAAATTCTAAGTGTGGCCTTGTATACCACAACCTTTGGTCCCGGTTGGTGGCAAAAACGGGACATACCCACCTTTGGTCCCGGTTGTGCCACCAACGGGACCAAAGGTCAGTTTTCAGCAGCCCAAAGGGCCGGAAACAGAGACCTTTGGTCCCGGTTGGTGGCACCAACCGGACAAAAGGGGTGCATTGGTCCGGTTGGTGGCACCACCAACCGGGACAAAAGGGGTGCATTGGTCCCGGTTGGTGGCCTTGTGCCACCAACCGGGACCAATGCACCCCTTTTGTCCCGGTTGGTGCCACCAACCGAAACCAAAGGCCTTGCGCTGGCGCGGTGCGGTGGGATGTTTAGTCCCACCTCGCTAGTTGAGAGAGCTCGAGAGTGGTTTATAAGCGCTGTTGCGCCCACCCTCTCGAGCTCCTCTCAACTGCAGGCTTTCGGGCCTACTCTATCAATCCTTGCCTGTGGGCCTATTGGGCCTGCTGCGGGCCTGAATCATGGCCCATGGTTGGGTTCCTAGTCGTATTCAGGCCATGGTGTCCCAGTAGGTGGCATTTTTTTTTATTTTTTTCTAGTTTTTTTGTTTTTCTTTTTTGCTTTATTTATTTTATTTTGGTTCTACTTACAACAAAATACTTACTGTTTTTCAGTGATTCTTTTTGCTTTTAGGTAATAAAAATTATAAACTTTCTGTTAGTGCCATTAGTTTTGCAATTTGAATAGTTTAAATTTGAATTTTTTGAAATTTGTGTGAATCAATAGTTTGTGAATAACTTTACTATAAAAATAGTTTTTTGAGTGATTGTTTTTCCTGCTATTTAATATTACTGTGTTTTATCATTAAATTCAATTTGGTAATTTTTAGGTTATTTGAAATGTCTGTTTTAATCAAAAACAGATTTTGTTATTTTAGTTTGCTATTAAAGTTTCGAACAAAAAAATTCTGAAGACATTTTTTTGAACTTATTTGAACTCCAGACTTTTTGTGTGTTCAAAATGCACCATTCAAAGCCACATCATCAATTTTCAACCCTTTCTGACTTCATTAGTTATTTTTCATGCATTTACTGATTTTTTTGAGCTATATGACCCTGAAATTGAAAAGCACTTCAAATGAACTCTGAAAAGGTTTGAAATTGCATGTAGCATCATTTCACCCACATAGCAGTGCTATAAAAGTTGAGAGGGTTACGGCAAAAACTGGATGCACTTTCGTGCAAAACGGACAATTCTTTCGAAGTATCAAGGTTTCATACGGAAACTCGTCTGTTACAAAGGGATTTCATTTTTTTTAACTTATTTGAACTCCAGACTTTTGTGTGTTCAAAATGCACCATTCAAAGCCACATCATCAATTTTACCCTTTCTGACTTCATTTGTTATTTTCATGCATTTACTGATTTTTTACGCTAAATGACCCTGAAATTGAAAAGCACTTCAAATGAACTCTGAAAAGGTGAAAGTTGGCATGGTATCATCATTCACCCACATAGCATCTGCTAAAAAGTTGAGAGGGTCACGGCAAAAACTGGATGCACTTCATGTACAAAACGGACAATCTCTTTCGAAGTATCAGGGTTTCATACGGAAACTCGTCTGTTACGAAGGGATTTCATTTTTTCAAACTTATTTGAACTCCATAGTTTTTGTGTGTTCAAAATGCACCATTCAAAGCCACATCATCAATTTTAAACCCTTTCTGAATTCATTTGTTGTTTTTCATGCATTTGCTGATTTTTTGTGCTAAATGACCCTGAAATTGAAAAGCACTTCAAATGAACTCTGAAAAGGTTGAAAGTTGGCATGGTATCATCATTTCACCCACATAGCATGTGCTAAAAAGTTGAGAGGGTTACGGCAAAAACTGGATGCAGTTCGTGTACAAAACGGACAATCTCTTTCGAAGTATCAGGGTTTCATACGGAAACTCGTCTGTTACAAAGGGATTTCATTTCTTCACATGTAACTGCAGTGATATTCTAGATCAAAGGCATCATCATAATAGTTGTGCAGAGAAAGTCTTCACTTTTTCTTCACTTGTGTCCTTTGCTTATTGCGCCGTAACCATGGATATTCTTCATCTCTTAACAGGGTTCTTGGGTCAGCCTTGACTTTGAAGGGAGGAATTTCATGAAACTTTTCATAATCTTCAGACATGTCTGTCTTGCCCTCCAATCCCAGGATGTCTCTTTTTCCTGAAAGAACTATGTGGCGCTTTGGCTCATCGTCTGATGTATTCGCTTCCTTATCTTTTCTTTTTCTCGGTTTGGTAGACATGTCCTTCACATAGAAAACTTGTGCCACATCATTGGCTAGGACGAATGGTTCGTCTGTGTAGCCAAGAATGTTCAGATCCACTGTAGTCATTCCGTACTGTGGGTCTACCTGTACCCCGCCTCCTGACATATTGACCCATTTGCACTTAAACAAAGGGACCTTAAAATCATGTCCGTAGTCAAGTTCCCATATGTCCACTATGTAACATAATATGTGTCCTTTCCCCTCTTGGTTGCTGCATCAAAGCGGACACCGCTGTTTTGGTTGGTGCTCTTTTGATCTTGGGCGATCGTGTAAATTGTATTCCCATTTATCTCGTATCCTTTGTAAGTCAATAAAGTCGAAGATGGTCCCGTGGACAACGAGTACAGCTCATCAGAAACAGTGTTGTCACCTCTGAGACGTGTTTCCAACCAACTGCCGAAAGTCCTGATGTGTTCACATGTAATCCAGTCGTCACACTGCTCCGGGTGTTTGGAGCACAGAATGTTCTTGTGTTCATCGACATACTGGGTCACCAAGGTAGAGTTTTGTAGAACTGTGTAGTGTGCTTGAGACCAAGAATGCCCGTCCCTGCATATTATTGAGTCCCCTCCTAGCGTGCCTTTTCCAGTTAGTCTCCCCTCATACCGCGATTGAGGGAGACCAATCTTCTTAAGGTCAGGAATGAAGTCAACACAAAACCCAATGACATCCTCTGTTTGATGGCCCATGGAGATGCTTCCTTCTGGCCTAGCGCGGTTACGGACATATTTCTTTAGGACTCCCATGAACCTCTCAAAGGGGAACATATTGTGTAGAAATACAGGGCCCAGAACGACAATCTCGTCGACTAGATGAACTAGCACGTGCGTCATGATATTGAAGAAGGATGGTGGGAACACCAGCTCGAAACTGACAAGACATTGCGCCACATCACTCCTTAGCCTTGGTATGATTTCTGGATCGATCACCTTCTGAGAGATTGCATTGAGGAATGCACATAGCTTCACAATGGCTAATCGAATGTTTTCCGGTAGAAGCCCCCTCAATGCAACCGGAAGCAGTTGCGTCATAATCACGTGGCAGTCATGAGACTTTAGGTTTTGGAACTTTTTCTCTGCCATATTTATTATTCCCTTTATATTCGACGAGAAGCCAGACGGGACCTTCATACTGAGCAGGCATTCAAAGAAGATTTCCTTCTCTTCTTTGGTAAGAGCGTAGCTGGCAGGACCTTCATACTGCTTTGGAGGCATGCAGTCTTTTTCGTGCCAATGTTTCAGGTCCTCCCGTGCCTCCGGTGTATCTTTTGTCTTTCCATACATGCCCAAGAAGCCTAGCAGGTTCACGCAAAGGTTCTTTGTCACGTGCATCACGTCGATTGAAGAGCGGACCTCTAGGTCTTTCCAGTAGGGTAGGTCCCAAAATATAGATTTCTTCTTCCACATGGGAGCGCGTCTCTCAGCGTCATTCGGAACGGATAGTCCGCCGGGACCCTTTCCAAAGATTACGTGTAAATCATTGACCATAGCAAGTACGTGATCACCGGTACGCATGGCGGGCTTCTTCCGGTGATCTGCCTCGCCTTTGAAATGCTTGCCTTTTTTTCGACATTGATGGTTGGTCGGAAGAAATCGACGATGCCCCAGGTACACATTCTTCCTGCATTTGTCCAGGTATATACTTTCGGTGTCAGCTAAATAGTGTGTGCATGCGTGGTATCCCTTGTTTGTCTGTCCTGAAAGGTTACTGAGAGCAGGCCAATCATTGATGGTTACAAACAGCAACGCATGCAGGTCAAATTCCTCCAGTCTGTGCTCATCCCACACACGTACACCCTTTCCATTCCACAGCTGTAAAAGTTCTTCAACTAATGGCCTTAGGTACACATCAATGTTGTTCCCGGGTTGCTTAGGGCCTTGGATGAGTACTGGCATCATAATGAACTTCCGCTTCATGCACAGCCAAGGAGGAAGGTTATAGACACATAGAGTCACGGGCCAGGTGCTGTGATTGCTGCTCTGCTCCCCGAAAGGATTAATGCCATCCGTGCTTAAACCAAACCATACGTTCCTTGGGTCACCTACAAACTCAGCCCGGTACTTTCTCTCAATTTTTCTCCACTGCGACCCATCAGCGGGTGCTCTCAACTTCCCGTCTTTCTTATGGTCCTCTCTGTGCCATCGCATCAACTTGGCATGCTCTTTGTTTCTGAACAGACGTTTCAACCATGGTATTATAGGAGCATACCACATCACCTTGGCAGGAACCCTCTTCCTGGGGGGCTCGCCGTCAACATCACCAGGGTCATCTCGTCTGATCTTATACCGCAATGCACCGCATACCGGGCATGCGTTCAAATCCTTGTACGCACCGCAGTACAGGATGCAGTCATTAGGGCATGCATGTATCTTCTGCACCTCCAATCCTAGAGGGCATACGACCTTCTTTGCTGCGTACGTACTGTCGGGCAATTCGTTATCCTTTAGAAGCTTCTTCTTCAATATTTTCAGTAGCTTCTCAAATCCTTTGTCAGGCACAGCATTCTCTGCCTTCCACTACAGCAATTCCAGTACGGTACCGAGCTTTGTGTTGCCATCTTCGCAATTGGGGTAAAACCCTTTTTGGTGATCCTCTAACATGCGATCGAATTTCAGCTTCTCCTTTTCACTTTCGCACTGTCTCCTTGCATCAACAATGACCCGGCGGAGATCATCATCGGGCACATCGTCTGGTTCTTCTTGATCTTCAGCTTCCCCCGTTGCAGCATCACCGTATTCAGGGGGCACATAGTTTTCATTATCCTCTTCTTCTTCGCTGTCTTCCATCATAACCCCTATTTGTCCATGCCTGGTCCAAACATTATAGTGTGGCATGAAACCCTTCTCAAGCAGGTGGGTGTGAAGGATTTTCCGGTCAGAGTAAGACTTCGTATTCCCACATATAGGGCATGGACAACACATAAAACCATTCTGCTTGTTTGCCTCAGCCACTTCGAGAAAATTATGCACGCCCTTAATGTACTCGGTGGTGCGTCTATCACCGTACATCCATTGTCGGTTCATCTGCGTGCATTATATATAATTAAGTGTGTAAAAAACCATTACAAAACATCATGAATAGATAAGTGACCAAATTAATAGAAGTTCATCATCACATTAAAACGAAAGTACATACATAGTTCTCATTGAACAACATATAGCTCTCCAGAGCATCTAATTAAACCATACATTGAAACTATGTAAAACATTTCAATGCAACAATAAATGCGATCATAATCGCAACCAAGGTAACAATTGATCCAACGGCATAATGAAACCAAGCCTCGGTATGAATGACATATTTTCTATACTTTCTAATCTTGAAGCGCATTGCATCCATCTTGATCTTGTGATCATCGACGACATCCGCAACATGCAACTCCAATATCATCTTCTCCTCCTCAATTTTTTTCAATTTTTCCTTCAAGTAATTGTTTTCTTCTTCAACTAAATTTAACCTCTCGACAATAGGGTCGGTTGGAATTTCTGGTTCACATACCTCCTAGATAAAAAAATCTATGTCACGTTGGTCGGCATAATTGTCATACACAATAAATGAACCAAATAGATATAAAATATAATATATACCACATCCGAATCATAGACAGGACGAGGGCCGACGGGGGCGGATACCAAAACCATCCCACTATATAATAACAAACAATAATAAAAGTAAGAAAATTAGACAAGTATCTATCTAAATCATACATGTAAGAATTTTTTTCTTTTAGAAAGAAGATAAGAACAAGAGGCTCACCACGGTTATGCCGGCGACGAGATCGGCGCGGGCGATCGACGGCGGTGAAGACGGGGACGGGACGTGACGGACCGCTAAACCTAGACAAATCTTGAGGAAAATGGAGCATGAAGGTCGAGCTTCGAGAGGAGAAAACTTAACTAGTGTGGCTCGGGCATTTCATCAAACACCTCATGTGCATAGGAGGTGAGCTAGAGCACCACAAAGCTCTCCCCTCGTCGGCCAGAAAAAACAGAGCAGTGTGGAGTGCTCTGCTCTCCGGCGATGGGGTATATATAGCCACCTCATCGGTCCCGGTTCGTGCGTGGAACCGGGACTAAAGGCCCCCCTTCTATCCCGGTTCAAGCCATGAACCGGGACCAATGGATGTGGGCCAGGAGTGAGGCCCATTGGTCCCGATTCGTGCCAGGAACCGGGACAAATGGGTCCAGACGAACTGGGACCAATGCCCACGAGGCCCCGGCCGGCCCCCTGGGCGCATGAACCGGGACGTATGCCCCCCATGGGTCCCGGTTCGTGACTGAACCGGGACAAATGGGCTGGGCTGGCCCGAACCAAAGCCCTGTTTTCTACTAGTGGCATGAGATGGATGAATTTAGTAAACACAAATCTCTGTACCCACTTTTTACCTTCTATTTTTTTAGAAGAAATAAAGCAAAAATACTGTTAATTTTCTATTTTCTGAATTATCCGTGCAATTAAAAATGACTAGAAAATAAAAGTTCTCCAAATGCCCTGAAAATTTAGTATGATTTTTTATAGAATTTTTAAGAATTTTTGGCAATCAAAACACATCAGGGGGGGTGCACCAGTGGGCCAGAAGACCACAGGACGTGCCCACCCACTGGTCACACCTACAGGGCTTGCGAGTCCCACGTGGGTCCCCCTCACTTGTGCCAGCACCCATCCACTTCGTCTTCCTCCAGAAAAAATCCCACCTTTGCTCAAACTCGTGTTCTTGCTCATTTTGCTGCCATTTTCGATCTCCTTGCTTGGAACTCCATTTCCGAAACTGTTTCGGGGATTTGTTCATCGGTATTTGACTCCTCCAATGGGTCCCGGTTTGTGACTGAACCGGGACTAATGGGCTGGGCTGGCCCGAACCAAAGCCCTGTTTTCTACTAGTGGCATGAGATGGATGAATTTAGTAAACACAAATCTCTGTACCCACTTTTTACCTTCTATTTTTTTAGAAGAAATAAAGCAAAAATACTGTTAATTTTCTATTTTCTGAATTATCCGTGCAATAAAAAATGACCAGAAAATAAAAGTTCTCCAAATGCCCTGAAAATTTAGTATGATTTTTTATAGAATATTTAAGAATTTTTGGCAATCAAAACACATCAGGGGGGTGCACCAGTGGGCCAGAAGACCACAGGACGTGCCCACCCACTGGACACGCCTACAGGGCTTGCGAGTCCCACGTGGGTCCACCTCACTTGTGCCAGCACCCATCCACTTCGTCTTCCTCCAGAAAAAATCCCACCATTGCTCAAACCCGTGTTCCTGCTCATTTTGCTGCCATTTTCGATCTCCTTGCTTGGAACTCCATTTCCGAAACTGTTTCGGGGATTTGTTCATCGGTATGTGACTCCTCCAATGGGTCCCGGTTTGTGACAGAACCGGGACTAATGGGCTGGGCTGGCCCGAACCAAAGCCCTGTTTTCTACTAGTGGCATGAGATGGATGAATTTAGTAAACACAAATCTCTGTACCCACTTTTTACCTTCTATTTTTTTAGAAGAAATAAAGCAAAAATACTGTTATTTTTCTATTTTCTGAATTATCCATGCAATAAAAAATGACCAGAAAATAAAAGTTCTCCAAATGCCCTGAAAATTTAGTATGATTTTTTATAGAATATTTAAGAATTTTTGGCAATCAAAACACATCAGGGGGGTGCACCAGTGGGCCAGAAGACCACAGGACGTGCCCACCCCCTGGGCACGCCTACAGGGCTTGTGGGTCCCACGTGGGTCCCCCTCACTTATGCCAGCACCCATCCACTTCGTCTTCCTCCAGAAAAAATCCCACCATTGCTCAAACCCATGTTCTTGCTCATTTTGCTGCCATTTTCGATCTCCTTGCTTGGAACTCCATTTCCGAAACTGTTTCGGGGATTTGTTCATCGGTATGTGACTCCTCCAATGGTCCAACTAGTTTTTGTTCTAGTGCTTTATTCATTGCAAATTTTTGCTGCTGTGGTGACCTTGTTTTTGAGCTTGCATGTCAAATTTATATGGTCCAAAGTAGTTTTGTTGCATGATATAGTCCATAGACACTTGTGGGAGTAGTTGCTATCAATTTTGTTGAGTTTGTTCACTTTTATTTTGAGTCACTAAAAATTTCAGAAATTTTTCAGAGAAAGAAAAATGTTGAGGAAAGTGTTCCAAGGTGGTTCCTCCAAGAAGAAATCTCCAGGGCTCTCGATACGTGAGCCGGACCTTGAACCCCCGAGGAAGGCTCAAGTGCAACCTTGCGAATGGCCGTCGGATCACTTCATGACTCATGCAGGTTTCAAGGATAAGTGTTTACAGTATTACAACCTAACTGATTCCTTTGTGCGAAGATTTAAGTATTCAGTCCATCGCAATACGCATTCTGTTTTGTTTGATCTTTATGATAAATCATTTACCATGGACCTAGAAGATTTTAATGGTGCATGCAAAATTCCACAATGGGGTACTTGTACTGAACCTCGCAAAGCTGATTGCATTGGATTTCTTTCTAGCATTACCGTAGGTGAAACCAGGACCATAACACAAGCCACTATAGGGAGCATTCACTTTCCTGCATTACATTACTTTGCTCTCTTTGTGGGTAGATGCATTAATGGTAAACATGATCATAGCCACCTATGTGCCTCTGATTTGAGTGTCCTCAAGAGTGCTATAATGAATGATAAACAATTTAACTTGGGGGCTATCATTGCGCGTCGATTACATAACAATGCTAAAGATGGGGATTTCTTTGGTGGAATTTATGTCACCCGCTTAGCTACTTATCTTGGTGTCCCCATAAGAGAAAATGATGCTCAGTTGCCACCTTTCCTTGATTATAATGCTATGGTGCGTTACCAGTTTCTTAAGAGGAACGAACAGTCCCTCCTATACCAACTAATCTTTGACAGGGAGTGCGTCTTTCGTATTACGCTTCCTGCTCCTGTCTTCTTTGACTCTCAGGTAAAACGAAGATACTTCATAACTAGATAGGAGGCGGACGAGTATGAGAGAGCAGGGGAGGCCGCTCGCCTCCACGAGGCAGCCCTCCAAGCGGTAGCTGCCGCAGCCTAGTACAACCCCGACTACAACTTTGGATATCTGCCAGGCCAGCCGTGGCCCTAGACCAACTGAGGCCAAAAGCCTAAGCTTGGGGGAGTACGTATTTCTCACCGACATTACATTCATGTTCACACACTCATTTCAGTTGTCGGTGTTCATACTTTTTCATTGTATTATCCATGTTAGTTTATTTTTTCTCGCTTTCTTCTTGTGTGTTTGAAAAACTTTGAGAAAATCCAAAAAATTAGTTCTTGTTTCTTTTTAGCTTTTCTTTCTAGTTTATTTTAGTAGTAGTATTAAAAGAAAACCCAACAAGATTTCTCGTTCTTCTTTTGCTTGTCGGGAGCTTTCCTGTGTAAATAGTTTTTCTTGTTCTTGTTTTACTTTCTTTAGAAATACAAAAACTCAAAAAATTTATTTTAGTGTGTTTCTTTGAAGTTCTTTTCTTTTTCTTTGGGTCATAAGGAGAAAACCACGATGAAAATGTTGAGTGGCTCTCATATGCATTATTGTTGATCTAACAAAGAGCCCATATTACCTTGTCTTCTCCTTTGAATAAATGTTTGCAGATTCCAGCTTAGTCCAATGCATGTGCACTCTTATTGTTATCCACACCATTCGGTCATGCAAGTGAAAGGCAATAATGACGATATATGATGAAATGATTGAGATGGAGAAAAGTTGGTACGAACTCGACCTATTTTGTTTTTGTAAATATGATTAGCTCATCATTCTTGATTCGGCCCATTATGGATGAAACATGTTTGCAATGACAATTAGAGATTATACTTACTCATGCCATGCTTAATTAGCTAGGAGTTGATAATGGTTTACCTTGTGTGCCAACATGCTTTTAAAATGGTTATGATGTAGTATGATAGGATGGTATCCTCCTTTGAATGATTTAAGTGGCTTGACTTGGCACATGTTCACACATGTAGTTGAATCAAAATCAACATAGCCTCCACAATATTTATGTTCGTGGTGATTTATATCCTACTCATGCTTGCACTCAATGTTGATTAATCTCAATGCATGTTCATGACCATTGTCGCTCTCTAGTTGGTCGCTCCCCAATCTTTTGCTAGCCTTCACTTGTACTAAGCGGGAATACTTCTTGTGCATCCACTTCCTTAAACCCAAAGTTGTTCCATATGCGTCCACCATACCTATCTATATGCGGTATTTACCTGCCGTTCCAAGTAAATTTGCATTTGCCAAACTCTAAACCTTCAAATAATAATCTGTTTTGTGTGCCCGAATCACTCATGTAGTGACTGGGGGCTGTCATTATCTTCCATGCTAGGTGGGTTATTCTCATGATGAGTGTTTATTCACTTCTCATTCACGAGAAAGTGGCTGGTAATCGGGATGCCCAGTTCCATGCTCGAAATCAAATCAAAATATAATCATAAAACAAAACTCCCCAAGGACTGTTGTTGGTATGGACGGTACCAGTGGATTCGAGTAGCCGTGGAGTGTGATTGTTGGTGCAGGGGGAGTAAAAACTTTACCATTCTATTTGGGAACTGCCTATAATGTATCTAGCATGGCAGATAGTGAGATCTCTTGGTTGTTATGTTGACAATGAAAGCATACCACTCAAAATTATATTTATCTCTGTTTTAAAAGCTCCGAGCTCTGGTACCTCTGCAAATCCCTGCTTCCCTTTGCGAAGGGCCCTTCTATTTACTTTTATTGCTGAGTCATCATCCTCTTATAAAAAGCACCAGCTAGAGAGCACCACTGTCATTTGTATGCTTTTCTATTAATTGATATTGAGTATGAGCGTGACTGGATCTCTTTTCCCATGAATTACAATGTCTAGTCAGTCCTTAATATTCAGGGGTGCTCTGCATTTATGTTTTGCGGTCTCGGAAAGGGCTAGCGAGATACCATTTTGCCATATTATATCAAGATTGTTTTGAAAAAAGTGTTGTCATCCGAGATTTGTTATTATCGCTCGCTAGTTGATTATGCCATTGATATGAGTAAATGTGAGACCTAAATGCCATTGTGAATATGGTTAGTTCATAATCTTGGCTGAAAACCTGAACATCAGTTAGACATATTTACAACAACAAGATCAAACAGAGTTTGTAAAAGTTTTTCTTTGTCACTTTCAGTTTGTCAACAGAATTGCTTGAGGACAAGCAATGGGTTAAGCTTGGGGGAGTTGATACGTCTCCATCGTATCTACTTTTTCAAACTCTTTTGCCCTTGTTTTGGACTCTAATTTGCATGATTTGAATGGAACTAACCCGGACTGACGCTGTTTTCAGCAGAATTGCCATGGTGTTATTTTTGTGCAGAAATAAAAGTTTTTGGATTGACCTGAAAATTTACAGAGAATATTTTTGTAATATATAAATAATACTGGCGCAAGAATTAACCAGAGGGGGTCCACCCAGGGGCCACAAGCCTGGGGGGCGCCCCCCCTGGGGCGCGCCTAGAGGGCTTGTGGGCCCCCTGGACCTCCTCCGACCTCAACTCCAACTCCATATAACCCTATTCAGGGAGAAAAAAATCAAAGAGAAGGATTCATCATGTTTTACAATATGGAGCCGCCGCCACCTCCTGTTCTTCATTGGGAGGGCAGATCTGGAGTCCGTTTGGGGCTCCGGAGAGGGGGATTCGTCGCCATCATCATCACCAACCTTCCTCCATCACCAATTTCATGACGCTCACCGCCGAGAGTGAGTAATTCCATTGTAGGCTTGCTGGACGGTGATGGGTTGGATGAGATTTATCATGTAATCGAGTTAGTTTTGTTAGGGTTTGATCCCTAGTATCCACTATGTTCTGAGATTGATGTTGCTATGACTTTGCTATGCTTAATGATTGTCACTAGGGCCCGAGTGCCATGATTTCAGATCTGAACCTATTATGTTTTCATGAATATATGTGTGTTCTTGATCCTATCTTGCAAGTTGTAGACACCTATTACGAGTTATGATCCGCATACCCCAAGGTGACAATAATTGGGATTCTTTCCGGTGATTACCGTAGTTTAAGGAGTTCATGTATTCACTAACTGCTAATGCTTTGGTACGGTTCTCTATTAAAAGGAGGCCTTAATATCCCTTAGCTTCCATTAGGACCCCGCTGCCACGGGAGGGTAGGACAAAAGATGTCATGCAAGTTCTTTTCCATAAGCACGTATGACTATATACGAAATACATGCCTACATTATATTGATGAATTGGAGCTAGTTCTGTGTCACGCTAGGTTATGACTACTACATGATGAGTATTATCCAACATAATTATCATTGCCGATCCAATGCCTACGATCTTTTCACATATTGATCTTTGCTAAGTTACTTTCGTTGCTACTACTGTTACAATCACTACAAAACTGCTACTCTTACTTTTGCCACTGTTACTGTTACTTCCATACTACTTTGCTACTAAATACTTTGCTGTAGATATTAAGTCTTTCAGGTGTGGTTGAATTGACAACTCAGCTGCTAATACTCGTGAATATTCTTTGGCTCCCCTTGTGTCAAATCAATAAATTTGGGTTGAATACTCTACCCTCGAAAACTGTTGTGATCCCCTATACTTGTGGGTTATCATCCCATCTCCTCCCCTCCATCGCTCGTGCCCGAGCACACCCGTCTCTGCTGCTTGCCGTCCGCGCGCCCACCATCATCTCTGCGACAAGCCAGCGTGTCCATGAGCTTCGCCATCTTGTTGTGCTCCGCACCGACGCATGCGAGCACGGGGGCAACAGAGCGTCATCTTCGTCATGTTCCTCACCACCACGGCAGCCGGAATGTCACCATTGATTTGCAGCAACCCGAGCACTAGGACCACCTCCTTTATTTGGCAAATCGCCAGGCCCCCACGCCGCCACCCATCAGCTCCCAACAGTGGGCCGAAGATCTCAACGGGCACTGTCGGGGTTATGATCCTAACAATGAGTACTAGGGGTACGAATAAGGGGCAGAGACTAGCTACGGCGCAGGTGTAACACTCGGTGTTTAACGAGTTTAGGCCCCTCACTCGGTGGAGATAAAAGTCCTACGTCTCTTGCCCTAAGGCTTGCTTTGATTTGATTTATATGGTTATAGAGATTGAAGGTCCATGGCTATGGAGAGGGGAGCGGCTTATATAGACTGCACTGCAACCCCATGTATCCCACGCCGCCGAGGTAATTAATGTCATTGAATGAGACAGTTACTAGTGTAATGAGCCTCTACTACAGTAGTTACAGGTAATGGTACCTATAACTCTATTTAGTGGACAACTTAGGATTCCTCGACCGTTGTAGCTCCCATGGCGCATTCCTGTCCTGTACGTCCGAGTGGTGATCGATCCGCCGAGTGACGTGTGATTGTCCGAGTGCTGTATAGCCATCTGAGTGAACCTCCTGATGTATGCATCCGAATTCTGGCATGGTACAGGGACCTAGATATGGTGGTGATGGGCCCTATGTGGGTCCCAAATGATGGGTCCTTGACCCTACCTGTAATAGGTGACCCCATCATTAGCCCCCGAATCGGTTGGGATTTTGTAGGATAAACAAGCCGACCCTTCGGTTGAGTCCAAGTGTTGCGGGGACACTCAGAATATGTTTCTGAACCATGATTTGTTGTTCCCTGGACGAAAACACAATGGATTCTGGACTTTAGGTTTACCCAGATGACCGGGTGTTGTCGATCGTCGAGAAAAAACTTGATGGCATTCGTTTTGTCTATCGGAGGAGATAGACTAGGGGCCCGAGTGAGGGCTTGCCATTACAACTCGAGTGGCGACGTCGGTGCGTGGTCTGACTCTCCAGGGAGATGCCACTCCTTATCCCAGGGGAACGCCAGTGCATGCCTCCTACGAGTCCAGGTTTACTAATCATGCGCCTTGGAGCCTGTTGAGAGGGCCAAGTGAACCCACAGAGGGGCGTCAAGCTCGTCTCATAACGATCCTGAAGAGGACTTTAGTCGGGTGTTTAACGTGGCCGAGTGCATGGGTCCCCACGGAGGGTGGTTAGTCGGACTGATGAGCGTCCTTTGGGAAAGGAATCGCTGGTAATCAATCGGATTGATTTGCTCCGGAAATCTCGGGAGTTGAATTTGTGTGTTCGCGCGTTGAAGTGGTAATGTCGTGCGTTAGTGGGAAAGTGGGGGCATGGCTCCATGATTTGCGCACATGATCCCTGCCACGTGTTGCGTTTGTCCTGTTCAAAGCCACGCCGTGCGGGCCGTCAATCCGGGGATTCGTGGTGAGAGATTTGGTTGAGGATTTTGTCAGGAGGTATAAAAGATTCGAGGGTAGAGCTCTGGGTCTCAGATCCCCTTTCTCTCCTCCCGACTCCTTTGCTTCTCTCCCACACCCGAGTGTGCGGCGATGGCGAGGGACTCCACAGCCTAGGGGGAGAAGGCGAAGAAGGTAGGGAAGGCCACTTTCTCTGGCTGTGGCATAGCGGCCGGCGGTGTAGCGGGGGACTGGATCCCGTCGCGCGTCACCGCTCGGCAGTTGGAGGAGCTGGCAGAAGAAGGGTTGATCCCAAGCGAGGGATGGCGCCGTCCGGGTGCAAGGGAGGTCGAGCCGGCACCTCAGGAGGACGAGCGTTTCCTGATCGTCACCTACATCGAGCGGGGCTTCTCGATGCCGCCCCACCCCTTTTTCCGGGCGTTCCTCGACTATTTCGGTGCTCAGCTCCATCACCTTCCCCCCAACGCCATTATCTATCTTCCGGCCATCATCTCTCTCTATGAGAACTTATTGGGTTGCCACCCCCACCAGGACCTCTTCAAATACATCTTCACATGTCGATCGATGGCCGTGAAGAAAGACTCACCAAGTAGAGAGAAACCCATGTCACCCAGCTATACGGAGGTATGGGCATCCAGGTACGCGGGGGGAGGTCCTTCCCAAAATGAGCTTTCTCGACTCCGTCAAGGGGTGGCAAGGGATTTGGTTCTACTGCAGGGACGTCCCCATTACCCACAATTAGTTGGGCCTCCCGCCGTACTCGTCTGAACGAGTGCAAGCTCCGCTGACCCTCACCGTGGCGAAGAAGGAGAAGGTGGGCGTTGACATCTTGTCCAGTGCACTGATTGGAGTTGTGAACGCTGGGGTGAACGATATGGACTTGCTGGAGACTTTCTTCAGTCGGCGCATCCAACCACTTCAGGCCAGGGCTCACCCCATGTGGCTGTACGAGGGGCCGGGTGACTCCACTCGGGTGCATCCTGAAGATCTCACCGAGAAGGAGGTGGGTGCCAAGATCAAGGCCATCACCTGCGCTCGAGACAACCCGCGGGGGACCCGGTTGGTGTCAGCCATTCACAAGGACCTGCCGCCCATCGAGGTACATGTTTTTAGTTCAGTCGGATCGACTGTATGTTGTCTTTTGTACATCCGATCCTCACATTCACATGTGTTTGTTCCTCAGGACTTCCAGAACCTGATTTCCAGGATCCTGGTTGTGGACTTCTCGCCTCAAGATGTGATGAGTGACACCGAGCAGCAGTACTCGGAGAGGTCCGATGACGACGAGAGTGACGACGAAGATGATGATGAGACTTCGGAGGAGGGGGACAAGGCGGAATCTTCTCCGTCTTATGAGCCCCCCAAAGAATCCCGCTCCAAGGCGTTGCACGACCCAAAGGGCACGGCAGGAGAAGCCCCACTGTCGATTGCCTCAGGTCGGGCGACTCGAAGCTCCAAGCGTGCTCGCGCCGAGGCTGAGAGTTTGGCGGAGAAGCAGTCCAAACTGCCCAAGCAGATCTCCAAGCCTCGGAAGGTTGCAGTGCTGAGGATCAAGGTGGCAGTGCCTGTGGCCTCGAAGTGAGTGTTTGATATGTCTCCAACGCATCTATAATTTTTGCTTCTTCCATGCTGTTATATTATCATTCTTGGATGTTTGACAATCATTTTATATCAAATTTATATCATTTTTTGGGACTAACCTATTGACATAGTGCCCAGTGCCAGTTGCTGTTTTTTGCTTGTTTTTTACTTTGAAGAAAATAAATACCAAACGGAGTCCAAACGCAGCGAAACTTTTTGGAGAATTTTTCTGGGCTAGAAGACACCTGATAGGGCAAAGAAGTACAAAAGGGGGGCTCCGAGGGGAGCACAACCCACTAGGGCGCCCAGGTGGGTTGTGCCCACCTCGGTGGCCTCCCGCACCGCCTCTTTACCCTATAAAGCCCCAAATATTCCAGAAACCCTAGGGGAGTCAACGAAACACAATTCCAGCCACCGCAAGTTCCAGAACCATGAGATCCAATCTAAACACCATCACGGAGGGGTTCATCATCCTCATTGGTGCCTCTCCGATTATGCGTGAGTAGTTCATCATAGACCTATGGGTCCGTAGGCAGTAGCTAGATGGCTTTTTCTCTCTCTTTTGATTCTCAATACAATGGTCTCTTGGAGATCTATTTGATGTAACTCTTTTTGCGGTGTGTTTGTTGGGATCCGATGAACTTTGAGTTTATGATCAAATCTATATCCATGAATATTATTTGAGTCTTCTTTTGATCTCTTATATGCATGATTACTTATAGCCTCGTATTCTTCTTTGAATCTTTGGTTTATTTAGGCCAACTAGATCGATTTTTCTTGCCATGGGAAGAGGTGCTTTGTGATGGGTTCGATCGTGCGGTGTTCTTTCCCAGTGACAGAAGGGACAGCAAGACACGCATGTATCGTTGCTATTAAGGATAACAAGATGGGGGCTATTCCTACATGAATAGATCTCATCTACATCATGTCATCATTCTTATTGCATTACTCCGTTTCTCCATGAACTCAATACACTAGATGCATGCTGGATAGCGGTCGATGTGTGGAGTAATAGTAGTAGATGCAGGCAGGAGTCGGTCTACTAATCTTGGACGTGATGCCTATATATTGATCATTTCCTTGGATATCGTCATAATTATTCGATCTTCTATCAATTGCCCAACAGTAATTTGTTTACCCACCGTGTGCTATTTCTTGAGAGAAGCCACTAGTGAAATCTACGGCCCCCGGGTCTATTCTTTATCAGATTTGCTTTCCGATCTATTATTTGCCTTTGAGATCTATTTTTATTTGCTTTTATTTTTAGATCTATTATTCCAAAAATCCAAAAATACTTTGTTGCAGTTTTTATTTGCATCTTTTATTTCGCATTTTATCGAGATCTATTTATCCAATCTACCACAAATTTTATCCCGTCAACTTGACAATTTCTGGCGCCGTTACCCGAAAAGGGATTGACAACCCCTTATACGCGTTGGGTTGCAAGTATTTGTTCTTTGTGTGCAGGTACCATTTACATAGTGTTACTTGGTTCTCCTACTGGATTGATACGTTGGTTTCATAACTGAGGGAAATACCTACCGTACCTGTGATGCATCATCCCTTGCTCTTTGGGGAAATACCGACGTAGTTCAAGCGACATCAAAAAGAATTTCTGGCGCCGTTGTCGGGGAGACATCATCAACATCTATTAGGTTCCTAATCACAAATCTCATCTCCTTGCAATTTACATTATTTGCCATTTGCCTCTTGTTTTCATCTCTCCCACTTCACAAAATTTGCCATTTTATTCGCTCTCTTTTCCGTTCGCCGTTTTCTCGTCAGATCTGTTTTTTGTTTGCAATCTTGTTTGCGTAGTCACGATGTCTCAAGAAAATACCAAATTGTGTGATTTTTCCAATACCAATAATAATGATTTTATTAGCACTCCGATTGCTCCTCCCGCCACTAGTGCGGAGTCTTTTGATATTAATGCCGCTTTGTTGAATCTTGCTATGAAAGAGCAATTTTCCAGCACTCCTAATGAGGATGTCGCGTCCCATCTAAACACATTCGTAGATTTGTGTGATATGCAAAAGAAAAAATATGTGGACAATGATATTTTGAAGTTAAAATTATTTCCGTTTTCTTTGCGGGATCGTGCAAAAATTCGGTTTTCTTCTTTGCCTCGCAATAGTATCGATTCTTGGGATAAGTGCAAAGATGCTTTTATTACTAAGTATTTTCCACCTACAAAAATTATTTCCCTTAGAACACAAATCATGAATTTTAAGCAACTTGAGCATGAACATGTTGCTCAATCTTGGGAAAGAATGAAATTAATGCTAAGAAATTGTCCTACTCATGGTTTAAATCTTTGGATGATTATACAAAAAAAATGTGGAATTGAATTTTGTTTCTAGAAATCTTTTAGATTCCGCCGCGGGTGGTACTTTTATGGAAATTACTTTGGGTGAAGCTACTAAATTGCTAGATAATATTATGGCAAATTATTCACAATGGCATACCGAAAGAGCACCTACTAGTAAAAAAGTTAATTCGGTTGAAGAAATTTCTACTTTGAGTCAAAAAGTTGATGCTCTTATGAAATTGGTTGCTAATAAAAGTGCTCCTATTTATCTTAATGATGTGCCTTTGTCTACTTTGATTGAGCAAAATAGTGATCCCGTAGATGTGAATTTTGTCTCCCGAAACAATTGTAATAACAATGCTTATAGAGGTAATTTTAATCCTAGGCCTTTCCCGGGAAATTACTTTAATAATTATGGTGATTCCTATTGTAATCCTTCTTACAATAATAATAGGAACACCTCTGATCTTGAGAATAATATTAAAGAATTTATCAATGCTCAAAAAGTTTTCAATACTACGATAGAAGAAAAGTTGAATAACATTGATGATATGTCTAGAAGCATTGATAGAATTTCTCACGACGTAGAAAATCTCAAGTTGAAAATTTTTGTACCCAAGGTAGATGAATCAATTAAAGCTTTATATGTTTCTATGGATGAAAGTAAGAAAAGAACCACTATGCTTAGAGCTAAAAGAGAATTTTTAGAAATAGCATTTTCTAGCGATTGCTTTCATAAAAATAATGAAGATCTTAAAATGATTGGTGTTTCTTCTATTGATTCCTTGTTTATTAAAATTAAAATTGATGATAAAGGGACTGAAGAAGAGTCAACTTTAGCTAGAAGGCGTCCCGATAATTCAGAGGGTGAAAATCTTGTTGCAAAAATTGATAAAAGTTGGTTTGGAGAGGTAAAAACTTTAACTAGTGATGTGCCCACTCTTTTGGATTACAAAGACTTTAATTATGATAATTGCTCTTTGATTGATTGTTTTTCTTTGTTGCAATAGATGATAAATTCATCCCATGCTTATGAACAAAATAAAGCTTTTACTAAACATATCGTAGATGCCATGATGAAAGCTTTGGAAGAAAAGTTGGAATTAGAAATTTCAATTCCTAGACAATTACATGATGAATGGGAACCTACTATCAAAGTCAAGATTAAAAATTACGAGTTCTTTGCTTTATGTGATTTGGGTGCTAGTGTTTCCACAATTCCGAAATCTTTATGTGATGTGCTTGGTCTTACCGAGATTGAAGAATGTTCTCTTAATTTGCACTTGGCGGATTCTACTATTAAAAAGCCTATGGGAAGAATTATTGATGTTCTTATTCTTGCAAATAGGAATTATGTGCCCATAGATTTTATTGTTCTTGATATTGATTGCAATCCATCTTGTCCTATCATACTTGGTAGACCGTTTTTACGCACTATAGGTGTCATGATTGATATTAAAGAAGGGAATATTAAATTTCAATTACCATTAAGAAAGGGTATGGAACACTTCCCTAGAACAATAATTAATCCACCATATGAATCAACCATGAGGGCATCCTATGGATCTAGAACCAAAGATGGCAATACTTGAATCTATGCGTTATGCCTAGCTAGGGGCATAAAATGATAGCGCTCGTTGGGAGGCAACCCAATGAATAAATTCTATTTTTGCGTTTTTGTTTCTGTTATTGAGTATTTAAAAAATTATGCTACTGTTATGATTGTGTTTTTTATGTTTTAATTAGTGTTTGTGCCAAGTAAAGCCTTTGGGATCATGTTGGGTGATAGTTGATTTCATCTTGTTGAAAAACAGAAACTTTTGCGTCCAGTAAAATAATTTTTTAAACTCACGGATGCGAAGAAAAAATCTCAATTTTTTACACAAGATTTATATACAAATTTCCTACGTTTTCCTAATTTTTCAGAATTTTTGGAGTTACAGAAGTATACGAAGTTTTCAGATTACTACAGACTATTCTGTTTTTGACAGATTATGTTTTCTTTGCATTGTGTGCTTATTTTGATGAATCTATGGTTTGTATGGGGGGTATAAGCCATGGTAAAGTTAGAATACAGTAGATATAATGCAAAAATATAAATTGAATGGGTTTTCAACAGTAATTAGAGTGGTGATTGGCTTTCTTATACTAATGGATCTCAAGAAGGTTTTGTTGAGTTTTGTGTGATTGGAGTTTTCAAGTTTTGGGTGAGTTCACGATGGATGAAGGAATAAGGAGTAAGAAGAGCCTAAGCTTGGGGATGCCCCATGGCACCCCAAGTTATTATCCAAAGAGAAACAAGAAACTAAGCTTGGGGATGCCCCGGAAGGCATCCCCTCTTTTCCATGCTAGATATGTTATTCTCAAGATGAGTGTTTATTCACTTGTCATTGCACGAGAGTACGGCGGTAATAGGGATGCCCAGTCCTGAAATGAAAAAGAAATTTACTTTATGTTGTGAAATAATAAATTCCTTGGAAAGTGTTGGTATGGAAGGCACCCGTGGATACGGCTAGCCATGGATTGTAAAGAATGGTGGAAAAAGGAATAAACTTTATTTTCTATTTGGGAACCGCCTATGATATATCTAGCATGGAAAGTGTTGGGAATTACTCGGTCGTTTTCGTTGACGGGAAAAGTATGCCTCTCAAAAAATTTATCTCTCAATTTAAGCTTTGAGCTCTGGCACCTATACAAATCCCTACTTCCCTCTGTGAAGGGCCTTTCTATTTACTTTATGCAATTTTTATTTGAGTCTCCATCTTCTCTTATAAAGCACCAACTAAGGGGCACTATGATCGTACTTGAGCATTAGATGTAGCTAATATGCGAGTGTGTTTCATGAATGGATCAATGATTGAGCATGATGGGCTAGGGATAACTTTCTTTAGTGTTGATATTTTGAAAGACATGGTTGCTTATTGATATGCTTGAGTATTGAAATCTTCATGTCAAAACTAGACTATTGCTTTGAACCATATAAAAGTCCAAATGTCCATGCTACAAAAGAAAAGAATATGTCATGAACATGTTAGGCATTGTTCCACATCAAAAATTCTGTTTTTACCATTTACCTACTCGAGGACGAGTAGGACTTAAGCTTGGGGATGCTGATACGTCTCCAACGTATCTATAAATTTTTTTCTTGTTCCATGATGTTATATTATCATTCTTGGATGTTTTACAATCATTTTATAGCAACTTTATATCATTTTTTGGAACTAACCTATTGACATAGTGCCCAGTGCCAGTTGCTGTTTTTTGCTTGTTTTTTACTTCGCAGAAAATCAATACCGAACGGAGTCCAAATGCAGCGAAACTTTTTGGAGAATTTTTCTGGGCTAGAAGACACCTGATGGGCCAAAGAAGTGCCAGAGGGGAGCTCCGATGGGAGCACAATCCACCAGGGCACGCCCAAGTGGGTTGTGGCCACCTCGGAGGCCTCTCGCACCGACTCTTCGCCCTATAAATCCCCAAATATTTCAGAAACCCTTGGGGAGTCGACGAAACACAATTCCAGCTGCCACAAGTTCCAGAACCATGAGATCCAATCTAAACACCATCATGGAGGGGTTCATCATCCTCATTGGTGCCTCTCCGATGATGCGTGAGTAGTTCATCATAGACCTATGGGTCCGTAGGCAGTAGCTAGATGGCTTCCTCTCTCTCTTTTGATTCTAAATACAATGGTCTCTTGGAGATCTATTTGATGTAACTCTTTTTGCGGTGTGTTGGTTGGGATCCGATGAACTTTGAGTTTATGATCAGATCTATATCCATGAATATTATTTGAGTCTTCTTTTGATCTCTTATATGCATTCTTACTTATAGCCTCGTATTTCTTCTTCGAATCTTTGGTTTAGTTAGGCCAACTAGATCGATTTTTCTTGCCATGGGAAGACGTGCTTTGTGATGGTTTCGATCGTGCGGTGTTCTTTCCCAGTGACAAAAGGGGCAGCAAGACACGCATGTATCGTTGCTATTAAGGATAACAAGATGGGGGCTATTCCATGAACTTAATACACTAGATGCATGCTGGATAGCGGTCGATTTGTGGAGTAATAGTAGTAGATGCAGGCGGGAGTCGGTCTACTAATCTTGGACGTGATGCCTATATATTGATCATTTCCTTGGATATCGTCATAATTATTCGATCTTCTATCAATTGCCCAACAGTAATTTGTTTACCCACCGTGCTATTTCTTGAGAGAAGCCACTAGTGAAATCTGCGGCCCCGGGTCTATTCTTTATCATATTTGCTTTCCGATCTATTATTTGCCTTTGAGATCTATTTTTATTTGCTTTTATTTTTAGATCTATTATTCCAAAAACCCAAAAATACTTTGCTGCACTTTTTATTTGCATATTTTATTTCATGTTTTATCAAGATCTATTTATCCAATCTACCACAAATTTTATCCCGTCAACTTGACAATTTTTGGCGCCATTACCCGAAAAGGGATTGACAACCCCTTATACATGTCGGGTTGCAAGTATTTGTTCTTTTTGTGCAGGTACCGTTTACATAGTGTTGCTTGGTTTTCCTACTAGATTGATACCTTGGTTTCATAACTGAGGGAAATACCTACCATAGTTGTGTTGCATCATCCCTTCCTCTTTGGGGAAATACCGACGTAGTTCAAGTGACATCAGTGTTCTTGCCAACTCCTTGTTCGTTTTTGAATTGATTCAGTTTCTGACCGAGTGATGTTTGGTCCTTGCAGTAATGACACCTCGACAACCTCAGCAGACCCGCATGCCCGCAAGCCAGGCCTGAGTGACGCTGACGCGGCAGATGCCGCCACCTCCAAAGGTATGTTGTATTAGTTGACTCGGATGGTTAGGCCTTCTCCGACTGGATTTTAACCATTTCCTTGGATTATGCAACTCCACCTGAGATTATCCAGTTGGACGATGAAGTGGGTGCTGACCCGCTGAATCCGGAAGCCATCAGGGAGAAGGCGCCGAATGTTGACACACCAATGACAGACGCCTCTCCTCGCCAGATGACCCGTGTTTCACCGGCGAAGGTCGCCGCCAAGACCGTGAGGCCGAGTCCTCTGGCTCAAGGTGGCTCAGCGTCTTCGACTGCGGTGGTGTTGGCTATAGATCTTCCCAAGCTCCTCTGAGTGGAAGGGCGACAATTCCGGTCCAGAGGCCAACGTCCGCGAGTCTGCCTGCCCCGACTACTTCCTTCCCCCTATATCATGTCCCAGAGGACCAGGTGGGGGCGAGTAAGGAGGCACTGATCCAGGTGGGTTTGATGTGCAACCGACTGAAGGAGGCCTATGACGCCAGCGCGACGCTGGAGACCAATGTCCGAGTAAGTACCATTGTGAGTATAATTTCCAGTCGAAGTTTCTTCTTTTCTTGTAGTAGGATTTCTGCCAGTGGGTTCGCGCAGGGCACACCCACTGGGTGTACATGATCCAGTGGGGGCATGCTGAGTGCACCCACTGGGTGTAGTCCCCGAGGCTCCTGTTGACTGGAGTCAGTCGGCAGGAGTCTTTGAACTTGTGGTCGTTTCGCCCTGAGGTTGTTCGTAATTTTTTTTAGCTCCATCAATGAGTCACTTTCCAGTGGGGGCACACTGATTGCACCCACTGGGTGTAGTCCCCGAGACTGTCGTCGATTGCGGGCAATCGGTGGTAGTCTTTATAACAGTCATCAGGCGTTTGGGACACCCGGCGACACTCGTGTGTTGATAAGATAATAGGTAGAACTTTCCTCGTTACCGACTCGAAAGTCAGCCGAGTGAAGCAGGTCATCTTGTGTTGTTGTCCTCTATCTTCTTCATCGCCGACTCAAGGTCTGGCTGAGTGAAGGTAGGTCAGAGGGTACTTCAAGATCTGGTATTGATCGAGCTTGTTCCACTCAGTAGTGCTTGGTTGGCCAGTGACTAGAATGTACTTGAGGATTTGGTATTGGTCAAGCTCGTCCCTGTCGAGGGTGCGTGCAGTCGAGTGGGTAATCCGTAAGTACTTCAGGATCTTGTACTGACCCAACTTGATCCACTCGGTAGTCAAAGGGTACTTCAGATCTGGTATACTGACCCAACTTGATCCACTCGGTAGTCAAAGGTTACTTCAGGATCTAGTACTGACCCAACTTGATCCACTCGGTAGTCAAAGGGTACTTCAGGATCTGGTACTGACCCAACTTGATCCACTCCGTAGTCAAAGGGTACTTCAGGATCTGGTACTGACCCAACTTGATTCACTCGGTAGTCAAAGGGTACTTCAGGATCTGGTACTGGTCTAACTTGTTCCTTCCAGCAGTGCTTGCCTGGACTTGTTTGTGAGTTATTGCTTTAGTTTCTCATTTGGGACTTCCAACTGACTGTTTCCCACATGTTGAAGAGGACTTGCGAGATGGGGTCTCACTATGCCACAATGGAGAAGGAGGTAACATCCCTTCGACTTGATCTGGAGGCCGAGAGACTCAAGAGTGCCCGACTTGAGCAAGAGAAGAAGACCCTGGGAGGTAAGCTATTTCCTCCGACTGGTTGCTACATAATGTTTTTTCCCTTTGATCCGAATCATTTCGCTCTGATAGATGTTCGTAGCGAGAACACCCAACTTGTAATGAGGCTCGGGACTTCTATTTCTTTAGAAACTATGAAGCAGGCTCTGGAGAACAAAGACAAGGACCTCGCGATGGCCCAGAAGGAAGCTAGGACAAAGACCAAACTTGCTGACGAGAAGCTGGCTTCAGTCGGCAAGTTGGAGGATGAGATCAAGGACCTCAAGGCTGCCGTTGGTGCCTTCGCCCAGGAGAGGCAGACTCTGGAGGAGAAAGTCACCCAGTTGACCGAGAAGAAGGATGCCATGGAGGCGCACATTGAGGAAGTTTGCGAGGAGTTTAGCGGGAAGCTTCACGGTAAGTTCTTCCTCGGCCGAGTTAGATCCATATGCCACTAAATCATCTTCAATTATTCACTCATGGCCCATCTTTTTTCGACCAGAGCATTGCTACAACAAGGAGCTAGAGCTAGAGCATCTTCAAAGGGATCTAAACCCTGCTAGGTCCCTTGTCGCCGACAAGGCGGCCCTCGCTATCCTCCGGTTGGAAGATCGCTTGGAGAACGCATTGGGCTATATCACTCAGACTCGAGGTGCCTTGGGTCGGATCGACAACGAATTGCAGCTAGGCGAAGAGACTCAGATGGACCTGGAGTCGGTGATGACGAGGCTGAACAAAGTCCCCGCTCGGGTGAAAGCTTGGAAGAAATCTGCCGCTCGGAGTGGAGCTGATGTGGCGCTATCACTCGTCCGTGTTCATTGCAAGAACGTGGACGAGGAGAAGCTGAAGAACCTCCGAGTGGTGAACAATAAGAACCTCAAGCTTGAGGATTTCATGGAGACCTTCGCTGAAGCCGCCACTCGCATCGCCGACGGGATTGACCTGAAGACCTTCGTTGACCCAGCTAGCCCTCTGCCTGAGGCTTAAAACATTTGATTGAATTTGCCCCAGAATGCCGGGTGATTGATGTAATGAAATACTTTGCCGAGGCTTGCGCTCGTTTTATCTCGGAGACATTCAGACGGATCGAATCTTTGGTTTGAAACCTTTTGAGCTTCTATTTGCTTCTCGTGTTTTGTTTGACTCTAAGAGAAAGCTGGTTTGCGTCTAAGCCTCCGAGTGTGGAGCAGATCCCACTCGGACCATTTTTGAACTTAGGCGAAAACTGGTTCGCAGCTAAGCCCCAGAGTGTGGAGCAGATCCTCACTCGGATTATTTTTAACTTAGGCGAAAACTGGTTCGCAGCTAAGCCCCCGAGTGTGGATTAGATCCTCACTCGGATTGTTTCTTAACTTAGGTGAAAGCTGGTTCGCAGCTAAGCCCCCGAGTGTGGAGCAAACCTTCACTCGGATTGTTTTTTAACTTAGGCGAAAGCTGGTTCGCAGCTAAGCCCCCGAGTGTGGAGCAGACCTTCACTCGGATTGTTTTTAACTTAGGCGAAAACGGGTTCACAGCTAAGCCCCCGAGTGTGGATTAGATCCTCACTCGAATTGTTTTTTAACTTATGCGAAAGCTGGTTCACGGCTAAGCCCCCGAGTGTGGAATAGATCCTCACTCGGATTGTTTTTAACTTAGGTGAAAACTGGTTCACAGCTAGCCCCCGAGTGTGGATTAGATCCTCACTCGGATTGTTTTTTTAACTTAGGCGAAAGCTGGTTCGCGGCTAAGCCCCCGAGTGTGGAACAGATCTTCATCGAGTAGTTTTTTTTTAACTTAGGCGAAAGCTGGTTCGCGGCTAAGCTTTCTCACCTCTTCACCCACTGGAGGTGTGTTAGCTTGCGAATGCGACTAGTCACCAAAGTGGGACGCGACTGTAGGTCAAACTAGACGATATATGATAAAAAAATGAGACTTTTATTCATCTAAGTTCATTCGGACTAACTATTACAAGGGAGAAATTTTATTCTAAGTATAAAACTTGCGGAGCAAATCCGCGTTCCAGGCTCTGGGCTCTTCTATTGCTCTGGTGAAGTTGTATAGTCTGTATGCTCCATTGTGTAAGACCATGGATATGGCGAATGGTCCCTCCCAGGGGGGGTGCCAGCTTGTGAGGTTTCTGTTGATTCACTCGGAGGACCAGGTCTCCTTCCTGGAAAGCACGTCCTCTGACATGTCTATCGTGGTAACGACGCAAATCTTGTTGGTACAACATCAATCTTATAAGTGCTAGCTCACGTTCTTCCTTCCAAAGGTCTAGGCCATCCTGCCTTGCTTCCTCGGCTTCAGCTTCCGAGTAAAGATCCACTCGGGGAGAGTTTTGGGGCAGATCACTCGGCAAGACCGCATCTGACCCGTACACCATAAAGAATGGGGTGCGGTTCATGGATCGATTCAGGGTCGTTTGCAGGCCCCAAAGGACCGACGGTAGCTTGGTCACCCAAGCTCCTGCTGCGTGGGTCAGATCAGGCATGAGTCGAGGCTTCAATCCTTGAAGTATGAGCCCGTTTGCTCTCTCGGCCTGCCCATTCGACTACGGGTGTGCCACAGAGGCGTAATCGACCCGAGTGCCCTGGGTGTAACAAAATTCGCAGAACTCGTCCGAGTCAAAGTTAGATCCATTGTCGGTGATGATGCTGTGTGGGACTCCGAATCTGAAGATAATCTCCATGATGACTTGAATCGCAGTGGCTGAGTCCAGCTTCTTTATGGGTTTAGCCTCGATCCATTTGGTGAACTTGTCAACTGCTACCAATAGGTGCGTGAAGCCACTCGCCCCAGTCCAGAGAGGACCGACCATGTCGAGTCCCCAGACGGCAAACGGCCAAATGAGGGGGATAGTCTTCAGGGCGGACGCCGGTTTGTGTGACTGTTTCGCATAGAACTGGCACCCGACGCACTGATCCACTATGTCTCGGGCGGCCTCATTGGCTCAGGGCCAATAGAATCCGGCTCTAAATGATTTGGCGACCAAGGTCTGAGAGGACGCATGATGCCCACATGTTCCCGAGTGAATCTCTTGCAGTATTTGTGTCCCTTCCTCCGAGGATATGCACCGCTGAGTGACTCTAGTCGTACTTTTCTTGGATAGTTGATCTCCCATGACGGTGAAGGCCTTGGATCGGCGAACAATTTTGCGAGCTTCATCTTCATCCTCTGGGAGCTCCTGCTGTAGTAGGTATGCCAGGTATGGCTCGGTCCACTCGGGAGTGATGATCAGTATCCCTTGGACAAGATCAATTACTGCGGGAATGTCTACTTCAGTCGGATTGGAAGGTCCAACTGGTTGCGGGGGTTGTTCCACAAAAGGATCTTCCTTGATCGTGGGCGAGTGTAAGTGTTCCAGGAACACATTCTTGGGTACTGCCTTCGGAGTGGAGCCCATCTTGGCTAGGTCGTCAGCCCCTTGGTTTTTGAGTCGCGACACATGATGGAACTCCAACCCTTCAAAGTGTTTTTCCAGTTTCCTGATGGCGTTGCAATAGCCAGTCATCGCAGGGCTGCGGATATCCAATTTTTCATGAATTGATTCACCACTAGGTCCGAATTTCCATAGAACATCAATCGGCGAATTCCCAGAGAAATTGCCATTCTCAGTCCATACAAGAGAGCTTCGTACTCAGCTTCGTTTTTGGAGGAGTCGAAGTGGATCTGAAGTACGTAGCTGAGACGGTTGCCTTTAGGAGACACCAATACCACTCCGGCCCCAGAGCCATGGAGCATCTTGGAGCCGTTGAAGAACATCGTCCAGTGTTCGGGAACACTCGGGACAGGCTGCTCTTGCTCAATCCATTCGGCCAGAAAATCAACCAGGGCTTGTGACTTGATGGCCTTCTTGGCTTCAAACCTGATGTCCAGCGGGAGGAGCTCAATGCCCCACTTGGCCACTCGGCCAGTGGCATCTCTATTGTTCATGATCTCAAATAGAGGGGCGTCACTTATCACTGTGACCGAGTGTTCTTGAAAATAATGCGCCACTTTCTTTCCAGTTAGATAGATTCTGTATACTAGCTTCTGATAATGTGGATACCTTTGCTTGGAAGGTGTGAGGATTTCAGAGATGTAGTAGACCAGTCGTTGGAGCTTGAAGGCTTTGCCTTTTTCTTCCTGTTCCACAGTGAGGACCGTGCTAACAACTTGGCTCGTGGCCGCGATGTATAAGAGCAAGGGCTCCTTGCTGCTTGGAGCAGCTAGCACCAGCTGGGTGGAAAGCAAGGCTTTAAGTTCCTGGAACGCAGCCTGCGCTTTGGGAGTCCACTCGAACCTATCAGACTTCTTCATCAATCAGTAAAACGGCAGGGCCTTTTCACCGAGTCGTGAGATGAACCTACTCAGGGCCGCTAAGCAGCCTGTGAGGCGATGTGCGTCGTGTAGATGTTCCAGTTGTTTCATTCGGACGATTGCTCCTATCTTCTAAGGATTGGCATCGACCCCTCATTCGGAAACGAGGAAACTGAGTAACTTGCCTGCTGGCACGCCGAATGTACACTTGGTTGGGTTGAGCTTGATGCCGAAAGCGTGTAAATTCGCAAAAGTCTCAGCGAGGTCGGCCAGGAGGTCGGAACCTTTCCTGGACTTAACCATGATGTCATCCATATAGGCTTCTATGTTCTGACTGATCTACTTCTTTAAGCACTGGATCATACGCTGGAATGTGGCCCCAACATTTTTCAACCCAAATGGCATCGTGATATAACAGAAACACCTGAATGGGTGATGAACGCTGTTTTTATTTCATCAGGGCCGTACAGTCGGATCTGGTGGTACCCGGAGTATGCATCTAGAAACGACAACCGCTCACATCCGGCAGTAGAATCTACTATCTGATCTATGCAAGGGAGAGGGAAATGATCCTTCGGGCAGGCCCAATTGATGTGCCTAAAATCTACACACATTTGGAGAGACTTGTCTTTCTTCGGCACCAGGACGACATTGGTGAGCCACTCGGAGTGGTACACCTCTCGGATGAACTCAGCGGACAAGAGCCGCGCTATCTCCTCGACAATCGCCTTCCGCTTCTCGGTGGAAGATCTCCGAAGATGTTCCGTGACAGGTTTCATCGTCGAACCGACACGGAGTCTTTGCTCGGCCAGTTCCCTGGGAACACCCGGCATGTTAGAAGGCTTCCATGCGAAGGTGTCCCAGTTCTCATGGAGGAACTGGACAAGCGCGGCTTCCTATTTGCTATCCAGGGTGGTGGAGATGTTGGTCGGGGCAGCAGTCAGGTCCTCAGGATGGACATGCACCAGCTTCATCTCTCCTGCCGACTGGAAAGTGGATTCCACAGTCGGCTTCTTGGACTTCAATAGTTCGCTTGAATCCACCGCCTTCTTGTATTCCTCCAGCTCGACCATTGCCATGTGCTCATCAGCAATCTGGGAGCCCTTCTGGAGGCACTCTTCGGCCAACTTCCGATTGCCCGTGATGGTGATCACGCCTTTCAGCCCTGGCATCTTGAGTTTAAGATACACGTAACATGGATGGGCCATAAAACGTGCGTAGGCAGGCCTACCCAGGATGGCGTGATAAGAGCTTCGGAAGTCCACCACCTCGAAAGTCAGTCATTCCTTTCGGAAGTTGTTCTCCTCACCGAATATGACGTCGAGGGCGATCTGTCAGAGTGATTTGGCTTTCTTCCCATGGATTTCCCCGTGGAACTGCATGTTGCTCTTGCAGAGCCAGGTCATTGGGATGCCCACCACCTCCAATGTGTCAATGCTGCCGCTGTCCATTAGGACTTTGCGCAGTCGGACTCCTCCCATGACTGGATCTACCACCAAAGCCTACCGCCCAGGGGTCGGTATGTGAGCCGGGTGGTCTGACTGATCAAAGGTTACTGGTGTCTTGGTCCAGTCGAGATATTTGGTGACAGTCGGAACTGCCATGTTGACCTCTCGGTTGATGACTTTGAGGCGGCCCTTGCTTTCGACGTCGGCAAAAATCATGAGGACGTTCTCGATGTTGGGGTACCCGGAAGTACCCTTACCTCTGTCGTCATCATCATCCTTGTCTCCAGAGGAATCTTGCCGCATCTCTTGCTTCAAGAGTCGACACTCCCGAGTGGTGTGTTTGGGTAAAATCAAATTGCCCTCTTCATCTTTCTTTGTGTGGATCTGACAAGGTTGGTCGAGGATGTCGCTCTTCAAAGTGACTTGCTTCTTCCCCTTCCAATCCTTTTTCTGCTTCTGGGAGCTCTTTTTTCCTTGGCTGGCCAGAGCCGCGGCCTCGGCACTCCCTCCGGCATCGCTTTCTGCTTGTGCTTCTTTCCCTTGTTCTCCGACTAATGAGCGTCGCCTGCTCGGTTTTTATCGCTCCTCAGTCGGTCCTCTTCTTCACCATTGGCATACCGGTTGGCTATCTCGATAGCCCAACTGAGAGTCGAGGTCTCAGTTTGGCCGAACTTCATGTTCAGCTCCCGATACCAAACACCGGCCTTGAAGGCGCAGATTGCCTGGTGCTCGATGGCGTTCTCCACCGTATTGTGTAGAGTGGTCCACCATTGGACATACTCTCGGAGAGTCTCATTCTGCCTCTGCACACAATGCTGCAACTCGGTCAAACCTCCTGCTCTCTTGTATGTGCCTCCAAAAGTCTTGACGAACACCTTCGCCAGATCATCCCAGCAGAAAAAGCTACCCGGCGGGAGCTATGTTAGCCAAGCCCGAGCGGAGCCCTCTAGCATCAGCGGCAAATGCTTCATGGCCACATTATCGTTGCCGCCGCTGATCTGGACCATGACTCGGTAATCTTCTAGCCAAATTTCAGGCTTGGATTCGCTGGTAAACTTGCTGATCCCCGTGGCCAACTTGAAGTTGTTGGGATCTCAGCCGCTCGTATGTAACGGCTGAAGCACTCGGGACCTGATGGTACGGAACCACTCGGCACATCGTGATCTTGGCCCTCTCATAGGGCCTGGCCCCTGTCGACCAGTTTTTGAGCAAGAACAGATCTCGCGTTGAATAGCGGGTCTCGAGCATCCCTCGATGGACGAGTAGGACTCAGCCTGCGGTCGCCGCTGATACGTCTCCAACGTATATAAATTTTTTGATTGTTCCACGCTATTATATTATCTGTTTTGGATGTTTTATATGCATTAATATGCTATTTTATATTATTTTTGGGACTAACTTATTAACCTAGAGCATAGTGCCAGTTTTTGTTTTGTCCTTGTCTTTGAGCTTCACAGAAAAGGAATACCAAACGAAGTCCAAACGGAATAAAACCTTTGCGATAATTTTTCTTGGACCAGAAGACACCCAGGAGACTTGGAGTCAAAGTCAGAAGAGCCACGAGGCGGCCACAAGGGGGGAGGGCACGCCCTCGGTGACCCCCTGACCTAGATCTTCCTCCTATATATTCACATGTATTCCCAAACCACCAGAAGCATCCACGAAAACACTTTTTCACCACCGCAACCTTCTGTTCCCGTGAGATCCCATCTTGGGGCCTTTTCAGGCATCCTGCCGGAGGAGGATTCGATCATGGAGGGCTTCTACATCAACTCTATTGCCCTTTCGATGAAGCGTGAGTAGTTTACCTCAGACCTATGGGCAGTGGCGGAGCCAGGATTGGCTAGCGCCCCAGGCGAGAAACTAAGGGTCAAAAAATAAGCCCCCCCCCCAAATGACGGTGGTGCGGGTTTGGCTCGCTTTAGTGCTTGTAGTCGTCGCTAGGTGGTGTACGAGCCCGAAAGTATGTTTTATTATTTTTAGTGTTCATTGTACTGCCATAATTGAAGATGAATAGATTGAAAGTTTTTTCGAATAAATAAATAAATTTTGAATTAATTGGTGCATTCAGGTAATTTTTTTGTGAACTTAGCAGGTTTAATAACAAATGCAAAATATGAATTACTAAATGGGATTCCACGTTTATGTTCTCTGCACAACAACAAAACTAAGGAAAACAATATGAAAAGGGGAAAAGCATTAAGAATTAAAGATCATGTTTGAATCAAGCATCAAACAGTGGCAACTAGCAATAAAAATTCCCCGCAAAAAAAAACTAGCAAGAGAAATTGGGATTTGAAAACAGTGGCGACTAGCAAGAGAAATCTCTTCATTAACTAGCCTAAGACGGTCATCTTCCTTTTCTCCATAAAAAGACTCCCGTACGTGATGCACTAGCAGCACAGGCCTTGTGTCTTTACTTGTTTTCGCTCACTTTTTTGATATTGGCCTGGCCAATGGCCGAGCAAGAGGGGTGGGAAGTGGGCTGCGCCCCAGGCCAGTTTTTTTCTCTCTAGATATATAGGCTAGGAAATTTCTCACACCCCAGGCCATTGCCTGGGCTGCCTGGGGCCCAGATCCGCCCATGCCTATGGGTCCATAGCTAGTAGCTAGATGGCTTTTTCTCTCTCTTTGATTCTCAATACAACGTTCTCTTTGATGTTCTTGGAGATCTATCCAATGTAATCTTCTTTTGCGGTGTGTTTGTCGAGATCTGATGAATTGTGGATTTATGATCAGCTTATCTATGAATATTATTTGAATCTTCTCTGAAATTTTGTATGCATGATTTGATATCCTTGTAATTCTCTTCGAACTATCGGTTTGGTTTGGCCAACTAGATTGGTTTTTCTTGCAATGGGAGAAGTGCTTGGCTTTGGGTTCAATCTTGCGGTGTCCTCTCCCAGTGACAGTAAGGGCAGCGAGGCACGTATTGTATTGTTGCCATCGAGGATAAAAAGATGGGGTTTACGTCATATTGCTTGAGTTTATTCCTCTACATCATGTCATCTTACTTAAAGCGTTACTCTGTTCTTCATGAACTTAATACTCTAGATGCAGGCAGGAGTCGGTCGATGTGTGGAGTAATAGTAGTAGATGCAGGTAGGAGTCGGTCTACTTGACACGGATGTGATGCCTATATTTCATAATCATTGCCTTGGATATCGTCATAACTTTGCGCTTTTCTATCAATTGCTCGACAGTAATTTGTTCACCCACCTTATTATTTGCTATTTTGAGAGAAGCCTCTAGTGAAACCTATGGCCCCCGGGTCTATTTTCCATCATATTACTTTCCGCTCTACTATTTTGCAATCTTTTATTTTCAGACCTATAAATCAAAAACCCTAAAAATATTTACTTTATCTTTTGTTTAGTTTTATCTATCTCTATCATATCTCACTTTTGCAAGTGACCGTGAAGGGATTGACAACCCCTTTATCGCGTTGGGTGCAAGTGTTTGATTGTTTGTGCAGGTATTGGTGATTTGTGCGTTGTCTCCTACTGGATTGATACCTTGGTTCTCTAACTGAGGGAAATACTTATCTCTACTCTGTTGCATCACCCTTTCCTCTTCAAGGGAAAAACCAACGCAAGCTCAAGAAGTAGCAGGAAGAATTTCTGGCGCCGTTGCCGAGGAGATCTACGCCAAGTCAAGACATACCAAGTACCCATCATAAACTCTCATATCTTGCATTACATTATTTGCCATTTGCCTCTCGTTTTCCTCTCCCCCACTTCTAAAACATTTTCAGAAAAACACAAAAAGATTTGCCTTTTTTCGCCCTTCTTTCGTTTGCCTTCCCGTTTGCCTTTATGTCTTACTTGGCTCGTTTGCTTGTTCACTTGGAATAATTGTGTGTTTATTGAAATTCAGAAACAAAAGTTTATGGATCCTCATCCACTTGCTAATCTTTTTAAGAGATCCAATTATGATGAACCTATTACTAGTGAGATGAGTGCACTAGACTATCTTTATGAAGTTTTGCTTGAAATTCGTGAATCTGAAAATTGTGATGAAGAAATTTATGAAGTGATTCACGATAGCTCCTTGAATAAAAAGCATGATTGCAATGGTTTTACTATAAATTCTATTGATGTCAATTGTGCTAATAATATGCAAAACCCTAAGCTTGGGGATGCTAGTTTTGCTATGTCCTCTACTTATTGCAATGATCATGATTGGGGTGATTCTTCTTATGATCTTGAAAATTAATTTAAGCCTCATGATAATAGTGTTTGCAATAATATTTAAAGTGGGTTTGGAAGAGTGTCAACTCTAGGTAATAATGATCCCACTACTTTGGAGAATGATCAATCTCATGAAATTTATGATAAAAGTGGGTTTGGAGAAGTCATGACTTTATTTAATGATAATCCCACTATTTTGGAAGAGTGTCAACTTTGCATGCATGTGGATCATGAAGAGAATATTTTATGTGATAGTTATATTGTTGAATTTGATTATGATCCTACATGTAATTATTATGAGAGAGGAAAATATGGATGTAGAAATTTTCATCTCACTAAATTACCTATCATTATGTTGAGATTGCTATTGCTTCTTTCTTCTTCCTTGCATATGCTAGGTTTTGCTTGTCTTGATAATTTGTTTGCCTATAAAATACATATGCATAGGAAGTATGCTAGACTTAAACTTGTTTTTCACATGCTACATGATGCTCTCTTCGTGTTTCAATTGCTATCTTTCATGTGAGCATCATTAAAATTATCAATGCCTAGCTAAAAGGCTTTAAAGAAAAGCGCTTGTTGGGAGACAACCCAATATTTTACTTTTATGTTTTTCAATAAATAATTCATCTAGCCTCTGGTTAGATGTGTTTTTGTGTTTTAATTAGTGTTTGTGCCAAGTAAGACCTTTGGGATGGCTTACGGTGATAGTTGATTTGATCTTGCTGAAAAACAGAAACTTTTGCGTCCAGTCACAGGATTGTTTAGATTCACTGGAGCATGTAAAATCCCTGAATGTTTTACAGAAGATTGATATACAAATTTCCTCTCTTGTTCTAATTTTTCAGGATTTTTGGAGTTACATAATATTAGAACAATTCAGATCTTCGCAGACTATTCTGTTTTTGACAGATTCTGTTTTCTATGTGTTGTTTGCTTATTTTGATGAATCTATGGGTAGTATCGGGGGGTATGAACCATGGAGAAGTTGGAATACATTAGATATTACACCAATATAAATAAAGAATGAGTTCACAACAGTACAAAAAGTGGTTATTTATTTTCTTATACTAACGGAGCTTATGAGATTTTCTGTTGAGTTTTGTGTTGTGAAGTTTTCAAGTTTTGGGTAAGGATTTGATGGACTATGGAATAAGAAGTGGCAAGAGCCTAAGCTTGGGGATTCCCAAGGCACCCCAAGGTAATATTCAAGGACAACCAAAAGCCTAAGCTTGGGGATGCCCCGGAAGGCATCCCCTCTTTCGTCTTCGTCTATCGGTAACTTTACTTGAGGCTATATTTTTATTCACCACATTATATGTGTTTTGCTTGGAGCGTCTTGTATGATTTGAGTCTTTGTTTTTTTAGTTTGCCACAATCATCCTTGCTGTACACACCTTTTGAGAGGGACACGCATGAATCGTGATTTATTAGAATACTCTATGTGCTTCACTTATATCTTTTGAGCTAGGCAATTTTGCTCTAGTGCTTCACTTATATCTTTTTAGAGCACGGCGGTGGCTTTATTTTGTAGAAATTATTGAACACTCATGCTTCACTTATATTATTTTGAGAGTCTCTAAACAGCGTGGTAATTTGCTTTGGTTATGAATTTAGTCCTAATATGATAGGCATCCAAGAGGGATATAATAAAAACTTTCATATAAAGTGCATTGAATACTATGAGAAGTTTGATTCCTTATGATTGTTTTGAGATATAGAGATGGTGATATTAGAGTCATGCTAGTGAGTAATTGTGAATTGGAGAAATACTTGTGTTGAGGTTTGTGATTCCCGTAGCATGCACGTATGGTGAGCCGTTATGTAACGAAGTTGGAGCATGAGGTATTTTTTTGATTGTCTTCCTTATGAGTGGCGGTCGGGGACGAGCGATGGTATTTTCCTACCAATCTATCCCCCTAGGAGTATGCGCGTAGTACTTTGTTTCGATGACTAATAGATTTTTGCAATAAGTATGTGAGTTCTTTATGACTAATGTTGAGTCCATGGATTATACGCACTCTCACCCTTCCACCTTTGCTAGCCTCTCTAGTGCCACACAACTTTTGCCGGTACCATAAAACCACCATATACCTTCCTCAAAACAGCCACCATACCTACCTATTATGGCATTTCCATAGCCATTCCGAGATATATTGCCATGCAACTTTCCACCGTTCCGTTTTATTATGACACGTTCCATCATTGTCATATTGCTTTGCATGATCATGTAGTTGACATCGTATTTGTGGCAAAGCCACCTTTCATAATTCTTTCATACATGTCACTCTTGAGTCATTGCACATCCCGGTACACCGCCGGAGGAATTCATATAGAGTCATATTTTTGTTCTAAGTATCGAGTTGTAATTTTTGAGTTATAAGTAAATAAGAGTGTGATAATCTTCATTATTAGAGCATTGTCCCATGTGAGGAAAAAAATAAAAGGAAGGCCAAATAAGCCAAACAAAAAATTAGAGAAAAAGAGAGAAGGGGCAATGTTACTATCCTTTTTTTTCCACACTTGTGCTTGAAAGTAGCACCATGATCTTCATGATAGAGAGTCTCCTATGTTGTCACTTTCATATGCTAGTGGGAATTTTTCATTATAGAACTTGGCTTGTATATTCCAACGATGGGCTTCCTCAAATTGCCCTAGGTCTTCATGAGCAAGCAAGTTGGATGCACACCCACTTAGTTTTCTTTTGAGCTTTCATAAACTTATAGCTCTAGTGCATCCGTTGCATGGCAATCCCTACTCACTCACATTGATATCTATAGATGGGCATCTCCATAGCCCGTTAATATGCCTAGTTGATGTGAGACTATCTCTCTCTTTTTGTCTTCTCCACAACCACCATATTCTATTCCACATATAGTGCTATGTCCATGGCTCACGCTAATGTATTGCGTGAAAGTTGAAAAGGTTTGAGAACACCAAAAGTATGAAACAATTGCTTGGCTTGTCATCAGGGTTGTGCATGATTTGAATACTTTGTGTGATGAAGATGGAGCATAGCCAGACTATATGATTTTGTAGGGATAAACTTTCTTTGGCCATGTTATTTTGAGAAGACATAATTGCCTTGTTAGTATGCTTGAAGTATTATTGTTTTTATGTCAATATTAAACTTTTGTTTTGAATCTTATGGATCTGAACACTCATGCCACAATAAAGAAAATTACATGGATAAATATGTTAGGTAGCATTCCACATCAAAAATTCTGTTTTTATCATTTACCTACTCGAGGACGAGCAGGAATTAAGCTTGGGGATCCTTGATACGTCTCCAACGTATCTATAAATTTTTATTGTTCCGTGCTATTATATTATCTGTTTTGGATGTTTTATATGCATTAATATGCTATTTTATATTATTTTTGGGACTAACTTATTAACCTAGTGCCCAGTGCCAGTTTTTTGTTTTTTTCCTTGTTTTTGAGCTTCACAGAAAAGGAATACCAAACGGAGTCCAAACGGAATAAAACCTTCGCGATGATTTTTCTTGGACCAGAAGACGCCCAGAAGACTTGGAGTGCAAGTCAGATGAGCCACGAGGCGGCCACAAGGGGAAGGGTGCGCCCAGGGGGTAGGGCGCGCCCCCTGCGTTATGGGCCCCTCGGTGACCCCCTGACCTAAATCTTCCTCCAATATATTCACATATATTCCCCTTTCATCCCCGCCCCGCTCCTCTCCGAGGAAAGAATCCAAGAACCTCGCCGTCGCGGGAGACGATGACGGTGCCGGCGCGGGCGCACCTCCCCGCGTGCCCAAGGCAGAAGCCGGCCAACCATATCCCCTCCATAAGGCCCGGACGCTCCACGCCAGCGCCGGCGCGGCCGCCCCTGTCGTCGTCGTCGCCGTCGGCGTCGCCGTCGCGGGTGACTATGACGGTTCCGGCGCGGGCGCTCCTCTCCGCGTCCCCCGCGCCGAATCCATACAACCAGCTATCCGTCATGAGGCCCGGACGCTGTACGCCACCGCCGGCGCCGCCGCGTCTCCCCGTGTCGGCCACACGCCCCGTTGCGACTGGCGCTCCCCAATGTAAGAACCTCACCGCCTCGCCCCTCCTCCCCCTCCGCCAATCCCCCCCGCACTAAATCAATCACCTTAGTTCTTGATTAGGATGCTTTCTTGCATTGGCCTGCTCTTGAATTGTTGGTAATAGGGATTTCGAAATCATGTGGTGGCGAGTAGTACGAAGAATAGCACAGGATTTCTTGAATAACAGCGCAGGATTTGTCCCCTGTTCTAAATTGTTGGCGCTGGTGGAGGGTACCAAGGAGACCATGCTCTTCTTGTCATCTTGTTCTAAAGACCTTCGATTAGCATAGTATGAATCAGCATGTTGAAAGTAGGGGAATTCTGTGGAAGTACTAAAAATTGGGGATGTGGTGAAGATTAGTAAGTAGACCAGGGTCTTGTTGACCCTAAACCTTCATCTTGTATATGATGATTTTGTTTGCTGGTGAAGAGTACTAACTGTTAAACATGCTATGGTGCACCCGGCGCATGAGGTAGTTAGGATAGATAGATAGATAGAGATAGATTATTTTCCTTTCTCTCCAAGTTCTATCTCTTCCTTGAATATCTCTCTCTCTTATGTAATCTCAACAATGTATGCGCTATGGTTGGGTGGTGCGCCCCAACTCTATATAACACGAACCCGTCGGCCTCAATAGGCTAAGACGTTTCCAGCTATCGCACATGGTAGTCAGAGCCATCCTTTTCCCATCTAAGCTCCATACGAACTCCATCTAGCCCTAGCCATGTCTTCCTCCTCCGGCACCTCTCAAACCAGCCTCAATGGCCAGGTGACCGAGAAGCTGACGCGCACAAACTATGTGCTATGGCGCACGCAAGTCATTCCCCAGCTACGTGGCGCCGGTGTCTTCGGCTATGTCGACGGCACTCAGCCGGAGCCGGCGAGACTCCTCGTCACCACCAAGGACGGTAAGGAGACTTCATCGCCCAACCCTCTCCACCCAATCTGGGTCAGGAGGATCAGCAGGTTCTTGGATACCTGCTGAACAATCTGACGCATGAGGTGCTGCTCACGGTGACCACGGTCACCACCGCGGGCGCGCTCTGGACGACGCTCGCCGGCATGTTCTCCTCGCAGTCTGCCAGCCACATCGACAACATCCGAACCTCCCTCATCAACGCGCAGAAGGGCAACCTCTCTGTCGCCTCCTACTTCGCTGCCATGCGCGGCTATGCCGATGAGCTTGCCGCCGCGGGCAAGGCAATCCCCGACGACGAACTCGCCTCCTACATCATCCACGGGCTCGACGCCGACTATCAGCCCCTGGTCTCTGCCCTCGACGCTCGCGTCACCGAGGTAACCCTTGATGAGCTCTTTGCCATGCTATCCAACTTCGATCAGCGCATGGCTCACTTCCAAGGATCTGGCGGCGGCGGCTTCAAATCTTCTGCCAACGTGGCCACTCGCGGGTGGGGCGGCGGCTCCCGATCGCGCGGCTCATCTCGCAACAAGGGCAGGTCTGGCGGCGGCAACCGTAGCGCCACACCACCCCAAACTGGTGGCCGCGGTCGCCGTGGACGCGGCGCTGGTGGCTGCGGCAGAAACCGCCCGGACGCTCCCCGGTGCCAGATCTGCGGCAAGCCCGGGCACACAGCAAAGGACTGCTGGTATAGGTATGAGGAGGACGACTACGACTCGCAAGATGAGGAGAAAGTCGCTGCGGCGGCCGATGGCTCCTATGGCGTCGACACGAACTGGTACGTCGACAGCGGAGCCACCAACCACATCACCAATGAGCTTGAGAAAGTTACCATGAAGGAGAGATACCGCGGCAAGGATCAAATCCACACTGCCAGCGGCGAAGGTATGAGTATGCGTCACTTTGGTCACTCAATATTTCGTACCCCTAATCGCAACATTCATCTTAGAATTTTTTTGCATGTTCCTAGTGCCAACAAAAGTCTTCTTTCTGTCCATATAATTGCCCTTGACAATCATGTCTTTCTCGAATTTCACCCCTATTTCTTTTTGATCAAGGATCATGCAACGAGGACAATTCTCTATCGAGGTAGATGCGTTGGCGTCCACTATCCGTTGATTCCGGAGTTTCGAAGACAAAATAAACACGCTTGTGGTGCCATCAAGCTTTCATCCACACGTTGGCATGATCGTTTAGGACATGCTTCTTTTTCTTTAGTTGAAAGGTTGCTTAGGAAAAATAAGCTCCCGTTTGTAGGTGAGCGTCATAATGAAACAATTTGTGATTCATGTCAGAGAGCTAAAAGTCATCAGTTGCCTTACCCAATTTCTACCAGTATTTCTACCAAACCATTACAGTTGATTTTTTCTGATGTTTGGGGCCCTGCTCCCACTTCTGTTGGTAGACACGACTATTATGTCAGTTTTATCGATGACTATAGTAAATTCTCTTGGATATATCTCTTAAAGAAACGATCTGATGTGTTTCAAGTTTTCAAAAACTTTCAAGCTCTCGTTGAACGAAAGTTTGACAGCAAAATCATTGCTGTCCAATCCGACTGGGGAGGGGAGTACGAAAAGTTGAAATCCTTCTTCCAGACACTTGGTATCTCACACCACGTGTCATGCCCTCATGCTCACCAGCAAAATGGGTCAGCTGAACGAAAGCATCGGCACATTGTTGAAGTTGGCCTTGCTCTTTTGGCCGGCGCCTCCATGCCTCTTAAATTTTGGGATGAGGCGTTTCTCACTGCCGTTCATATCATAAACATGCTACCTAGTCGTGTCATTAATCATGAAACTCCGGTAGAAAGGCTTCTTCACATCAAACCAGACTATAAGTCTCTTCGTGTCTTTGGGTGTGCATGTTGGCCAAACCTACGTCCCTACAATAATCGAAAACTCATGTTCCGATCAAAACAGTGCGTGTTCATTGGCTATAGTGCTCAGCATAAGGGGGTCAAGTGCCTGGATGTCTCCACGGGACGTGTTTACATATCCCGTGATGTCGTCTTTGATGAAACTAAATTTCCTTTCGCTGATCTTCACCCTAATGCCGGCGCACTTCTTCGAGAAGAAATTCTTCTCTTGCCACCTCATCTCACTAGCTTTGATCAAGGGGGAAAAAATGTTGATGATCATTTGTTGACTAACTCATCTAATGGCATGCATGAGTCTTGTGTCGATGAAACAGGAGAAAACTACGAAGAAAACGAAGCAAACGGTGCAAAATTTGGGCTATATCCCATGTGTCCCGTGGCAGGAGACAGATCCGCCTCGGGATCGGCAGCGACGCAGGTGATCGGATCCGCCTCGGGATCGCCAACGGCGCAGGAGGTTGGATCCTCATCGGGATCAGCCGCCGCAGAGGGGACAGGCGCAGGTGCACGCGCGCCGGACTCACGCCGCGACGCCTCTGCGCCTGACACGCGGGCTACTCCGAGTGGCGCGCGGTACGGCGCCCAACCGGTCACGTACAAGCGGCGGGGCACGCGCCAGGGAGGGCGCGGACCCAGTGGGTCCCCCCACGAGTGGTCGGCCGACCGGCGCGCGCGCAGAGGCTTGGGGCTCGGGATTCTCTGCGCCAACCGTAGACGTGGCGCTTCAGCAGTTGGCCACAGAAGATCCGGCCAACCTTGCGGGCGCCGAAACTGCTGCCGCGACAGGATCCTCCTCGGGATCAGTTGCAGCTGCAGCTGATGATCCTGTGCAGCCCCCTGGATCCTCTGCGGCTACGGATTCTGCTGCTCCACCATCGCGACGTACACGGCTGCAACAAGGGGTAACTCAACCCGTAAATTACAAACATATAACTAAATATGGTTTGGTCTGTTCCACAGGAGAACCAGATGAGCCCAAAACCCTTGATGCAGCACTTTGTGATGATAAGTGGAAGAAGGCAATGAATGAGGAGTACATGGCACTAAAGAAAAACAAAACATGGCACCTGGTTCCCCCACAGCAAGGTAAAAATTTAATTGATTGCAAGTGGGTTTTCAGAATTAAGAGGAGATCTGATGGAACCATTGACCGCTATAAGGCTAGGCTCGTTGCAAAAGGCTTCAAACAGCGATATGGCATAGACTATGAGGATACTTTTAGTCCTGTGGTAAAAGCTGCCACCATTCGTCTTGTCTTGTCTATTGCTATTTCCAGAGGTTGGAGTCTCAGGCAGCTTGATGTACAGAACGCGTTTCTTCATGGTGTTCTGGAAGAGGATGTGTACATGAAACAACCTCCTGGGTTTGAAAGTAAGAATGGTCCCTCCTATGTGTGCAAGCTTGATAAAGCTCTATACGGATTAAAACAAGCTCCAAAGGCGTGGTACTCTCGTCTCTGTCACAAGATGCAAAAGCTTGGATTTGTTCCTTCTAAATCAGACACATCATTATTTTTTTATAACAGATCCAATACATGCATATTTGTTCTCATCTATGTTGATGATATTATTGTGACCAGCTCATCTGATGAAGCAATCAGAGGTCTCTTAAAAGACTTGAGTGCAGAGTTTGCGTTAAAGGATCTTGGAAACTTGCACTTCTTCCTTGGGATTGAGGTAAAGAAGCATCAGAATGGACTTCATCTCTCTCAAGCGAAATATGCAACTGATCTGGTTAAAAGGGCAGGATTGCAAGGCTGTAAACCCTCACTCACTCCATTATCCAGCTCAGAAAAATTGTCTCTTGCAGAAGGTAAACCTTTGAGTCAGGAAGATAGCACAAAGTATAGAAGCCTCGTAGGAGCTCTTCAGTATCTAACTCTTACCAGGCCTGATCTATCTTTTGCTGTCAACAAAGTCTGCCAGTTTTTGCATGCACCTACTGATGTTCACTTGACAGCTGCCAAGCGTATAGTCAGATATGTTAAACATACTCTCAACATAGGTCTAAATTTCAGCAAGTCATCTTCTATTCTTGTCAGTGCCTTTTCTGATTCTGACTGGGCAGGATGCCTGGATGACAGGCGCTCGACAGGTGGTTTTGCAGTCTTCTTTGGGCCTAACTTAATATCATGGTGTGCACTCAAACAGGCTACTGTATCTAGGTCGAGTACTGAGGCAGAGTACAAAGCATTAGCAAATGCTACAGCTGAAATTATATGGGTTCAGTCTATGTTGAAAGAGCTTGGGGTGAAGAGTAAACAAGCTCCATGCCTGTGGTGTGACAACCTCGGTGCTACTTATCTTTCTGCTAATCCTGTGTTCCATGCCAGAACAAAGCACATAGAGATAGACTTTCATTTTGTCAGAGAGAGAGTTGCTCAAAAGCAACTTGACATTCGATTTGTGCATTCAAAGGATCAGATTGCAGATGGATTTACAAAGCCTTTGCCCACAAGGAGTTTTGAAGAATTCAAGCATAATCTCAACTTAATGAAGCTGTGATTAAGGGAGGGTGTTAAACATGCTATGGTGCACCCGGCGCATGAGGTAGTTAGGATAGATAGATAGATAGAGATAGATTATTTTCCTTTCTCTCCAAGTTCTATCTCTTCCTTGAATATCTCTCTCTCTCTTATGTAATCTCAACAATGTATGCGCTATGGTTGGGTGGTGCGCCCCAACTCTATATAACACGAACCCGTCGGCCTCAACAGGCTAAGACGTTTCCAGCTATCGCACACTAACAAATTTTCCCTGTTCCTCAACTGTTGGTACTGGAGATTTGGGGATCTGGTGGGAGAGTAGTAAGGAGACCAGGGTCTTTTTTACCCCAAACCTTCGATCTGCATAGGTTGACTTGGTTTGATGGGGAGCATGTTCAAACAAATCGGCGCCCATTCCACCCCGCTTCGTGTTCAAAATTAGAGAAATTAGTCCTACTTGAGTTGTAGTGGAGTTACTTTAATTTGTGTTGGCATGTCACTTTTCCGGGCCTATGTGGGATGCCACGCTGCCCCCATACGCAGGTGTTCTTCGAATTTTATGGGGTTTTAATAATATGCCGGAGATTTTTCTTCATGATCCCTTTATACCATACCTTGGAAGTTCGTTTGGAAAAGCGAGAGAGCATTTATCAGTTTAATAGCTCTACAGTGGCATTGACATGAGAGTTTAATGGGGTTTTAATAATAAGTTAGAGTTGATTTTTCATGTATAGGACGTTTCTCATTATCTCTTTGAACCTTACCTTGGAAGTTTGTTTAGAAAAAAGAAGCATCTTATCGGTTTATCGCTCTACATTTGAGCACAATGTCACAAAACATTTAAAACTGACAGGAGTCACTTAGTTATGCATTTCCTTATATGGCTTGTAGAATTTGTGCCCTGTTCTGTGTTGTGTATGCTTTTGGTAAAAAAGTGAGTAATGACAACTCAAGTGCAGATTGATTTGGATTTTATTCTATTTCTTGAATATATCCAGTGCATTGAAATGGGTAGGAGTTTTAGACTAGGACACCATGCAGAGCTGAAAGGCTCTATAGGACAGTCTTTTGACCCCAAACAAGCTACTGATTTTTTTCCTTTCGATAAAAACAAACCTTTTTGGAGGATGACCGCGGTCTTTTGACCCAAAACCTTCCGATTGATTTGCATAGGATGTTTCTCTTTGCTGGGCAGTATGTTGAAAACTGGGAATTTTCTTCTTAGTAAGTAATAGCAACTCGAGAATTTTACAAAGGAGTTACCACTCTATCAGTAGGTAGTGTGCTGTAAATTTTCTGCTATATTTTATAGTGGCATTCACACTAGTGGTCTTTCAATATTATGAGGTTGTAACAATAAGTTAGAGATTTTTCTCTTCATGTATAGGATGTTTCTCATGATCTCTTTGAACCTGACACGGCAAGTTTGTTTAGAGAAAAAAAAGAGAGAGATTATCTTATTGGTTTATCACTCTACATTTCTGCTCAGAAACATTTAAAATAGACATGTAGGATTTTGTCTTATGCTGTAGTTACTTGTGCATTTCCTTTTATGGTTTGTGGAATTTGTACTCTGTTCTGTGTTGTGCTTTTGGTGGGACCTGAATGACGTCAAATCAAGTGAAGAATTTGTACTCTGTTCTGTGTTGTGCTTTTGATGTTTCTCATACTTACTGTTTACCTACTTGCGGATTTTTTTACATCTTAAATATATAGCATCCTCTTGTACTCATGAATTATCTTTCATTTCTTAAATATGTCCAGCATATTCAGTGACTAGGAGTTGTATGGCGAAGGATCCTGTGGAAAAACTAATTTATGAATTCAACAATCTGAGGCTCTTCATGATTGATCCTGACAGAAGCGCGCTATCCAGGCTTCTTAATCAGCTCTGTGATCCGTGGAGTCTTTGCAGCTTACCAGTGGAAGATACCTTGCTGGTGTTTGAGACTGCTTCAGAAGTCCATGGCCGCAACATTGTACCACATATCGGCCAGATCGTTTCAACCATCATTAGAATTATGTCTTCAGTCACAGGGTCATTGCATGTTGATGGTTGCTCCAGGGTGATACGCGCACTATCCATATATGGAATTGATCCACTGGGAACAGAAGAAGAGAAAAGTGGGATCATTAGCTCTCTCTGCAGTCCCCTTTCTGGTTGCTTGATGAGCACTAAGGAGAGTGTCTCTTCTGGTTCTGCTCTCTGCGTCACTGCACTTATCCAGTCCAACAATTGGAAGTTTGCATCTCATGAGTTAGTTAACAACATCTGCTTAAAAGTGTCAGGGGCCTTAGAGGAGGTACACTGCCAGACCATTGCACACTTGGGCTTGGTGATTGCCCTGTCCAAACAGAAGCAGCTGAGATTTGGGCATTGGCAGCCACTGATCAGGTCAGGCTTGAGTATTTTGGATGAGAGCACTAAAGCTCACAATTCTTAGCTGATCATATCATCCATTGAAATGATACAGTCCATCATGAAGACTTTAGACCTGAGCATCATGTCTTAACGAGATCAGTAGCATCGCCGAAGCTATGGAGCCACTGCGGGGTGTTTGTGAGCCAGAAATAAGAAATGCTGCTTCTCAGCTAGCTCAGATTGCCACTGAGTTGTGCAATCAGATATCATCTTCTCCGTGTGCTGTTCCGAATACTCGCAAGAGAAGAAGGAATGATGTTGAGGAAATTACATCTGCATATCATGCGTTTTTTGTATGCAGCTCAGATAAGTCTGATTGGGTATCGTTGCACGATTATGCGAAAGATAACCGGGCTTCATTGGTAGACAAGCTCAATACACCTCGAAGCACCTCCAAACATGTCTCAGAGACAACATGCAATGATTTAAAGCTCATCACCAGGAAGTCATATCAATTGATGGAAAATGTGCATGAGGCTGGACTAACCCTTTGTGGTCGGTTCAGCTCAAGGAACTTTGTGATCGACAAGTACAAAAATGTCAAGTTTACTGAGGCGACAGCGGAAGCAGTAAAGATGATTGCAGAAGAAGTTGTGGAGATGAAGGAGGAGGACCGTCATGCATTCGTCTATATGATGAAGAGAGAAATCTTTGACAACAAACCACCACCAGTCGATATGTCAAAGTGGTTTGTCTCTTGTTGAGGGCTGCGATGAGAGCATCTCGGAAATACTCAAATATCATATCAATCTGATGGACGAACACCAGAGTTTGCTCGCATTGTTGCGGAACTCCAGGCAGCATTCAGCAAAGTTTAAAGAAGAGGAGTTTGCTCGCATTGTTGCCGAGGATTTTCCAAACCTTCTGTCAGACCTACAATTAGCCATGCATAGACAGAAGAAACTATCAAAGTTGAACCTGAGCTACTCAATGGGCTGATGTGTAGGCGTTTGCCAAACCCAAGAGTAACTGTGTATATTAGGAGCATATGAGAAAGGGCAGAAGCTGTAATCCTGTACGGCACTTGTTTTGCCAAGCTTTAGAGATGATGAAACTTGGTCTGAAACTTGGAATATAGGAGGCTGGAGCATCTTCTTTGTAGTCTTACATTTCTAGCTTATCTGTGTACATAGGGCGATCTAGTATAAGTACCTTGTGAAAGTAACAACTTGTAAAGAAAAATAATCATTGAAAGCCACATTCTTGGTTATGAGTGAATTTACCTGCCTTGTATTGATATACCACCTTATACTCTTCTTTTCTGTTTATTCATTTGATTTGAGGTGGTTCAGGCAGGCAGGGGCATTGCTCTTATCTTTTGTGCATCACATATGTCCAGGAATGGAACAAGAAGTTTGAGGTCCTGTTGTGGCCAGGAAAAATACCGAGAGCATCATCTTGTGTTGCATCCATCTGTGAGTACTAGTCTCTTTGAATAACCAGCGCTGGTTGCATGGATATCAATGTGTATTTGTGAAGTGGAATCTCACAGAATAACTAAATATTCTGTAGGCCTCAGATTCAGCTTTTGTGGCCAAGGCTTGAAGGTGCCAATTAAAACTGTGCTCTCAGTTTCTTACTGTTACTTTATCTGCATATAAGTGCTTCTTTTCCTGTTTCCATGTGCAATCCTTCAGGCAGTATGATGGCTCAATCTAGGGACTGAGATTTGTCCTGGTGCTTGTTTTAGTACTGAAATTTTCCATGTGCTTAATGATGATTATGATCAGCAAGAAAAATGTTGAGCAGCCAGATTCTCATCAGCAAGACAACAAATGGATGCAACAGAAACAGAGTTTGCTCCCCATCTGAATTTTTTGTTTTGTTTTGTCTCACAATAATAATTATTAATGGAAGAAAAGTAGTAAGTTTTCAACTGGATTTAAACCAGCTGACAAGTGTGAATCCAGTGCCGAATTACTGGGTTTTTTTCTAGAACATGTAACGGGTTTTGATTTGTGTTAAAGTCATACTAGTCTCTTTTTTGTTTTGTTTTTTCTCACAATAATAATTATTAATGGAAGAAAAGTGATAAGTTTTCAACTGGATTTAAACCAGCTGACAAGTGTGAATCCACTGCCGAATTACTGGGTTTTTTCTAGAACATTCCAAATCTGTGGCATCGATGTTGATATGAGCAGCAACCAGGAGATTTTACCATCAACTCAGGCCACAGCATCGTAACTAAGAGAACACTAGTGCATGGATTTTTTTTTTTGGGGTGTGTGCAGGAACAGGGATATTTATTGATGTAAGGTAATTTCTTTACAATCAGAATTGAGCAACTCAGCAATAAACAAAGGGGCCTGTAGCAGCTTGAGCAAGTTGGTGAGCTACTCTGTGTCCTCCCCTGTTCACAAAACTGAACCAAATTTCAGGAAGTTTAGCCACAATATCTCTAATATTCTGTTGTCAGATATTCAACAGTGTGTCTGAATAGTTCTTGAGAAAACCAACAGACTGTGTGATCAATTTTGGTTGATGTGATCACACTATCAGTTCAGATGGAACTTAACGTTTACAGATATGGCTAATAAGAGAAGATATAGTGATATTGTCGAGGCAAGGGCGCACACACTAAGAAAGAAAGAAAAAGAATCAGAAATAAACAAGCCTGCCCATGGTGTGTTATCTCCTTGTGAGTTTGTGTTTACTGTAAGATTAATAACTGCCCATGGTCAATACACATCTCACATGACCAACTCACACGACTCTTTGTGTTGCAGCAACCAGGAGGTTTGCATCGTAACCAAGTGAATTCGTGGACTTGGTCATATTTCAATCATAATACTAAAAGGAGCAGCAGACAGAACGAACTAGTCCTTCCTATACGGATGGAGGGGGCAGTTTCAAGATGAAGTGTCGCATAAGTTGGCTTGCTGTACACTAGAACTCATGAGAGAACACAAGGAAAGGAAATTACAAACCATGCATTGCATGTTTCACCATCTGTACAACAAGTGTTGCGCTCGCAGATTGATGATGCAACTGGCCGACACTGGTGTTTCACTCGATGAGACGACTACTAGTAAGCAGTCCTCACCATAGAAGATGTACACTTACTCTTATGTGCTGTGTTCTTCTCAGAGTCTCAATCTTGCAACAGAACAGAACAGAGGAGAACAGAAGAGAGCAGTAAGTAATTCATAATAATTGGAAGGAAAACATTACTACCACCACAGTAAGCTTTCCAACTGAAATCCACTGCATGTCAGGCTGTTTCCTTGTGCAACCACCAGACAGAGTTTTCCTGGTGCTTGTTTTAGTACTGAAATCATGTGTGTCGACGAACATTTGATTTTGCTTATTTGTTTGTTCTCTCTGATCTATCTATCTTCAATACACAATAGTTCCTTTGTTTCGCCTTTTGGTTTAACAAAACAAGTAGTATGATCTTTTTTCTAGGATTGATGCTGCAGGATATCGAATTGTCTGTCACTGGTCAAAAGGAGTTGATGTAGGAGAAATGCCCTAGAGGCAATAATAAATGTTATTGATTATCTCCCTGTTCATAATTAGGTTTATGTTCCATGCTATAAGTGCTATGGTTCTCGAGTCTACAATAACCACGAGGCTCGGAGGAAGACTCATATGCACGTGTGGAATAATAAACGGTAAAATGTATTCCTAGTCTGGCCTCTGAGACTAGCTCAAGTGTTGCATGATAGTTCTGTTTTCCTGATCATGGGCATGACTATGCCGGCAACTTTGAGGGCACAATGTTAGAAGAACATTTGTGTTGAATCGACCCGATTGATGTTATGCTATGAGATTCATTTGTCACAAGTTAATGGTTAATAACACAGAGATGGTTAATGTTTGCATGATTCCTCAGACCATGAGAGTATTGAGTTTCTTCGTGCTTGATTCATGAACTTTGGGGTTTGTTAAACGTCATCCGTAACTAGATGGCTATTACGGCGGCTTACGGGTTCATGGGAAAGTATGTCAAGTAACTTGATAGCTCAAGATTGGGATTTGCTCCTCCGACGATGGAGAGATATCTCTGGGCCCTCTCGGTGTTACGGTATCCATCATCGTCTGGCCAGACACTTTGTGATTTGATCACGGGGATGCCGGAACACGGTAACGAGAAAAGAGAACAATACCGGTAACGAGGTAACTAGCATAGTGGACAAGTTGTTGATCCACGAGAATGCCAACATGTCTCACCTCGGGTATTTGTAACATATCGCGAAGCAACAGGAATAGCACACGGCAACTGGAGGTTCACTCGAATATTCATTCGGGTGAGTATAGGGGTCAATATGGGTGTCCACGGCTCCGATGTTGATCATTGATCGGAAGGGGTTCCGTGTCATGTCTATACTTCACCGAACCTATAGGGTCACACGCTTAAGGGTCATCTATCTGCTGAATACTAGACAGGGAGTCTGAGAGAAAATCACCGAAAAAGTTTCGGACACCGGAAAAGTTTCGGACAGCGGAAAAGTTCCGCAGAGAGAACACCGGATGAGTTTCGGTGAAACTGAAAAGTTGTTTCGGGGTATTCCATTAAGTCAAATTGGTTTCGGCACATGCCTGATAATTCCTGGAGGGTGCCAGAATCATTCTGGAAACTTCTGGGAATTTTCTGAGATAAAAACCGGAAATGTTCCGGAGCTGCCGAAACCGCTTCAGATGCTTTTCGCAGATGAAATCACTAAACTGGAATTGTTCCAGAACGCATTGAAAATTATTTTAGTGGGTACTGGAAATGTTCTAAGCCCACATAAATATTTTCAGTTCGAACGGACGCTGAAAAATGTCGTCATGAATAGTGAAAGTGCTTTTTGGGTTACTTTTTGGAAAGCCATTATTTTGGGTTTTGTCCCAAGATATTTTTTGGGGGTGACATGGATGGATGAGGCTCCCTTGGGGGGGGCCCTCCTAGGTGTGAACGGCCACATGGGGGCTCCTCCTTGGAGCCCCCTCTTGTGCCTTGGTTTCACATTTGGGTCCTTGTGGGAGGACTTCATTCATGTGCTTTTGGGTTTTCTTGTAAAACCACCCTACCCCTTGGGATTTCCTATAAATAGAGGTGGAGGGGCAGCCCTCCACACTCACTCCTTCTCACATACAAGTGCCATTGCATGATCTGGCCTCTCTCTCCCTCCCCGCAAAATAGTTTTGCAGAGCCGAAAGGCTGTCTGGGTTCCGGTGGGAACTAGTTCTGGACGGCGAAGCCCTGCCGGATAGATGACACCGTATGTTTGCAACTCTGTAGAGAGGTCGTAGTTTCGATCTTAGTGCCCGAGGGGCTGTTCGTGAGTGCCTCCCGAAGGGCTGTCCAAGTGACGGTCCAAGTTATGTGAGTCCTCCCGAAGGGCTGTCCGAGTGACCGTTCGAGTTTCGAAGGTCCTCCCGAAGGGCTGTCCGCGACACCGTCCGGGGGACTGTTCGACCGCCTCCCGGAGGGCTGTCCGAAGGGAAGACGAGGGTATACATCCTCGCGGTTGGGAGGTTGTAAATCCTAGCTGCGGGGATCTGCACCGCCGATCGTCATCGACTCTACTTCCGCTGCGCTACGAGTCGGTAACGAAAATGATCAAACCTTGTATGCAGTCTCCATAGTAGTCCTGGGCTGGTGCGTATGTCGGAAATTTTTTGTTTTCTGCTGCGTTACCCTACAGTTGATAGATCTGTCTCGCAGAAAGTAAAAACAGGTTTACTCCACCCCTTTTTACTTTTCAAAAAAGCAATTCATTAGATCATGTGTCCGACCAAAAAGAACCACACTTTTCCATGTTCTGATTCCAAAAAAAAAAAACACACAATTGAGTACATGTCAGGAATATGCGTCTTGGTTTGCACACATGAATTTCTAGTATTCTGCATTTAGCTGATCTGTTAACTGAATTTGAAGTCTCAGTCTTGGCCTCTTGGGTATTACTACCTCTGTTCCTAAATATAACATGTTTTGACAGTTTATATTTGGGAACAGTGTGTATTGATTTAGACTGTTGAAAAAACCAGGTGTACCTTGGCCAAAGTAGCGAGTCATGTATTTTATTCTACAGAGCAAAAGTAGGTAGGATGTTTCAGAATTGAGGTAATACACTCGGAGTCCGTAAAACTTGCACGCGGCAGTCATTTTGGTGTCCGAACTTGTAAAATACGTGATTGTGGTCATCGAACTTGTGCGGGCGTGCAAATACAGTCACATATCCTATACGCGGACGTATCCGATGCTTGCGTGGCACGCCAGCGTGTACAGGCCCACTGTGAGTGACACATGGCGCTCGGCGCGACTCGTTTTGCACAATAACCCTTCGCCTTTTCTATTTTGCGTAAAAAGTCAACCACTGGTGGGCCCCGCCTGTTAGTATAGAGCAAAAATTATAACCACTAAAAATTGTGACCGCCACATCTTGAACCAACGACCCAAGGCCAGCACAAAAGTGGGTCTAGCCACTCCAACGCACAAGTGTAACGCCTAAGTGGGATAACTATGGCTTAATATTCAAGAACAGAGGCGCTCGTGGAGCAGAAATGGGCCGCTGTCTGTGACCTATTTTGCACCTGTTCGTATTTTTTAGAAATTGGTAGAAAGTATTTAAATTGTAATCTCATAAAAAATAACTTTTAAATACTGTTCATATATTATTTTAAATTGATATTTATGAAATCTTAAAAATGTTCGTTTTTTAGAAATTCATGGGGTATTTGTATATAAAAATAATAATTAAAAAAATTTGTAGGGTTGCACCTGTTCGTATTTTTAGAAATTTGTGGAGCATAATTTTTTTCATGTACTATTTTAAAATAATTTTTATGAATTATTAAAAATGTCATATAATTATAGTACAAATATTTCAAAATTACAATTTATAAAAATTATTTTAATTATACAATAATTATATGCATGTTTGTATAGTTCAATGTTTTATTTAAAAATATTCATAATTTAAAATCTAAACTGTTGGTATGAATATTTAATATGTCTAATATTAAAATTATATAATATTTTGAATATATGTCATGAGTAAAAATCATACACTAGTGAATATTCATAAATATTTAGTAAATGTTCGTATTCATTATTTTGTGTAATTTAATATAAGCTTTGAGTGTATAATTCTTTTTTATTTAACAAAAAAATTAAATGTATGTATTAACTATTTTTTTATGTAATACACATGCGTATATTTAATAAATAGTTGACTATGTATTTTACTTGTATTAAGTCGCGTCATGTGCACGGCCGATGTTTAGTTGATAATCCCGGACGTCTTCACTATAAATAAAGCTTTATCTCATCACAAACACGCAAGTGTGCCTTGTCCAGTGGTTGGTTCCTGCCTGGGAGCGCATGAGGTGGCGCGTGAGATACCCCAGGGAGCCAACTTTCTTTCTCATTTCTTAGCCCAACCACATGCTGATAAGTGGGACCCACATACAGAGTGCCTTTTTTATTCTGCAAACAAGGTGCTTTTTCCGCAAATAAAAAAAGACAAAGGGGTTTTGTGCAAAAACGTGTTGTCGTTGGCAGTGGGCCCTGTCCATGTTGGCGTGCCAAGCAAGCACCGGACACGCCCGCGTATAGGATATGTGACCGTATTTGCACGTCTGCGCAAGTTCGATGACCACAATCACGTAGTTTACAAGTTTGTGCACCAAACTGATCGTCGCGTGCAAGTTCTAAAACCCCCATGTATTTACCTCTTCAGAATTTGATCTGCAACTTTTGCCCTATCTATACTACTATTAAAAAAGCAAACATAAATTCCTTTAAAGCCACACAGTAAAGTGTACACAAGATAACCAGGACCCGCCGATCAAATCGGTTAAAACATATTCTATCGTCCATATTAAGATAATGGTCTGCCACCTAAATCAATGGCTCGGATCACATGTTCAGCCCACTAGACGCCGTGGTACGCCGATCAGTGCTTAGCGCTCCGCGTCCCCGCCCCCATACCTCAACCCTCTCCCCCGATCCAATCTCTGTCCCGAGAAATCCCCATCGCCAGCTCGCTACCCGCCTCTCGCCGCTCCTCCTCTGCTGCCCCATGGGCGCTAGCGAACGGAGCCAACCACCTGATGCAACCGGAGTGGCGACCGGCGGAGGAAGGTAGCGATGGCGTCAGCGGCGAGCGGCGGAGGAGATGTTGCGGATGGCGGGGATCTTGATCAAGCACGAGCGGTCCGGCGCAAGGAGTCCTGGAAGGACCCCGAGGGTCAGGTCATCTCCACCACCACGAGCGCCGATGCCGCCGCGCACCTCAGCGAGCTTCGCAACTAGATCCTCAGCCGCCGCGCCTCCTCCGCTGACCTCGCCGCGCAGCATTCCACGCTCCGGAGATCGCGCCGCACCGTCTCCTCTCCCATCGAGCGCCGCCGCTCCACCTCCTATCTCTCCCTAACCCGGCCCTATGCCACATCTCTCCTTTCTCTCTCCCCGATCGGACCTGTGCCGGTGTGCGCGCATCTCCGGCCACCGCAGTTGCGCCGTGCCATGACGGTGGCAGATTTGGTCGGGGCCCCGGTGCGGAGAACGATGCGGTTGCGACGTCCCATGTTGGTGGCCCTCGCCTCAAAGGGGGAGCGGAGTGTGGCCGAGTAGCTTGCGGATCAGGGAAGCGGGGTGTGGTGGCCGCCAACACAGGAGCGCAGGTGACAATGTTCTAACCTGTCGTGAGCACCTGCCCTTCGTTCGTGTCTTTCTGCAGAAACGGTAATCATTTAGAAATCTAAAATATGTTTTCCTGATTTATATCTGTATGCCTTATGGGATTGGCTAAATTCTTTCGTGATTCTATAGCAGGCACTTTACTTCTAGGTTTCTTTCCGGGAGCAATTAGGGGAGTACTATGCAAACAATAAAAGTTACAGAGATGGTAAAGAGAACGTGTTAACCTGCTTTGCCGACTTTTTCTCTCAATTACCATTGCAAGCTATTGATTTTTGTAACTGCTTTTTCTGCCCTTAGTTTCCTTCATTTGCTGCATTATTTGCAAATCACATACTACCATAATAAATGAGAACTGTTAGTTTATCACATGTCCGCTGGATAACATTGGTTACCTCTGGTTTATTTGAGAGTTCCCTGTAGTGTAATGCATATATGTTTCTTCAAAAAAGTCAGCATGTGGCAGTATCCAGTTACCTCTTGGAGTGGCGCTTGTGTCAACTTCAAGAATTTGGACTGTGGCGAAAGCCCAGAAATCTTTGTAATTGAATAAACCTGGACGAAATTATAACTATAATGCTTGTAAAATGGAGAGGTTACATGATGGCATGCCTGTGTTTCACTCAGTAGTGAGATGATGCATAGGTGCTTGTCAGTTGCTTTATTTGTTCCTTATTATGTTTTAGTCCGAAAACATCGACATTCATTGGGTGTTATAATTTCCTGGAGGCCTTTTACTTGTTTCAGTTGTATGATTTGCTAAAGTGGCTATGCTGGATTGCCCTAAAGATGGTACGGATAGCACATTCAGGTAATGCATATGACAAATGAAGACGCATTTTCACTTATTTGGTAAGCTAGACGCGTCAAAAGTGACCTCCTTCAAATGTGCTTGGATGATTCGTGACACACAATTAAGCTATCACAGGTCTCAAAAATAGTTAGCTATCTTTACTTCCTTAAGCATTGCCCAAGATTTTCTCTTTCATCGTACTATATTGTTTAAATTTTGTAGTTGTCATTTAGGCAACTAAGACATACTGAGCTCAAATATGTTTTCTTAATTCCTTGCCAGATCTTAGAGCTATAAAACACCCTTTATCCCAATCTTTGAAGACATACCGGTTGGATGGACAATGAATTTTAAACTTCATTAGTATAAAAGACTCCCTGAGTAATACATTGCAGCCATCCATACTATCGCCACACTGTATACAATGTGGACAGTTAGCTTGATAAACTTGGATTTAGCATGCATATGTTATTGGCAGTTTTTTTAGGCTATGCTAAAATGTGTTAGTTATATTTTGTCCCGACACCATTGTATATGTTGTTGTAGAATGCGAGAGGATCACCTAGCCTTGCTGTTTCAGTTTTCGCTCGGCTATTTTGGCTATATTATTACTAACCTCATCAGTGTCATACTCCTTTTGTTTATCCAAGGCCATGCCAAAATTCCTCTTTAATTACGTCAGTTTTTAGTGCCTACATATGACTCTGATGTGTCATTTTGATAAAAGTCCCACTACAGCCAGTTCTTGTAGTTCAATTAGTAATGCAATTTTTAAATGATTTGTGATATGGTGGTATGCTTTTATTTATTAATTTCCTGTGTTCCTTGTCACCGGCATTTGTGCATGAATTGGTTACATGTCTGCAAAGCTAACCAAATAAGAATGAGATGAATTACAAGTCTGCAAAACTAAGCAAATATGAATGAGATGAATTTCCTCTTTGCAGAATCCATATACTATGTATTACATGCAAAAAATGTTTACACATGACATTTTTTCCTCATCGTTATATGTGTGTTGCACGTCTACGCCCACGTCCTCGACGGGTAATAAAACCAGCGCAAGGATCAAATCCCGACCTGTTTTCTTTCGTCCGTTCCTTGTTTGTTCTTTGTCCTGAACTGAATCCCGTCTTTTTTCGCTGCAACAGCAAAATCCAGCTACCGGTGGGGATATAGAGGATGCCAAGATGGACAACGCGTTGGTATGGAGTTTGCCGAGCTCGCCAGGACATACCACGACCCGGTGACCTTCGCCATTAAGGGCAGCATCTACCTCCGGAGCCCCGTTGATCTCATGACCCTCGCTACCGCCGCCACCGCCACCGCCACTGCCACAGCCACCGCCATAGGTGAGCAAACATGCACGCCGTACCCTTCCTTGCTTATGTCTGTATACATATGAGGTTGATTGTTTGTTACAGGTTTCGGAGTGTGAGATTGCCAAATGGTGGCTGCTCTTACTAGATTTTGTTTCAAAACTATGACCTATTTTATAGCAAATTTGAAAACTATAGGGCTGAACGCAAAAAAATCAGAAATATGACCCCGTCGGCTTCCCGTTGGCCGAAGAGTGGCCCGTCGGCCTCCTGGCGGCCGAAGAGGGGCCCGTCGGCCTCCTGGCGGCTGAAGAGGGGGCTGTCGGCCTCCCGTTAGCCGAAGAGGGGCCTGTCGGCCTCCCGTTGGCCGAAAAGCCTCAGGGGCACAAAACGTAATTAATATTGCCTCAAATGAAAAAGTTATCAACATGAAAAATCTTCGTCTTGTCGAAACGGTTGATTTTGATATAAAAATCGTCTTAATCCGAGGTCGTATGCAACCTGTAGAGACAAAACAAGGTCAGGGGCAGAAGCTGCAGAGTTACTTCGGACAGACCGAATGGATGTCATAAAATTTGTCACGGGACACTTGGTGCACTCAGTGAGATGTGTGGAATACAGAAGAGTACACAAGTTTGGTCACGTTCACTCGGTGAGACTGAACCAAACTACTCGGAGGCTCCGAATGGATCCAAAAAACTGTAAGCAAATCGTCGACAGTCAGAGCTGATCGATTGTCAGAATCTTGTAACAAAGCGACACCATGTTGTCGATGAATTGAACCGAAGCAACACTCGAGGGAAGCATAGCAAGAACATCAACCCTTACAATCACATGTGATCTAGATCGCAACCTGCACCAACTCATATAACTATGCATAATGCCACTGTTGGAAAACATAGTAGAAAACAAATATTTTCGCGCCTACGATCACCCAAGATCAATATGAAGGTGCATAACAGGTTGGGATCATGATCGTTAGCGTCACCGGGTTGCAGCGGAAGAAGAACATGTTGGTGTAGATCGTACTTGGAGTCCCTCAAACTGTTAACAAAATTAGATGGCTAAGATAATTCTAATGATGTGGATTAACATGGAACCTCGTATGGTGCATCTAATTAGTAAATATAAGATTCAGAAAATCCAGAAATTTCAGAAAATGTTTAAAACTTTGAAAAATCTTATAAAATAAACCGTAACTCGGATGAAAATAATTTATATATGAAAAATGATCAGAAAAATATAATGAATCCGAATACGACATCCACGTGCTTGACCATCACTCCTATGATGATGAACATGGAACTTTTGCGACCAGATCAATATACCGAATAATACCTGGAGCTGGGAAAATATTCGGGAATATTTTTTCTCTTTAATTAAAATACTTAGTAATGCATTAGAGCACCTCATCACCACATTTTGCCATGTCATGCATTGTGTTACATTTGTTTGCCCGTTATTTATTTGTTTCCCCCTCCTTATTTCTTTCCGGTAGACATCGAGACTGCCGCTGCCCCTGAGGACTGCTATGTTCCCGACGATCAATTTCCCTCAGCAGAGCTTCCAGGCAAGCAAACCCCCTTGATCATTCCGATATCGCCCATTCTTTCTCCCTACTTCGTGCATTAGAGTACTGTTACTGTTATTGTTTTATCGGTAGCTCATATTCTGATGCATAGCCTGATGTTGATACTTTATCTACTATCATATCATGCTTAGTATAGATATGCCTGAGTCACATTAGTGGCCCTACACCCTTGTCCATTTGCCATGCTATATTATCGGGCCGTGATTCCTCTGGGCGATGATCACGGATGTACATTATACTATTACACTATACATGTTCAAACTAAAGTCGGGTCGGTTTGGAGAGCACCCACGAGTTGTCTTAAAGGCAGGTCGGCTCGGAGAGCACCCGCGAGTGTTTCACTAAGCCGGATCGGCAGGGCAGGCGGAGACCATCCAGAGAGTGATGGGCCTGGTCCCTGGTTGTGTCTCCGAGTACTTGACGATAACACGCTACCGAGCTTAGGGTATTTGGTCTGAGACAGCCACTGGCTTATACGCACTAACTGCCATGCAGGATAATGGTTTATGGGCCCCTCGGCATCGTCATTTCCTCCCAAAAGCTCTGTCAGATGTCCAGTTCAGAGATGTGGGTTGATTGTTGGGGTGAGCAGATACTGCCTGCTGCTGCTGCAGAGGTGGGCTTCGTCCCCGGCCAGCCTCGCAATGTGTTGGAGCGCTTAGGGGCGAGCGGCCGAAGACCCCCTTCGCGCTTAGGATGTAGACCGGCAGGTGACCTCTCTGGAGAGCCTAGGTAGGACTTCGGCGTGTCAATCACTCTGAGGCTGGGCATTACCCAGGAAAGTGTGTCCGGACAGGGGTAATCGAGCGTGTCGGTCTATGTGGTGCACCCCTACAGGGAAGACAATCTATTCGAATAGTCGTGTCCACGGTAACAGGAAGACTTGGAAATGTATCCCGAGCTTTACAACTTAAATCGGATACTAGATAAAATACACCAAGATAATAGTAGGTATACCCGATGATCACTTTCTCATAGGGACTCGAGGAAGGATCTCAGGGTATGTTACTGTTTATGTATACTAGTTGGTTACATGTTGACACCATTTAAGCTATACTCTTCTATGGCTGCAAGATGATATAGTCTTCGTTAAGTTGAGCCTCTCCCTTTTATTCTGGCATTTCTGCAGTATAGTTGTTGTCATATCACCCACGGCCTCTCACCGAGTGCACCGGGTGTCCCGTGACAAATTTTCTGACATCCATTCGGTCTGTCCGAAGCAACTTTGCAGCTTCTGCCCCTGACCTTGTTTTGGCTCTACAGGTTGCATACGACCTCGGATTAAGACGATTTTTATAACAAAATCAACCGTTTCGACGAGACGAAGATTTTTCATGTTGATAACTTTTTCATTTGAGGCCATCTTAATTATGTTTTGTGCCCCTGAGGCTTTTCGGCCAACGGGAGGCCGACAGGCCCCTCTTCGGCCAACGGGAGGCCGACAGGCCCCTCTTCGGCCGCCAGGAGGCCGACGGGCCACTCTTCGGCCAACGGGAAGCCGACGGGGTCATATTTCTGATTTTTTTGCGTTTGGCCCTATAGTTTTCAAATTTACTATAAAATAGGTCATAGTTTTGAAAAAAAATCCTCTTACTAGAGCGGTGTCACCCTTCCAGGAGAGAAGAGTGATACTATTCATTGGTCAGGTTATGTTTGTTATGGATTGTTGTTTTGTGGAAAGCAATTATGGAACTCAATGTGTTTTATGTGTTTTTTTTCTGAATTTGCAGCAGCTAAGTTGTTGAAGCTTGATAGACACCATATGTCAGTTGCTAAGTATTCCAACATCTCCCAAAATGGGAAAAGCAAGAGGGAAATGTAGCACCCCCTAGGACATCAACTGTACTGCCAATGTAAATGCTTTCACATGAAAATGCTGACATCTCACTTACAAAAGCAAATCTCTGGTAATTTCATGACAAACCTGCGTTTACCATATTGAGCTGTTTAAGCAATAGTGGTAATCACGAGTGACCCGATACTGATATCCACCTTGCAACCTGCTATTGTTTTCTGAATTTGCAACTGCGGACCATTGCGTTCTATCTGGATTTCGCTCAAATTGAGCAGTTTGACAGAGTGGGTGTTGGGGTAGTAGTTTTGATCAATTCAGGATATTGTGTGAAATAAACCCATTGGATTTCTCTCCAGTTTTAGGTTGTGGCATAAAATTGAAAAATAAAGTAGCCAGGGTTTAATAGTGCCCGCTAAAACAAGTAAACCTGCTGTTGTCAAAATTTCAAACCAACTAATTAAGCATGTCACAATTTCAAACCAACTAAGCATGTCAAATGGAGCAGCTTATTTAGTGGTAAAATCTTCCCTCCAAAGTCTGCTGCTGGGTAATTTTATTCACCTAAGCTTTAGTACTCACTAAATGGTAGTCTGACCTTGACCTGTTTGTGTCATCAGAGAAGGGAATTTTTCTTCTTTTTTCCACTTTTCTCTTGTGTTCGAAAAATATATTATTTTTGGTTCTATATTATAGAAGGATAGGGCATGGAGGTTTCAGATCCACATGCGAGCGTTTATGTACCTCTGTTGATCTTTCCAAATTCCATCTTTCGACATTACCATATTTTTAAAAGAACGGCTGTTTTGTGAGTCATTTGTTTACTTATGTTGTGTTGTCACTGACCATGAGTGGATTATTATATAACACTTTGTCGGACAAAATTATTCTTGTGGTTTGTGTCTAGGTTAGGCGCCATCTTAAAGTATAAGCTGATAACATTGCCAAGCATTTTCATTTTGAAGGGCCAACAAGAAAGGATTTCTTCCCGCATCATAACAAAGAACCCAATGGGTGGATGCAAGACCCGAGTGCCTTTTTGACTAAATCCAAAAATATTATATTCATGAGAAACCCAAGAGGCGGGGCTAGATGGAGATTGCCTAGGAAGAAAGAGTAAATATGTCAATTCTTGGGGGCCAAAGACTACTTTTTTGAATTGAGGGGGGGGGGGGGGGGGGGGGAGGCAGTGGACTCTGCTGAACTACATGTAGCTCAGTTATAACGTTTACTATTTGGATTAAAGTTATGAACATGATTTATTGAAAATTGGCAGAAGGACGTCATGAATTTGTAAGTATAGGAAATGGTACCTTCTAGGTCTATTTCTCTATGGTCTTGCTTGTTAATTCAACTTTATCTTCTGTGGATTTTCAAAGCAGACATGAGTGTTATCCTTTGTGTTAAGCATGCCTTCTTTACTGGTAAAATAACATTAGATATATCTGAATTTTAGTTGAGTAAATGAGTATGAGTACAAATAAATTCAAACACAGAGCAAAAGATTTGCCGTTTCATTGATTAAGAGTAGAAGATTGTGCGATTAATGATGAAAATCAGGCGAAAACCTAAACAAAGGCCAAGCCCACTTCAGAACACCGTAAACACACGGGACCAACATCACTCTTGACAGTGTGCCGAATGCCACGACAAACGCCAACCACACAAACACACACTAGCTAGGGACTCGCTCCGCCGAACAAGCCACTATTTCATCACTGCCGGAAAGAAGTCACAAGGCACTCTCCAGCGGCGATGAAGAGACAAGCATTCCACACGCCTGCAATAGTGTAACCCACATGACATGAGTTTCATGTCGTCGAAGTTGCAAAGCTCTTGGGGCCGCCTCCCTGACGTCCACTGCTCCACCGCTTTTGGGGTCATCACCCCGATATGCCACTGCAGAGACGTGCGTTGCACGTGCATGCTTACTAGTAGGCATAGACGCTCATGGATACTAATAATTTGTAAAATTGTTCATTGTGTGTCGTATCAGCCTGATGAACTTTATACAAAAATATGGTACACATACATGTATTTTGCATGATTCCTAGGCAGGATCGGATTTTGAGACGTTGCTCGAGGAGGAGACAAGAAGTTCAGGACCATGGTTCAGTCGAACTTATGGTTAGCGCTGTCCGATCTAGAGTAGCTCACATATGGATCCGAGCCATGTCAAGGGTCAAATTTCTCTTATCATGTACTGTCATCATTAATACATCTCTCTGTCAGAGAAGCCTAGGCCTGTGTGGCCTTTATTTTTTTTCCGAACGTGCTGGCCGGGCATGCCTCCCTATGTCACTATAGCACAGAATCCCAATGCCGAGTAGTCTTTAGATGTTTCTTCAAATTTTGTTAGGGTTTTCTGCTCAGGAAGACGAGACGGTGGCGGCTTTTTGAAGATGGAGTAAGGTTCTCCCCGCCTAGTCCCCATTCTGGTGGTGCGTCTAACATCGTCGGTGGGCGTGTGGATCTGTCATTTGTGCATTTGCTCGGATCTTGTTGTAGTTCGTCTACGCTTGTGTGTCTTGAGGTTGGATCCTTCCGATCTATGCTACTCTTCAACGGCGGCGGTTGCTGTTCTGGTGCACTGGGCCTACGGGGCCTTAGCACGAGGACTTCATGACTGTCTACTACACACCAAGGTTTGCCCGGCTCCAGTGAGGGAGAGGCGATGACGGTGGCGTGCCATCGTCTCGCTTCAGTGCTTGTAGTCGTCGCTAGGTGGTCTACGGATCTGGATATAATTTTTATTATTTCTAGTGTCCGTTGTACTATCATGATTGAAGATGAATAGATTATAAGTTTTTCGCAAAAAAAACATTATTCTGTAGCAAACACATGTCTGCACTGTTCATCTTTCTTCGCCATATATTTCTCCCATCTGTAGGAGGGCAGCAGACCACAACTCCATTGTTCCTCGGGAAAAATGGTAAGAAAAAATCAGGAACGCATGAAATTTAGAAGAACAGCAAAGAGCAAACAACAGATAGGCAACTTTAGAAGAAAGTAACGTGTAGAACAAATATTAGTACTGCTCGTGTAAATATTCATTTGACAAAGGGATATGGTTCATTTCAAACAAATCTTACATTGTGAAGAAATTGGTCTCAATTCTCTCAACATGCAAAGTGTCTACCTCAATGTCCCACTAAGCAATGCATTTAAGTCTTCTCTTGCACTAAGCCACGCAAAATCTGCCACATGCAGCCTACCCACCTGACACATGCCACATCAGCAAGTCAACTAACACCAACAATTTTGGTTTTGTTTATTATGCCACCTCATAAAAAATTCTGGCTCTTTGTGGCTTGCCATTCTGTATTATCAACTAGAGGATACCCCACGCGTTGCAGCGGGAAATGTAGCAATGATTTAAAGAGGTGTGAAAAGCAAATAGATGGTCATATGTGATATTTATTAGATTGACACATTTCAGCATAGAGCTACTGAAAAGCAAATAGAATCTTCTCAATTCCAGCTCATCAAACTACTGAAATTGCAGCATACAACTATAGCTCATTCAGACGCTTTTAAGTATATGCCATTGTGACTTACAGCGAGGAGGCTAGTAGAACAACACATACCACTAAATTACAATAAGAGAATAAAGAAGGGAGCAACGCCGTATTTAACCAAGTATGATGAAGGATAACTAACTAATAATTACCCACACAAAATTCTTAACTACTGAACTACAAATCCAAAAGGCATCATAAAGGATTCATAAAAAAAAAGGAAAAAATTGATAAAGAAAAGAGTAATCTAAATAACACAGAGTAAAAAAAACTGAATGCTTCTGAAAATTACGTATATGAAATATAGATTGGATGGTATAAAGGCCATAGTAAAAATCTGAATATCCAACACATGCGCCCAACACTTTGAGAGATTAACCGCACAAAATAGAGCTAAAAGTAGTAGATGGTTCGCATGAGTCCAAAACATGAGCGATTTGACACCCTTAGTCCTAATACCATCCCTGCACAAAAGGCTACAGGAAAGAACAGAGCCAGCAAATACAGCAAAAACGGATTGCTATATGACAACGTGACTTGTTACACATCTAAATATAATAAAACTGACAAATAGAAATGAGTTATTATGTTAGGAGATAGAGCCTGCCCATTTGATAGCAAGATCCTACAATCAGAAAATTGAGAAATAGTGCTCAAAAATTTGGCGTTCTTTGTGGACATGAGGATGAGGTTCAAAACAAATATAATAGCCCTCTCAGGATTGTAGAATCAATGCAAAATTGTTGCGTTCGTAGGAGGAAGCTTGTATGACAAAGTAGAAGTCTGTCCTTGAACAACACGATCAAAAATTAGCAGCCAGTGTACACCTGCATGATAAGGGTAATTATTAATGAAAGACTCAACTAAGAAAAATGCTGAAAAATCAAAACATCCTTCCTCTACCGCTACAAGAACGAGCGAACATGGACGCTAGCGCAAGAGCCACCTACCTAAAGAAGATGCATGAAGAAACAAGGTCCACGATCGAGCGTCAAGTACACCGCCTTGCCAACAAGCTCAACATCAACAAGTCACCGATGGTGTTCCAACCGAGCGATCTCGTATGGCTACATATCCGCAAGGACCGCTTCCCCAAGGAGCGCAAGTCCAAGCTACTTCCGAGAGCCGACGGACCCTTCAAGGTGCTCACACGCTACAACAACAACGCCTACAAGATCGACATTCCACGTGACAAGTACAATGTAAGCGACATCTTCAACGTTAAAGACTTGGCCACATACCATGGTGATGAAGAAAACGATCCGCGGACGGATCTCTCCCAAGGGGGGGGGGGGGGGGGGGGGGGGGGGGGGGAGATGATGCGGAGCATCCCTCTACCATCCCCATGGACACTCCGTCACCACCACAAGCACTAAGAGGACCAATGACAAGAGCTCGCGCACGTGCCATCGAAATCGAGGTTAACTCCTTCCTCTTCGAGCTCCATTCAAATTCACATGAGAGTTGGGTCCTACCTCAAACGGAAGTGTTATGCATTCTTAGGTACCAAAGTGATGATCATGAAGAGGCTAGCATGGAGACCCGAGCACCTATGGACGAGGAGAAGGAAGAAAGGAGCGAGAAGGATGAAGGAGGGGAGGTCCTGGACACTCCGGGTGCCCGGCCTCAACCTGGGTGCGGCCCCTGCCAGCCCCGGGTGCCCGGCCACCCCCTGGGCGTTGCCCCCAGCCAGCCCCGGGTGCCCGGCCCTCCCGCCTGGAGCCGCCAGCCATCACCCCGGGTGCCCGGGCCACTACCCCCGGGTGCCCGGCCTCTACAGCGCCAAGGGCGCGCCCCCCTGACCGGTCCGGGTGCCCGGCCCCTCGCGCCCCGGGTGCCCGGCCCCTCCTGGAGCGTCTACCCCCGGGTGCCCAGGCCCCTTTACCCCGGGCGCCCAGACTCACCGTCGTGCCTACGCGTTTTCCGGGACAAATTACCCATGTACCCTTGTTTTACCCCCAATTCGTCCCTAGCCTATATAAACTCTTCCCCTAGCTCATTTCAGAGGTTAGCAAAGTATTTGATAGACACTAGAGAGCTTTGCTCCTTGTATCCCCTCCTCTTGGAGATCAAGTCCCCACCTTGGGAAGAATCCTTGTGGATTATCAAGGCCTCCTCTTGGAGAAGATCAACATCAAGGCCTCATCTCCTAGGAGTGGGAAGAATTTACCCTAGTGCTATTTCCCTTGAATTGTTCTTGTATACTTGTGGATCTCATGTATGCTACTCTAGTGGATGTGTTATTTGGGTTTGTTTGAGTGATTTTCCCCTTGTGTTCTTGTGTGTTCTTCACTTTTCCCCGCTCCAAGTGTGAAAAGATCCCCTCTAGGGTTTCACCCTACAACATCTCCCCTCGTGACTCCCACTGGACTCTGGTGAAGCGTATCCTTCAGTACATACGCGGCACTATATGAGCTTGGGACTCACCCTGACTGCATCCACCTCCACCGACCTTGTTGCCTACTCCGACGCAGACTGGGCTGGCTGCCCTGACACTCGTCGTTCTACGTCAGGCTACTGTGTGTATCTCGGGCCCTCGCTAATCTCGTCGTCGTCCAAGCGACAACCCACGGTCTCTCGCTCGAGTGCCGAGACGGCGTATCGGGCAGTGGCTAACGCCGTTGCTGAGTGCTCTTGGCTTCGTCAGCTGCTTCAGGAGTTGCTTTGTGAGGTCCACAAGGCCACGATCATCTACTACGACAACGTCTCTGCCGTTTATCTCTCCGCCAACCCTGTTCATCATCGTCGCACGAAGCACATTGAGCTTGACATACACTTCGTCCGTGAACAGGTGGCGCTTGGAAGAGTTCGCATTCTCCACGTTCCTATCGCTCAGCAGTTCGCCGACGTTATGACCAAGGGACTACCGACCCCAGTCTTTGAGGAGTTTCGGTCCAGTCTCTGCGTCTCCGGCAACGCTTCGACCGGGGGGGGGGGGGTGTTGAATGAATGTATAGGACTAGGGTGTTGTATTTATACTGTTGTATCACCTCTCTCTCTCCCGTATATTTGTATATCTTGGGAGACTAGTAGAGGCCAGTCCACCCTGTACGTATATATGTGCATCATGCACACGATCATTGAATTATCGATGCATGCAATCTCTTCCTTCCAACTTACAAGCATGATTTGGTACACGGTTTCTTTTGTCTGTTGATTCAGGCTTAAACCCCAATCTGAATATAAACTAACATCTGGCTTGCATTTCATTACTTCCGAGTTATATGTATAGAAGCACCTGACTAGACGCAATGCAGTGGGACCAAAGCCCATGTTAGAATTTGCCGATGTTTTTTTCTGCTTTCGTTTATGATTGTCTGATCTGCTGTTGTTGTTGTCATGCAAAGGACCTAATGTATGTAGCGGTAAAAGAAAAGATGCCAAGTTCTCTCTCTACGTACACTAACTAATATCTATTTATATTCTTATGAAATTCCATTTTTGTTTGTGCTTTCTTCTGTAGCCTTTTTCGTGCTCAACCTACATAGATGTGGTGAGTCATGTAAAACTCTTTTTTGCAGCTATGATTTTAGAGATATGACTGATTTCACATGTTCTTTTTACATGTTTTTGGGTCATAAGATATAAATAACTCCCCATTGCTAGGTACTCTATAGTCAATTTGAAAGCAACTTTGTTACTAGTCGTAAATCACAATGTAATTCCCTGAAAATAGTTAGATGATTTTTTTAGCAGTTTTGTGTCATTTTACATGAGAAAATGCATGCTATACTGCAATATGTCACTTAATATTCATGCTCATTGCCTTCTTTTCATTTCTTCACATATATACACTTAAATTATTGCTCAATTTCCCGCCGCAATGCGTGGGGTATCCTCTAGTATCACTAGTGCTTGTGTAATCCAGACATGGGGCAGACCAAAGGCGAAAAACATTTTGAGTTGCCTAGATGCAAGAGACAACAATTGTGTCTGATCGATGCATGTTCATGTTTTATATGTCATCAGCAAGTACTAGGCTTTGTTATCAGGGAAACGTTACCTTTCAGCCGGCGGATCGTGCTCTCGCATCTGCCGTGCATGGAGCCGTTGGATCACTTTTGATCAAACAGTTCACATGTACGTACAGATTCTACGCCTCGCGTCCGCCGCCCTCGGAAGCAAAACCCACCCACTGTATGTATTAGGATTTTGCAACATCCTCCATGTTTCTGAAACATAGGGAATGTTGCAGTGGCAACACGATGGTGCGACGATGCGGATAAAAAATTTCTGCAACATAGTATCAGTTGCAAAAAAAAAGTCTGCAACATTATCTCTGTTGCAAAAAAAAATAAAAAATTCTACAACACAACCTTTGTTACAAACGTTTTCTGCAACAAGACCTCTGTTGCAAAAAAATGTAAAAATTCCGCAACAAGATCTTTGTTGCAAAAAAAAAAAAACCTGCAACATGTTCTTTGTCACAAAATGTTTCCGCAACAAGGTCTTAGTTGCAAAGTAGAGGAAAACATTCAATCTAGATTGTGTCCGAATCAGACGGCTCGCGCGGCGGCGGATCTGCCGGCCGACGCGTAGCAGCCCCCTTGTTAGCAACTGTAGCATATAAACAGTAATTGATCTTTCCCGCCGAACCTATTGATGGGCGCCATGCACATATCTCAAAAATGGCATCAGATGATGTACGACTTCGAGTGTGGGTTCGGCTGAACCATGGCATTGTAAGTGCATGTGGTTCTGAAGATTCATAAGATTTAGTTTGAGCCCTGTTCGAATATTTTGACTATGATATAGATTCATCTTTTTGGTCATACATATCGACATATTGTCAGTATAGTTCTTTGTAGTCTTGCAGACAAGATGTTTCTGAATGCATTGTATAATACGTTGTCGACAGGGTAATAATAACATTGTATAATGCATTGTACAATACTCTTTTTATAACAAATACAAAAAAAATCTAAAGAAAAAACATGTTATCCTGCTTTATTTCTCCTCACAAAATAAAAAGATCTGGGTATCCATAATCTACCTAGCTCTTCTTCTACATCCAGAATGCTTTGTGAGTGAAGCCCGGGATGTACTTGCAGACCGCGTACGATTTGGTGACGCGGCGGACGGTGGCCTGCAGCTCCCTGTCACGGCTGTACTTGAGGCCCAACACGGTGACATGGAGCGCGCAGCCGCGGCCGGCGCCGTAGGCGCGCCCGGGCTCCACGCCCTCCTGCACCACGCTCTCCACGAGGCACAAGACATTGTTGCCCATGTAGGTGAGCGTGGCTCCAAGGTGCCGCTCCCGGTCGCCCTCGCGGAACAGCTTGCGCTCCGTCTTCCTCCACTCCGGCGCCGCTCCTGGCATGGCCGTCGCGGCCTGGCAGCAGCAGATGTAGCCGTCCTTGTGGAGCCCGACCCAGGCGTCGAGCTCCCTTTCGTAGTAACCCTGACCGTCGAAAGGCAGCACCCAGTCCCCGTGCGACCTCCACTCGCGCTGCTCCGTGTCAAAGGAGTAGGTGCCCGCGGGTCGCCACCCCCTGCCTCTCGTCGAGAAGAATATGGTGTGCCCGTCCGGGTGCACCGCGTAGGAGACGACGGTCTCCTCGTTGCCGTCGAACGGCCCCATGGGCGCGGCGACGCTCTCCCAGGCCCACTCGTTGCTCGGGAGCCATGGCTCGGCGACGGCGGCCGGGGAGCGCGCCCATGACAGCGCGTGCACGGACACGCCCATCAGGTGCCCGCTCGGGTGATTTGATCTGTCTCCGTGGTCTATTTTTGCGAGCGTGTACAGCTTCTCGTCGTTGTGCTTTTCCTTGTCCTTCTTTTTGCCGCGGCCGGCAGCGACGAATACGCAGCAGGGGTTCTCCGGGAGGCAAGGGCCCATGGCCATGGCGGCCGTTTCCGCGTCGTAGATGAGGGCGCCGGTGACCTGCGGGGAGCGCTGTTGCTTGTTGGCGACGAAGATGGTGGTGCCCAGGCCGGCGAAGAGCATAGGGGAGTGTCGCGCCTCGGTGATACGGACCGCCGGAGGGTCAGGGAGACGCCTGAGGGTCCCCCCGCCGTCGTCGTCCGAGTCGTCCGAGTCGTCCAGGAAGCTGAGGGCGTCGAGCTTGTGGACGCTGAAGCCTTTGTCCCAGTCGTCCAACACCAGGTAGAGGTGCTTGCGCCGCCGCTTGCCGCAGTCGCAGCGCTTCTCGCTTGACCCCTCACGCCGACGCTTGGCCATCGTTGAGCCGACGCTGACGCCTCCTCTCCTCAATCGTGGATCTACGAAATTATCTGGAGCCAGCCGGTACGTGGTGTCATTATATAGATCAAAGGGAATTTGAACCGAATTCGGAATCCGAGATCTGCAATGGCGATCGACGAAGCTCGCACGCACCATGTACGGCACCAAACAATCCGAGCCGGATCAGGACCAGCACTGCAGGCGATCGAGGTAGATTGCAGAAAGAACATCCTGGCACACGTCCATGCATGGCCGTCGGGGGAATCAGCGTCGGCTCAACGATAGAGGTGGAGCGTGGCAGGCGGTTAACTCCCCCTCTCTCTTCACTCCGATTAATTTTCTCCCTCACTTTCCCCCCTCCCTCTCGTTTTGATTTATCTTTCCTCCGATCCCATCTGATTTTTTTTCACCGGTTTTTTTTCTTCTGAAAACCGCACAAACTGCTCCACCTTTTATTGACTTACCAATTATATATATTTTCTTTGGTAAACCAGTAAATGCTTACCAAATAAGAGTTTATCAAAAAAAATTCTAGTTTTTTCGCGCAAACACACTAATATGGGCAGGTAAATCATGGGCCAGCCTACTAGTATTTTACTCCCCTGTTGCAGGACACAGGCACTTATCTACTAGCCAACGTAAAAATTGTCATGAACACTACAAAGATGATAGAGGAATGGAATGAAATGAAATATAGCGCAAACGAATTTAAAGTGCTAGCCAAAAATCAATTTGTTATTTGTGAAATAGTTAACTCAGTTTGAAATGAAAGAAAGGAGAAACATAGTTACACACTAAAAAAACAAGAACAAAGATTAGCATAGTTGTGTAAAGATAAAATCAAGTAAATATCATAAAACTACTACAATTTGGGCTAGGCTTTCAAAAAACTACCGAATTTATTTTTTTCGCTGATAACTACCAAGTCCGAGGTCGGCTGTTTCAAAAAATCCAAATCACCGAGTACTTATCAGTTGATCATGATTATGACAGTTGGGGCCCACACATAAGAAAACCGTTTGTTTGACCGTTAACTTACATGTCGGTCCCACACGTCTGTGCCTCTTACATAGTTTTTTTTTAAGGAATAGCCCCATAAACATTTTTAAAAAGCAATCAGGTCCCAAAAACATCTTTAAAAAGCAATCTGGTCCCTGTAATGTCGTCGCCGCCGCGCCGTCATGGGGCTACGTCTATGATCGCCACCGCGCCGCCATGGGGCTCCGCCTGTGGTTGCGGCCACCCGCACCGCCATGGGGCTCCGCCCGTGTTCGCGGCCGCCAGCGCCGCCATGGGACTCCGCCTGGAGTCACGGTCGCTCCGCCATGGGGCTCCGTGTACACTAATCATGCACGCAAATGTATACGATCAAGATCAGGAACTCACGGGAAGATATCACAACACAACTCTAAACACAAATTAAGTCATACAAGCTTTATATTACAAGCCAAGGGCCTCAAGGGCTCGAATACAATTGAGTCAGCGGAAGCAACAATATCTGAGTACAGACATAAGTTAAACAAGTTTGCCTTAAGAAGGCTAGCACAAACGGTCAACGATCGAAAAGGCAAGGCCTCCTGCCTGTGAGCCTCCTAACTACTCCTGGTCGTCGGTGGTCTCCACGTAGTAGTAGGCACCCTCGGGGTAGTAGTAGTCGTCCGTGGTGGCGTCTGGCTCCTGGGATCCGTCATCTGATCGCAGCAATCGGGTATAGGAGGAAAAGAGGTAGCAAAGCAACCGTGAGTACTCATCCAAAGTACTCGCAAGACTTACATCAGAACTATACTAAGTATGCATCGGTATCAAGAAATGGGGCTATATCTTTGGACTGAACTGCAGAATGCCAGAAGAGAAGGGAAAGCCTAGTCTATCGAAGACTAGCATCTTCAAGCATCGGAAGAGATAAGAGTAACATATTATAATAGTAGTAAGTATGTTGTAACATCGCCCAGAGATCACTTCCTCGACTCCCTGCGAGAAAGCAATCCCGGAGCCATCATATACATTTCATGCCTCAGCATCCAGTTCTAGTTGTATCGATCGTGATACAACTCTGAGCGTCTGTTACCGTGGACACGACTATTCAAATAGATTAAACTTCCCTGCATGGGTGCACAAACTTACCCAACACGCCCGATCAACTCTGGCCGGACACACCATCAGGTCATGACCAGCCTCGGCCGATCAACACACCGCAGTCCTACCTAGGCTCAACAGAGAGGCCAGCACGCCGGTCTACATCCCAAGCGCGCAGGAGTCTTGGGCCCATCACCCTTTGCACTCCTGCACGTTGCGTGGACGGCCGGGATCAGTCCTGGCAACCTCCTTATACAAGGCAGGTGCTTACGCGGGCCACCCGGGCGCGTGCCGCTCAATCGCTGACGTCCGAAGAGCTTTCGGCTGATACATACGACGCAGAGTGCCCATACTTATTCCCGCGTGGTGGTTAGTGCAAAAAGGCCAGAGGCCTACTTGGATCACATATCCAATCCGTTAATGTCTTGGTAGCGTGCGGTAACGAGAAGAGACTCGCGATCATGTGACCCCGTCGCCCCGTCTCGTGGACTTACGACAAGGGCCCGGAATGCCCGGCCGTGCCACGTAATTATCTCGCGGGTACCCTCCAGGTCAACCCGACTACACATCAACTCGTGGGTACACTGACGGTCAACCCGACTTCACATTTCTCTTGCGGGTACGCCTCGGGGCCGACCCGACTTCAGTCATGGTTCCGGGGTAAAGTCAAAGTAACCGTGTGTCCAAAACAGCAAGGGGAAAACCTGAGGAATCACCCTCGATGGATTCCCACTCAATGTAACCGTCAAGGTGGACTTGGAGGAATCACCCTCGATTGTCCACACATGAGGGGTTGCACGATAGAGTCGTTCTTGGGAGTGGTGGAGGAGGAATTACCCTCAATGACCACGACCGAATAGCTACACTACAGGGTTAACAAGAGAAGTGCTGACGAGGTACCACCCCCGGCACTCGATAGTAACTCTGCAGAGTCGTACAACTAAGGGGGGTTGATGTGCGGTGTCGGGGCCTGGACGTCGATCACGTTGATCGAGTCATCGAACATAAGGTGGGGCAACTGGGACAAGGTGAGGGGTCATTGATGGATCAATAACCAACTTATACTAAGCAGTTTAGGATAAGCAGGTAAGGTAATAAGTGTAGGTTACAAAATCAGGCTATGCATCAGAATAGGATCATACCAAAGCAGTAGCAGTTCTAATGCAAGCATAAGAGGGAAGGCAAATGGGCGATATCGGAATGATCAAGGGGGTTTGCTTGCCTGGAAGCTTTGCAGACCGACTTGGACCCTCGACGGTGAAGTAGTCAATAACCGGATCAATAACGGTCTCGCGGTCTACCGAAAGGAAGTAACGGAGGGGAAACACAATAAATAACACAGCAATCAAATGTATTAGAAATCATGACATGGCAATACGCTGTGCTAGGGGTGACCTAACGCAGTGCTACGCGTTACAGATGGAGAGGGAAAACATCCGGAGGGGTTTTTCCGGCGTTTGGCATTTTTCGGACAGATGAAAAGAGGGGACGGTCCCATATTCAGCATGCTAGGGGCATGTGATAGATGAATGGATTGCATATTCGGATTCGTCATATTTTTCTTCTCGATTTTCATATATAAATTATTTTCATCTGACTTACGGATTATTTTATATGATTTTTCAAAGTTTATACTATTATTCTGAAATTTCTAGAATATTAATATTAATTCGAATTTAACAAAAAAATGCTAAGTGTACCCAGTGGCTGTCTAGCCACAGAGGCTGACCTGTGGGGCCAGCCAACTGCCCAGTCAGTAGTTGACTGGTCCATGTTTGATGGTCAAAGGTCTAGTGGGACCCAGCTGTCATGCACTATTAGTTATATTATAGTTAATTGATTTAGTTTATTTAACAGTGGGGCCTACTGTCAGTTGCACATTAGGCAAATTAATGCCTAAGTTAATCTACTCTAACTAATCTAAACCGGCCAGGACACCCAGTCAGAGGCGCAGCCGGCATCTTGGCAGTGCGCATATGGCAAACGAGCTGCCGGCGGCCAAAGCAGGCAGCGGCGGTGGTGGTGTGATACGTCTCCAACGTATCTATAATTTTTGATTATTCCATGCTATTATATTATTTATTTTGGATATTTTATATGCATTAATATGCTATTTTATATTATTTTTGGGACTAACCTATTAACCTAGAGCCTAGTGCCAGTTTCTGTTTTTTCCTTATTTTTGAGTTTTACAGAAAAGAAATATCAAACGGAGTCCAAACGGAATAAAACTTTTGCGATGATTTTTCTTGGACTAGAAGACATCCAGAAGACTTGGAGAGGGGGCCAGAGGAGTCCCGAGGAGGCCACAATCCTCCTAGGCGCGCCCGGGAGGGGGGGGGGGGGGAGGGGGCGCCCTGAGGGCTTGTGGGCCCCTTGGGTGTCCTCCAACCCTAATTCTTGCACTATAAATTCCCAAATATTCCCAAACCATCAGAGGCATCCACCAAAAAAAAATTCCGCCGCCGCAAGCCTCTGTTCCCGTGAGATCCCATCTTGGGGCCTTTTCCGGCACCCTGCTGCAGAGCTTCCGATGAAGCGTGAGTAGTTTACCACGGACCTAAGGGTCCATAGCCAGTAACTAGATGGCTTCTTCTCTCTCTATGATCTTCAATACCATGTTCTCCTCGATGTTCTTGGAGTTCTATCCGATGTAATATTCTTTTGCGTTGTGTTTGTCGAGATCCGATGAATTGTGGATTTATGATCAGATTATCTATGAATATTATTTGAGTCTTTTCTGAACTCTTTTATGCATGATCAAATATCTTTGTATTTCTCTTCAAATTATCGGTTTGGTTTGGCCAACTAGATTGGTTCTTCTTGCAATGGGAGTGGTGCTTAGTTTTGGGTTCAATCTTGCGGTGTCCTCATCCAGTGACATAGTAGGGGTAGCGAGGCACGTATTATATTATTGCCATCAAGGGTAAAAATATGGGGTTTTCATCATATTGCTTGAGTTTATCCCTCTACATCATGTCATCTTACTTAAGGCGTTACTCCGTTCTTATGAACTTAATACTCTAGATGCATGCTGGATAGGGGTCGATGTGTGGAGTAATAGTAGTAGATGGAGAATCGTTTCGGTCTACTTGACACGGATGTGATGCCTATATTCATGATCATTGCCTTGGATATCGTCATAACTTTGCGCTTTTCTATCAATTGCTCGACAGTAATTTGTTTACCCACCGTATGTTTTCTTTCAAGAGAGAAGCCTCTAGTGAAACCTATGGCCCCCGGGGTCTATTTTCCATCACATATTTCAGATCTATAAACCAAAAAAACCCAAAAATACCTTGCTGCAATTTATTTAGATTTATTTTAGTTTGCTCTTTTATTTATCTTTTATAGCTATCTCTATTAGATCTCACTCTTGTTCGAGACCGTGAAGGGATTGACAACCCCTTTTTCGCGTTGAGTGCAAGTGTTTGTTAGTTTGTGTAGGTGCATAGATTGGAGACTTGCTTGTGCCTCCTACTGGATTGATACCTTGGTTCTTAACTGAGGGAAATACTTATCTCTAATTTGCTGCATCACCCTTTCCTCTTCAAGGGAAAAATCAACGCAAGCTCAAGAAGTAGCAGGAAGAATTTTTGGCGCCGTTGCTGGGGAGGTTCTACATCAAGCCTACCAAGTACCCATCATAAACTCTCATCTCTTGCATTACATTATTTGCCATTTGCCTCTTGTTTTCCTCTCCCCCACTTCTAAAACATTTTCAGAAAAATACAAAAATATTTGCCTTTTTATTCGCCCTTCTTTCGTTCGTCTTTTTGTTTGCTTTTCGTTTGCTCGTGTGTTAGATTGTTTGCTTTGTCATGATGTCTCAAGAAAACACCAAATTGTGTGACTTTTCCAGTACTAATAATAATGATTTTATTAGTACTCTGATTGCTCCCGCCACTAGTGCGGAATCTTATGAAATTAATGCCGCTTTGTTGAATCTTGTTATGAAAGATCAATTTTCCGGCCTTCCTAGTGATGATGCCGCATCCCATCCAAATACTTTCGTTGAGTTGTGTGATATGCAAAAGAAGGAAGATGTGGATAATGATATTGTTAGATTGAAGCTATTTCCGTTCTCACTACGAGATCATGCTAAAACTTGGTTTTCATCTTTGCCTAAAAATAGTATTGATTCGTGGAACAAGTGTAAAGATGCTTTTATTTCCAAGTATTTTCCTCCCGCTAAGATCATCTCCCTTAGGAATGATATAAGGAATTTTAAACAACTTGATCATGAACATGTTGCACAATCTTGGGAGAGGATGAAATTGATGATAAGAAATTGCCCTACTCATGGTTTAAGTTTATGGATGATCATACAATTTTGTTATGCCGGATTGAATTTTGCATCTAGAAATCTTTTAGATTCCGCCGTGGGAGGTACTTTTATGGAAATCATGTTAGGAGAAGCTACTAAACTCCTAGATAATATTATGGCCAATTACTCTCAATGGCATACCGAAAGATCTTCTACTAATAAAAAAGTGCATGTGATTGAAGAAATTAATACTTTGAGCGGAAAGATGGATGAACTTATGAAATTGATTGCTAGTAAGAGTGCTCCTATTGATCCTAATGATATGCCTTTGTCCACTTTGATTGAGAATAATAATGAATCTATGGATGTGAATTTTTTTGGTAGGAACAATTTTAATAATAACGCATATGGAGGTAATTTCAACCCTAGGCCGTTTCCTAGTAATTCCTCTAATAATTATGGTAATTCCTACAAAAATTCTTATGGAAATTATAATAAAATACCTACTGATCTTGAGAACAATATTAAAGATTTCATTAGTTCTCAAAAGAATTTTAATGCTATGGTTGAAGAAAAATTGCTTAAGATTGATGATTTGGCTAGGAACGTTGATAGAATTTTCCTTGAGATTGATTCTTTAAAGATTAGATCTATTCCACCCAAGCATGATATTAATGAGTCTCTAAAAGCTATTAAAATTTCTATTGATGAATGTAAAGAAAGAACCGCTAGGATGCGTGCTAAGCGAGATTGGTTTGTAAAAGCGTGTTCTTCTATTTCTTGTGAAAATAATGATGAAGATCTTAAAGTGATTGATGTGACTCCTATTGAATCTTTGTTTTCTAATATAAATATTGATAAATATGATATTGGATATGAGTCAACTTTAGCTAGAAGGCGTCCCAATAATTTGGAGTTTAAAGATCTTGATGGAAAAATTGATAAAAGTGGGATTGGAGAGGTCAAAACTTTAGGTAGCGATGAACCCACTCTTTTGGATTTCAAGGACTTTAATTATGATAATTGTTCTTTTATAGATTGTATTTCCTTGTTTCAATCCATGTTGAATTCACCGCATGCTTATAATCAAAATAAAGCTTTTACTAAACATATCGTTGATGCTATGATGAAATATTTTGAAGAAAAACTTGAGTTGGAAGTTTCTATCCCTAGAAAACTTTATCATGAGTGGGAACCTACAATTAAGATTAAAATTAAATATTATGAGTGCAATGCTTTGTGTGATTTGGGTGCTAGCGTTTCCACGATTCCAAAAACTTTATGTGATGTGTTAGGTTTCCACAAACTTGATAATTGTTCTTTGAATTTGCATCTAGCAGATTCTACTATTAAGAAACCTATGGGAAGGATTAATGATGTTCTTATTGTTGCAAATAGGAATTATGTACTCGTAGATTTTATTGTGCTTGATATAGACTGCAATCCTACATGCCCTATTATTCTTGGTAGACCTTTCCTTAGAACGATTGGTGCAATTATTGATATGAAAGAAAAAACATTAGATTTCAATTTGCGTTAAGGAAGGGCATGGAACACTTTCCTAGAAAGAAAATTAAGTTGCCATATGAATCTATTATGAGGGCTACTTATGTATTTAATACCAAAGATGACAATACCTAGATCTATGTTTTATGCCTAGCAAGGGGCGTTAAACAATAGCGCTTGTTGGGAGGCAACCCAATTTTATTTTTGTGTTTTTTGTTTTTTCTTCTATTTTTCAATAAATACACATTATTACTTCTGTATTAATTGTGTTTTGGGTGTTTTAATTATTGTTTGAGCCAAGCTGGACCTTTAGGATGGTCTACGGTGCACGTTGATTTGATCTTGCTGGAAAAACAGAAAATTTTGCGTCCAGTAATAGAATTGTTTAAATTCACTGAAGCGTGATAAAATTATGAATTTTTTACAAAGGTTTGATATACAAATTTCCTAGGTTTTCCTAATCTTTCAGAATTTTTGGAGTTACAGAATTATACGAAGTTTTCAGATTGGTACAGACTATTCTGTTTTTGACATATTCTGTTTTCTATGTGTTGTTTGCTTATTTTGATGAATCTATGGGTAGTATCGGGAGGTATGAACCATAGAGAAGTTGGAATACACTTAGATATTACACCAATATGAATTTAGAATGAGTTCACAACAGTACCTAAAGTGGTGATTTATTTTATTATACTAACGGATCTCATGAGTTTTCTGTTGAGTTTTGTGTTGTGAAGTTTTCAAGTTTTGAGTAAAGATTTGATGGACTATGGAATAAGGCGTGGCAAGAGCCTAAGCTTGGTGATGCCCAAGGCACCCCAAGGTAATATTCAAGGACAACCAAGCATCTAAGCTTGGGGATGCCCCGGATGGCATCCCCTCTTTCGTCTTCGTTCCATCAGTAAATTTACTTGAGGCAATATTTTTATTCACCACATGATATGTGTTTTGCTTGAAGCGTCTTGTATGATATGAGTCTTTGCTTTTTAGTTTGCCACAATCATCCTTGCTGTACACTCCTTTTGAGAGGGACACGCATTAATCGTGAATTTATTAGAATACTCTATGTGCTTCACTTATATCTTTTGTGCTAGGCAGTTTGCTCCAGTGCTTCACTTATATCTTTTTATAGCACAGCGATGGTTTTATTTTATAGAAATTGTTGAACTCTCATGCTTCACTTATATTATTTTGAAAGTCTTTAAACAGCATGGTAATTTGCTTAGGTTATGAATTTAGTCCTAATATGATGGGCATCCAAGAGGGATATAATAAAAACTTTCGTATAAAGAAAGCATTGAATACTACGAGAAGTTTGATTCCTTGCATATTGTTTTGAGATATAAAGATGGTGATATTAGAGTCATGCTAGTGAGTAATTGTGGATTGGTAGAAATACTTGTGTTAAAGTTTGTGATTCTCGTAGCATGCACGTATGGTGAACCGTTACGTGATGAAGTCGGAGCATGATTTATTTTTTGATTGTCTTCCTTATGAGTGGCGGTCGGGGACGAGCGATGGTCTTTTCCTACCAATCTATCCCCCTAGGAGCATGCGTATAGTACTTTGTTTCGATGAGTAATAAATTTTTGCAATAAGTATGTGAGTTCTTTATGACTAATGTTGAGTCCATGGATTATATGCACTCTCACCCTTCCACCATTGCTAGCCTCTCTAGTACCGCGCAACTTTCGTCGGTGCCTTAAACCCACCATATACCCTTCCTCAAAATAGCCACCATACCTACCTATTATGGCATTTTCATAGCCATTCCGAGATATATTGCCATGCAACTTCCACCGTTCCGTTTTATTATGACACATACCATCATTGTCATATTGCTTTGCATGATCATGTAGTTGGCATAGTATTTGTGGCTTGGCCACCGTTCATATTTTTTATACATGTAACTCTTGATCATTGCACATCCCGGTACACCGCCGGAGGCATTCATATAGAGTCATATTTTGTTCTAGTATCGAGTTGTAAGTAAATAAAAGTGTGATGATCATCATTATTAGAGCATTGTCCCATGTGAGGAAAGGATGATGGAAGCTATGATTCCCTCACAAGTTGGGATGAGTCTCCGGACTTTATAAAAAATAAAAGAGGCCAAAGAAGCCCAAATAAAAGAAAAGAGGCCAAATAAGTCCAAACAAAAAAAATGAGAGAAAAGAGAGAAGGGACAATGTTACTATCCTTTTTCCACACTTGTGCTTCAAAGTAGCACCATGTTCTTCATGATAGAGAGTCTCCTATTTTTGTCACTTTCATATACTAGTGGGAATTTTTCATTATATAACTTGGCTTATACATTCCAATGATGGGCTTCCTCAAATTGCCCTACGTCTTCGTGAGCAAGCGAGTTGGATGCACACCCACTTAGTTTCTTTTTGAGCTTTCATACACTTATAGCTCTAGTGCATCCGTTGCATGGCAATCCTGATACGTCCATTTTGCATCATGTTTTCCGACTGTTATTTATGATGTTTTTATGCATAATAATGCTTTTTGGAGTAATTCTAATGCCTTTTCTCTAATAATATGCAAGGTTCACACAAAGAGGGAGAATTCCGGCAGCTGGAAATCTGGACCTGAAAAAGCTACGTCAGGCTACCTATTCTGGACAACTCCAAATGAGCAGAACCTTCACGAGGAAATTTTATGGAATAAATAAGAATTATTGGAACAAATAACTACCAGAGGGGGCCCACCAGGTGGGCACAACCCACCTGGGTGCGCTAGGGAGCCCAGGCACGCCCTGGTGGGTTGTGCCCTCCTCGGCCCACCTCTGGTGCCCATCTTCTGGTATATAAGTCATTTTGACCTAGAAAAAATCAGGAGAGGACTTTCAGGACGAAGCACCGCCGTCTCGAGGCGGAACTTGGGCAGGAGCACTTTTGCCCTCCGGTGGAGCGATTCCGCCGGGGGAACTTCCCTCCCGGAGGGGGAAATCATCGTCATCATCATCACCAACAACTCTCCCATCTTGGGGAGGGTAATCTCCATCAACATCTTCAACAGCACCATCTCCTCTCAAACCCTAGTTCATCTCTTGTGTTCAATCTTTGTACCGGAACTATAGATTGGTACTTGTGGGTGACTAGTAGTGTTGATTACATCTTGTAGTTGATTACTATATGGTTTATTTGGTGGAAGATTATATGTTCAGATCCATTATGCTATTTAATACCCCTCTGATCTTGAGCATGATTATCATTTGTGAGTAGTTACTTTTGTTCTTGAGGTCACAGGAGAAATCTTGTTGCAAGTAATCATGTGAACTTGATATGTGTTTATATTTTGATGGTATGTATGTTGTGATTCCCTTAGTGGTGTCATGTGAACGTCGACTACATGACACTTCACCATATTTGGGCCTAAGGGAATGCATTGTGGAGTAGTTATTAGATGATGGGTTGCAAGAGTGACAGAAGCTTAAACCCTAGTTTATGCGCTATTCCGTAAGGGGCTGATTTGGATCCAAAAGTTTAATGCTATGGTTAGATTTATTCTTAATACTTTTCTCGTAGTTACGGATGCTTGCAAGGGGGTTAATCATAAGTAGGAGGTTTGTTCAAGTAAGAACAACACCTAAGCACCGGTCCACTCACATATCAAATTATCAAAGTAGCGAACACAAATCAAACCAACATGATGAAAGTGACTAGATGAACTTCCTATGTACCCTCAAGAACACTTTGCTTATCATAAGAGACTATTTTGGCCTGTCTTTTGCCTCAAAAGGATTGGGCTATCTTGCTGCACTTTTGTTATCGTTACCGTTACTTGCTCGTTACAAATTGCCTTGCTATCAAACTACTCGTTACTTATAATTTCAGTGCTTGCAGACATTACCTTGCTGAAAACCGCTTGTCATTTCCTTCTGCTCCTCGTTGGGTTTGACACTCTTACTTATCGAAAGGACTACGATTGATCCCCTATACTTGTGGGTTATCAAGGCTCTTTTATGGTGCCGTTGCCGGGGAGTGAAGCGCTCTTGGTAAGTGGAAATCGGCAAGGAAAAATTATTACTACGTGCTGAAATTTATTGTCACTTGTTACTATGGAAAACAATCCTTTGAGGGGTTTGTTCGGGGTATCTTCACCTCGACCGGAACCACAATTAGTTACCCCTCAACCTACTGCACCTACTGAAAATATTGGTTTTGAAATTCCTTTGGGTATGATAGAACAACTGCTAGCTAATCCTTATGCAGGAGATGGAACCGAACATCCTGATATGCACTTGATATATGTGATGAAATTTGTGGATTATTTAAGCTTGCAGGTTTACCCGGAGATGAAGCTAAGAAGAAGGTTTTCCCTTTATCTTTGAAGGGAAAAGCATTGGCATGGTATAGGCTATGCGATGATATTGGATCCTGGAATTGGAATCGATTGAAATTGGAATTTCACCAAAATTTTTATCCTATGCATCTAGTTCATTATGATCGGAATTATATATATAATTTTTGGCCTCGTGAAGCAGAAAGTACCGATCTAGCTTGGGGGAGGCTTAAGTCAATGTTATATTCATGCCCCAATCATGAGCTCTCAAGAGAAATTATTATTCGGAATTTTTATGCTCGGCTTTCTCGTGATGATCAATCCATGCTTGATACTTCTTGTACTGGTTCCTTTATGAAGAAGACTATTGAATTCAGGTGGGATCTTTTAGAAAGAATTAAATGCAACTCCGAAGATTGGGAACTCGACGAAGGTAAGGAGTCAGGTATTAAGCTTAAGTATGATTGTGTTAAATCTTTTATGAATACCGATGCTTTTCAAAAGTTTAGCACTAAATATGGGCTTGACTCTGAGATAGTAGCCTCTTTTTGTGAATCATTTGCTACTCATGTTGATCTCCCTAAGGAGAAGTGGTTTAAATATCACCCACCTATCACAGAAGAAATTAAAGAACCGGTAATAGCTAAAGATGAAACTATTATTTATAATGTTGATCCAGTTGTTCCTACTGCTTATATTGAAAAACCACCTTTCCCTGTTAGGATAAAGGAACATGCTAAAGTCTCAACTGTAGTCAACAAAAGTTATATTAGAACTTCCAAACCTGCTGAACAAATCAAAGTAGAGCCTAGTGTTGCTATGGTTAAAGATCTCTTGGTTGAAAATATAGATGGGCATGTTATTTACTTCTATGATGAAGCTGCTAGAATTGCCAAACCCGATGAAAAAGATAAACATAGACCCGTTGTTGGCATGTCTGTTGTCTCAGTTAAAATAGGAGATCACTGTTATCATGGTTTGTGCGACATACGTGCTAGCATGAGTGCTATTCCTTTTACCTTATATCAACAAATTATGAATGATGCTAGCACCCGCTGAAATAGAAGACATAGATGTTACTATTAAACTTGCTAATAGAGACACCATCACACCACTTGGGATTGTTAGAAATGTTGAAGTCTTGTGTGGGAAAATAAAATACCCTACTGATTTTCTTGTTCTTGGTTCCCCACAAGATGACTTTTGTCCCATTATCTTTGGTAGACCTTTCTTGAACACCGCTAAAATAGATTGTGAGAAGCAAACTGTCGGTGTTTGTTTTGGTGATGAGTCTCATGAGTTTAATTTTTCCAAGTTTAGTAGAAAGCATCATAAGAAAGAATTGCCTAGTAAGGATGAAATAATTGGTCTTGCTTCTATTGCTGTACCTCCTACTGATCCTCTAGAACAATATTTGATAGACCATGAAAATGATATGCATCTGCATGAAAGAAATGAAATAGATAAGATTTTCTTTGAACAACGTCCTCTGCTTAAACACAATTTGCCTATTGAAACTCTAGGAGGTCCTCCTCCACCTAAAGGTGATCCTGTGTTTGAATTAAAACAATTGCCAGACACTTTGAAATATGCTTATCTTGATGAGAAAAAGATATATCCTGTTATTATTAGTGCTAACCTTTCAGAACATGAAGAAGAAAGATTATTGATGGTTCTGAAGAAGCACCGAGCTGCTATTGGATATACTCTTGATGATTTAAAGGGCATTAGTCCCACTCTCTGTTAGCACAAAATTAATATGGAGCCTGATGCTAAACCCGTTGTTGATCACCAATGACGTTTAAATCCTAAAATGAAAGAAGTGGTAAGAACAGAAATACTGAAGCTTCTGGAAGCAGGTATAATCTATCCCATAGCTGATAGTATATGGCTAAGTCATGTTCATTGTGTCCCTAAAAAAGGAGGTATTACTATTGTCCCTAATGATAAAAATGAACTTATTCCACAAAGAATTGTCACTGGCTACAGAATGGTAATTGATTTTAGAAAATTAAATAAAGCTACTAGAAAAGATCATTACCCTCTGCCTTTTATTGATCAAATGCTAGAAAGACTGTCAAAGCACACACATTTTTGCTTCCTTGATGGATATTCCGGTTTTTCTCAAATACCTGTCTCACAACCTGATCAAGAGAAAACCACCTTTACTTGTCCTTTCGGAACTTATGCTTATAGACGTATGCCTGTTGGTTTATGCAATGCACCTGCTACCTTTCAAAGATGTATGACTGCTATATTCTCTGACTTTTGTGAAAAGATTGTTGAGGTTTTCATGGATGATTTTTCCGTTTATGGAACTTCTTTTGATGATTGCTTGAGCAACCTCGATCGAGTTTTGTAGAGATGCGAGCAGACTAATCTTGTCTTAAATTGGGAGAAGTGCCACTTTATGGTTAATGAAGGTATTGTCTTGGGACATAAAATTTCCGAACTAGGTATTGAGGTGGACAAAGCTAAAGTTGATGCAATTGCGAAAATGCCATGTCCTAAAGATATCAAAGGTATTCGTAGTTTCCTCGGTCATGCTGGTTTCTATAGGAGGTTTATTAAAGACTTCTCTAAAATTTCTAGGCCTCTTACAAATCTTTTACAAAAGGATGTTCCATTTGTTTTTGATGATGATTGTGTAGAAGCCTTTGAAACACTTAAGAAAGCCTTGATTTCTGCACCTATTGTTCAACCACCTGATTGGAACTTGCCTTTTGAAATTATGTGTGATGCTAGTGATTATGTTGTTGGTGCTGTTCTAGGACAAAGAGTTGATAATAAATTAAATGTTATCCATTATGCTAGTAAAACTCTGGACAGTGCTCAACGAAATTATGCTACTACTGAAAAAGAATTCTTAGCAGTGGTGTTTGCTTGTGATAAATTTAGATCTTACATTGTTGATTCTAAAGTGATTGTTCACACCGATCATGCTGCTATTAAATATCATATGGAAAAGAAAGATGCTAAACCTAGACTTATTAGGTGGGTTCTTTTGCTACAAGAATTTGACTTACATATCAGTGATAGAAAAGGAGCTGAGAACCCCGTGGCTGATAACTTGTCTAGGTTAGAAAATATTCTTGATGACCCACAACCTATTAATGATAGTTTTCCTGATGAACAACTAGCTGCAATAAATGTTTCTCATAACACTCCTTGGTATGCTGACTATGTAAATTACATTGTTGCTAAATACATACCACCTAGCTTCACATACCAACAAAAGAAAAATTCTTCTATGATTTAAGACATTACTTTTGGGATGACCCACATCTTTATAAAGAAGGAGTAGATGGTATTATTAGACGTTGTGTACCTGAGCATGAACAGGAACAAATCATACGGAAATGTCACTCCGAAGCTTATGGAGGACATCATGCGGGAGATAGAACTGCTCACAAGGTATTGCAATCCGGTTTTTATTGGCCTACTCTCTTCAAAGATGCCCGTAAGTTTGTTTTATCTTGTGATGAATGTCAAAGAATTGGAAATATTGGTAAGCGTCAAGAAATGCCTATGAATTATTCTCTTGCTGTTGAACCATTTGATGTTTGGGGATTTGATTACATTGGATCTTTTCCTTCCTCTAATGGGTATACACATATTTTGGTTACTGTTGATTATGTTACTAAGTGGGTAGAAGCTATTCCAACTAGTAGTGCTGATCACAACACCTCTATTAAAATTCTTAAGGAAGTCATTTTCCCAAGGTTTGGAGTCCCTAGATATTTAATGACTGATGGTGGTTCACACTATTCATGGTGCTTTCCGTAAAATGCTTGCTAAATATGATGTTAACCATAGAATTGCATTACCCTATCATCCTCAGTCTAGTGGTCAAGTTGAACTTAGCAATAGAGAAATAAAGTTAATATTACAAAAAACTGTCAATAGGTCCCGAAAGAATTGGTCTAAGAAATTAGATGATGCACTTTGGGCTTATAGAACAGCATATAAAAATCCTATGGGTATGTCTCCTTATAAAATGGTTTATGGAAAAGCTTGTCATTTGCCTCTTGAGTTAGAACATAAAGCATATTGGGCAATTAAAGAACTCAACTATGATTTCAAACTTGCCGGTGAAAAGAGGTTATTTGATATTATCTCACTAGATGAATGGTGAACCCAAGCTTATGAAAATGCCAAGTTATTTAAAGAAAAAGTTAAAAGATGGCATGATAAGAGAATCCAAAAGCGTGAGTTTAAAGTTGGAGAATATGTTCTTTTGTACAACTCTTGTTTCAGATTCTTTGCAGGCAAACTCCTCTCCAAATGGGAAGGACCCTATGTTATCGAGGAGGTTTATCGATCTGGAGCCATCAAAATAAATAATGCCGAAGGTACTAACCTGAAGGTTGTTAATGGGCAACGAATAAAGCATTATATCTCAGGTACGCCCAATAATGTTGAAAGCAATATTATTCAAACTTTGACACCGGAAGAACACATAAAAGAAACCTTTCGGAACACTCCAGAATTGTGAAAAAGAGGAGGTACGTGATACGGTAAGTAAACGGACTCCAAAAAATCCGCAAAAATATTTTCTATCCGTTTTGGAATAAAAAATTAGGAAAATAAGAAACAAACAGGAAGGCACCCCTGGTGGGCACAAGACACTAGGGCGCGCCTGGCTTGCCAGGCGCACCCAGGTGGGTTGTGCCCACCTCGGGTACCTTCCGGACTCCATTTTTCTTCAGTTTGCTTGTTTCCCAAGATAAAAAATCTTTATATACCTCCCGAACCCATTGACCACCGTATCGCGGAGAAATCTTCTGTTCTTCTTTCTCCCTATTTTCTTGACAGATCTGAAAATATGTAGTCTCAAGACTCCGAGGACGAGTGTCCAGTTTCTTACCAGCCTTTAGATAAAAATATCTTCAAGGACACCTATCCCTACATATGGTTCTCCGATGAGGAAGATGAAGACGAACCAGTCCCTCCTTGTTTCAAAAATGAAAGCATGGAGGCATTATGCAAGAGGATAATAAAGCTCGAGATGGAGAACGACGAGTTGAGGATAGACACTTTTACTCTCCGACGTAAGCTGGAAAAGGAGAAGAAGGATAAACCCTCCACTTCATCACCACCACCTCTTCCTTCATCACCAAAGGAGACTTGAGTATCGGGTATGGGCACTCCCCTTGGCTTGTGCCAAGCTTGGGGGAGGTGCCCCGGTATCGTATCACCTCCATTATCTTTTACCTTTACTTATCTTAGTTCGATCCATAGTTATCTTTTGCTTTAGATGAATAAAAGTTTAGTTCGATCCTTTCTTTTCGAGAGTTTGCATAGTAATCTATCTTTGTAATCGTGTGCGAGATATATAATAAAAGTTTAGTTTGAGTTTGTTTTCTTTACTTTCATGTTCAATAAAAAGAAAAGAAATAAATGAAAAAGATCATATGCTAATCTTATGGTAAGTAATGACATCACATAAGGAAGAGTATAAGTAGAAAAATGTATTGAAAATTGACAAACATAGCATTGGTCAATGATGCAATTCATGAAAGAATTAATAAGGGAAGAGAAGATTCACATGTAAATATACTATCTTGGACATCTTTTGTGATTGTGAGCCCCCATCAAAATATTATATGCCAAAATTATTGACGTTGGACAAGGAAGACAACGTAATGATTTATGTTTGTTCATATTCACATAGAAGTTATATTGTCATAGATCCTTCAACATGAGGTGCTTGTCCCCCATCTTTGCTAGCCAAAAATTCCGCACTAAGTAGAGATACTACTAGTGCATCCAAAAACCCTTAAACCCACATCTTGTTTTGAGAGTCCACCATACCTACCTATGGATTGAGTAAGATCCTTCAAGTAAGTTGTCATCGGTGCAATATGGCAATAAAAATTGCTTCTAAAAGTGTTGAATCATTTAGTGTAAGAGAAAATTGAGCGTTGTACGAACTTGTGATGGCAAAGAATAAAAGCGACAGACTGCATAATAAAGGTTGCTATCATAAGGGGCAATATAACGTGACGTTCTTTTGCACTAAGGGATTGAGCATACCAACAAAAAGCACATGGCAACCTCTGCTTCCCTCTGCGAAGGGCCTATCTCTTACTTTTATGTATTTACTTTTATGCAAGAGTCAAAGTATTTCCCTCTATTCTTCTTTATTTTCTCTTTTGGCAAGCATCATGTGGTGAGGAAAGATCTAGGCACATATATCTAGTTGAATATGGGTAGCATGCGTTATTATTGTTGACATCACCCTCAAGGTGAGTATGTTGGGAGGTGAAACTATAAGCCCCTATCTTTCTATGTGTCCGGTTGAAACATTTTGCTCATGTGTATGCGGTGAGTGTTAGCAATCATAGAAGACTATATGATGGTTGAGTATGTAGACTTGCCAAAAAGGCTCCGATACGTGACCCTTCCTGAAAAGATGATGAATTGTAGTTGCAAAGTTGACTAAGAACATAGTTTGTTGGTTTTCAATAGAGTTTATGCTTTATACTTCGATGTTGTGATGAATTGTTACTTGTTCCTGAGAAGTCTATGATAAAAGTTCTATGATAAAGTTTTATATTAAAGTTTGTTGCTGTTATAATAATATACATGATGCTTCTATGTCCGTATTTTGTTTTTATCGACTCCTCTCTCTCTAAGCATGTGGACATGCTTTTCGATTTCGGTTTTCGCTTGAGGACAAGCGAGGTCTAAGCTTGGGGGAGTTGATACGTCCATTTTGCATCATGTTTTCCTATTGTTATTTATGATGTTTTTATGTATAATAATGCTTTTTGGAGTAATTCTAATGCCTTTTCTCTCATAATATGCAAGGTTCACACAAAGAGGGAGAATTCCAGCAGCTGGAAATCTGGACCTGAAAAAGCTACGTCAGGCTACCTATTCTGCACAACTCCAAATGAGCTGAAACTTCACGAGGAAATTTTATGGAATAAATAAGAATTATTGTAGAAAATAACTACCAGAGGGGGCCCACCAGGTGGGCACAACCCACCTGGGCGCGCCAGGGAGCCCAGGCGCGCCCTGGTGGGTTGTGCCCTCCTCGGCCCACATCCGGTGCCCATCTTCTGGTATATAAGTCATTTTGACCAAGACAAAATCAGGAGAGGACTTTCGGGACGAAGCGCCTCCGTCTCGAGGTGGAACTTGGGCAGGAGCACTTTTGCCCTCCGGCGGAGCAATTCCGCCGGGGGAACTTCCCTCCTGGAGGGGGAAATCATCATCATCATCATCACCAACAACTCTCCCATCTTGGGGATGGCAATCTCCTTCAACTTCTTCAACAGTACCATCTCCTCTCAAACCCTAGTTCATCTCTTGTGTTCAATCTTTGTACCGGAACTATAGATTGGTACTTGTGGGTGACTAGTAGTGTTGATTATATCTAGTAGTTGATTACTATATGATTTATATGGTGGAAGATTATATGTTCAGATCCATTATGCTATTTAATACCCCTCTGATCTTGAGCATGATTATCATTGTGAGTAGTTACTTTTGTTCTTGAGGTCACGGGAGAAATCTTGTTGCAAGTAATCATGTGAACTTGATATGTGTTCGATATTTTGATGGTATGTATGTTGTGATTCCCTTAGTGGTGTCATGTGAACGTCGACTACATGACATTTCACCATATTTGGGCCTAAGGGAATGCATTGTGGAGTAGTTATTAGATGATGGGTTGCGAGAGTGAAAGAAACTTAAACCCTAGTTTATGCGCTATTTCGTAAGGGGCTGATTTGGATCCAAAAGTTTAATGCTATGGTTAGATTTATTCTTAATACTTTTCGTGTAGTTGCGGATGCTTTCGAGGGGGTTAATCATAAGTAGGAGGTTTGTTCAAGTAAGAACAGCACCTAAGCACCGGTCCACCCAGATATTAATTTATCAAAGTAGCGAACACAAATCAAACCAACATGATGAAAGTGACTAGATGAAATTCCCGTGTACCCTCAAGAACACTTTGCTTATAATAAGAGACTGTTTTGGCCTGTCCTTTGCCTCAAAAGGATTGGGCTATCTTGCTGCACTTTTGTTACCGTTACCGTTACTTGCTCGTTACAAATTACCTTGCTATCAAACTACTCATTACTTATAATTTCAGTGCTTGCAGACATTACCTTGCTGAAAACCGCTTGTCATTTCCTTCTGCTCCTCGTTGGGTTCGACACTCTTACTTATCAAAAGGACTACGATTGATCCCCTATACTTGTGGGTCATCAAATCCCTACTCACTCACATTGATATCTATTGATGGGCATATCCATAGCACGTTAATACGCCTAGTTGATGTGAGACTTTCTCCTTCTTTTTGTCTTCTCCACAACCACCATATTCTATTCCACCCATAGTGCTATATCCATGGCTCATGCTCATGTATTGCGTGAAAGTTGAAAAAGTTTGAGAACACTAAAAGTATGGAACAATTGCTTGGCTTATCATTGGGGTTGGGCATGATGAAATACTTTGTGTGATGAAGATGAAGCATAGCCAGACTATATGATTTTGTAGGGATAACTTTCTTTGGCCATGTTATTTTGATAAGACATGATTCCTTTATTAGTATGCTTGAAGTATTATTGTTTTTATGTCAATATTAAACTTTTATTTTGAATCTTATGGATCTGAATATTCATGCCACAATAAAGAAGATTACATGGATAAATATGTTAGGTAGCATTCCACATCAAAAAATCTGTTTTTATCATTTACCTACTCGAGGATGAGCAGGAATTAAGCTTGGGGATGCTTGATACGTCTCCAAAATCTATAATTTTTTATTGTTCCATGCTATTATATTATCTGTTTTGGATGTTTTATATGCATTAATATGCTATTTTATATTATTTTTGGGACTAACCTATTAACCTAGAGCCCAGTGCCAGTTTCTGTTTTTTCCTTGTTTTTGAGTTTTACAGAAAGGGAATATCAAACGAAGTCCAAACAGAATAAAACTTTTGCGATGATTTTTCTTGGACCAGAAGACATCCAGAAGACTTGGATAGGGGGCCAGAGGAGTCTCGAGGGGGCCACAAGCCTCCTAGGCGCGCCCCAGGGGGGCGCCCTGATGGCTTGTGGGCCCCTCGGGTGTCCTCCAACCCTAATTCTTGCACTCTAAATTCCCAAATATTCCCAAACCATCAGAGGCATCCACCAAAATACTTTTCCACTACCGCAAGCCTCTGTTCACGTGAGATCCCATCTTGGGGCCTTTTTCGGTACCCTACCGGAGGGGGATTCGATCACGGAGGGCATCTACATCTACCTTGCTGCCCTTCCGATGAAGCGTGAGTAGTTTACCACGGACCTAAGAGTCCATAGCTAGTAGCTAGATGGCTTCTTCTCTCTCTATGATCTTCAATACCATGTTCTCCTTGATGTTCTTGCAGTTCTAACAGATGTAATATTCTTTTGCGGTGTGTTTGTCGAGATCCGATGAAATGTGGATTTATGATTAGATTATCTATGAATATTATTTGAGTCTTTTCTGAACTCTTTTATGCATGATCAAATATCTTTGTATTTCTCTTCGAATTATCGGTTTGGTTTGGCCAACTAGATTGGTTCTTCTTGCAATGGGAGAGGTGCTTAGTTTTGGGTTCAATCTTGCGGTGTCCTCACCCACTGACATAGTAGGGGTAGCGAGGCACGTATTGTATTGTTGCCATCAAGGGTAAAAAGATGGGGTTTTCATCATATTGCTTGAGTTTGTCCCTCTACATCATGTCATCTTACTTAAGACGTTACTCCATTCTTATGAACTTAATACTCTAGATGAATGCTGGATAGCAGTCGATGTGTGGAGTAATAGTAGTAGATGCAGAATTGTTTCGGTCTACTTGACACGGACGTGATGCCTATATTCATGATCATTGCCTTGGATATCGTCATAACTTTGCGCTTTTCTATCAATTGCTCGACAGTAATTTGTTTACCCACCGTATGTTTTCTTTCAAGAGAAAAGCCTCTAGTGAAACCTATGGCCCCCGGGTCTATTTTCCATCACATATTTTCAGATCTATAAACCAAAAAAACCCAAAAATACCTTGCTGCAATTTATTTAGATTTACTTTAGTTCGCTCCTTTATTTATCTTTTATACCTATCTCTATTAGATCTCACTCTTGTTCGAGACCGTGAAGGGATCGACAACCCCTTTTTCGCGTTGAGTGCAAGTGTTTGTTAGTTTGTGTAGGTGCATAGATTGGAGACTTGCTTTGTGCCTCCTACTGGATTGATACCTTGGTTCTTAACTGAGGGAAATACTTATCTCTACTTTGCTGCATCACCCTTTCCTCTCCAAGGGAAAAATCAACGCAAGCTCAAGAAGTAGCATGGTGGCCGCCAGCAGGCAGCATCAACAGCAGCTTGCAGCGGAGCAACAACGGCCAAGCAGCAGCAGAGCAGGGGCACGCAACGGCAGCTGTGTAGCAGCAGGTAGCAGGAATAGGGGGCGCGGGCCACAGCGAGTGGCAAGCGGGGCAGCGGCGGTGCGGGCGAGCACGGCGAGCGCACGCGCGCGGTAAGGCAAGGTACGGCTGGGGGCCCGCGTGCACAGACAATGGGCGCGCTGAGCGAAGCTCGGGCTCCCTGCCTGTTGGGAAATGTTGCATGCAAAACAAAAACAATTCAACGCACACGCAAGATCTATCCATGGAGATGCATAGCAACGAGGGGAGAGTGTGTCTACGTACCCTCATAGACCGTAAGAGGAAGCATTTAGTAACGCGGTTGATGTAGTCGAACTTCTTCGCGATCCAACCGATCGAGTACTGAACGTACGGCACCTCCGCGTTCAGCACATGTTTAGGTCGGTGACGTCCTCGTCCTCTTGATCCAGCAAGACGACAAAGTAGTGGATGAGTTCTGGCAGCATGACGACGTGGTGACGGTGGTGGTGATGCTATCTCCGCAGGGCTTCACCTAAGCACTACGACAATATGACCGAGGGACGAAACTATGGAGAGGGGCGCCCCACATGGCTAAGAGATTGTCGTCGTTATGTGTGGCGCCCCCTCCTACATATATATAGGTGGGGGAGAGGGGAGGCAGCCAGGAGGTGCCCCAAGTGGGGCCGAATCCCACTTGGGCTCCTGCCCCTAGCCGCCCCCCCCTTCCATGCTTGTGTGCGGGAGGAAGGCAGGGGGAGGTGGGAAAGGCAGGAGTGGTCAACCCTCCCCCTTTCCTTCCCCTAGGGCCGACGGCTAGGGAGTGAGGCGCGCCAGCCCCCTTGTGGGCTGGTGTGTCCGTCCCCTTGGCCTATTAGGCCCATATATAGACCTCCCGAGGGTGTCCGGAACCCCTTCCGGTGATCCGATCACCACCCGGTGCACTCCGAAACTCTTCCGGTGTCCGAATAGTATCGTCCTATATATCAATCTTTACCTCTGGACCATTCCGAAGCTCCTCGTCATGTCCGTGATCTCATCCGGGACTCCGAACAACATTCGGTCACCAAATCATATAACTCATATAACACTATATCGTCAACGAACGTTAAGCGTGCGAACCCTACGAGTTCGAGAACTATGTAGTCAGGACCGAGACACCTCTCCGGTCAATAACCAATAGCGGAACCTGGATGCCCATATTGGTTCCTACATATTCTACGAAGATCTTTCTCGGTCAAACCTTATGACAACATACGTAATTCCCTTTGTCTATCGGTATGTTACTTCCCCGAGATTCGATCGTCGGTATCTTCATACCTAGTTCAATCTCGTTACGGGCAAGTCTCTTTACTCGTTCCATAATACATCATCTCATAACTAACTCCTTAGTCATTTGCTTGCAAGCTTATTATGATGTGTATTACCGAGAGGGCCCAGAGATACCTCTCCAATACTCGGAGTGACAAATCCCAATCTCGATCCATGCCAACTCAACAAACACCTTCGGAGATACCTGTAGAGCATATTTATGATCACCCAGTTATGTTGTGATGTTTGATAGCACACAAGGTATTCCTCCGGTATCCGTTAGTTGCATGATCTCATGGTCGAAGGAAAATGTATTTCACATTCAAGAAAGCAGTCACAATAAACTGAACGATCATATGCTAAGCTAACGGATGGATCTTGTCCATCACATCATTCTCCTAATGATGTGATCCCGTTATCAAATGACAACACGTGTCCATGGTTAGGAAACCTTGACCATCTTTGATCAACGAGCTAGTCTAGTAGAGGCTTACTAGGGACACGGTATATGTTTATATATTCACACATGTATTTAAGTTTCCGATCAATACAATTCTAGCATGAATAATAAACCTTTATCATGAATAAGGAAATATAAAATAACAACTTTATTATTGCCTCCAGGGCATATTTCCTTTAGTCTCCCACTTGCACTAGAGTCAATAATCTATATTACATAGTAATGAATCTAACACCCATGGAGTCTTGGTGCTGATCATGTTTTGCTCGTGGAAGAGGCTTAGTCAACGGGTCTACTACATTCAGATCCATATGTATTTTTCAAATCTCTATGTCTCCATCCTTGACCTTTTCACGAATGGAGTTGAAGCGTCTCTTGATGTGTTTGGTTCTCTTGTGAAACCTGGATTCCTTCGCTAAGGCAATTTCTCCAGTGTTGTCACAAAAGATTTTCATTGGACCCGATGCACTGGGTATTACACCCAGATCGGATATGAACTCCTTCATCCAGACTCCTTCATGTGCTGCTTCCAAAGCAGCTTGTACTCTGCTTCACACGTAGATCCCACCATGACGCTCTTCTTGGAACTGCACCAACTGACAACTCCACCATTCAATAAAAATACATATCCGATTTGTGACTTAGAGTCATCCGGATCAGTGTCGAAGCTAGCATCGACGAAACCATTTACGACGGGCTCTTTGTCACCTCCATAAATAAGAAACATATCCTTGGTCCTTTTCAGGTACTTCAGGACGTTCTTGACCGCTGTCCAGTGATCCACTCCTAGATTACTTTGGTACCTCCCTGCCAAACTTATGGCAAGGCACACATCAGGTCTGGTACACAGCATAGCATACATGATAGAACCTATGGCTGAGGCATAGGGAATGACTTTCATTTTCTCTCTATCTTCTGCAGTGGTCGGGCTTTGAGTCTGATTCAATTTCACACCTTGTAATACAAGCAAGAACCCTTTCTTTGACTGATCCATTTTGAACTTCTTCAAAACTTTATCAAGGTATGTGCTTTGTGAAAGTCCTATATATTAAGCATCTCGATCTATCCCTATAGATCTTGATGCCCAATATATAAGCAGCTTCACCGAGGTCTTTCATTGAAAAAATCTTATTCAAGTATCCTTTTATGCTATCCAGAAATTCTATATCATTTCCAATCAACAATATGTCATCCACATATAATATCAGAACTGCGACAGAGCTCCCACTCACTTTCTTGTAAATACAGGCTTCACCGTAAGTCTGTATAAAACCATATGCTTTGATCACCTCATCAAAGCATATATTCCAACTCCGAGATGCTTGCCCCAGTCCATAGATGGATCGCTGGAGCTTGCACACTTTGTTAGCACCTTTAGGATCGACAAAACCTTCTGGTTGCATCATATACAACTCTTATTTAAGAAATCCATTAAGGAATGAAGTTTTGACATCCATTTGCCAGATTTCATAATTATAAAATGCAGCAATTGCTATCATGATTCGGACAGACTTAAGCATCGCTACGGGTGAGAAAGTCTCATCGTAGTCAATTCCTTGAACTTGTCAAAAATCTTTTGTGACAAGTCGAGCTTTGTAGACAGTAACATTACCATCATCGTCAGTCTTCTTCTTGAAGATCCATTTATTCTCAATGGCTTGCCGACCATCGGGCAAGTCCACCAAAGTCCATACTTTGTTCTCAAACAAGGATCCTATCTCAGAATTCATGGCCTCAAGCCATTTATCGGAATCTGGGCTCATCATAGCTTCTTCATAGTTCGTAGGTTCGCCATGGTCTAATAACATAACTTCCATGATAAGATTACTGTACCACTCTGGTGCGGATCGTGCTCTGGTCGACCCACGAGATTCAGTAGTAACTTGATCTGAAGTTTCATGATCATTATCATTTGCTTCCTCTCTAGTTGGTGTAGGCATCACAGGAACGGTTTTCTGTGATGTGCTACTTTACAATTCGAGAGAATGTACAATTACCTCATCGAGTTTTCCTCCCACTCACTTCTTTCGAGAGAAACTCCTTCTCTAGAAAGGACCCATTCTTAGCAACAAAGATTTTGCCTTCGGATCTGTGGTAGAAGGTCTACCCAATAGTTTCTTTAGGGTATCCTATGAAGACGCACTTCTCTGATTTAGGTTCGAGCTTATCAGGTTGAAGCCTATTGACATAAGCGTTGCATCCCCAAACTTTAAGAAGCGACATCTTAGGTTTCTTGCCAAACCATAGTTCATACGGTGTCGTCTCAACGGATTTAGATGGTGCCCTATTTAACGTGAATGCTGCTGTCTCTAATGCATAACCCCAAAATGATAGTGGTAAATCGGTAAGAGACATCATAGAACGCACCATATCTAATAAAGTACGGTTACGACGTTTGGACACACCATTACGTTGTGGTGTTCCAGGTGGCGTGATTTGTGAAACAATTCCACATTGTTTTAAATGAAGGCTAAAATCGTAACTCAAATATTCGCCTCCGTGATCAGATCGTAGAAACTTTATTTTCTTGTTACGATGATTGTCCACTTCACTCTGAAAGTCTTTGAACTTTTCAAATGTTTCAGACTTGTGTTTCATCAAGTAGATATACCCATACCTACTCAAATCATCTGTGAAGGTCAGAAAATAACGATACCCGCCGCGTGCCTCAACACTCATCGGACCACATACATCGGTATGTATTATTTCCAATAAGTCATTACTTCACTCCATTGTTCCAGAGAACGGAGTTTTAGTCTTCTTCCCCATGAGGCATGGTTCGCAAGTATTAAATGATTCATAATCAAGTGACTCCAAAAGTCCATCTGCATGGTGTTTCTTCATGCGCTTTACACCCATATGACCTAAATGGCAGTGCCACAAGTATGTTGCACTATCATTATCAACTTTCCATCTTTTGGCATCAATATTATGAATATGTGTATCGATACAATCGCGATTCAACAAGAATAGACCATTCATCAAGGGTGCATGACCATAAAAGATATTACTCATATAAATAGAACAACCATTATTATCCGATTTAAATGAATAACCGTCTCGCAATAAACAAGATCCAGATATAATGTTCATGCTAAACGTTGGCACCAAATAACAATTATTGAGGTCTAAAACTAATCCCGAAGGTAGATGTAGAGGTAGCGTGCCGACGGCGATCACATCGACCTTGGAACCATTCCCGACGCGCATCGTTACCTCGTCCTTAGCCAATCTTTGTTTATTCTGCAGCTCCTATTTGGAGTTACAAATATGAGCAACCGAACGAGTATCAAATACCTAGGCGCTACTACGAGCATTAGTAAGGTACACATCAATAACATGTATATCAAATATACCTTTGTTCATTTTGCCATCCTTCTTATCCACCAAGTATTTGGGGCAGTTCCGCTTCCAATGACCATTCCCTTTGCAGTAGAAGCACTCATTTTCAGGCTTGGGTCCAGCTTTGGGCTTCTTCCCGAGAGTGGCAACTTGCTTGCCGTTCTTCTTGAAGTTCCCTTTCTTTCCCTTGCCCTTTTTTTGAAACTAGTGGTCTTGTTAACCATCAACACTTGATGCTCCTTTTTGATTTCTACCTCCATCGCCTTAAGCATTGCGAAGAGCTCAGGAATCATTTTATTCATCCCTTGCATATTATAGTTCATCACGAAGCCTTTGTAGCTTGGTGGCAGTGATTGAAGAACTCTGTCAATAACACTATCAACTAGAAGATCAACTCCCAGCTGAGTCAAGTGGTTATGATACCCAGACATTTTGAGTATGTGTTCACTGACAGAACTGTTCTCCTCCATCTTACAGCTATAGAACTTTTTGGATACTTCATATCTCTCAAACCGAGCATTTGCTTGAAATATTAACTTCAACTCTTGGAACATCTCATATGCTCCATGATGTCCAAAACATCTTTGAAGTCACGGTTCTAGGCCGTAAAGCATGGCACACTGAACTATCGAGTATTCATCAGATCGAGCCTGCCAGACGGTCACAACATCTGCAGTAGCTCCTGCAGCAGGTCTGTCACCTAGTGGTGCATCAAGCACATAATTCTTCTTTGCAGCAATGAGGATAGTCCTCAAGTTATGGACCCAGTCCGTGTAGTTGCTACCATCATCTTTCAACTTAGCTTTCTCTAGGAAGGCATTAAAATTCAGGGGAATGGTAGCTCGGGTCATTGATCTACAACATAGATATGCAAAACTATTAAGACTAGGTTCATGATAAATTTAAGTTCAATTAATCAAATTACTAGTAAACTCCCACATAAATAAACATCCCTCAAGTTATCTAAGTGATACATGATCCAAATCAACTAACCCATGTCCGATCATCACGTGAGATGGGGTAGTCATCAATGATGACTATCTCTATGTTGATCATATCTACTATATGACTCACGTTCAACCTTTCAGTCTCCAGTGTTCCGAGACCATGTCTGTACATGCTAGGCTAGTCAAGTTTAACCCAAGTATTCTGCATGTGCAAAACTGTCTTACAGCCATTGTATGTGAATGTAGAGTCTATCACACCCGATCATCATGAGGTGCTTCGAAACGATGAACTTTGGCAACGGTGCAAACTCGGGGAGAACACTTTTGTCTTGAAATTTAGTGAAGGGATCATCTTATAATGCTACCGCCGTTCTAAGCAAAATAAGATGCATAAAGGATAAACAGCACATGCAATCAAAATATGTGACATGATATGGCCATCATCATCTTGTGCTTTTGATCTCCATCTCCAAAGCATCGTCATGATCTCCATCGTCACTAGCTCGACACCTTGATCTCCATCGTTGCGTCGGGGTTTTCTCGCCAAGTATTGCTTCTACAACTATTGCTAACGCATAGCGATAAAGTAAAGCATTACATGGCACTTGCATTTCATACAATAATTAAGAGACAACCCTAAGGCTCCTGCCGATTGTCGATATTACAAAACATGATCATCTCATACAACAACATATATCACATCACGTCTTGACCATATCACATCACAACATGCCCTGAAAAACAAGTTAGACGTCCTCTACTTTGTTGTTGCATGTTTTACGTGGCAACTACGGGCTTCTAGCAAGAACCGTTCTTAACTACGCAAAAACCACAACGGTGATTTATCAAGTTTGCTGTTTTAACCTTCTTCAAGGACTGGCCGTAGTCAAATTCGATTCAACTAAAGTAGGAGAGAAAGACACCCGCCAGCCACCTTTATGCAAAACAAGTTGCATGTAAGTCGGTGGAACCGATCTCATGTGCGTGTGTTGGGGAACATTGCGTGGAAAAAAAAAACTACGCACACGCAAGATCTATCCATGGAGATGCATAGCTATGAGAAGGGGAGAGCATCTACAAACCCTTGTAGATTGCTAAGCGGAAGCGTTTATCAGCGCGGTTGATGTAGTCGTACTCTTCGCGATCCGATCACGATCCAACCGATCTAGTGCCGAACGGACATCACCTCCGAGTTTAGCACACGTGCGGCTCGATGACGTCTCCTCCTTCTTGATCCAGCAAGCGGGAGAGGAGAAGTAGATGGGATCACAACCAACACGATGGCATGGTGGTGATGGTGGTGGTGGAGCACCGACAGCGCTTCGCTAAGAGTCACCGTGACGAGGTGGTGGAACTACGGAATAGCAGGAGAGAGAGAGAGAGAGAGAGAGAGGGGCGCCAAGGGCTTGGTGTGTCCTCTTGGAGCGCCCCCTCCCCTCTATATATAGGTGGAGGGGCGTGGGAAACAGCCCCTCCAAGCCCTAGGGTGCAGCTAAGGGGGACAGGACTTGGACTCCAAGTCCAATCCTATTCCTACTAGGACTCCTTCCTTTTTTGCCTTCCCTAGCCACATGGGCTTTTGAGGACTTGGTGCGCCTAGCCCAATAAGGCCAGGGCACCTCCCCATAGCCCATGCTAGCCCTTGGGTCGTGGTGGACCCACTTGTGGAATTCCGGACCCCTCCGGAATCCTCCGAAACCTTCTGGAAGCTTCCTGGTACAATACCGAAAAAACTGCACCTTTTTCCGGAACCCAAAATATGACTTCAAATATATCAATATTTACCTCTCGACCATTCCGAGACTCCCCGTGATGTCTGGGATCTCATCCGGGACTCCAAACAACATTTGGTTACCACTCATCAAATATCCCCATACTACTCTAGCGTCAACGAACGTTAAGCGTGCGACCCTGCGGGTTCGGGATTTATGTAGTCATGACCGTGACACCTCTCCGGTCAATAACCAATAGCGGGACCTAGATGCCCATATTGATTCCTACATATTCCACGAAGATCTTTTATCAGTTGAACCTTTATGACAACATACGTAATTTCCTTTGTCTGTCGGTATGTTACTTGACGAGATTCGATCGTCGGTATCTCTATACCTAGTTCAATCTTGTTACCGACAAGTCTCTTTACTCGTTTAGTAATACATCATCTTGCAACTAACTCCTTAGTCACTTTGCTTGCAAGCTTCTTATGATGTGTATTACCGAGAGGGCCCAGAGATACCTCTCCGTCATACGGAGTGACAAATCCCAATCTCGATTCACACTAACTCAACAGACACCTTCGGAGATACCTGTAGAGCATCTTTATGAGCACCCAGTTTCATCGTGACGTTTTATAGAACACAAGGTATTCCTCTGGTATCCGGGAGTTGCATGATCTCATTTTTGAAGGAATGTGTATTTGACATTAAGAAAGCAGTAGCAATAAACTGAACAATCAGATGCTATGCTAACGGATGGGTCTTGTCCATCACATCATTCTCCTAATGATGTGATCCCGTTACCAAATGACAACTCATGTCTATGGTTAGGAAACCTTAACCATCTTTGATCAACAAGCTAGTCTAGTAGAGGCTCACTAGGGACACAATATTTGTTTATGTATTCACAAATGTATTTAAGTTTCCGGTCAATACAATTCTAGCATGAATAATAAACCTTTATCATGAATAAGGAAATAAAATAATAACAACTTTATTATTGCCTCTAGGGCATATTTCCATCAGTCTCCCACTTGCACTAGAGTCAATAATCTAGTTCACATAGCCATGTGATTAACACCTATAGTTCACATCGCCATGTGACTAACACCCAACGAGTTTAAGGTGTGATCATGTTTTGCTTGCGAGAGAGGTTTAGTCAACGGGCCTGTCATATTCAGATCCGTATGTATTTTGCAAATTTCTATGTCTACAATGCTCTGCATGGAGATACTCTAGCTAATTGCTCCCACTTTCAATACGTATCCAGATTGAGACTCAGAGTCATCTGAATCAATGTCAAATCTTGCATCGACGTAACCCTTTTACGACGAACTCTTTATCACCTCCATAATCGAGAAATATTTCCTTAGTCCTCTCAGGTAACTAAGGATAATTTTGACCGCTGTCCAGTGATCCACTCCTGGATCACTATTGTACTCCCTTGCCAGACTCATGACAAGGCACACAACAGTTCTGGTACATAGCATTGCATACTTTATAGAACCTATGGCTCAGGCATAGGGAATGACTTTCATTCTGTTTCTATCTTTTGCCTTAGTTGGATTTTGAGTCTTACTCAACTTCACACCTTGCGACACAGGCAAGAACCCTTTCTTTGACTGGTCCATTTTGAACTTCTTTAGAATTTTGTCAAGGTATGTGCTTTGTGAAAGTCCTATTAAGCATCTTGATCTATCCCTATAGATCTTGATGCCCAATAGATAAGCAGCTTCACCGAGGTATTTCATTGAAAAATTCTTATTCAAGTATCCTTTTATGCTATCCAAAAATTCTATATCATTTCCAATCAGTAATATGTCATCCACATATAATATCAGAAATGCTATAGAGCTCCCAGTCACTTTCTTGTAAATACAGGCTTCACCATAAGTCTATATAAAACCATATGCTTTGATCACCTCATCAAAGCATATATTCCAACTCTGAGAGGCTTGCAGCAGTCCATAGATGGATCGCTGGAGCTTGCAGACTTTGTTAGCACCTTTAGGATCGACAAAACCTTCTGGTTGCATCATATACAACTCTTCTTTAAGAAATCCATTAAGGAATGTTGTTTTTGACATCCATTTGCCAGATTTCATAATCATAAAATGCGGCAATTGCTAACATGATTCGGACAGACTTAAGTATAACTACAGGTGAGAAAGTCTCATCGTAGTCAACCCCTTGAACTTGTCGAAAACCTTTTGCGACAAGTCGAGCTTTATAGACGGTTATATTACCATCTGCGTTTGTCTTCTTCTTGAAGATCCATTTATTCTCAATGGCTTGCCAATCATCGGGCAAGTCCACCAAAGTCCATACTTTGTTCTCATACATGGATACTATCTCAGATTTCATGGCCTCAAGTCATTTGTCGGAATCTGGGCTCATCATAGCTTCTTCATAGTTCGTAGGTTCGCCGTTGTCTAACAACATGACTTCCAGGACAGGATTACCGTACCACTCTGGTGCGGTACATGTTCTGGTCGACCTACGAGGTTCAGTAGTAACTTGATCTGAAGTTTCATGATCATCATCATTAGCTTCCTCTCTAGTTGGTGTAGGCATCACGGGAACGATTTTCTCTGATGTTCTACTTTCCAATTCGAGAGAAGGTACAATTACCTCATCAAGTTCTACTTTCCTCCCACTCACTTCTTTCGAGAGAAACTCCTTCTCTTGAAAGGACCCATTCTTAGCAACAAAGATCGTCTTCGGATATGTGGTAGAAGGTGTACCCAATAGTTTCTTTAGGGTAACCTATGAAGACGCACTTCTCCGATTTGGGTTCGAGCTTATCAGGCTGAAGACTTTTGACATAAGTGTCGCATCCCCAAACGTTAAGAAATGACAGCTTATGTTTCTTGCCAAACCAAAGTTCATACGGTGTCATCTCAACGGATTTAGACAGTGTCCTATTTAACATGAATGCGGCTGTCTCTAATGCATAACCCCAAAATGAAAAAGGCAAATCGGTAAGAGACATCATAGAATGCACCATATCTAATAAAGTACGGTTACAATGTTCTGACACACCATTACGCTGTGGTGTTCCAGGTGGCGTGAGTTGTGAAACAATTCCACATTGTTTTAAATGAAGGCCAAAATCGTAGCTGAAATATTCACCTCCGCGATCAGATCGTAGAAACTTTATTTTCTTGTTACGATGATTCTCCATTACACTCTGAAATTATTTGAACTTTTCAAATGTTTCAGACTTGTGTTTTATCAAGTAGATATAACCATACCTACTCAAATCATCTGTGAAGGTTAGAAAATAACGATACCCGCCGCGTGCCTCAACACTCATCGGGCCGCATACATCGGTATGTATTATTTCCAATAAGTCATTAGCTCGCTCCATTGTTCCGGAGAATGGAGTTCTAGTCATCTTACCCATGAGGCATGGTTCGCAAGTATCAAATGATTCATAATCAAGTGATTCCAAAAGTCCATCCGCATGGAGTTTCTTCATGCGCTTTACACCAATATGACCTAAACGGCAGTGCCACAAGTATGTTGCACTATCATTATCAATTTTGCATATTTTGGAATCAATATAATGAATATGTGTATTACTACGATTGAGATTCAACAAGAATAGAACATTCATCAAAGGTGCATGACCATAAAAGATATTATTCATATAAATAGAACAACCATTATTCTCCGATTTAAATGAATAACCGTCTCGCAATAAACAAGATCCAGATATAATGTTCATGCTCAACGCTAGCACCAAATAACAATTATTGAGGTCTAAAACTAATCCCGAAGGTAGATGTAGAGGTAGCATGCCGACGGCGATCACATCGACCTTGGAACCATTCCCGACGCGCATCATCACCTCGTCCTTAGCCAATCTTTGTTTTATTCTGCAGCTCCTGATTCAAGTTACAAATAAGAGCAACCGAACCGGTATCAAATACCCAGGCGCTACTATGAGCATTAGTAAGGAACACATCAATAATATGTATATCAAATATACCTTTGTTCACTTTGCCATCCTTCCTATCTGCCAAGTATTTGGGGCAGTTCCGCTTCCAGTGACCATTTCCCTTGCAGTAGAAGCACTCAGTTTCAGGCTTGGGTCCAGCTTTGGGCTTCTTCACTAGAGCCGCAACTTGTTTGCTGTTCTTCTTGAAGTTCCCTTTCCTTCCCTTGCCCTTTTTCTTAAAACTGGTGATCTTGTTAACCGTCAACACTTGATGCTCTTTCTTGATTTCTACCTCTGCCGATTTCAACATCGCGAAAAGTTTTTGGGAATCATTTTCATCATCCATTGCATATTTATAGTTGATCACGAAGCTCTAGTAGCTTGGTGATAGTAACTGGAGAAATCTGTCAATCACTATCTTATCTGGAAGATTAACTCCCACTTGATTCAAGCGATTGCAGTACCCAGACATTCTGAGCACATGCTCACTGGCTGAGCCATTCTCCTCCATCTTGTAGGCAAAGTACTTGTCAGAGGTCTCATACCTCTCAACACGGGCATGAGCCTGAAATACCAATTTCAGCCCTTGGAACATCTCATATGTTCCATGGCGTTCAAAAAAACGTCTTTGGAGCTCCGATTCTAAGCCGTAAAGCATGGCGCACTAAATTATCAAGTAGTCATCAGATCAAGCTTGCCAAACATTCATAATGTCTCCATTAGCTCCTGCAACAGGTCTGTCACCTAGCGGTGCATCAAGGACATAATTCTTCTTTGCAGCAATGAGGATAATCCTCAGATCACGGACCAAGTCCGCATTACTACTACCATCATATTTCACCTTAGTTTTCTCTAGGAACGTATCAAAAACAAGGGAGCTACATCGCGAGCTATTGATCTACAACATAATATGCAAAGACATTTTTGACTATGTTCATGATAAATTTTAGTTCAATTAATCAAATTACTAAAGAACTCCCACTTAAATCAACATCCCTCAAGTTGTTTAAGTGATACATGATCCAAATCAACTAAACCATATCCGATCATCACGTGAGATGGAGTAGTCTTCAATGGTGAACATCTAAATGTTGATCATATCTACTATATAACTCATGTTCGACCTTTCGGTCTCCAGTGTTCTGAGACCATGTCTGTACATGCTAGGCTCGTCAAGTTTAACCCATGTATTCCGCGTGTGTAAAACAGGCTTACACCCATTGTATGTGAACGTAGAATCTATCACACCCGATCATCACGAGGTGCTTCGAAACGAAGAACTTTGGCAACAGTGCATACTCAGGGAGAACACTTTTATCTTGAAATTAAGTGAAGGGATCATCTTATAATGCTACCGTCGATCTAAGCAAAATAAGATGCATAAAGGATAAACATCACATGCAATCAAAATATGTGACATGATATGGCCATCATCATCTTGTGCTTTTGATCTCCATCTCCAAAGCAACTTCATGATATCCATCATCACTGGCTCGACACCTTGATCTCCATCGTTGTGTCGGGGTCATCTCGCCAACTATTGCTTCTACAACTATTGCTAACGCATAGCAATAAAGTAAAGCAATTACATGGCGCTTAATGATTGACACGCAGGTCATACAATAATTAAAAGACAACCCTAAGGCTCTTGCCGATTGTCGATATTACAAAACATGATCATCTCATACAATAACATATATCACATCACGTCTTGACCATATCACATCACATCATACCCTGCAAAAACAAGTTAGACGTCCTCTACTTAGTTGTTGCAAGTTTTACGTGGCTGCTACGGCCAACTAGCAAGAACCGTTCTTACCTACGAAAAACCACAACGGTGATTTATCAAGTTTGCTATTTTGACCTTCTTCAAGGATCGGCCGTAGTCAAATTCGATTCAACTAAAGTAGGAGAAATAGACACCCGCCAGGCACCTTTATGCAAAACAAGTTGCATGTCAGTCGGTGGAACCGGTCTCATGTGCGTGGACATGCAAGGTTGGTCCGGGCAGCTTCATCCCACAATACCGCCGAATCAAAATAAGACATTGGTGGTAAGCAGTATAACCATCACCGCCCACAACTCCTTTGTGTTCTACTTGTGCATATCATCTACGCATAGACCTGGCTCATGATGCCACTGTTGGGGAACGTTGCATGGAAAACAAAAAAATTCTTCGCACACGAAAGATCTATCCATGGAGATGCATAGCTACGAGAGGAGGAGAGCATCTACATACCCTTGTAGATCACTAAACAGAAGCTTTATCAACGTGGTTGATGTAGTCGTACTCTTCGCGATCCGATCACGATCCAACCGATCTAGTGCCGAACGGACGACACCTCCGAGTTTAGCACACGTGCGGCTCGATGACGTCTCCTCCTTCTTGATCCAGCAAGCAGGAGAGGAGAAGTAGATGGGATCACAACCAACACGACGGCGTGGTGGCGATGGTGGTGGTGGAGCACTGACAGCGCTTCGCTAAGCGTCGCCGGGATGAGGCGGTGGAACTACGGAGTAACGGGAGAGAGAGGGGCGCCAAGGGCTTGGTGTGTCCTCTTGGAGCGCCCCCTCCCCTCTATATATAGGTGGAGGGCCGTGGAAAACAGCCTCTCCAAGCCCTAGGGCGCAGCTAAGGGGGACAGGACTTGCACTCCAAGTCCAATCCTATTCCTACAAGGACTCCTTCCTTTTTTGCCTTCCCTAGCCTCATGGGCTTTTGAGGACTTGGTGCGCCTAGCCCAATAAGGCCAGGGTGTCTCCCCGCAGCCCATGCTAGCCCTTGGGTCATGGTGGACCCACTTGTGGACTTCCGGACCCCTCCGGAATCATCCAGAACCTTCTGGAAGCTTCCCGATACAATACCGAAAAAACTGCACCTTTTTCCGGAACCCAAAATATGACTTCCCATATATAAATATTTACCTCTCAACCATTCCGAGACTCCTCGTGATGTCCGGGATCTCATCCGGGACTCCGAACAACATTTGGTTACCACTCATCAAATATCCCAATACTACTCTAGCGTCAACGAACGTTAAGCGTGCGACCCTGCGGGTTCGGGAATTATGTAGTCATGACCGAGACACCTCTCCGGTCAATAACCAATAGCGGACCTGGTTGCCCATATTGATTCCTACATATTCCACGAAGATCTTTTATCGGTTGAACCTTTATGACAACATACATAATTCCCTTTGTCTGTCGGTATGTTACTTGCCTGAGATTCGATCGTCGGTATCTCTATACGTAGTTCAATCTCATTACCGACAAGTCTCTTTACTCGTTTCGTAATACATCATCTTGCAACTAACTCCTTTGTCACTTTGCTTGCAGGCTTCTTGTGATGTGTATTACCGAGAGGGCCCAGAGATACCTCTCCGTCATACGGAGTGACAAATCCCAATCTCGATTCACGCCAACTGAACAAACACCTTCGGAGATACCTATAGAGGATCTTTATGATCACCCAGTTATGTTGAGACGTTTGATAGCACACAAGGTATTCCTCTGGTATCCGGGATTTGCATGATCTCATGGTCGAAGGAATATGTATTTGACATTAAGAAAGCAGTAGCAATAAACTGAACGACCAAATGCTATGCTAACGGATGGGTCTTGTCCATCACGTCATTCTCCTAATGATGTAATCCCATTATCAAATGACAACTCATGTCTATGGCTAGGAAACCTTAACCATCTTTGATCAACGAGCTAGACTAGTTGAGGCTCACTAGGGACACGGTATTTTTTTATGTATTCACACATGTATTTAGGTTTCTGGTCAATACAATTCTAGCATGAATAATAAACCTTTATGATGAATAAGGAAATATAATAATAACAACTTTATTATTGCCTCTAGGGCATATTTCCATCAATGTGGACATGTAAGGTTGGTCCGGGCTTCATCCCACAATACCACTGAATCAAAATAAGATGTTGGTGGTAAGCAGTATGACTATCACCGCCCACAACTCTTTGTGTTCTACTCGTGCATATCATCTACGCATAGACCTGGCTCGAATGCCACTGTTGGGAAACATCGCATGGAAAACAGAAAAATTTCTACGCACACGCAAGATCTATCCATGGAGATGCATTGCAACAAGGGGAGAGTGTGTCTATGTACCCTCGTAGACCGTAAGCGGAAGCGTTTAGTAATGCGGTTGATGTGGTCGAACTTCTTCACGATCCAACTGATCGAGTACTGAATGTACGGCACCTTCACGTTCAGCACACGTTTAGCTCAGTGGCGTCCTCATCTTCTTGATCTAGCAAGACGGCGAAGTAGTGGATGAGTTCTGGCAGCACGACGGCGTGGTGATGGTGGTGGTGATGCTATCTCCACAGGGCTTCGCCTAAGCACTACGAAAATATGACCGAGGGACGAAACTGTGGAGAGGGGCGCCGCACACGGCTAAGAGATTGTCGTCGTTACGTGTGGCGCCCCCTGCTACATATATATAGGTGGGGGAGAGGGGAGGCAGCCAGGAGGCACCCCAAGTGGGGCCGAATCCCACTTGGGCTCCTGCCCCTAGCCACCGCACCCCCCTTCCATGTTTGTGTGCCCCCCCCTTTCCTTTCTCTCACGAGGAGGGAAAGGTAGGAGGGGTCAACCATCCCCCTTTCCTTCCACTAGGGCTGGCGGCCAGGGAGAGGGGCGCGCCAGCCCGCTTGTGGGCTGGTGTGTCCCTCCTCTTGGCCCATTAGGCCCATAGGCCTCCCGAGGGTGTCCGGAACCCCTTTCGGTGATACGATAACCACCCGGTGCACTCCGAAACTCTTCCGGTGTCTGAATAGTATCGTCATATATATCAATCTTTACCTCTGGACCATTCCGGAGCTCCTCGTCATGTCCGTGATCTCATCTAGGACTCCGAACAACATTCGGTCACCAAATCATATAACTCATATAACACTATATCGTCAACGAACGTTAAGCGTGTGGACCCTACGGGTTTGAGAACTATGTAGACATGGCCGAGACACCTCTCCTGTCACTAACCAATAGCGGAACCGGGATGCCCATATTGGTTCCTACATATTCTACGAAGATCTTTATCGGTCAAACCTTATGACAACATACGTAATTCCCTTTGTCTGTCGGTATGTTACTTGCCCGAGATTCGATCGTCGGTATCTTCATACCTAGTTCAATCTCGTTACCGGCAAGTCTCTTTACTCGTCCCATAATACATCATCTCATAACTAACTCCTTAGTCATTTGCTTGCAAGCTTATTATGATGTGTATTACCGAGGGGGCCCAGAGATACCTCTCAGATACTCGGAGTGACAAATCCCAATCTCGATCCATGCCAACTCAACAAACACCTTTGGAGATACCTGTAGAGCATATTTTGTAGGAGATATGCCCTAGAGGCAATAATAAATGTTATTGATTATCTCTCTATTCATAATTAGGTTTATGTTCCATGCTATAACTGCTATGGTTCTCGAGTCTGCAAATAAAACGAGGCTCGGAAGAAGACTCATATGCACGTGTGGAATAATAAACGGTAATATGTATTCCTAGTCTGGCCTCTAAGACTAGCTCAAGTATTGCATGATGGTTCTGTTTTCCTGATCATGGGCATGTCTATGCCAGCACTTTTGAGGGCACAGTGTTAGAAGAACATTTGTGTTGAATCGACCCGAATTGATGTTATGCTATGAGTTACATTCGTCACATATTAATGGTTAATAACATAGAGATGGTTAACGTTTGCATGATTCCTTAGACCATGAGAGTATCGAGTTTCTTCATGCTTGCTTCATGAACTTTGGGGTTTGTTAAACGTCATCCGTAAATGGGTGGCTATTACGGCGGCTTACGGGTTCATGGAAAAGTGTGTCAAGTAACTTGATAGCTCAAGATTGGGATTTGCTCCTCCGACGATGGAGAGATATCTCTGGGCCCTCTCGGTGTTACGGTATCCATCATCGTCTGGCCAGACACTTTGTGATTTGATCACAGGGATGCCGGAACACGGTAACGAGAAAAGAGAACAATACCGGTAACGAGGTAACTGGCATAGTGGACAAATTGTTGATCCACGGAAATGCCTACATGTCTAACCTCGGGTATTTGTAACATATCATGAAGCAACAGGAATAGCACACGGCAACTGGAGGTTCACTCGAATATTCATTCGTGTGGGTATAGGGGTCAATATGGGTGTCCACGGCTCCGATGTTGATCATTGATCGGAAGGTGTTCCGTGTCATGTCTATACTTCACCGAACCTATAGGGTCACACGCTTAAGGGTCATCTATCTGCTGAATACTAGACAGGGAGTCTGAGAGAAAATCACCGAAAAAGTTTCGGAGACAACGGAAGAGTTTCGGAGAGAGAACACTGAAAAAGTTTCGGTAAAACCGAAAAGTTGTTTCAGATAAAACCATTGATCCAAAAAGGTTTCGGCAAGCACCGGGAATGTTTTGGAGGTTGCCAGATTGGTCTGGTAATTTCTGGAATTTTTCTGGAGAAAAAACCGAAAAAATGTTTCGGAGCTGCCGGAGTTGTTTACCGGGTAAACAAAGATGGTTTTAAATTAAACCACCATACTGGAAATGTTCCAGAGCGTGTCTAGATAATTTTAGAGGGTGTCGGAAATGTTTTGGGACCTTCCGGAATTTTCAGAAGTAATTGTCGCGGAAAACATCTTGTCCCAGCGTGAGGGGACAAGATCCCACGATGCGTGGGGGCTGTTTTGGGGGCGCTCCCCTTGAGGGGGCAGCCCCTTGTGGCTGGACAAAGATGTTGGGGGGGCCCCCCATGGTGGGGGGCAGCCCCCACAAATGGTGGAGAGTGTTGGGAGGAAGGTGGGGCCCCATGGGGGAACACCATGGACAAGGGAACATGTTTTTCCCTTGTTTGGTGGGAACATGTTCTCCTTGTTTTGTGGGAACATGTTTTCCCCATGTTTAGTGGGCTGAATTTTCAGCCCCCTCCACCCCTTCCACCACTATATAAGGAGGAGGAGAGGTGCTCTCCAACTCCACTCCAACTCTCTCACACAAGCCATGCATGATCTGGCATTCTCTCTCCCTCCCACGAAATAGTTTCGTAGTGCCGAAAGGCTGTCTGGGTTCCGGTGGGAACTAGTTCTGGACGGCGAAGCCCTGCCGGATAGATGGCACCGTATGTGTGCAACCCCGTAGAGAGGTCGTAGTTTCGTCCTTTTTCCCGAGGGGCTGTTCGAGTGTCCTCCCGAAGGGCTGTCCGAGTGACGGTCCGAGTTCTGTGAGTCCTCCCGAAGGGCTGTCCACGACATTGTCCGGGGGACTGTCCGACCGCCTCCCGGAGGGCTGTCCGAGTGGCGGATGAGGGAGTACATCCTCGCGGTTGGGAGGTTGTAAATCCTAGCTGCGGGGATCTGCACCGACGATCGTCATCGACTCTACTTCCGCTGCGCTACGAGTCGGTAACGAAAATGATCAAACCTTGTATGCAGTCTCCATAGTGGTCCTGGGCTGGTGCGTAGGTCGGAAATTTTTTGTTTTCTACTGCGTTACCCAACAGTGGCATCATGAGCCGTGCTATGCGTAGATGCAGGTTGCGATCTAGAATACATAGTGATGTATGGGTGTTGCACAATATAATTAGGTAGTAGATGAGTTCTATTACTGAAAATTATTTGTGCGGGTAGCAGATGAAATCTGTTACCCGATGTTCTTGTTGCTTCCCTGGAATTTGCATATTTCTGATCTTGATAACAGTATGGTGGAGTTTCAAGGTTCTGGCAATCCGCGATCCTGATTGATCAATGAAGTGCTAACAGTTCATTGAATTCCACCGTAGTTAAAAAGAAAGATGAAATTTCGCAGACGAAAGGGCAATGCAGATATGATCTGCACGGGGGTCATGCGTATGACGAAGTTTAGTATGGGGTTCGAGATTTTATTATCTCGTGCTTCATACACCCCGCATTGTTAATCTAGCGACTTGGATTATCATACTTGATGATGGACGTTGGTAGCTTCGGTTTGTTTCGAAACCTTAGAAGCCACGTAAAACAAGTTTTTGCATGAACCGATTAGAGACGTCTAACTTGGTTTTGCAGGAGCGTTTGCATGTGCATATGATGTGGTATAGCAGTGCTCATAATAATTTGATTATGTATGAGATGTCTATATGATGTAAATTGATTAACATGACCTGCGTGTCATGATTTGGCATGATGGCTGGAGCCATATGATTGCACTTTAAATGACCTGCGTGTCAACCTTGTGTAATGCATTATTTTATTAGCTATAGAGATAGCAATATTATCTGGTGCATCGACAAGGTGGTGGCAATCTTCGCGAAGGTGAACACCGACGCGAATGCCGAAGACGAAGAAATGAAAGACTTCTCCGTCAGAAAGGGCTATACCATATCATGCTATTATGAATTGCCTGAGATGTTTATCCCTTATGATGCACCCTTCTTGATTGCGTGGTAGTCGCTTTTATTAGGGTGATCTCTCACAAAAATATCAAGTAGTTAGTGTTCTCCCAAGTGTAGCACCGTCACGGCACCTAACTTTTCGGGGTGCGCCATGTCCACATGGGTACGAATGATTTGAGAAGTGTGAGGCGGGTGAGGTCAGACCTCGCAGCGAGATCACTTGGTTGTCTTGACGTTCTGGCTTGATCGTCCTGAGCTCGGAACACGCCCATCGAAAGATGAACAGGAGTCACATAGAGATGTGATCGGCATGTTTGCCCACCGATTGAAATTCTCGTCATCAGTGATGTCCACATCAATGGCGTGGGATTGAAATGCGGATCTTGAATCACTCACAATCAATTATGAGAGATATTGATTTGAGTGGGAGCGCACTGTAGAATTAATTCTTTTAATTCTCAGTGCAATTAATTTTGAACACTGTCTAAGTGTTATTTGCATAATAGTTGTAGAATAATGGCTCGCGTTTCCACCTTCCCTATTAAATTTGAATAGCTGTTAAATATCTGGTTAAATCTTTACGGTTGGTAACGTAATGTGAGAATTGTCCTCAAGAGTGCCGAGAAGGACTTTGTCCTATCGCATACTTTGGTATTCTCTCGCTTATGCTATGGATCATGTGACTCTCGTCCTTCGATCCAAAAGCTAGAATTCCGTTTCAGTCAAGTGCAATATGTTTGCTTCCATGAGACCCAAACTTCAAAAGTTTGGATAGTTATGTGATATTCATGGAATCTGAAAATCATTTTCGGTGACAGACAAAGGCTAAAAGATATGAGATATCCAAAGCAATGTTTGTTTGCAAACTATTAGTAAAGGAGTTTACTATGCATTAGACTGATAGGAAAGGGGTCCAGGAGAACGCCTGTCATATGATGAAAGGTGAATAAAACAACAACTTAAAGAGAAAGGAAGTGTCCGAAGGGTGTTAGTGAAACTTTCACGCCTAGGAAGTCCGGGGCTAACGCCACTCTTAAGTTGGGTGCTTCTTCTGAGAGTAGGAGAAATACTAAAAGTTAAACTATTAGAAGTATAAAGGCAGAAAGAAAGAAGACTGGAATATCCAGCTCATGTATGAATGTCATACGAGTTTTTGATGTATAGAAGGCTGGTCAAAGATATAGTCCTTGGGAATTATGATTAACTTGTTAATCACTGATTCTTGGGTATTGTGAGTTAAATCACAAAGATACCCGCTCGATAGCATTCTGTTGCAACTCGATGTAAGAACTACTATGGCCTGAAAGACTAGCCAGCAATGAGGTTTTGATACACGCTGGAAACATAGTAATAGTTACTATATCTTCCATCGGTGTATTACCTATGTATTTACTTTCATAATTCATTTTAGAGTTTCACACTCTAGCCCTTTGCATAAGGTATCTTGCAAGAAGGTTGTTCATAAGAGAACTTTTGATGTTCGGTGTTATGAATAACATAAGGGCCATACTTTCTTTATGAATGAGACGTATGTTATGAATATTGATATTAATACATTACCTCTGGGTTTACTTTCATAATTCATTTTAGAGTTTCATACACTCTAGCCCATTGCACAATGTTTGTTGCAAAAGAGTTGTTCATAAAAACAACAATTGTTGTTCAGTATTATGAATAACATGAAGGGCCATGCTTCCATCCAAGATGGGATGTATGTTATGAATATTGATGGTAATATGATACATCCATAACACTGACGCTAAATGTCGCAAGACTAAAAGAATACCACACAAGTGTGACACTACATTTGGTCACATTGGAGAAATCCGCATGGAAAATTCCATTATGATGGATTTTGAATTCGTTTGATTTTGAATCATCTGACACTTGCAAATTTCCTCCGAAAAGTGAAGTGACTGAAATACCGTTCACAGGCCATAAGGAATGAATAACAAACTTATTGGTGATCATACATTTGATGTGTGTAGTCCGATAAATGTTGCAAGTAGTGGAATTATCTATCTTCAGAAATGACTCAAGTAGATATATGGATATTTACTTGATGAGACGTAAGTCTGAATCTTTTGAAATCATTCGAAAGGTTTTCAAAAATGAAGTAGAAGTTATTGTAACAAGAAAATTATGTTTCTACAATTCGATTGCAGAAAGGAATATTTGAGTTACAAGTTTAGCGAATGTCTGATGAGTTGTGAAAGGGGTTTCATAACCTGCACCTCCCGGAACACCACTGCAAGTGGAAAGTCCGTGAAGATGTAATCGAACCATTCAAGACATGGTAAGATCAAAGATGACATAAATAAATTTGCCATTATTCCTTTTAAAGTGATGCTTTAGAGACTGCGGCTTTTACACTGAAAAGAGCTCCATCGGGTCTGTTGAAATGACGCCATGGTATGGTACGCCCAACCATGTTATATCTTTTCTTAACATTTGGAATATGGGGCTTGTGTAAAAGGTTACAAACCTATTCCAAATCAGACAAGTGCTACTTTGTAGGTTATCCCAAGCAATTGGGTATTCCTCCCTCACTATATCAAGGCAAATAGGTTTGCCACAAAGGACGGTATGCTTTTTGAAGAAAATGGTTCTTTGAAAAAGGTGAGTGGGAGAATAGTGCAACTCGACGAGATAAACAGTATCTTCGCCATCAGATCAAAGGAAAGAGACCTTGGAAGTAATTCTGGAGTTTCCTACTACGACTGATACGGAAGTCTCTACAATAAAATGTATGGACTTCGGTCGAACTTGCAGCTGAACCACGTAAGCAAGGCTCGTGCAAACCTCTCAGGTGCGCAAACGAGATATTGTTGTTAGACAACAGTATACCTACGATACACAAGGAAGCATTGATGGGCCCTAACTCCGGAATTGGCTAAATGCCAATACAATCCGAGATAGTTTCCATATAAGTGGTTCAAGATTAAAACCTTGATACACCTTTCGGAAGACTTAGAGTCTGACGAATATTTATGGAACTATAACTGATATGAATAAAAATGTTTTATCCATAAAGCTCGACTTGTTGCAATATACAAGTTCAAGGAGTTGACTACAATGAGGTTGCTTCATCGTAGCGATGCTTAAAATCGGTTCGGGTTGAACTAGCAATTAATACATATTTCATATCATGAGATATAAAACAATGGATGACAAAAGGATTTCCATCTGATGGAAATGAAACCAAGGACCTGCATGTGTTACAGTCCAAGGTATTTTGTCAATCCAGAGGATGCTAGAAAGGGTGCAAACTTCAGAGTTCCAGCGATGGACAGAAGAGAGCAAAGTGGAGTTGGAATCTTTGTGTTTTGATGAAATGGTCAAAGGAGTTTTGACTTCATCAATGGATAATGAAGATGCTTGTAATTCAAGAAAGTAAGTGGGAGCCTAATAACATTTCTAAAAACCTTGTGTGCTTGACACATTGTTAATTGGAAATAAAATTCTTGACACGAATTAGGACTTCATTTGAAAATAGTTTTTCGATGAAGTGCTTGGGCTAAATAGCCTTAATATTAGGCATGATGATCTATGAAGATAGATTTACCTAATGGGGCTAAGCAATAAATACATATTGACAAGATGCTAAAACTTTTTAGCATTTAAAACGCCAAGGAGTGATTCTTGCCGAAGTCACATGGAAAGAGTTTTTTCAAGACTCGGTGTCCCAAAAACACTGATGAGCAAAATACATGATGGGGATTCCACACACTCTTGTGTTTGGATTAATCATGTATTCCATGGTATGTATAACAACCAGATATGTCCAATACTCCCAAAGTTGTTGCGAGTATAGATACCAAAGTGATCAAAAGTATTGATCAAGGGACAACAGTGAAAAAGGGTCATTGAGTACTATAGTAGCACTGATGACAAGTTTTCTCGCAAGTAGAGATCATGAAGAGTTCGTTGTAAAAGGTTACATTGATACAGTCTTCATCATTTCTCCATGCGATTTTTGATTTAAATTGACGGTTTTGTGTAACACACAATATGGTGGCACAGTTAGTTGGAATTTGTTCAAACAAGTTACTGTGGCGAATTCTATAACAGAGGCAAAGTATGTTGCCGCTTTTAAAGCGACAAAGAAGATGTTGAATCATATAGTTCATTCATGAACTTAGTATGGTTCCAAGATGGCTTTTGTCAATGGGACACTACTGCAAGTAGTTGCTCCATAACTCAGTCTGAGGAATCCAGGTTCGACCTGTGATTCGCATACATACCAAGCCAAGTCCACACAAAATATGACTTTTGTGAAAGCGTGAAAACGCGAGGATATGCAAAGATACACACGGAGCTGAAGTCGTCAGATCCGTTGAACATTCAGGCTATACCACAAGCGAAGCATATTTACACCGGTGTGCCACAGGTGTAAAGTGCATTAGCATTAACTAGATTATTGACTCTAGTGCAAGTGGGAGTCTGTAGGAGATATGCCCTAGAGGCAATAATAAATGTTATTGATTATCTCTCTGTTCATAATTAGGTTTATGTTCCATGCTATAACTGCTATGGTTCTCGAGTCTGCAAATAAAACGAGGCTCGGAGGAAGACTCATATGCACGTGTGGAATAATAAACGGTAATATGTATTCCTAGTCTGGCCTCTAAGACTAGCTCAAGTATTGCATGATGGTTCTGTTTTCCTGATCATGGGCATGTCTATGCCAGCAATTTTGAGGGCACAGTGTTAGAAGAACATTTGTGTTGAATCGACCCGAATTGATGTTATGCTATGAGTTACATTCGTCACATATTAATGGTTAATAACACAGAGATGGTTAACGTTTGCATGATTCCTTAGACCATGAGAGTATCGAGTTTCTTCATGCTTGCTTCATGAACTTTGGGGTTTGTTAAACGTCATCCGTAAATGGGTGGCTATTACGGCGGCTTACGGGTTCATGGAAAAGTGTGTCAAGTAACTTGATAGCTCAAGATTGGGATTTGCTCCTCCGACGATGGAGAGATATCTCTGGGCCCTCTCGGTGTTACGGTATCCATCATCGTCTGGCCAGACACTTTGTGATTTGATCACAGGGATGCCGGAACACGGTAACGAGAAAAGAGAACAATACCGGTAATGAGGTAACTGGCATAGTGGACAAATTGTTGATCCACGGAAATGCCTACATGTCTAACCTCGGGTATTTGTAACATATCATGAAGCAACAGGAATAGCACACGGCAACTGGAGGTTCACTCGAATATTCATTCGTGTGGGTATAGGGGTCAATATGGGTGTCCACGGCTCCGATGTTGATCATTGATCGGAAGGTGTTCCGTGTCATGTCTATACTTCACCGAACCTATAGGGTCACATGCTTAAGGGTCATCTATCTACTGAATACTAGACAGGGAGTCTGAGAGAAAATCACCGAAAAAGTTTCGGAGACAACGGAAGAGTTTCGGAGAGAGAACACTGAAAAAGTTTCGGTAAAACCAAAAAGTTGTTTCAGATAAAACCATTGATCCAAAAAGGTTTCGGCAAGCACCGGGAATGTTTTGGAGGTTGCCAGATTGGTCTGGTAATTTCTGGAATTTTTCTGGAGAAAAAACCGAAAAAATGTTTCGGAGCTGCCGGAGTTGTTTACCGGGTAAACAAAGATGGTTTTAAATTAAACCACCATACTGGAAATGTTCCAGAGCATGTCTAGATAATTTTAGAGGGTGTCGGAAATGTTCTGGGACCTTCCGGAATTTTCAGAAGTAATTGTCGCGGAAAACATCTTGTCCCAGCGTGAGGGGACAAGATCCCACGATGCGTGGGGGCTGTTTTGGGGGCGCTCCCCTTGAGGGGGCAGCCCCTTGTGGCTGGACAAAGATGTTGGGGGGGCCCCCATGGTGGGGGGCAGCCCCCACAAATGGTGGAGAGTGTTGGGAGGAAGGTGGGGCCCCATGGGGGAACACCATGGACAAGGGAACATGTTTTTCCCTTGTTTGGTGGGAACATGTTCTCCTTGTTTTGTGGGAACATGTTTTCCCCATGTTTAGTGGGCTGAATTTTCAGCCCCCTCCACCCCTTCCACCACTATATAAGGAGGAGGAGAGGTGCTCTCCAACTCCACTCCAACTCTCTCACACAAGCCATGCATGATCTGGCATTCTCTCTCCCTCCCACGAAATAGTTTCGTAGTGCCGAAAGGCTGTCTGGGTTCCGGTGGGAACTAGTTCTGGACGGCGAAGCCCTGCCGGATAGATGGCACCGTATGTGTGCAACCCCGTAGAGAGGTCGTAGTTTCGTCCTTTTGCCCGAGGGGCTGTTCGAGTGTCCTCCCGAAGGGCTGTCCGAGTGACGGTCCGAGTTCTGTGAGTCCTCCCGAAGGGCTGTCCACAACATTGTCCGGGGGACTGTCCGACCGCCTCCCGGAGGGCTGTCTGAGTGGCGGATGAGGGAGTACATCCTCGCGGTTGGGAGGTTGTAAATCCTAGCTGCGGGGATCTGCACCGACGATCGTCATCGACTCTACTTCCGCTGCGCTACGAGTCGGTAACGAAAATGATCAAACCTTGTATGCAGTCTCCATAGTGGTCCTGGGCTGGTGCGTAGGTCGGAAATTTTTTGTTTTCTACTGCGTTACCCAACAGTGGCATCATGAGCCGTGCTATGCGTAGATGCAGGTTGCGATCTAGAATACATAGTGATGTATGGGTGTTGCACAATATAATTAGGTAGTAGATGAGTTCTATTACTGAAAATTATTTGTGCGGGTAGCAGATGAAATCTGTTACCCGATGTTCTTGTTGCTTCCCTGGAATTTGCATATTTCTGATCTTGATAACAGTATGGTGGAGTTTCAAGGTTCTGGCAATCCGCGATCCTGATTGATCAACGAAGTGCTAACAGTTCATTGAATTCCACCGTAGTTAAAAAGAAAGATGAAATTTCGCAGACGAAAGGGCAATGCAGATATGATCTGCACGGGGGTCATGCGTATGACGAAGTTTAGTATGGGGTTCGAGATTTTATTATCTCGTGCTTCATACACCCCGCATTGTTAATCTAGCGACTTGGATTATCATACTTGATGATGGACGTTGGTAGCTTCGGTTTGTTTCGAGACCTTAGAAGCCACGTAAAACAAGTTTTTGCATGAACCGATTAGAGACGTCTAACTTGGTTTTGCAGGAGGGTTTGCATGTGCATATGATGTGGTATAGCAGTGCTCATAATAATTTGATTATGTATGAGATGTCTATATGATGTAAATTGATTAACATGACCTGCGTGTCATGATTTGGCATGATGGCTGGAGCCATATGATTGCACTTTAAATGACCTGCGTGTCAACCTTGTGTAATGCATTATTTTATTAGCTATAGAGATAGCAATATTATCTGGTGCATCGACAAGGTGGTGGCAATCTTCGCGAAGGTGAACACCGACGCGAATGCCGAAGACGAAGAAATGAAAGACTTCTCCGTCAGAAAGGGCTATACCATATCATGCTATTATGAATTGCCTGAGATGTTTATCCCTTATGATGCACCCTTCTTGATTGCGCGGTAGTCGCTTTTATTAGGGTGATCTCTCACAAAAATATCAAGTAGTTAGTGTTCTCCCAAGTGTAGCACCGTCACGGCACCTAACTTTTCGGGGTGCGCCATGTCCACATGGGTACGAATGATTTGGGAAGTGTGAGGCGGGTGATGTCAGACCTCGCAGCGAGATCACTTGGTTGTCTTGACGTTCTGGCTTGATCGTCCTGAGCTCGGAACACGCCCATCGAAAGATGAACAGGAGTCACATAGAGATGTGATCGGCATGTTTGCCCACCGATTGAAATTCTCGTCATCAGTGATGTCCACATCAATGGCGTGGGATTGAAATGCGGATCTTGAATCACTCACAATCAATTATGAGAGATATTGATTTGAGTGGGAGCGCACTGTAGAATTAATTCTTTTAATTCTCAGTGCAATTAATTTTGAACACTGTCTAAGTGTTATTTGCATAATAGTTGTAGAATAATGGCTCGCGTTTCCACCTTCCCTATTAAATTTGAATAGCTGTTAAATATCTGGTTAAATCTTTACGGTTGGTAACGTAATGTGAGAATTGTCCTCAAGAGTGCCGAGAAGGACTTTGTCCTATCGCATACTTTGGTATTCTCTCGCTTATGCTATGGATCATGTGACTCTCGTCCTTCGATCCAAAAGCTAGAATTCCGTTTCAGTCAAGTGCAATATGTTTGCTTCCATGAGACCCAAACTTCAAAAGTTTGGATAGTTATGTGATATTCATGGAATCTGAAAATCATTTTCGGTGACAGACAAAGGCTAAAAGATATGAGATATCCAAAGCAATGTTTGTTTGCAAACTATTAGTAAAGGAGTTTACTATGCATTAGACTGATAGGAAAGGGGTCCAGGAGAACGCCTGTCATATGATGAAAGGTGAATAAAACAACAACTTCAAGAGAAAGGAAGTGTCCGAAGGGTGTTAGTGAAACTTTCACGCCTAGGAAGTCCGGGGCTAACGCCACTCTTAAGTTGGGTGCTTCTTCTGAGAGTAGGAGAAATACTAAAAGTTAAACTATTAGAAGTATAAAGGCAGAAAGAAAGAAGACTGGAATATCCAGCTCATGTATGAATGTCATACGAGTTTTTGATGTATAGAAGGCTGGTCAAAGATATAGTCCTTGGGAATTATGATTAACTTGTTAATCACTGATTCTTGGGTATTGTGAGTTAAATCACAAAGATACCCGCTCGATAGCATTCTGTTGCAACTCGATGTAAGAACTACTATGGCCTGAAAGACTAGCCAGCAATGAGGTTTTGATACACGCTGGAAACATAGTAATAGTTACTATATCTTCCATCGGTGTATTACCTATGTATTTACTTTCATAATTCATTTTAGAGTTTCACACTCTAGCCCTTTGCATAAGGTATCTTGCAAGAAGGTTGTTCATAAGAGAACTTTTGATGTTCGGTGTTATGAATAACATAAGGGCCATACTTTCATTATGAATGAGACGTATGTTATGAATATTGATATTAATACATTACCTCTGGGTTTACTTTCATAATTCATTTTAAAGTTTCATACACTCTAGCCCATTGCACAATGTTTGTTGCAAAAGAGTTGTTCATAAAAACAACAATTGTTGTTCAGTATTATGAATAACATGAAGGGCCATGCTTCCATCCAAGATGGGATGTATGTTATGAATATTGATGGTAATATGATACATCCATAACACTGACGCTAAATGTCGCAAGACTAAAAGAATACCACACAAGTGTGACACTACATTTGGTCACATTGGAGAAATCCGCATGGAAAATTCCATTATGATGGATTTTGAAGTCGTTTGATTTTGAATCATCTGACACTTGCAAATTTCCTCCGAAAAGTGAAGTGACTGAAATACCGTTCACAGGCCATAAGGAACGAATAACAAACTTATTGGTGATCATACATTTGATGTGTGTAGTCCGATAAATGTTGCAAGTAGTGGAATTATCTATCTTCAGAAATGACTCAAGTAGATATATGGATATTTACTTGATGAGACGTAAGTCTGAATCTTTTGAAATCATTCGAAAGGTTTTCAAAAATGAAGTAGAAGTTATTGTAACAAGAAAATTATGTTTCTACAATTCGATTGCAGAAAGGAATATTTGAGTTACAAGTTTAGCGAATGTCTGATGAGTTGTGAAAGGGGTTTCATAACCTGCACCTCCCGGAACACCACTGCAAGTGGAAAGTCCGTGAAGATGTAATCGAACCAGTCAAGACATGGTAAGATCAAAGATGACATAAATAAATTTGCCATTATTCCTTTTAAAGTGATGCTTTAGAGACTGCGGCTTTTACACTGAAAAGAGCTCCATCGGGTCTGTTGAAATGACGCCATGGTATGGTACGCCCAACCATGTTATATCTTTTCTTAACATTTGGAATATGGGGCTTGTGTAAAAGGTTACAAACCTATTCCAAATCAGACAAGTGCTACTTTGTAGGTTATCCCAAGCAATTGGGTATTCCTCCCTCACTATACCAAGGCAAATAGGTTTGCCACAAAGGACGGTATGCTTTTTGAAGAAAATGGTTCTTTGAAAAAGGTGAGTGGGATAATAGTGCAACTCGACGAGATAAACAGTATCTTCGCCATCAGATCAAAGGAAAGAGACCTTGGAAGTAATTCTGGAGTTTCCTACTACGACTGATACGGAAGTCTCTACAATAAAATGTATGGATTTCGGTCGAACTTGCAGCTGAACCACGTAAGCAAGGCTCGTGCAAACCTCTCAGGTGCGCAAACGAGATATTGTTGTTAGACAACAGTATACCTACGATACACAAGGAAGCATTGATGGGCCCTAACTCCGGAATTGGCTAAATGCCAATACAATCCGAGATAGTTTCCATATAAGTGATTCAAGATTAAAACCTTGATACACCTTTCGGAAGACTTAGAGTCTGACGAATATTTATGGAACTATAACTGATATGAATAAAAATGTTTTATCCATAAAGCTCGACTTGTTGCAATATACAAGTTCAAGGAGTTGACTACAATGAGGTTGCTTCATCGTAGCGATGCTTAAAATCGGTTCGGGTTGAACTAGCAATTAATACATATTTCATATCATGAGATATAAAACAATGGATGACAAAAGGATTTCCATCTGATGGAAATGAAACCAAGGACCTGCATGTGTTACAGTCCAAGGTATTTTGTCAATCCAGAGGATGCTAGAAAGGGTGCAAACTTCAGAGTTCCAGCGATGGACAGAAGAGAGCAAAGTGGAGTTGGAATCTTTGTGTTTTGATGAAATGGTCAAAGGAGTTTTGACTTCATCAATGGATAATGAAGATGCTTGTAATTCAAGAAAGTAAGTGGGAGCCTAATAACATTTCTAAAAACCTTGTGTGCTTGACACATTGTTAATTGGAAATAAAATTCTTGACACGAATTAGGACTTCATTTGAAAATAGTTTTTCGATGAAGTGCTTGGGCTAAATAGCCTTAATATTAGGCATGATGATCTATGAAGATAGATTTACCTAATGGGGCTAAGCAATAAATACATATTGACAAGATGCTAAAACTTTTTAGCATTTAAAACGCCAAGGAGTGATTCTTGCCGAAGTCACATGGAAAGAGTTTTTTCAAGACTCGGTGTCCCAAAAACACTGATGAGCAAAATACATGATGGGGATTCCACACACTCTTGTGTTTGGATTAATCATGTATTCCATGGTATGTATAACAACCAGATATGTCCAATACTCCCAAAGTTGTTGCGAGTATAGATACCAAAGTGATCAAAAGTATTGATCAAGGGACAACAGTGAAAAAGGGTCATTGAGTACTATAGTAGCACTGATGACAAGTTTTCTCGCAAGTAGAGATCATGAAGAGTTCGTTGTAAAAGGTTACATTGATACAGTCTTCATCATTTCTCCATGCGATTTTTGATTTAAATTGACGGTTTTGTGTAACACACAATATGGTGGCACAGTTAGTTGGAATTTGTTCAAACAAGTTACTGTGGCGAATTCTATAACAGAGGCAAAGTATGTTGCCGCTTTTAAAGCGACAAAGAAGATGTTGAATCATATAGTTCATTCATGAACTTAGTATGGTTCCAAGATGGCTTTTGTCAATGGGACACTACTGCAAGTAGTTGCTCCATAACTCAGTCTGAGGAATCCAGGTTCGACCTGTGATTCGCATACATACCAAGCCAAGTCCACACAAAATATGACTTTTGTGAAAGCGTGAAAACGCGAGGATATGCAAAGATACACACGGAGCTGAAGTCGTCAGATCCGTTGAACATTCAGGCTATACCACAAGCGAAGCATATTTACACCGGTGTGCCACAGGTGTAAAGTGCATTAGCATTAACTAGATTATTGACTCTAGTGCAAGTGGGAGTCTGTAGGAGATATGCCCTAGAGGCAATAATAAATGTTATTGATTATCTCTCTGTTCATAATTAGGTTTATGTTCCATGCTATAACTGCTATGGTTCTCGAGTCTGCAAATAAAACGAGGCTCGGAGGAAGACTCATATGCACGTGTGGAATAATAAACGGTAATATGTATTCCTAGTCTGGCCTCTAAGACTAGCTCAAGTATTGCATGATGGTTCTGTTTTCCTGATCATGGGCATGTCTATGCCAGCAATTTTGAGGGCACAGTGTTAGAAGAACATTTGTGTTGAATCGACCCGAATTGATGTTATGCTATGAGTTACATTCGTCACATATTAATGGTTAATAACACAGAGATGGTTAACGTTTGCATGATTCCTTAGACCATGAGAGTATCGAGTTTCTTCATGCTTGCTTCATGAACTTTGGGGTTTGTTAAACGTCATCCGTAAATGGGTGGCTATTACGGCGGCTTACGGGTTCATGGAAAAGTGTGTCAAGTAACTTGATAGCTCAAGATTGGGATTTGCTCCTCCGACGATGGAGAGATATCTCTGGGCCCTCTCGGTGTTACGGTATCCATCATCGTCTGGCCAGACACTTTGTGATTTGATCACAGGGATGCCGGAACACGGTAACGAGAAAAGAGAACAATACCGGTAACGAGGTAACTGGCATAGTGGACAAATTGTTGATCCACGGAAATGCCTACATGTCTAACCTCGGGTATTTGTAACATATCATGAAGCAACAGGAATAGCACACGGCAACTGGAGGTTCACTCGAATATTCATTCGTGTGGGTATAGGGGTCAATATGGGTGTCCACGGCTCCGATGTTGATCATTGATCGGAAGGTGTTCCGTGTCATGTTTATACTTCACCGAACCTATAGGGTCACACGCTTAAGGGTCATCTATCTGCTGAATACTAGACAGGGAGTCTGAGAGAAAATCACCAAAAAAGTTTCGGAGACAACGGAAGAGTTTCGGAGAGAGAACACTGAAAAAGTTTCGGTAAAACCAAAAAGGTGTTTCAGATAAAACCATTGATCCAAAAAGGTTTCGGTAAGCACCGGGAATGTTTTGGAGGTTGCCAGATTGGTCTGGTAATTTCTGGAATTTTTCTGGAGAAAAAACCGAAAAAATGTTTCGGAGCTGCCGGAGTTGTTTACCGGGTAAACAAAGATGGTTTTAAATTAAACCACCAGACTGGAAATGTTCCAGAGCGTGTCTAGATAATTTTAGAGGGTGTCGGAAATGTTCTGGGACCTTCCGGAATTTTCAGAAGTAATTGTCGCGGAAAACATCTTGTCCCAGCGTGAGGGGACAAGATCCCACGATGCGTGGGGGCTGTTTTGGGGGCGCTCCCCTTGAGGGGGCAGCCCCTTGTGGCTGGACAAAGATGTTGGGGGGGCCCCCCATGGTGGGGGGCAGCCCCCACAAATGGTGGAGAGTGTTGGGAGGAAGGTGGGGCCCCATGGGGGAACACCATGGACAAGGGAACATGTTTTTCCCTTGTTTGGTGGGAACATGTTCTCCTTGTTTTGTGGGAACATGTTTTCCCCATGTTTAGTGGGCTGAATTTTCAGCCCCCTCCACCCCTTCCACCACTATATAAGGAGGAGGAGAGGTGCTCTCCAACTCCACTCCAACTCTCTCACACAAGCCATGCATGATCTGGCATTCTCTCTCCCTCCCACGAAATAGTTTCGTAGTGCCGAAAGGCTGTCTGGGTTCCGGTGGGAACTAGTTCTGGACGGCGAAGCCCTGCCGGATAGATGGCACCGTATGTGTGCAACCCCGTAGAGAGGTCGTAGTTTCGTCCTTTTGCCCGAGGGGCTGTTCGAGTGTCCTCCCGAAGGGCTGTCCGAGTGACGGTCCGAGTTCTGTGAGTCCTCCCGAAGGGCTGTCCACGACATTGTCCGGGGGACTGTCCGACCGCCTCCCGGAGGGCTGTCCGAGTGGCGGATGAGGGAGTACATCCTCACGGTTGGGAGGTTGTAAATCCTAGCTGCGGGGATCTGCACCGACGATCGTCATCGCCTCTACTTCCGCTGCGCTACGAGTCGGTAACGAAAATGATCAAACCTTGTATGCAGTCTCCATAGTGGTCCTGGGCTGGTGCGTAGGTCGGAAATTTTTTGTTTTCTACTGCGTTACCCAACATCTTTATGATCACCCAGTTACGTTGTGACGTTTGATAGCACACAAGGTATTCCTTCGGTGTCCGGGAGTTGCATGATCTCATGGTCGAAGGAGAACATGTATTTGACATTCAAGAAAGAAGTAGCAATAAACTGAACGATCATATGCTAAGCTAACGGATGGGTCTTGTCCATCACATCATTCTCTTAATGATGTGATCCCATTATCAAATGATAACATATGTCCATGGTTAGGAAACCTTAACCATCTTTGATCAACGAGCTAGTCTACACTAGTGCAGAATCAGGCTTTAGTCCCGGTTCGTAAGGGCCCTTAGTCCCGGTTCACGAACTAGGACTAAATGGTGGGGACTAAAGGCCCCCCCTTTAGTCCCGGTTTGTCACGGCCCAGGACCAAAGGCCCACCACATGGCACGAGCCCGCGTCGGGGGCTGGGGGACCTTTAGTCCCGGTTGGTGACACTAACCGGGACTAGAGGTTTAGGGGTTTAGGGTTTTAGGATTTATGAATTATGGTTTATTTTCCCTTTTCATTTTGTGTTTTCCATTTAATTGTTTTTCATTTCAAACATATTTTACGCTACTGCAGTCGTCAAGTGCCACTGCTACCACACACTGTACACGTCATATATAATAGAATTTCTCGTATGACCAATCATATATCATACAATTTCTCGTACGACCATTCATACACACACATATATATATATATACAATTTGGTATATACAATTTATCCTACAATTTGCAGATCATTACATGCAGGCATTAGGTGTAATGGTATTCTCCTTCGGGATCTATGACCTGGTCAAGCGAAAATCCCGCCAGTTCCTCTTGAAGTGCTCGTATGCGATCCTTTGGTAGGAGCTCATCCCGCATCTCCGACATCTTTAAAGAGAGATCAATATGAATATATTACTTTTGTGTATATATATTAGATAATGATATAATTTTTTTGAATAGTATTCTGGCAAACGTACCAAAAGTTGTCTTGCAGATTTGGTCCTTTCGGACGTCATAATGCGAATGTTCTCGCAAACGTAGTATGCACATAAATTATTCCCCGACGCCTGCCTCATACACTTTACGAGAATATAATTCAATCAGATAATAATTAATCAAGCATGATAATGGTATTGAAAATAGAATTAAAAAGATGCGCGGACGTAGCTAGTACTACTTAATTACCTTGGGTCGCACCCATGTCAGCTCTTGTTTCCATGGGCCTTGAACCTGTTTGATGAACTTTTGCCAAACCCTGCCCGCCGGCAAAGAAAATAAATAAAGGAGTTTAATTAGTTGATATCAGGAAATGAACTAAAGAGGCCGACATAGTGCGATAATGATTGAAATTACCTGTCGATCATCCCCTTCATGATTGAGTATTCTTTAGTATCTTTAAATAGTGATTCCAGTACATGAACTTTTCCCTCGTCAACTTCAATGATTAACAGGATCCAGTGGAAACTGCATGCGCACATGTTTGTATAATTAAGTGGGCATGTGCATAACTCATCAACTACACTGATTAACATCTAGTAAGCAAAAACAAATTTTGTAGTACAAGACAGTAACACTCACCCGAAGTTGTAAGGAAGTAGTATTTCTGGTTGGGTATTTAGTCACTTCAAAAACTGTAGCAAGCTTCTCTCTGTGTCTTTTTTGTGACGTGACCATGTCTCTTCATTAACGGTATTTGGGTCAATGAACCCAATGCCATAGCGTCCGTCTCTTTTCATTTCATACATCTTCATTCTGCATAATACCACAGAAAAGAATATAGTGAGGATAATTACAGGCAATGAACGAGCACAGCTAGAGACTTAAATTACAGAAAGAAATTACTTACAGACAATAGCAACTGACGAGAGATTTGTCGAGTGCGTCTTGATTGAATAACTGAAACATTTCTTGAAACTCAACCAACAAATCTTTTGCATGGAAGTAATGCTCTACCTTGACTTTCACCATGAGGGCCTCTCACCCGCTCTTTACTTCTCTCAGGTATCACTCATGCAATCTGTGCATTATCGTTGATAGACGCGGGATCTCCTCAGGCTTGACTAGAGGTTGGCCTGGGACATATTTCCATGATAGTTCCTCCACTGCAAACCCGGGGAGAAACTCGATGCCTAGGAGTTGTTCAACAGTGACACCGGCCTCTTTAGCCTGCCTTCTATGATCATTGGTTATTACCAGATGATCGGCAGTACTCACATGTGATTGTACAATGAGCGGGGCGATCGATTGCATTGACTGTTCTTCCAGCTGGGGAACAGTTTTCCCGCATTTTTTACTACCTGCTTGGCTCAAGCTCGACTCCTTATATTTTTGTGGACGATATGACTTCTTAATAGAGCGCTCATAGTCTGAGTCCCTTCTCTTCACAACCGGTTGAGCCATATGAACAAAGTGCTGTATGACCTCCTCAGGTATTTTCTCCTTTGGTGGCGGGGGGTGGTTTCAGTGCAAAATGGGCCTTCACTTCGGCAGCCACTGTCTCATCGATTTCCTCGTCAGTCTTCTCGTAAGCCAACTTCTTTTTGGTAGGAGGAGAGGCTTTCTTGCTTGGTGATCTCTTCCACTTTGGAGAAGGCTGACGCGCCCGAGATCGATAGGGCGGACTTACACTGATGGGCTCCGTCTCGGGGTGGAGCGGTGGAGTCGGCTGACGTGGTGGCGGACTAGCGCCGCGCTCCTTCTCGGGGTTGGGCGGTGGAGTCGGCTGACGCGGTGGCGGACTAGCGCCGCGCTCCGTCCCGGGGTGGGGCGGTGGAGTCGGCTGATGCGGCAGACTTGGAGGAGGAGCCGGCTGATGCGGCGGACTTGGAGGAGGAGTCCGTGGCCTTGGAAAGACGATGCAATCCTTTCTCCATAGAATGATACGACGTATGGCCTCTCCCAGTGTGAGCTCCTCGTCACCTCCATGAATGTCAAGCTCTAGCTCGTTATATCCCGACATCACTCCATCCACCCGGACACGAGCATAGCTAGCTGGAATCGGATTGCCATGGAAGGTTGCTTCAGGGGGATTAGTTAAAGCATAGTCGTCCGCCACCTTCATGGATATGTTCTTCACTTTAATGTGTAGCTCACAAGGTGTCGCACGTTTGATATCATCCACGGGGTATCTAGCCAGCAGTGCATCATCGGTCAGGGTGGAACTCACACTGCTTCTCGACATAGATGGGACGGTGCTATCCAATGCTGGATATGCTTGTTGCTGCCGCTGCTGAGACGCCCTTTCCTGGCAAAGTGAGTCGATCTGCTCCTACTGCCACATGAAAGCGCGTTCCAACTCCGCATGCTTTGATTCTACCAGTTGAAGGCCGACTGCTTCCTCCTTCCTCTGCTCCTCCTCCAGCTTCCTCTTCTCCTCCTCCTGCTGCTTCTTTCTCGCACGGCTTCTATAAGTGGCGTTCCAATTCGCAAACCCCTCAAACCACGGAACAACGCCTTTGCCTCGTGTTCGTCCCGGGTGTTCAGGATTCTTCAGGGCGCGCGTAAGGTCATCGTTATCTCTCTCGAGCTTGAACGCCCCCGTTCAAGCCTATTCTATTGCAACAAGTAAAGCGTCGGAGGCTTCTTTAAGACTTGCCCGCTCCATAACCAGCCCTGTCTTTGGGTCCAACTTCCCCCCATGCGCATAAAACCAAGTCCTGCACCAGTCGGGTCAACTCAATGTAACTGGAGTGGCCCCTGCAGCAATCATCTTTTCCTCAGCTTGACCCCACTTAGGCCAGGTGACCTGGTAGCCACCTGGCCCCAGAGTATGGTGCCACTTCTTTTTCGCAGCATTAATCTTGTTTATTCTGGACCGTTCCTGAGCTGCTTCCGATTCCTTGAACTTCACGAAAGAGTCCCAGTGATCTCTTGCCTTCTCCAGTGCTCCCTTGAATGCTGGAGTCTTCTTTCCGTTTGCTTCGTACTTGGTGCATATTCTTTTCTTGTGGTTGCAGAATGCAACCGCCATCTTCTTAAGAGCACTCTTCCTTACTTTCTCCCGTTGTGCATCTATGAAATGATCTGGTAGGGTGAAATGTGACATGAGCGATTCCCAAAGCAGATCTTTTGCTCTTTCAGAGACAAAACTAACTCCTTGATCTCCCTTTGCTGGCTTATTCCATTCTTGAACGGAGATAGGGATTTGGTCCCTGACAATAACTCTGCATTGACGAGTAAATTTGTTCGCATTCTTCGTAGGAGCAACCGGTTCGCCATTTGGTTTGATGTCATCGATGTTGTACTTTACGCCAGCCTGCAACCTTTTGGCCGGGCCTCGTACTGCCCTGCTTGTAGAAGATTTGCTCGATCCAGAGGGCTAAAAGAAGAAAGATCGATTCGTTAATATATATATATACAAATCAATTAATACATGTAATGATCACCAGATGCCTTATATAAATATACCTCGCCGGTCTTCGTTATTTGAAGAACATTTTCTTCGTCATCATTGTTGGGGTCTTCATCTATTCGTTCGTCTTCATCAAATATACCCTCATCGGAATTGTTCAGATATTGCGAGCCGTCATCTTCAGGTTCATTGTCTGGGTTCGGGGAGCGTATGATGTCGGACATGGTCTCTTCTCCGTCTCTGCCAGTATCGTCCATAGCTTAACTAATCCAGAAGAAAGATAAAACAATTTAGTATGCAAATTAGAATGCGATCAATAATGAAAACTGAATCATAGTAGATAATATGCATTTCGAATAATATCACTCATACATCTCGAATAATCTAGATAATATGCATCATCGAATATAATCTCGAATACATCTTCTCAAATATTATCGAATAATATAATCTCGAATACATCGTCTCGAATATTATCGAATATAATCTCGAATACATCATCTCGAATATTATCGAATATAATCTCGAATACATCTCGAGTATTATCACTAATACATCTCGAATATTATCATATAACATGACTAACTAATACAGATCGAATATTATCGAAGAATCTAGTTCACTCATGGTTCCTGAGGCGCGGGCGGTGGACACCCAAAGAGAAGGAACCATCACAGGATCATAGCTCGGGTGAGATCCCTGAAGAACCTGCCAGGTATTGGAGAACCTGAAGTCCAACGCAACCATGTAGCGACAGATGTGCTCGTCCTCCTCCCTGACACGGCGAAGTACCACCTCCGCGGGGGCCGGCTGCCTCCGCACCGAAAGTGGCCCATGCGACCGCCACTAAAGAACCTCCGGGTCGACGACCGGAGCCCGGTTCTTCACCAAGCTGCGCGCCCCGGAAGGTAGTACCTCCCAGTGCCATCCCGGTGGTGCCAAGTCTCGGACATGGCGCCTCTCAAGCAGGTTGTCGCCACCGAGACAACAACGAGGATGCGGGCCGAGCATCGTTGACGTCGAGAACAAAGTCGTATGAAAATAAATTCCTATGCAATAATTATCCTTTTAATTATTATGCAACTCATATTTAATAAACTACATATACATCAATACATCTAACATTATACATATATACATCAATACATCTAACATTCTACATATACATCTAACAATCATCATATACATACATACAAAAATTAGTTATGTGTTCATCTACATACAAAAAGTAGTTATATGTGTTCATCATATATATACATAAAAAAATTCATCATATATATACATACATACATAATAATTAAACTCGATCTACACACAAAAATTCCTACTCATTCTACATATACATCTAACATTCATCTACATACACATACATACAAAATTTCTACTCATCTACACACAAAAAAAGATGAACAAAAAATGAAAAAAAGATGGCCGGCCGGCCGGAGAGCTCACCGTGGGGAGGAGGGCGGGCGCGCGGCGTCGGGCTCAGGGAGGAGGCACGCGGGCGGCCGGCATTGGGGGCGGCGAAGACGATGGCGGGCGCGCGCGCGGCGGCGGCGGGCTCGTGAACGGAGGCGCGCGGGCGGCCGACGCTGGGGGCGGTGGCGACGAGGGCGGGCGCACGCGCGACGGCGTCGTGCTCGGGGAGGGAGGCGCGCGGGCGGCCGGCGTTGGGGGTGGCGACGACGAGGGCGGGCTCGGGGGCTACGGCGAGCTCCGATCTGGCAGCCTGACGGCGTGGAGGTTCGGCGTCGTCGGGGCAAACAGAGATGGTGTGTTTGGAATTTTTGCAAGTGCGCGCTTATATACGAAAGCCTTTAGTCCCAGTTGGTGGCTCCAACCACGACTAAAGGCCCCCCATTAGTCGCGGTTAGAGCTACCAACCAGGACTAAAGGTGAAATTCACCCAGGCCAAGCGGCGGGAAGCCCAGGCCTTTAGTCCCGGTTGGTGGCTCCTACCGTGACTAAAGGGGGGCCTTTAGTCCCAGTTGGAGCCACCAACCGTGACTAAAGGCATGTGCTCCCCACTAGTAGAAAAAGGGCCTTTAGTCCCGGTTCCAGAGGGCCTTTAGTCCCGGTTCTGGAACCGGGACTAAAGGGTCGGGACTAAAGGTCCCCCCTTTAGTCCCGGTTCTGTTACGAACCGGGACTAAAGGCCCTTCACGTGGCCGCTGGCTGGGCGGGGGCTGGAGGACCTTTAGTCCCGGTTGGTGTTACCAACCGAGACTAAAGGTGGAGCCTTTAGTCCCGGTTGGTAACAGTTACCAACAGGGACTAAAGGAATTTTTTTGAAAAAAAATTTCAAATTTTTTTTTTGAATTTTTTATATTTTTTTCCTATTTTCAAATCTTTGAATTATTTGACAATTTAATCTCTAATCGCCCCTCCTCACTGCTTCAGAATTTAATCTCTAATCAGCACTCATTCCAAATCGTCTAACTTCCCGGCCGGTCACCCATCCCCTCACTACTCCAGCCCGAGCACGCTTAACTTTCAGTTTCTATTCTCCCTAGTTTGCAAGTCTACACTTGTTGTTTTTCTGACAATAGTAAGCTATCAATCCTGTTAACCCTTAGGTCTTGATGTCACATGATTTAATTTTTTTAATTCCAAAAAATTATTAAAATAAACAACAATGATTAACAAACAACAATGATTAATTTAAAAACTAAAAAATATTAAAAAAAAGAAAAAAATTCAAAAAATCAAAATTCTCAAAAAAAAAAAAAAAATCCAAAATAATACAAAATGTTCAAAATAAAATAAGTAAAATAATTGAATTTCAATGAAAATAAAATAAGTAATATTATTTATTATTATTATGCCGTTTATTCATTTAATATGGCATAATTAATATCTTAAATCTGTAAATTGAAATTTGACAATAATATATCCATTATTATGCAGAAAATGTGACCATGATGTCACACGCTCACAAATACCGTTTGAGTTTGAAACTATTATTCTAAAAAACAATAATTATTTAGTAGTTTGACCACAGTTTGACCACATTTCATTTTTTTAACTTATATTAACTGAAGAATTTTTGTGTGTTCAATATGAACAATTCAAAGCCACATCCTCAAATTTCAATCATTTCTGACTTCATTTGCTATTTTTCATGCATTTAATGATTTTTTGAGCTAAATTAGCCCGAAATTGAAAAGCACTACAAATGAACTCTGAAAAGGTTGAAACTTGGCATGGTATCATCATTTCACCCAAATAGCTTGTGCTAAAAAGTTGAGAGGGTTATGGCAAAAACTGGATGCACTTTGTGTACAAACTAGACCATCTCTTTCGAAGTAACAGGGTTTCAGACGAAAACTCAGCTGTTACAAAGACATTTCATTTTTTTAATCTTATTTCAACTCCAGAATTTTTGTGTGTTCAATATGAACCATTCAAAGCCACATCCTTAAATTTCAACTTTTTGACTTTATTTGCTATTTTTTCATGCATTCAATTATTTTTTGAGCTAAATTATCCTGAAAACCCTAAACCCGGGACTTAAAACGTCTGAAACTCTATTCTAAACAGTAAACATTAAAGGATCAAATTCTAAAACATAACCCTAAACTTAGAAATCTAAACCCTAGCCCTAAACCCTTAAAACGTCTAAAACGTCCAAAAACTCTATTTTCCCTTTGGAATTTGGTGATTTTAAAAATTTGTCGAAACGGCAAACTTATTGTTTCATCGGACAAAACTTTTTTTTCTGCAAATTTTGATATATTATTTGTATTTTTCTGAATTACAATGATTTAGTTATGATTTTTCTAACATTAATGTGGTAAAGGGGTTTAGGGTTTAGGGCCCCCCCTTTAGTCCCGGTTGGTATCTCCAACCGGGACTAAAGATAGACTTTTAGTCCCGGTTGAAGACACCAACCGGGACTAAAGGGCTGGGAAAAAAAATTGAAATTTTTTTTTTTGAATTTTTTTTTTGAAAAAAAGAATTTAATTTTTTTTTGAAAAAAAGAATTTAATTTTTTTTTCAGTCCCGGTTGGTATCTCCAACCGGGACTAAAGGGGGTGGCATTTAGTGCCGGTTGGAGATACCAACCAGGACTAAAGGGGCTGGCACCGTTCGAGGCCGGTCGCAGACCCTTTAGTCCCGGTTGGTGTCTCCAACCGGGACTAAAGGTCCCGTTCGAACCGGGACTGATGCCTGGGCCTCACGAACCGGGACTAATGCCACCTTTGGTCCCGGTTCGTGAGTGAACCGGGATTAATGCCCTTATCCTACCTCAACCAAAGCCCTGTTTTCTACTAGTGCCCCTTGACGAATATTTAGTCCCACCTCGCTAGTTGAGAGGAGCTCGCAGCGGTTTATAAGCCCCGCCGCGGCTACCGTGTCGAGCTCCTCTCTAAGCAGGCCTTTGTGGGCCTACCGAACCTGTGCTGCCCTGTGGGGCCTATTGGGCTATGCGGGCCTGCATCCTGGCCCAACTAGTAGTTGGGTTTCTAGTCGTATGAAGGCCGTGGCAGCCCAGTAGGCGGGCATTTTTTTTATTTTTTTCCATTTTTTTACTTTATTTATTTTCTTTTGTTTCTACTTACAGCCAAATATTTAGAGTTTCTGAGTGAATATTTTTGCTTTAGGTCACAAAAATTATAAACTTTCTGTTAGTGCGAGTAGTTTTCAAATTTGAATAGTTTAAATTTGAATTATTTGAAATTTGTGTGAATCACTAGTTTATGAATAACTTTACTTTAAAAATAGATTTTTCGGTGATTATTTTTTTTGCTGTTTAATATTAGTGTGTTTTATCATTATATTCAATTTGGTAATTCTTAGATTATTTAAAAAAATAAAATGCCTTTCTAACAGATGAGTTTTTGTCCGAAACCCTGATACTTCGAAAGAGATTATCCATTTTGTACACGAAGTGCACTAGTTTTGGCCGTAACCCTCTCAACTTTTTAGCACATGCTATGTGGGTGAAATGATGATACCATGCCAACTTTCAGCCTTTTCAGAGTTCATTTGTAGTGCTTCTCAATTTCAGGATCATTTAGCTCAAAAAAATCAGTAAATGCATGAAAAATAGCAAATGAAGTCAGAAATGGTTGAAAATTGATGGCGTGGCTTTGAATGGTGCATACTGAACGCACAAAAAGTCTGGAGTTGAAATAAGTTAAAAAAAATGAAATGCCTTTGTAACAGATGTGTTTTCGTTCGAAACCCTGATACTTCGAAAGAGATTGTTCATTTTGTACACGAAGTGCATCCAGTTTTTGCCGTAACCCTCTCAACTTTTTAGCACATGCTATGTGGATGAAATGATGATACCATGCCAACTTTCAACCTTTTCAGAGTTCATTTGTAGTGCTTTTCAATTTCAGGGTCATTTAGCTCAAAAAATCAGTAAATGCATGAAAAATAGCAAATGAAGTCAGAAAGGGTTGAAAATTGATGACATGGCTTTGAATGGTGCATGCAGAGGCAACTGCCCAGAGGTCAATGTTGAGATCAATGGCCACCACTGCAACAAAGAATACTACCTAGCTGACCGTATATATCCTCAGTGGAGTACTCTTGTGAAGACAATCTCCAACCCTATAGGAGAGAAGAGGAAGAGATCTTCCAAAGCACAAGAGAGTGCTAGGAAGGATGTGTAGGGTGCCTTCGGTGTTCTTCAATATCGATGGGGAATTGTTCGGTATCCTACTAGAACTTGGAGCACCAAGAAGTTGGGAGATGATGACTGCTTGTGGGATCATGCACAACATGATCGTAGAGGATGAGCATCCGGATGAAATCTATGATCAAGGGTTTCAGTTTCAGGGTGACAATGTTGTGCCTGAGCATGGAGGAGTGGCAACGTTTGTATAGTTCACCAAAGTTCATCATCAAATGCATGATTGAGAAACTCACATTCAACTGCAAGATAATTTGGTTGAGCATATGTGGGCTCACATTGGCAACCAATAGATGTATCGGCTATTTTTTTCTTTCAAATGTATTTGGGACAATTTAAATTTTATTTGACTTGTAAACTATGAGATATTTATTTTGTTGTGAAACTATGAGATATTTGTATTTTTGTTTGAATTATGTGAACTTCTGCCAAATTTTATTGATATGTTGCAAAAAGAGGTAAAAAATGGCCGCAAACCGCCCGCGAGGACGAAATTTCGTCCGTGCGCAGAAGGGGGCGGACAAGCCGACACAAGCAGACAAAAAACGCGTCCGTTTGGGTCAGCACGTTGGAGTTGCTCTAGGTCCCTCCACTTTAGCATTAATTAGCATTTCCTCACTACATTTGGCCTATAGAAAGAGGAGATAACCTTTGTACATATAGTTGACCGGATTCATTAATAAAGACCGCATTACTCCTCTATTCCTCTGTGCTATTTTAGTTTCTGTAATTTGGTGTCTTGGTGAGATCGATTACTTCTTTTAGATGTTTGCTTCGCAACTCTTGGACCAGGCTCACCCGCAAAGGTTGTCAAACATTTCATGGTCTGGCAATGAGTTAGTGGTCCAGTACTACATTTGAGGTGGACAGAGACGGTTAAATTTTAGGATCATGGGCATGTGATTTGCCGTGGGCTATGATTTTCGGCAATTGGGCTGTTAGCAGGACCGTAGCTGCCAAAATAGTTTCCGTTGTTCCTAAAAAAAATGCTCCCATTTGTCTGATGAATTCTGTACCGACGCTCTAATTTTAGACGTTTCCTGTCCCTCCGAATGATGCAACAATAGTGGTGTCTAAATGCTCTGAACCAATCTCTGGATCGAATGGATAAAAGCTCGTGACGCATACTTCAAGAACAAAAAGATGAGAAGAAATGGGTCACGCCGATTTTGAGGAATTAAAATAGTGATACGGTTATTCTAAAAAAAGTTATTATTAGGGTAAATAAAATCAAACAACCCTTCTAGACCTACACAACAATTACACCCACAAACCGATAGAAGTAGAATGTTCAGGACATTAAGATCATGATGTGATATGGTCTTTCAAATATCATTTTGGCCACTATTTTTTCACAGTAGTGTACGTATGGTACTTAGTAAACCATGGTATCCTTTAAAATAGTTTTGAAGACATTATGTGTGTATGTGTGCGCATGAGCATGTGGTGTCTCTTTGTTTGTTTGTTTTGTGTGTGTGTGTGTGTGTGTGTGTGTGTGTGTGGGCGCGCCGCTTGGTAACACCTCTTTCATCCTTAGAGTCTACCACCACCAACAGTGATCGTTATGCACAATTTGAAGTCAATTGTGTCACGTATAACATCATTCATAGATTCAAAAACATATTCTTCATCCTCTTGATGCCTTGCCTCTTATTCTAATCATGGGGAAACAACAACTTATGCCTCCCCACCGCATCATGCTGGACACTAGAATGCCCGTCATGATGGAGTCTCCTCTAATGGGTGGGAAGTAGTTTGCCCGCGAGTTCAAAAAAGCTATCAATGGAATGAACAAAAATGGCATATGGTCGCCACTCTACTATATTGGGCAGCCATGCATAAGCCCACCATTACAGGATCCCTCCTCCAGCCTCAAGTGAAACTTTGCTAATGGGCATCAATACACTCATTAGTGGAACTACACCACTAGTGGGAAGATGACCATAAGTATGTGGAAACCAGTCAACATAGGGCTAATCTACAATAGTGATTCATTTGGGATTCCCGGTGCCTTCTTTTCCTAGACCTACAAATTCAAATTCATAGCATGCAGAGACACAACAAATAATGGATGGATTGGAATTGGATAATTCTAAAACAAAGAAGTAAAATGACAAATAAGCTATTCGTCGTTTGCTTAGAGAATTGTTGATTTTTATAAGAGAACTGTGTGGTAGGCAATGACATGAGCTGAATGGTCCTCCAGTAAATCAGTAGGCGAGAATCCCTTTATTATGTGATTGGTCCTAAGGTTGGTTGCAAGCCATGAGAGCCTTAAACTGATGCATTTAATTGCCTTTTATTTTTGAAAAGGGAAAAATTTGCGTTGACCACTTCTTTGCTTCGACGCTCCTAGACAACAGAAAATGTATTAATACAAACTTCAAGAAGAACAAAGCCCAACCAATCATCTTCTTTTTTTTTTGCAGGAAAGACTTCCGATTTATTAATCAAACATCATGGCTGTACAAAAAAACACGAGAACTAAAGAAAATTACATCCATGTCCGTGGACCACCTAGCGATGACTATACGCACTGGAGCAGCCATCATCGCCCCTCCCTCGTCGGAGTCGGGCAAACCTTGTTGTAATAGACAGTCAGGAAGTCGTCGTGCTAAGGCCTCAAAGGACTAGCGCACCAGAACAATAACAACCGCTAATGAAGGGAAGCGTAGATCGAAAGGATCCAACTTGTAGAAACATGAATGTAGACGAACGAAGATGGGATCCACCGAAGACAAGAACCGATCAAATCCCGCGAGATTCGTCGAAGACACACCTTCACACACCCTCCAACGACGCGAGATACACCGCTTGGACGGGGACTAAGCGGGGAAAACCTTATTCCATCTTCATGGAGTCGTTGTTGCCTCGCCTTCCCGAGAAGGACACAAACCCTAAATAGACAAAAAGAAATGCCTATAAACGAAGCATGAGCCTCCCGCCGGCAAGGGCCTGGATCCACCGCGCCTCCATGGTCCTAAGGCCATAAGAGACGAGGCTGATTGGTCGTGGCACCAACGGGAGGCGGGGAAACCGTAAACTCCTTAGGGCCTTTCTTTCTTTGTGGGAAGAAAGAAAACCCGACCGTCTCCCTCTCTCCTTCTTCAGCCCTCATAGATAGAAAAGTAAGCGAAGCAAAACAAATGTTATCTTGTAAATTATCATGTGGTGATCGCATCGATGCTTGGAGCACAAAATTGTCATTTTGGTGTCACGTGAAGGATTCCATTCGCATGAGGTGGCCACGTTGAAGATCATCACGGTGGCGGAGGGCTAGTGGCGTGAAACCCTATCCCCTGCTCGTGCTCGTTCAATGGCGGAAAAGAGGAAATGGATATGTTTGACGCGGGAGCTGCGTGGAGTAGGATCAAATCGGTAAGTGAGTGGCAAGGTGGGTAATTTCACTTAGCAGTTGGTCTCGAAACCATTGAAGTTGGTGTTACCAAGCTGTGGAAAATGCACTAGATGAATTTCCAGCTTTTCAAAATTTACTCCGAGCTTTGGTCTAGATTATGCTTTTCCAAAGCAGAAGTTGGCTTAGAATCCAAACCAAACGGACCCTTAGATAATTCATGCCCATCTGTTTGTAGTTACATATGCCACCCGCTAACATGAACTCAAGCACATATCACCACCGGATGATTTTATTCAGAAGAAACAAAAGCAAAAAATACTGAATTTCCATATAAAACTAAAGGAAAGCCTAACTGCAACATGAGCATGAGCTTCCATGAAACTATTTTGGAAGTCACATAACTGGACATTAGATCGTGAGTTTTTTTATGGTACATCATACTACCGAATTTAGTTAGTAGTATTAAATCGATTTAATGGTTAAGATGGCTTGACTTAAAGTTTTGCTCGGGGATATTGGTAATTTTACGTACGCCACAGATTTATCCTTCCGCGTATTATACTAATCCAAATGAATCTGATTGTTTCAAATAATAGTCCCGTAGCTTCAGGTCTGGTCCTCGGTCATCCCGGCATGGCGCACCGAAGCAGTGGCACCTCCTTCTCCCTCCCGGCGCTGCCTGCCCTCCACGGCCATCCCGACTATGCCAGTCAGATGCGTCCCTCCGCCGGCGGCACACCCTTTTTTTTTTTTGAATGTTGGCAAAGCTTGCCAAATTCATTGATAAGAAGGGGTTAATAGAGTACAGGAGGACCCAAATGGGTAGAACGCCAGGCAAGAACACTAGGCGTTAAAGAAGAAGAACAAAGAGAAAACAACTCAGCCTGGGTCGAAAGGAATCCCGGCACCAGCCATGTTCCACAGCCTGATCTCATCCCTAATCAAACGACTAAAACCCGCCGTTGTCATAAGCTCCTTTTGGAATACCCGCCTATTCCTGTCCTTCCAGATCTCCCAAGTGATCAGCTGCACTAGGGAAATAATTCCCTTTCTCTTTTCCTTCGTCGTGGCATCATAGCAGCTTTGCATCCATGCTGCGAATTTTGTGTCTCCCGTCCAGTTCGCAGGTTTGATAGCTGGCATATCCGCTAGCGATGCGAGAGCATCCCAGATATCCTTGACCAGGGGCACTCGATGAACAGGTGAGACGGCGTTTTAATGCTCCGTTCACATAGAGGACAGAAATAATCATTTTCCCATCCGCGGCGCAAAAGCGCGTCGGCCGTACAATATCCTTCCAAGTTCCAAGCATGACAGTCCATACGAAGAAGCGACATTTGTTTGGTGCCCATCCGGACCAGAGAAGCTTATGGCCCTCCATGGTGGTCGATCCAAGAAACTGCAACCGATAGTCCGAGCGAGCACTGTATTCGCGGTCTTGCGTGAACCTCCAAGCGATAGCGTCTGGCTGGCCCTCTTGTAAGTTGTAACACCACATTTTGAAGCATTGTGGCTAGCTCCATGCAGCCATCGGTCATTCCAGAAATTTGTCGTTGCACCGTCCCTGATGGTGAATTCCTTGGCCATCACGAAGAGCTGCCTCTTCTCACTCGTGCAGGGCAGGGGCAAGTGCGCCCATGGCCGCAGCGGCCTTTGCCATGCCATCCACAGCCATCCGAGCCTAAGAGCCTTGCCGAATTTGGTCAGCTCGAGAACTCCCAAGCCACCACCCTTCTAGTCGTGGCGAACGATCGACGAGTAACCTTCACCACGCCCCTGCGTCGCCCCCACTGTTATTGGCGCAGGTCCAAGCTCGTGGCTTTCCGACGAGGTCTACGAGTAACCTTCCGCGGACGAGGTCGACGCCAATGCAAGTACTTTCTGACGAGGTCGACAAATCAGCTCCCGATGGGCTGCTAGCCGGCGGTGCTTTTGGCTCAAGGAATACACACGTACAAGGCTAGCTAGGCTAAGCAGACAAGCTGCTGGATGGATTCTCACGAGGACAAGCACGTACACGCTGCATCTACGGATTGATTCCGCCGGCCGGAAACGCAAGCGGAAAACACACGCGCACCAGTTGACGCCGACGCTGCCGATCCGATGGTCTCACCTCCAGTTTGGTCATCTGGTCCAAACGTGGGTTGCTGTGTAGTTACCTTGGAGGCCGCTGCATTTGACGCCCTTGCATTTGACGCAGGAGGTGTCCACCCTCAGCGCCGGTCACCGCTGCTGGATTTATAACAATAAAATACCTAAAATGCCCTTTATGCCTGAAAATACTACACGATTTTTGCTGTAGTATTGTCACATCTGGGCCGTATTGGGTCATAAAATTAAACGACCCAAAATAATTTGATGCACTGTCAAAGGTCTCATGATCGTACGCGCTAATTTGTAGTGACTTGCTTGCATGGTCATTGTTTTTCGAATTTTGATTGAAAGTTTGAAACACACACTTGGAATGAACATATGAAAGCGTGCACAAGCTGTTGTATCACCACAATTTTTATAGTCAGACTAATGCGCCGGTTGTAAGCGTTGTATTATATATGAAATAGGGGGAGTACTATGTGAACATATTACATTTGTTTGCTGAGTGATTATTAAAATTTGGGTGTAAGAGCTGTATGGAATAGAATTACCGGTTGTAGAAACTGGTGACATCGGGACAGCAGCGTTGCTTTGTTAGACAGGATTCTTAGACGAGACACACCAGGGCCTATATTAACCAATGTTTTAAATAGCGGGCTATGAAAAATAGCGGCGGGCTTCCAAATCAGCTATAGCGGAGCTATAGCGGGCTAAAGCGGGCTATTTGTGAAGGCGATCATTTAGCGGCAGCCTGCTGAAAAGGCTATAGCGGGCTATAGCGGAGCTCCGCTATAGCCGGCTATTTAAAACTATGATATTAACTCCTCGAACCAGCAAAGCACACAGACACAGGGCAAGCTAGCTAATAAACAAGCACACAGGGCAGGAGCTCAATCCCCGCCATCACAGGCGCCACCAATGTCGCAGTGGTTTTTGCCATTGTTCTTGTTTTTCTGCAGGTGACGTGCTCCGTTTCTGGGCGGCCCACTGTTAGGGAAGGCAAGTTTGAACTCCGACAGAAGGTCCCGGCGACAATGACGGTGAACGGCTTCCAGCAAGGAGAGACGGGCGGCGGGCCGGCGTCATGCGACGGTCAGTTCCACAGCGACGACGAGTTCATGGTGTCGCTCTCGTCGGAGTGGTACGCTGACGGGGCCCGTTGCGGCAAGTTGATCCGCATCGCCGACTACGCCAACCTTCACATAAGCGCCAGGGTCGTCGATGAGTGCGCCGGCTGCGACAACGAGGTCGGCACGTTGATCCATATCTGGAAGAACTTCAATCTTGACCCCAGTGTCGGCCAGGTGGACATCAAATGGTCCGACGTGCCCGACGATGCCCACTACCAGAATAACCGCGTACGCCGACGGCCGGAACTATGCTGACGGCCGCCGTCGGCATAGATGAAGATATCCCGATGGCCTAGGTCAAGCCGTAGGCGTGGACACGCCGTCGGCATATATCCATCTATGCCGACGGCGGTCGTCGGCATAGAACTGATGTCGGCATCGATGGATATATACCTACGGTGGCCGTCGGCACAGATCAAGCCGTCGGCCAACATGTGTGCCCGGCTCCCTGGGCGGCGATGGCCGTTTGACGGCGTGAGGCCTACGCCGACGGGGGCTAACGGGGGCCGTCGGCATAGATTTGCCGACGTCATCGATCCGCGAGACCGCCACGTCATCGATCCGAGCCCCTCACCGATACGTGGGGTGGCATAGGTACGCCGACGGCCTTGCCATCGGCATAGGCCTGGCCCATGGTCTCTGCCATGTCATCGATCCGCGAGATATGCCACGTGATCGATCCAGGGCACTGGCGGTCCGTGGCCGTAGCTATGCCGACGGCTCTGCCGTCGGCATAGATTTCTACTAATTTTTCCCATTTTATTTATTTTCTCATTTTTATTTATTTTTCTTTTTTTAAAAACTAATTTGATTAACTAAAATGTGCATTATGTAAAAAAATATACCTCAATTATATATCGATTGCCCCCACCCTCATGGGCGTCGCTGCCGCTGTGTCACGGAGGGGGGAAACGGCCACGTCGGGCCGACATGGAGGGAATCTTGGGGTGGGTTGGGCCGGGACCGTGTTCGGGGGTGTAGCTATGGGCTTGCCTATCACAACCAGGTGAAAAGGTCCACCGGTCAAACCCCGTCCGGCGAAATTCAAAGGGCTAGATCCGGCGGTCGTCTGTGTCAAGGTTAGACTGGACGGGGTACATGGGGGGGTAGCAATGCTGCCAGGTGTTGCGGTGGCCCCTCCTACGCTTGTGGAAGCGTGGTGGCAGGCGCAAGCACCCGGCATGTGACGCCCCCGGCTCAATCGTGCACTAATCATACACGCAAATGAACACGATCAAGCCTAAGGACTCACGGGAAGATATCACAACACAACTCTAAAACATAAATAAAGTCATACAAGCTTTGTATTACAAGCGAGGGGCCTCGAGGGCTCGAATACATAAGCTTGCGTATAAGCGTCAGCAGAAGCATCAGATATCTGAGTACAGATATAAAAGAAAACACAGATAGGCCCTTAGAAGGCGGGGCAAAAGAAAACACTACGATCAAAAGGCGCAGGCCTCCTGCCTGGGACCATCCGAACCTACTCCTGGTCGTTGGCCAACTCGTAGCAGTATCCACCCTCGGGGTAGTAGTAGTAGCGATCATCGGCGGAAGCAGCTGTCTCAGGTGCTACATCATCTGGTTGCATCAAAAGGATATGTGGGAAAAAGAAAGCAAAGCAACCGTGAGTACTCATCCGAAGTACTCAGCAAGCAAGGATCTATACTACATATGCAACATTATAAAAGGAAGGCTGTATATGTGGACTGGGCTGCAGAAATGCCAGAATAGAGGGGAAAAGCCTGGTCCTATCATAGACTAGCATCTTCAATGGTCTTGCAGCATTAGAAGAGTGTAGATTAGTACCGCATAAAGTAGTAGTATCATTAAGTCTCAACCTCACCCAGAGATCCTTTCTCGACTCCCTGCGAGAAAGCAATCCCAGAGCCATACAGTCATCAACCTCGTCCTGAGATCCTTTCTTGACTCCCTGCGAGAAAGTAATCCCAGAGCCATAATATACATATCTCATCTCATCAATATGTTCTAGTTGTATCGATCGGGATACAACTCCGAGCATCCGTTACCGAGGATCCGGCTATGCATAGATTAGTTCTTCCCTGCAGGGGTGCACCAACTTACCCACCACGCTCGCTTAACTCCGACCGGACACACTTTTCCGGGTCATGCCCGGCCTCGGCCAAACGACACACCACAGCCCTACCTAGAGCTCATCACAGAGGTCCCCGCCGGTCTACAACCTAAGCACTCAGGGGTCTTGGGCCATCGCCCTGTGCACTCCGGGTCGTTGCGCACACGGTGAAGCCAGGCACCACCACTACAGGATGGCGCCGGTCCGTCCGTGCCGCCATGCTGAACTGGACGTCTGACAGAGCTCTCGGCTGATGCATACGATGCAGAGTGCCCATACTTTTCCCACGTGATGGTTAGTGCTATCGGGCCAGAGGCCCACTCGAATTAAATATCCAAATCGTATTGTGTTGGTAGTGCGGTAACGAGCAGAGACTCACGATCGATGTGACCCCATCGCCCCGTCTCGAGGACTTGCGGCAAGGGCCAAGTATGCCCGGCCATGCCTCGTATTCATCACTCGGGCACCATCCAGGCAACCCGTCTTCACATCACACGCGGGTACCCCTCAGGGTCGACCCGCCTTTCCATGTAACAATTGTAAAGTCCAAGTATCCGTGTGTCCATAACATCAGGGGAATACGAGGTATCACCCTCGTTGGATTCCTACTCGATGTATCTGTCAAGGTGAACACGGAGGAATCACCCTCGATGGGTTCACAGTTGAGGTGGTGCACGACAGCGTCGTTATCGGAAGCGGTGAAGGAGGAATCACCCTCGGTAACCACAACCGATGAACTAACCTAACAGATTAACATCAGAAGTGCTGATGAGGTATCACCATAGGCACTCGATAGTAACCCAGTAGTGGCGTACAACTAAGGGGGGGTGATGTGCGGTGCCGGGCCTGGTCTTCAATCCAGTTAACCGGGTCTTCTGATAATCCAGCGGGGCAGTCGGGACAAGTGGGGTCACTGATAGGTCTCTACCCAGCCTATGCTAGACAGTTTAGGATAAGCAGGTAAGGTTTCAATAGCAGGTTACAATAACAGGCTATGCATCAGAATAGGTAAAGCAGTAGCAGCAGCAGTTCTAATGAAAGCACAAGAGAGAAGAGAATAGGCTATATAGGCATGCTCAAAGGGGGGTGCTTGCCAGGTTGCTCGGCGGCAAAGGCAAGGTCGTAAACGGTGACGCCGTGCTCTTGAGCTGCGTTGGTCTCGGGAAATGCGTCTGTAGCGGGGTCTACCGAGAGAGAAGAGGGGGAGGAAACAGTAAATATAAAGCAAACAAGAGCATGACATGACAATACGCAGAGCTAGGGGTGTTCGAACGCGGTGCTACATGATACAGGTGAAGACGGAAAACATCCGGGAATGTTTTCCCGAAGTTTGGTATTTTCGGACAGATGAAACGGAGGGGGGGACGGTTGCATGTTTGCCATGCTAGGGACGTGTGGCCGAGAAACGAACTTCGTATTTAGATTTGTCTCGTCGTTCTGAGCAACTTTCATGTACAAAGTTTTTCGATGTGAGCTACGGATTATTTTATATGAATTTCTAAAGATTTAATTGATTTTTTGGATTTATTTAATCGTTTTAGACAACATTATCCAGAATAATGAAAGGTAACGTCAGCATGACGAAAAGATGATGTCAGCAGTCAACTCTGGCTGACCAGACTCAAACCTGAAAGTGGGTCCTGTGGGACCCACATGTCAGTGTCTCAGTTAAATAAACAGAGTAAAAATAACTAAATAACCTAATTAGCTAGTGGGCCCGCACTGTTAGTGACTAATTAAGTTAATTAATTAATTATTTAATTAACTAACATTCTATCTATTTATTTTTAAAACGTTTAAAGGGGTGGGGCCCGCATGTCATTGACTGGGGCCTGCCCAGTCTGCATAGTTGACTTGGTTAACTGGTCAACAGGGGGCCCTGGGCCCATCGGTCAGTGGCACAGGGGTGGGGCCCACCGGGGCCAGGTCAGCACCGGCCGCCGGAGCTCTCCGACGAGCCCCGAGCGGTGGTGGAACTCCGGTGAGCTTGGGTTTCTCCTATGGTGCAGCAAATCGAGCGTTTTCGGGCTCGTTCGAACGAGTGCTCCACCCCGCGTCTAGTGGTGACGGTGGCCGGAGCTGGGGAGGACGGAGATGAGCGCTACGACGGTGATGGCGGACGGCGGCGTTCGGGTGGCGAAGAAGACGCAGCAGCAGCACGCGCGCGAGCAAACTAGCTACGCCGCGAGGCCCTACGCTAAGCGGCGAAGTTAGCAGACACGGCCATGGGACCATTTGGTCACCGACGACATGTCGGCGACGAGCTCCGCGGTGTCTAGTACGGCCATGGATGGAGCGGCAGCTATGGCGAGGGGAAGAGCGCAGGGAGAGAGGGAGAGGGAGGCAGAGCTCACAGGGAGCCCGTAGTGGCGCAAAGTGTGCTCGGGGAGGGCTTGCCGGATTGTGGTGGAGAGCAATGGAGGAAGATAGAGAGAGAGGAGTCAGAGGGGTCAGGGGAGTGCGGAGCGGCGTCTTTATCCACCAGGCGGGCGCGGGGCTGCGCGGTGTCGAGCGAGGTTAAGGGAGGGCCGGGGTGAGCGCGCGCGCGGGGGCGCTGTGGAGACGACAGAGAGGGGGGGGTGAACAGCGCGAGGTGGGGGACGGCAGGCGGTGTGCTGGGCCGCCTGTGCTGACTTAGGCCCAGGTGGCGGTGGGCTCTTTTCTATATTTCTTTTCTTCTTTTCTCTTTTCTGTTTTGTCCTTTGTTTTTATTTCAAATGACTTTTACAAAATATGATCCTTGCCAAAATAAATGCTATGCAATATTCACCACTGTTTTAAAATGGTTAGGAGGCAAATGAATTTTATTTGGATTTTAATTAAAAGAAAATGGATTAAATACCTCTGTTTTGTTGCTGTTAGAGTCACTTAATTAATTTAGTGAATGTTGGTTATAATTTTAGAATTGTCTCCGGATTATTTACAATATTATGAACATTTTAGGTTTTCAAATTTGAACAACTTTTATTTGCACTTTCAGTTTGAATTTACATTTGAATTTGAATTTGAAAAGAGATATGATCCAAATAATATTTAAGCACTGTTGATCATGATGACATGGCATTATCAACAGGGGATTACTGTAGCTAACCACTGGGGGTGTAACAAGTCTCCTCCACTAACAAGAATTCTCGTCCCGAGAATTAAGAGGTAGAAGGGAAAAGATCGGGGTATTCCTTGCGAAGATGATCCTCGCGTTCCCAAGTGGCTTCATCTTCAGTATGATTTGACCACTTCACTTTGAGGAACTTGGTAACCTTCTGACGGGTCCGACGTTCAGCTTCATCGAGAATGCAGATTGGATGCTCTTTATAAGATAGATCATCTTGCAATTCGAGCATTTCGTGATCCACTGCGCGGTGCGGAGATTCCTTGAAGCATTTACGAAGTTGCGACACATGGAAGACGTCGTGGATATGAGAGAATTGCGGCGGCAACTCCAATTTATATGCCACCTGACCACGTCTTGCAACAATGCGGAAAGGACCAATGTAGCGGCGAGCTAACTTGCCCTTGATTCCGAAGCGGTGAGTGCCCTTCATAGGAGTGACTCGCAGATAAGCTTGATCACCAGGTTGATAAGTCAAACCCCATCGTCTGCGATCGTAATTGCTCTTTTGGCGGTCCTGAGCCGCTTTGAGGTTTTCACGGATGACACGGACTTGCTCTTCTGCGTGTTGAATAATATCCGGACCCACGAGCGGTCGTTCCCCAGTTTCTGACCAATTCAGAGGGGTTCGACACTTACGTCCATAAAGTACTTCGAAGGGGGCCATTTTCAAGAAGGCTTGATAGCTGTTGTTATACGAGAACTCAGCATACGGGAGAGATTCTTCCCACTTTTTGCCTAAAGAAATAACACAAGCTCGCATCATGTCTTTAAGCACTTGATTTACTCGCTCGACTTGGCCTTGGGACTAGGGGTGATATGCTGAACTCCAAGTAATATGAGTTCCCATAGCTTCTTGGAAACTTTCCCAGAACTTTGAGGTGAAAAGACCGCCACGGTCCGAACTGATCTCCTTCGTAATACCGTGGAGTGATACAATTCTGGAGATATATAATTCTGCTAACTGACTAGCAGTGATCGTCTCCTTGACAGGCAGAAAGTGTGCAACTTTAGAAAGTTGGTCGACGATGAAAAGAATAGCATCGTGACCCTTCTGTGACTTGGGAAGGCCAGTAATGAAATCCATTTGCACTTTATCCCATTTCCGTAGAGGAATAGGAAGTGGTTGCAGAATTTCAGCAGGCTTCTGATGTTTTGCTTTAACGCGACGACACACATCACATTCAGCAACATATAGAGCAATATCCTGCTTCATTTTAGGCCACCAATACCTTTGACGGAGATTACGATACATCTTGGTGCTACCCGGATGAATAGACAGCGGGGTATCATGTGCCTCCTTCATGACCTTGTCAGTCATAAGCTCGAAGCGAGGTACCATAATGCGGTTTCTGAAATACAAGGTTCCATCTTCAGACAGCGAGAAATCCCTGTACTTTTCAAGGTGGAGATCTTTCTTCATCAGATCAACTTCAGCATCTTTAGCTTGTGCATTCTTAACAGCTTTCTCAAGATCTGGTTGTATCACAAGGTTATTAAGAGAATCCTGTGGAACAATATGCAGATTCAGTTTGCACAGTTCTTCAAAAAGACGGGGTTGAGCTCGCTTAACCATGAGGTTGTCGCAATAGGACTTGCAGCTTAAGGCATCAACCATCACGTTAGCCTTTCCAGGGGTATGATAAATACCCAAATCATTGTCCGTAATGGCCTCCATCCATCTTTGCTGACGGAGGTTCAGAGCTGGCTGAGTGAACAAGTACTTCAGACTTTTATGATCTGTGTAGATCTCGCAACGATTACCGAGGAGGTAATGTCGGCACAACTTCAATGCATAGATCAAAGCAGCTAGTTCTAGATCATGTACTGGATAGTTCTCTTCATGCGGGCGCAACTGTCGAGAGCCATAAGCAATCACTTTATGCTCTTGCATTAGGACACAGCCTAATCCTTCACGGGATGCGTCATAATAAATCACGAAGTCTTTGCGAGAATCTGGAGGATCAAGTACTGGGGCAGATGTCAGCTTGTCTTTGAGTGTTTGAAAGCTTTCCTAACATTTTTCTGTCCACTCAAACTTAACGCCCTTGTGAAGCAGATCAGTCAGGGGCTTAGCAATCTTGGAAAAGTTCTCGAAAAATCGACGGCAATAGCTTGCAAGGCCGAGAAAATTTCTCACTTGCTTGACGTTCTTCGGAGGAGTCCAGTCAAGAATAGCCTGAACCCGCTCCGGGTTAACAGCAATTCCATCCTTGGAAATCACATGACCAAGGTAGGTTACCTCAGAAAGCCAGAATTCACATTTGGAGTATTTGGCATACAACTGGTGTTCTCGGAGCCTTTCTAGAACAAGACGGAGGTGTTCAGCATGTTCTTCTTTATTCCTTGAATAGACCAGAATATCATCTAGATATACCACGACAAACTTGTCGAGGTTGTAGGGTAACGCAACAGAAAACAAAAAAATTCCGACCTACGCACCAGCCCAGGACCACTATGGAGACTGCATACTAGGTTTGATCATTTTCGTTACCGACTCGTAGCGCAGCGGAAGTAGAGTCGATGATGATCGGCGGTGCAGATCCCCGCAGCTAGGATTTATAACCTCCCAACCACGAGGATGTACTCCCTCATCTGCCCCTCGGACAGCCCTCCGGGAGGCGGTCGAACAGTACCCCGGACGGTGTCGTGGACAGCCCTTCGGGAGGACTCACAGAACTCGTACCGTCACTTGGACAGCCCTTCGGGAGGCACTCTCAAACAGCCCCTCGGGCACTAAGATCGAAACTACGACCTCTCTACAGAGTTGCACACATACGGTGTCATCTATCCGGCAGGGCTTCGCCGTCCAGAACTAGTTCCCACCGGAACCCAGACAGCCTTTCGGCTCTACGAAACTCTTTTCGTGGGAGGGAGAGAGAAGCCAAATTATTGCATGGCACTTGTATGTGAGAAGGGATGAGTGTGGAGGGATGAGTGTGGTAGGGTGGTTTTACAATAAAACCCAAAAGCACATGAATGAAGTCCTTCCACCAAGGGTATAAGGGTGAAACCAAGGAACAAGAGGGGCTCCATGGTGGAGCCCCAAGTGTGGCCGGCCACACCCCTTGGGGGGCCCCCAAGAGGGCCTCCCAATCCATCCATGTCATCCCTAGATCTTTTGGGATAAAGCCCAAACAAGTGGCTTTCCAAAAAGTAACCCAAAAAGCACTTTCACTATTCACGATGACATTTTTCAGCGTCCGTTCGAACTAAAAATATTTCTGTGGGCTTAGAACATTTCCAGTACCAACCATAATAATTTTCAACGTGTTCTGGAACAATTCCAGTTTAGTGATTTCATCTGTGAAAAGCATCTGAAGCGGTTCCGGCAGCTCCGGAACATTTCCGGTTTTCATCTTGAAAAATTCCCAGAAGTTTCCAGAATGATTCTGGCAGCCTCCAAGAATTATCAGGAATGTGCCGAAACCAATTTGATTTAATGGAATACCCCGAAACAACTTTCCAGTTTCACCGGAACTCATCCGGCGACCTCTCTCTGCGGAACTTTTCCGCTGTCCGAAACTTTTTCGGTGTCCGAAACTTTTTCGGTGATTTTCTCTCAGACTCCCTGTCTAGTATTCAGCAGATAGATGACCCTTAAGCGTGTGACCCTATAGGTTCGGTGAAGTATAGACATGACACGGAACCCTTTCTGATCAATGACCAACATCGGAGCAGTGGACACACATATTGACCCCTATACCCACACGAATGAATATTCGAGTGAACCTCCAGTTGCCGTGTGCTATTCCTGTTGCTTCGCAATATGTTACAAATACCCAAGGTGAGACATGATGGCATCCCCGTGGGTCAACAACTTGTCCACTATGCCAGTTACGTCGTTACCGGTATTTGTTCTCTTTTCTCGTTACCGTGTTCCGGCATCCCCGTGATCAAATCACAAAGTGTCTGGCCAGACGATGATGGATACCATAACACCGAGAGGGCCCAGAGATATCTCTCCATCGTCGGAGGAGAAAATCCCAATCTCGAGCTACCAAGTTACTTGACACACTTTTCCATGAACCCGTAAGCCGCCGTAATAGCCACCCATTTACGGATGACGTTTAACAAACCCCAAAGTTCATGAATCAAGCATGAAGAAACTCGATACTCTCATAGTCTGAGGAATCATGCAAATGTTAACCATCTCTGTGTTATTAACCATTAACTTGTGACGAAAGTATCCCATAGCATAACATCAATTCGGGTCGATTCAACACAAATGTTCTTCTAACATTGTGCCCTCAAAGTTGCCGGCATAGTCATGCCCATGATCAGGAAAACAGAACCATCATGCAACACTTGAGCTAGTCTCAGAGGCCAGACTAGGAATACATTTTACCGTTTATTATTCCACACGTGCATATGAGTCTTCCTCCGAGCCTCGTGGTTATTGTAGACTCGAGAACCATAGCAGTTATAGCATGGAACATAAACCTAATTATGAACAGGGAGATAATCAATAACATTTATTATTGCATCTAGGGCATATCTCCTACAGAGGTAATCCATGAAAATGTAATTCATTAGACGGGAGAATGTGGCTGGAGCATTTGTTAAGCCAAATGACATGACAGTGTACTCATAAGAGCCATAAGGAGTAACAAATGCAGTCTTTGGAATATCCTCTTTGCGGACACGGATCTGATAGTATCCCAATCTCAAATCAAGCTTAGAGAATACTTAGGAACCGGCAAGTTGATCATACAGGTCGTTGATTCTAGGAAGCGGATACTTGTTCTGGATTGTGTCTTGGTTAATGGGCCGATAATCCTGAACCAATCGGTTAGTTCCATCCTTCTTCTTAACAAAGAGTGAAGGTGCTCCCCAAGCAGAGGAACTGGGACGGATGAAACCCTTCTGAAGTGACTTGTCGATTTCTTCCTTAAGCTCGAGAAGGTGGTGCGGAGGCATCTTATAAGGACGCTTAGCAATAGGAGTTGTGCCTGGTTTCAAGTCGATGACAAACTCGACAATTCTAGCAAGGGGTATTCCTGGAAGTTCTTCTGGGAAGACGTCTTGAAAATCATGAACAACGGGAACATTCTCGATGCCTTCAAGAGGTGAGGCGTTCAAAGCATTCAGAGCATAAATCTGAGCTTCGGCGTTCTGAACTGTTCGAGCTGAGTATCTGACGGTTTGGCCGGAAGGGTGTGTGATGCGGACTGTTTCAATGGCACAGTCAATCAAAGCTTTATGAGGCTTCAACCAGTCCATACCCAGAATAATGTCTATGTTGGAGGTCTTGAGAGCAATGAGTGAAACGGGGAACATCAATCCTCCAATCACAATGTGGTTACCGTGGCTTACCATGGCAGTTTGCCAATTAGCCCCGGGTGACTGGATTACTAACGGGGTGGACATCTCCTCGAAGGGTATATCATGACTTCGCACAAAACTTTCGGACATGAAGGAGTGCAACGCTCCAGAATCAAAGAGTACAGAAGCTGGGATTGAATTCACTAGTAGGGTACCCATCAAAATTTTGGTGTCCTGTCGAGCTTCTTCAATTTTTACATGGTTGACATGGACAAGTTGACTAGCCGGTAGTCTGGCATTACGATTCCTGGAATGATGGGTCCGATGGTCCTTCCTATGACCAACAGGAGGATGTGATGCATTCTGAGGCTGACCCTGATGATAGTTGAAAGCACGGTGCCCTGGCTGTCCACACTTGCGACATAAACCATCATTATGGAGAGGAGCCGCAAGATTGGACTGTCCACCCTGAATCGTTAGCTGTCTCGGCGGCGGAGGCAGACGAGGCGCAACATAAGAGGGTCTTGGTGCAGGGGCAGGTCGGTGATGTACATTGTGCGGAATCCACACTCGACGCTTCTGAACAGGCTGACCCGAGGATGAGCCTACATCACGAGTGCGCTTGAGTGACGCCTGGTACTTAGTCAGAGTAGTTTCAACTTGGAAAGATTGGCTGACAAGCGTTGCGAAGTCTGTGCAATCATGAACAACAAGCGCGAGGTTTATATCAGTACGCAGTCCTTCACGGAATTTCTCGTGCTTGCGTGCGTCAGTGCAGACGTCATCTTCAGCATAGCGGGACAATTCAAGAAATTTCCTCTGATATTCATCCACAGTCATTTTACCCTGAGAGAGTTTGCGGAACTCCTGCTTCTTCTGGTCCATCAGACCTTGAGGAATGTACCGTGCACGAAAGGCTGACTGAAATTCCTGCCAAGTGGTTACAGTTTCAGCAGGCAACATACCCTTGTGGCTTTCCCACCATTGAGCAGCTGGGCCCTTCAGGTGGAATGTCGCAAAGGTGACGTAACTGTCAGGAGCAACATTAGATGATTCCCTCTCAAACAGAATGTCACGAAGCCAATCATCAGCATCCATAGGATTGGTGGAGTTGCAGAAAACAGACGGGTTGGTGCACACAAATTCTTGTAGTGTTATTGGGGTAGGCTGTTGATGAGCATTCTGGTTTGGGAACTGAGCCAATATCCCGGTCATAACCTGACGGTTCAATTCAAACTGCTGCATCATTTCGGCAATATAGGGTGGAGGTGGAGGATCGTCAGCCATCCTGCCAAATCAACAGGGGCAGTTTAGCAAGAAAAACTGCATGTGTAAGAGGCCATTCACGATGTAACATGAGTAATGAATACGAAGGGCATTAGATATAGGATAGTAGCCTTTAAAGACATACCAATCCATGCAAAGAGTTGGATTCAAACGGATAGTACACGCCCGGGAACGCTCGCAGCTAGACAAACTAGGCGGCGCGCAGGCACGCGGTGAGGATTACAACAACATGACCTAGCAAAGGCTACATCATGTCGGAGAAAACTATTGGAGCGAGGGATCTGCAAGTGACAACACAGGGTGCCCTCGATAAAAGGATCCTGCAAGCAGAACCTGGCCCACAATCTTGCAGGAAGGGGGGAAAATTCAGAACTCCGGGTGGATGTGATCACGAGAACCTAATGCTGGAGTTAGTAAAATTTTAACCCGAAAGGAACAGAGATCAGAGTCCCAGAGTAAGAAAGAGGAATAAAAGATCCTAATACCACCCAATGGTGACGTGGGCCCGTAAGCCACACAGCCAAGTTAGTAAAACAGTTATTCTCGGTTAATAGACTCAACTTCGGCCAAGGAGTTGGAAAGGGGGGTTCCTAGAGGCAGTCGGCTCTGATACCAACTTGTGACAGCCCCGGCTCAATCGTGCACTAATCATACACGCAAATGCACACGATCAAGCCTAAGGACTCATGGGAAGATATCACAACACAACTCTAAAACATAAATAAAGTCATACAAGCTTTATAGTACAAGCCAGGGGCCTCGAGGGCTCGAATACATAAGCTTGCGTACAAGCGTCAGCGGAAGCATCAGATATCTGAGTACAGATATAAAAGAAAACACATATAGACCCTTAGAAGGCGGGGCAAAAGAAAACACTACGATCGAAAGGCGCAAGCCTCCTGCCTGGGACCCTCCGAACCTACTCCTGGTCGTCGGCCAACTCGTAGCAGTATCCACCCACGGGGTAGTAGTAGTAGCGATCGTCGGCGGGGGCAGATGTCTCAGGGTCTACATCATCCAGTTGCATCAAAAGGATATGGGGGAAAAAGAAAGCAAAGCAACCATGAGTACTCATCCGAAGTACTCAGCAAGCAAGGATCTACACTACATATGCAACATTATCAAAGGAAGGCTGTATATGTGGACTGGGCTGCAGAAATGCCAGAATAGAGGGGAAAAGCCTAGTCCTATCGTAGACTAGCATCTTCAACGGTCTTGCAGCATTAGAAGAGTGTAGATTAGTACCGCATAAAGTAGTAGTATCATTAAGTCTCAACCTCACCCAGAGATCCTTTCTCGACTCCCTGCGAGAAAGCAATCCCAGAGCCATACAGTCATCAACCTCGTCCTGAGATCCTTTCTCGACTTCCTGTGAGAAAGTAATCCCAGAGCCATAATATCCATATCTCATCTCATCAATATGTTCTAGTTGTATCGATCGGGATACAATTCCGAGCGTCCGTTACCGAGGATCCGGCTATGCATAGATTAGTTCTTCCCTGGAGGGGTGCACCAACTTACCCACCACGCTCGCTTAACTCCGGCCGGACACACTTTTCCGGGTCATTCCCGGCCTCGGCCAAATGACACACCGCAGCCCTACCTAGAGCTTAGCAGAAAGGTCCCCGCCGGTCTACAACCTAAGCACTCAGGGGTCTTGGCCCATCGCTTTGTGCACTCCGGGTCATTGCACACACGGTGAAGCCAGGCACCACCACTACAGGATGGCGCCGGTCCGTCCGTGTTGCCATGCTGAACTGGATGTCTGACAGAGCTCTCGGCTGATGCATACGATGCAGAGTGCCCATACTTTTCCCACGTGATGGTTAGTGCTATCGGGCCAGAGGCCCAGTCGAATCAAATATCCAAATCGTAGTGTGTTGGTAGTGCGGTAACGAGCAGAGACTCACGATCGATGTGACCCCATCGCCCCATCTCGAGGACTTGCGGCAAGGGACAAGAATGCCCGGCCACGCCTTGTATTCATCACTCGGGCACCATCTAGGCAACCCGTCTTCACATCACACGTGGGTACCCCTCAGAGTCAACCCGCCTTTCCAAGTAACAATTGTAAAGTCCAAGTATCTGTGTGTCCATAACATCAGGGGAATACGAGGTATCACCCTCGTTGGATTCCTACTCGATGTATCTGTCAAGGTGAACTCGGAGGAATCACCCTCGATGGGTTCACACTTGAGGTGTTGCACGACAGCGTCGTTGTCGAAAGCGGTGAAGGAGGAATCACCCTCGGTAACCACAACCGATGAACTAACCTACCAGATTAACATCAGAAGTGCTGACGAGGTAGCACCCTCGGCACACGATAGTAACCCAGTAGTGGCGTACAACTAAGGGGGGGTGATGTGCGGTGCTGGGGCCTGGTCTTCAATCCCATTAACCGGGTCTTCTGGTAATCCAGCGGGGCAGTCAGGACAAGTGGGGTCACTGATAGGTCTCTACCCAGCCTATACTAGATAGTTTAGGATAAGCAGGTAAGGTTTCAATAGCAGGTTACAATAACAGGCTATGCATCAGAATAGGTAAAGCAGTAGCAGCAGCAGTTCTAAATGCAAGCACAAGAGAGAAGAGAATAGGCGATATAGGCATGCTCAAAGGGGGGGTGCTTGCCTGGTTGCTTGGCGGCAAAGGCAAGGTCGTCAACGGTGGTACCGTGCTCCTGAGCTGCGTCGGTCTCGGGAAATGCATCTGTAGCGGGGTCTACCGAGAGAGAAGAGGGGGAGGAAACAGTAAATATAAAGCAAACAAGAGCATGACATGACAATACGCAGAGCTAGGGGTGTTCGGACGCGGTGCTACACGATACAGGTGAAGAGGGAAAACATCCGGGATTGTTTTCCCGAAGTTTGGTATTTTTGGACAGATGAAACGGAGGGGGGGACGGTTCCATGTTCTCTATGCTAGGGACATGTGGCGGACGAACGCACTGCGTATTCAGATTCGTCTCGTCGTTTTGAGCAACTTTCATGTACAAAGTTTTTCGATCTGAGCTACGGATTATTTTATATGAATTTCTAAAGATTTAATTAATTTTCTGGATTTATTTAATCATTTTAAACAACATTATCCAGAATAGTGAAAGATGATGTCAGCATGACGAAAAGATGATGTCAGCGGTCAACTCTGGCTGACCAGAGTCAAACCTGACAGTGGGTCCAGTGGGACCCACATGTGAGTGTCTCAGTTAAATAAACAAAGTTAAAACTAACTAAATAACCTAATTAGCTAGTGGGCCCGCACTGTCAGTGACTGATTAAGTTAATTAATTAATTATTTAATTAACTAACATTTTATCTATTTATTTTTAAAACATTTAAAGGGGTGGGGCCCGCATGTCATTGACTGGGGCCTGCCCAGTCAGCACAGTTGACCTGGTCAACTGGTCAACATGGGGCCCCAGGCCCATTGGTCAATGGCACAGGGGCGGGGCCCACCGGGGCCAGGTCAGCGCCGGCCGCCGGAGCTCTCCGGCGAGCCCCGAGCGGTGGTGGAACTCCGGCGAGCTCGGGTTTCTCCTATGGTGCACCAAATCGAGCGTTTTCGGGCTCATTCGAACGAGCGCTCCACCCCGCATCTAGTGGTGACGGTGGCCGGAGCTGGGGAGGCGGGAGATGAGCGCTACGATGGTGACGACGGATGGTGGCGTTCGGGTGGCGAAGAAGACGCAGCAGCAGCACGCGCGCGAGCAAACTACCTACGCCGCGAGGCCCTACGCGAAGCGGGGAAGTTAGCGGACACGGCCACGGGACCATTTGGTCACCGACGACATGTCGGCGATGAGCTCCGCAGCGTCTAGTACGGCCATGGATGGAGCGGCAGCTACGGCAAGGGGAAGAGTGCAGGGAGAGAGGGAGAGGGAGGCGGAGCTCACAGGGAGCCCGTAGTGGCGCAAAGTGTGCTCGGGGAGGTCTTGCCGGAGCGAATCAACGGCGGCGATCTTCGGCGTACGAGAGGGGATGCGAGGTCGTGGGCGAAGAAGCCGGGGCTCCCGGCTCGAATGCGGAGGTGTAGGAGGCGTAGCCGGCGACGGGGAGGCCGGTGGGCACGTCGGGAGGCGAACGGAGCTCGGTGGCCGCGAGCTCAACGGAGCGCGCCCATGGCTATGCTCGGTTTGTGGTAGATAGCAACGGAGGAAGGGAGAGAGAGGAGTCAGAGGGGTCAGGGGAGTGCGGAGCGGCGTCCTTATCCACCAGGCGGGCGCGGGGCTGCTCGGTGTCAAGCGAGGAGAAGGGGGGGCCGGGGTGAGCGCGCGCGGGGGGGCGCTGTGGAGACGACAGAGAGGGGGGGTGAACAGCGCGAGGTGGGGGACGGCAGGCGGTGGGCTGGGCCGGCTGTGCTGACTTAGGCCCAGGTGGTGGTGGGCTTTTTTCTATATTTCTGTTCTTCTTTTCTCTTTTCTGTTTTGTCCTTTGTTTTTATTTCAAATGACTTTTACAAAATATGATCCTTGCCAAAATAAATGCTATGCAATATTCACCACTGTTTCAAATGGTTAGGAGGCAAATGAATTTTATTTGGATTTTAATTAAAAGAAAATGGATTAAATACCTCTGTTTTGTTGCTGTTAGAGTCAATTAATTAATTTAGTGAATGTTGGTTATAATTTTAGAATTGTCTCTGGATTATTTACAATATTATGAACATTTTAGTTTTTCAAATTTGAACAACTTTTATTTGCACTTTCAGTTTGAATTTCCATTTGAATTTGAAATTGAAAAGAGATATGATCCAAATAATAATTAAGCACTGTTGATCATGATGACATGGCATTATCAAAAGGGGATTACTATAGCTAACCACCTGGGGTGTTACACGGCACGCGGCTCCGGGGTGTGCCCCCCCTCACGGGCGTCGCTGCCGCGGTGTCACGGAGGGGGGAAACGGCCACGTCGGGCCGACACGGAGGGAATCTTGGGGTGGGTTGGGCCGAGACCATGTTCGGGGGTGTAGCTATGGACTTGCATATCACAACCAGGTGAAAAGGTCCACCGGTCAAACCCCGCCCTGCGAAAGTCAAAGGGGCTAGATCTGGCGGTCGTCTGTGTCAGGGTTAGACGGGACGGGGTACCTGGAGGGGGGTAGCAATGCCGCCAGGTGTTGCGGTGGGCCCTCCTACGCTTGTGGAAGCGTTCTGGCAGGCGCAAGCACCCGCCACGTGGCTCTGGGGTGTGCCCCTCCTCACGGGCGTCGCTGCCGCCGTGTCACGGAGGGGGGAAACGGCCACGTCGGGCCGACACGGAGGAAATCTTGGGGTGGGTTGGGCTGGGACCGTGTTCGGGGGTGTAGCTATGGGCTAGGCTATGACAACGCGGTGAAAAGGTCCACCAGTGAAACCCCGTCCGGCGAAAGTCAAAGGGCTAGATCCGGCGGTCGTCTGTGTCAGGGTTAGACGGGACGGGGTACCTGGGGGGGTAGCAATGCCGCCAGGTGTTGCAGTGGCCCCTCCTACGCTTGTGGAAGCGTGGTGGTAGGCGCAAGCACCCGGCACGCGGCTCCAGGGTGTGCCTCCTCTCACGGGCGTCTCTGCCGCCGTGTCACGGAGGGGGGATACGGCCACGTCGGGCCGACACGGAGGGAATCTTTGGGTGGGTTGGGCCGGGACCGTGTTCGGGGGTGTAGCTATGGGCTTGCCTATCACAACGAGGTGAAAAGGTCCACCGGTCAAACCACGCCCGGTGAAAGTCAAAGGGCTAGATCCGGCGGTCGTCTGTGTCAGGGTTAGACGGGATGGGGTACATGTGGGTAGCAATGCCGCCAGGTGTTGCGGTGGGCCCTCCTACGCTTGTGGAAGCGTGGTGGCAGGCGCAAGCACCCGACACGCAGCTCCGGGGTGTGCCCCCCTCACGGGTGTCGCTGCCGCCGTGTTACGGAGGGGGGAAACGGCCATGTCGGGCTGACACGGAGGGAATCTTGGGGTGGGTTCGGGCGGGACCGTGTTCGGGGGTGTAGCTATGGGCTTGCCTATCACAACCAGGTGAAAAGGTCCTCCGATCAAACCCTGCACGGCGAAAGTCAAAGGGCTAGATCCGGTGGTCGTCTGTTAGGGTTAGATGGGATGGGGTACCTCGGGGGTTGCAATGCCGCCAGGTGTTGCGGTGGGCCCTCCTACGCTTGTAGAAGTGTGGTGGCAGGCGCAAGCACCCGGCACGCGGCTCCGGGGTGTGCCCCCCTCACCGGCGTCGCTGCCGCCATGTCACGAAGGGGGGAAACTGCCACGTCAGACCGACACGGAGAAAATCTTGGGGTGGGCTGGGCCGGGACTGTGTTCAGGGGTGTAGCTATGGGCTGGGCTATGACTACCCGGTGAAAAGGTCCACCGGTGAAACCCCGTCCGGCGAAAGTCAAAGGGATAGATCCGGCGGTCGTCTGTGTCAGGGTTAGATGGGACGGGGTACCTGGGGGGTTAGCAATGCCGCCAGGTGTTGCGGTGGCCCCTCCTACACTTGTGGAAGCGTGGTGGTAGGCGCAAGCAACCGGCATGCTGCTCCGGGGTGTGCCCCCCCTCACGGGCGTCTCGGCCGCCGTGTCACGGAGGGGGGAAACGGCCACGTCGGGCCGACACAGAGGGAATCTTGGGGTGGGTAGGGCCGGGACTGTGTTCGGGGGTGTAGCTATGGGCTTGCCTATCACAACGAGGTTAAAAGGTCCACCGGTCAAACCATGCCCGGTGAAAGTCAAAGGGCTAGATCCGGCGGTCGTCTGTGTCAGGGTTACACGGGACGGGGTACATGGGGGTTCAATTCCGCCAGGTGTTGCGGTGGCCCCCCTACCTTTGTGAGCATGGTGGCAGGCGCAAGCACCTGACAGCGCGGCTTCGGTGGTGCCCCCCTCACGGGTCGCTGCCGGCCGTATTCACGAGGGGAAACGGCCATCGGGCCAACATGGAGGGATATCTTGGTGGGTTGCTGGGACCGTGTTCGGGGGGTGTAGCGTGGGTTGCCTATCACCCAGGTGAAAAGTGGCCACCGGTCAAACCCTGCCCGGCGAAAGTCAAAGGGCTAGATCCAGTGGTCATTCGTGTCAGGGTTAGACAGGACGGTACTGGGGGGGTAGCAATGCCGCCAGGTGTTGCAGTGGGTGGCCCTCCTACGCTTGTGGAAGCATGAGGCAGGCGCAAGCACCGGCAACGGCTCCGGGTGTGCCCCCCCACGGCGTCTGCCCCGGGCACGACAAGATGAGGGGAAAAATCCTTTTCACTTGATTTCTTGCAATTCACGTCGGGCAACACGAGGAAATCTTGGGTGGGTTGGGCTGGGACCATGTTCGGGGTGTAGATATGGGCTTGCCTATCACAACCAGGTGAAAGGTCCACCAGCAAACCCGCCCGGCGAAAGTCAAAGGCTAGATCCGGCGATCGTCGTGTCAGGGTTAGACGGGACGGGGTACCTGGGGTAGGCAATGCCGCCAGGTGTTGCGGTGGGCCCCTCCACTTGCTTGTGGAAGCGTGGTGGCAGGCGCAAGCACCCGGCACGTGGCTCGGGGTGTGCCCCCCCTCACTGGCGTCGATGCCGCCGTGTCCGGAGGGGGAAATGGCCACGTCGGGCCGACACGGAGGGAATCTTGGGGTGGTTGTGCCGGGACCGTGTTCGGGGGTGTAGCTATGGGCTGGCTATCACACCATGTAAAAGGTCCATCGTCAATCCCTGCCCGGCGAAAGTCAAAGGGCTAGATCGGCGTCTTCTGTCAGGTTGGCGGGACTGGGTACCTGGGGGGTAGCATGCCGCCAGTTGTTGCGGTGGCCCTCTTCTACGCTTGTAGAAGCGTGGTGGCAGGCGCAAGCACCCGCAACGCCGGCTGGTGCGATGTGTTCCCCCCTCATTGGCTTCGCTTCTTGCCCCCCGTGTCCCTGAGGGGGGAAACAGCCACGTCGGGCCGACATGGAGGAAATCTTGGGGTGGGTTGGGCCGGGACCATGTTCGGGGGTGTAGCTATGGGCTGGGCTATGACAACGCGGTGAAAAGGTCCATCGGTCAAACCCCGTCCGGCGAAAGTCTAAGGGCTAGATCTGGCGGTTGTCCGTGTCAGGGTTAGATGGGACGGGGTACCTGGGGGGTAGCAATGCCGCCAGGTGTTTCCCTGGGCCCTCTTAAACATCTGGAAGCGTGGTGGCAGGCGCAAGCACCCGGCACACGGCTCCGGGGTGTGCCCCCCCTCGCGGGCATCGCTACCGCCGTGTCACAGAGGGGGGAAACGGCCACCAGAGCTTCGCACCGGGTCCTCATACAGACGGCAAACAAAAAAATAGTAATAATTGAATTTATAAAAAACACTGGCATCCATTATGGAAAACGGACTCTCACTGTCAAACCTTCAGTGCCGGGCTGGGGGCACTGAAAGTTTCACAGTAATTGTCCGTTTTCTTAACAGAAGTCTAATGAATACCGGAGCTTACTTCGTATGGATTAGCCAGCTATTTAAACTGGTCATGTTGCTTGTCTTTGGGCGAGGTGGGACTATTGTTTGACGTTTGCTGAGACACACGTATACCGACGGCAAAGCCGTCGGCATAGGCCTCCTATCTATGCCGACGGCAATGCCGTCGGCATATGTCAACCTTATCCACTCCGGCAAGCACTCACTGACACGTGGGACCCGTCCTATGTCGACGGCCAAGCCGTCGGCATAGATCCACCTTATCCACTCGCCCCGGCCCTCCTCCTCCACTCATTCTCTCTGTCTCTCGACCCCGAACCCAACCCTCTCTCGCCGCCACCCTCTCGCGCCGCCGCCGCCCTCTCCACTCGCCGCTGTCGCCCACACCAGCTGCGGATCCGGGCTGCCCGTGCTCCGCCGTCCTCTCCACTCGCCGCTGCCGCCACCACCATCTCCACGCCGCCGCCACCGCCGCAGGCCGACCCACCACCAGCGCCGCGGCCGCCCACGCCCGCGGTGGATCCGGACCGCCCGCGCTCCTCCGTTGTCTACACTAGCCGCCACCTCCACCTCTTCGACCCTCCGCCATAGTGAGGCCACCAGCGCCGCCGTTCGGGCCGCCCATGCTCCGCCGCCCGTCGCCGGTCCCTCCGACACTGCCTCCGCCACCACGTCCCCCGCCCCCCTGCGGTCCTGCCGCTCCCCTACTGCTCCCCACGGTGAGCTCCCCCGCCACCCTTCCGCTCCCCCTCGCTGTTGACGCTGCTCCCCTGCCGCTGCTGTGCTGTTGCTGCCGCCGCTCCACTGCCGCTGCTGCTAGATGAATGGATGGATAGATAGTTAGAAAAATAGATTTTTTTGTATGTTTTTTTCTTCTTCTTGCTACTATTTTTAGGTGGATGGATGTATGGAATAATTTTTGTTAGATATGTGCATGGATGTTGTTAGAATCATAGATGGTGGATGGATGGAATGTCGGTGAATTTTTTTAGGAACTTTGTTTGTCATAAATTTAATGATAGGTCATGTTGATGAATGGATGTTGGTCAAGTTAACGATAGATGAATGGATGGATGGATGTTGGAAAAAAATTTGACACTTGACTGTGATGTGATGATCTTGCTAAACTTTTTTGATACTCATAATGATCTTGCTAAAATAATTGAAGACAAAATTTTGAGACTTACTAAGATGTGATGATCTTGCTAAAAAAATTGATACTCATGATGATCTTGCTAAAAGAATAGAAGACAAAAGTTTGACACTAGACTGAGATGTGATGATCTAAGTTGTTCTTTCGGTGGAATTTGCAGGCTTTGTGGTGTCGCATTTCAACGGAGTGACCGTTGTCCGACGCGTTGGTCCTTGAGCATCCCACTGCTGTTCGACTACTTCCTCTACAGCTGAGGGTGAACTACAAATCCATCTCCTCCTATTTTCAAGTCACTAGATTTCATTCTCAAGTCAAGTCACGTAACCTAGGCGTCTCCCGTCCGAAAGGGTTGCATCGATAAATATGCATTCAATTGCATATTTATCACCGCAGCTCTTTCGGATTGTCCATCGTTTTCCACGGACAGCCCGAGGATGTGTAGATTGGGTACATTTCTCCACGCTCTACCCCGTTCTGAGACAGGATTTCGGTGGTGCCTCCCCGTTGTTCTCCGGAGCACTGTCTCTTGGCTATTAGACGAGACGTGTATCTGGAGAACAGCGGGGAGGTGCTGCCGAAATTTTGTCTCGGAACGGGGTAGAGCATGGAGAACGTACTCAATCTACACATCCTCGGGTGGGATTAGGACCCATCTTTACCTATTAGAGATGTAGGTGGATTCAACGTGGTTGAAAATCAAATTTTGATGTGATTAATTTAAATGAATCCTTAATTTTGTTGTGTGGCTCCCAATAAAGCAGAGGATGGCAGATAATCAGTGGATGTACAGTGGTTTTATCCGTCGGAATCGAGTAACATCAGAGTGGACGGGAAAACCGATGTGTATTTGAAGGAGATATTCCGTAGTCCAATGAGAATTATCCCACAATGCCCCTGTGGGAGATGTGCTAGACGTCACCGTAGAAATCAGAAGGACATGACTGACCACCTTCGCACGCACGGATATATGCCAAACTTTGACATGCCGCCGATAAACTTAGCCGAGCAGGACCATGGTAGAGAGGAGGTGATGCGACAACGCATCGATGGTTATGCGGATGACGGGGTAAGGGACATGCTAGATGATGTCATTGCTGCAGAAACGGCACATGCGACACCTTCAGAGAATGAACCGGAGGAGCCGGAGGCAACCGCAAAGGCCTTCTTGGAGGTCTTGGCCTCGTCGAAGAAACCTCTTTATGCGGGTGCGAAAATATCTCAGCTGGATGCCATCCCGCAACTGATTGCAGTCAAGGCTGAGTACGTGTATAGCCAGAAATGTTTCGAAGCATTCCTGGGAGTATGGGCTAACAGCCTCCCTGAGGGTCATGAATTTCCGAAAAGCATGTACGCTACAAAGAAAATCATGAAGGCACTCTCTATGGATTATGAGAAAATACATGTTTGTCCGAAGAATTGCCTTTTGTTTAGGCACGAGTATGCAGATGACAAATACATGTTTGTCCGAAGAAGTGCGGTTCGTCTCGGTATCTTGAGGTGGTCGGTGAGGATGGTGAGAAAAGGCAGCTAGCCATCACCGCTAAGGTTCTTCGGTATCTCCATTTCATAGAAAGACTGCAACGCCTTTTCATCACGGAGGAGTCTGCCAAAATGATGAAGTGGCACAAGGAAGGTATAAGGTACCATCCAAATAAAATCGTACATCCATCGGAAGGCGAAGCATGGAAGTCGTTGGATGAAGAATACCCCGAGGAAGCAGCCGAGGCTGGGAATGTCAGAATAGCCATATCAGGTGATGGGTTCAATCCATATGGTATGTCGTCCAATCCATACAGCTGCTGGCCCGTGTTTGTAATTCCGCCCAATCTCCCTACCGGTGCCCTAATGCAACGCAAGACCATGTTCTTGTCGCTCATCATTCCGGGGCCTGAATACCCGGGGAAGCAATTGGGTGTGTTTATGCAGCCGCTGGTGGATGATTTGCACCATTCTTGGTACTTTCCGAGGTTGACATACGACCGGGATCTGCAGAGAAATTTCTTGATGAAAGTTTGGTTGCACTATTGTAGGCATGACTTTCCCGGCTATGCTCTATTCTGCGAATGGTGTACAAGTGGGAAGATGCCATGCCCAGTGTGCATGCAGGCTCTGAAAATGATTTGGCTGAGTAAGGGTGGCAAGTATGTAGCCTTTGACCTGCATCGATAGTTCCTCACTCCAAACCACCCAGACAGGGAAGACAAGAAGAACTTCATGAAAGGCCGGGTTGTCCATGAAGTAACCGAGATTCCAACATTTTCGGGGGAAGATGTTCTTGCTCAGCTAAAAGCTCTCAAGCCTAACGTCAAAGGCAAAGCCAAAGCCAAAGCCAAAGGCTTCGAGGGATATGGTGAGACGCACAACTGGACACACATTACCCCCTTCTCGAAGCTTCCCTATTTCAAGGACCTCAAACTTCCTTACAACATCGATGTGATGCACACCGAAAAGAATGTCGCAGAGTCCCTTTTCCACACGATCCTCAACATTCCTGATAAGACAAAGGATAAAATTAAAACCAGAGCCGATCAACAGAGAATTTGTGATAGACCATGTCTAAACATGAAGCCTCCCATAGGCGGTCAAAGAAACTGGTTCAAGCCAGATGTTGACTTTTTCCTTAAACTGCCAGAAAAGAAGGAAGTACTTATCTGGCTCAAACACATTTTGAAGTTCACCGATGGTTATGCATCGAATATAAGTAAGGGAGTCAATCTTTCAACGAGCAAAGTGACAGGGCTCAAGAGTCATGACTACCATGTATGGATTGAGCGGATAATGCCGGTGATGGTTCGAGGCTATGTCCCTGAGCATGTCTGGCGAGTGCTTGCCGAGCTAAGCCATGATTGCTGTGCTAAAGAAGTAAGTAAAGACGTGATTGAATAATTGCATAAGAAGGCACCGAAGTTGATAGTCAAGCTAGAGAAGATCTTTCCGCCAGGCTTCTTTACTCCGATGACTCATCTCATTCTGCACCTCGCGAACGAGGTATTGTTGGGGGGCCTGTGCAGAATCATTGGCAGTATGGCCCTGAGAGACAGAACAAGCATCTCCGACAGAAATGTGGAAACAAAGCTAAGATTGAAGCTTCGATAGCTGAGGCAGTTATCCTAGAGGAGGTGTCAGACCTCAGGACATCGTACTACCCAGACCACGTTCCCCATCTGCATAATAAGGTGCCTCGATACAATATAGAAGAGCCCAAGTATCAACCCAGGCTCCATCGATTCAACGGGCAAGGTGGTAGGGCTAGGGCTTCAAATCTTATAACATGCCATGACAAGAGTGGGAGAACCTCATGTTCTATATCTTGAACAATATCAAGGAAGTTGAGGAAGTGTGGATGAGGTAATACCACTACACCATTCCTTTATGTCTTCCAGAACATCATGTTCTATGTTCACTTAGTCCCGGTCTAACACCGCTTTTCTTATTTTAGTGATTTCATTCAAGAGGAATGGACGGGAATGAATCCTCCTACTGAGGCGGAGGCACTTACTCTTCTCCGTCATGGAAACCCTGGACGTAAAAATTTTGTTGCTTGGTTCACGGAGAAAGTAATTTTCCACATTCCCCTATTAAATACCTAGTTCAACATTTATTAGTTAACCAAACTAATGCACCAAGCAATTTCAATCATACTTGTAGGGAAAAGATCCGAACATATCTATGGATGACGAATTGAGATAGGTTTCCATGGGTTTTGACCCTGCCGTCATGACATGTAAAAAGTATGATGTGAATGGGTATCGCTTCCATACAGAGGAGCACCAGAACAGCCGGCCTGATCCCAAAACTATAAATATCGGAGTGTACACCCCCGGTCAAAATTCAGTAGACTACTACGGAAGGGTACAAAATATATACGAGATTACATTCTGCAAAGGGTGCGAAACCCTAAGTCTGCCTGTGTTCAAATGCCGATGGTTCAATCCGCGGGAGGGGCAGAGACATACGCCTTCCATTGGTTTGGTCGAAGTTAAACCATCAACTGTCTATGCAGGAGCCGATCTCTTCATTGCGGCTACCCAAGCTACACAAGTTTATTATCTGCCTTACCCATGCCAGAAAGAGTACCTAAAGGGTTGGGAAGTTGTGTTCAAGGTGTCGTCACATGGTAAGCTACCGGACCCGAACGAAGACGATTACTACAACATTAACCCCATGACATACGAGGGAGTGTTCTATCAAGAGCAACCAGATGATGATGTTGTCAGAAACGATGACGCTAGACCATTGGGTGATGATGATGTGGATCCAAACGACGACGATGCACGGAATGATGATGAGACCATTGTCAATGAAAATGGCATACTTATGCTAGAAAAGTTAAATGAAGACGCTGACGACGAGGAAGAGCCTCCACCTCCGTCAGACAACGAAGATGATATGATTGATAGTGATGATGAGACCAACCGAGAAATTGGTTACAACAGTGATGATTCGTATGGGTTCTAGCAGATGTACGTTTCAAGTCTTTTTTTCTATGGTTTAGGAATATGCCTTTTATGCTTTTTTATTAATGTGTTTATTATTCCTTATTATTATGCCTTTTCCTTCATTTTAATGTACTAATTGTTTATTCTCTTTTCAATGCAGGTTCGTGGAATATGGGCAAGGGGAAGGCCGACGGCGTGGGTTTCCTACGCAAGGTCGTCGACATGCCTAGTTGGAGTGGTCGAGCACGTAATCCTACCCCCCGACTACTTGACGATGACTCCTCACAGGGAGGTCGAGGAAGAGGTGCCCCTAGAGGAGCAGGGTGCGGGGGGAGAGCCCCTAGAGGGCAAGGGGGTGGGGGGAGAGCCACTACAGGGGGTCGCGGCCAGAAAGAGCGCACACTCACCGACTTAGGGGTGTTGTCTTCGCGGCCTCCTCTAGTTAGGTACCCTCCTCTAGTGAGGTACCCTCTGACGAGGAGGAGGAGGACGAGGAGGTTCAGGAGGACGAGGACGAGGACGAGGAGGAGGTTCGAGATGGGGCCGAGGAGGAGGAGGAGGAGGTTGGGGAGGAGGACGAGCAGAAGGAGGAGGAGGCGAGGAGGAGGGTGCTGGCAGGGATGATGGTGCTGGCGGGGATGATGGTGCTGGCGGGGAGGGGGTTGGCAACAAGGGGTGGCTGCGTGGTAATGCAAAGCTACCAAAGCAGATTCCTGCTACCGAGGAGCAGAAGTGGCTCATTGAGCCCACGGGGAAAGAGTAAGAGCCACTTTATAATAATTTCATTCTTTTGCTTGTCACATGCTTATATTTTTCTTTATTTTGCTTGTCACATGCCAATATTTCATTCTTTTGCAGCAACTGGATATATCCTAAAGGGTCCCGTATTCCCAACGGCCTCATCACCGTCTTGCTGAAGGTACACTGGTTGGGGCCGTACTGTCCGGATCCAGTCAGGCACCCGGACCATCGGGTTTTGGCCACGAGCTGGGACCACTGGGAAGCGGCCCCCAACGCGGACCATGAGACCCATGCCAAGGCCATGATCACTAATTTTTGGGTGAGTTCTCTTCAGAAGCACAAGTCCATTCTGGTTTCATGAATGATTTAACTCATGGCTTCTTCCATTCTGGTTTCATGAATGATTGTAGAAATACTATCGAGTTCTTCAGGAGCACAAGGCCACTGCTGACCAGATCGTGTTGCGCCAAGCCAAGAAGAAGGTCCGCCAGATGCAGTACGAGGTGCGCTGGGTGGCCATCTCGACATACTATCACGACGCTCTTGGTGTGAAGATGACCAAGGAAGAAGCGTGGAGGATGGGCATTACCTTGGAGAGGCACGAGTACTTGGCGGGAAGTATAAAAGATTTTTCATTCCGATGTTTGTGGTAGATTTCATCGTTTCGTCTTGACATGCCATTATGCTTTCATTATGTAGGTGTGTCCAAATTGGTGTTATGGAATAGACGAGTCCTGGGCGGCATTGGTGTATCTGTGGTGTGGTCAGGATGGAGCCTGGGCGGCTAAGAGCATAAAAAACAAGGATAACCGAGGGAACGAGGGAGTACATGCTCAGGGAAACCGGAACCACTTTCTCCATAAGACACTTCATGTATGACTAACCTCATTAAACATTCTTCTTCTTCTATTTACCGTCACTTTCTTATGTATGACTTGTTGGGGAACGTAGTAATAAATTAAAAAAAAATCCTACGTATCACCAAGATCAATCTAGGAGATGCTAGCAACGAGAGAGAGGGAGTGCATCTTCATACCCTTGAAGATCGCTAAGCGGAAGCGTTACAAGGAACGCAGATGATGGAGTCGTACTCGCGGCGATTCAAATCGCGGAAGATCCGGTCTAGCTCCGAAAGGACGGCGCCTCCGCGTTCAACACACGTACAGCCCGGGGACGTCTCCTCCTTCTTGATCCAGCAAGGGAAGAGGAGAAGTTGAGGAAGAGCTCCGGCAGCATGACGGCGTGGTGGTGGAGGAGCTTGTGGTTCTCCGACAGGGCTTCGCCAAGCACTACGGAGGAGGAGGAGGTGTTGGAGAGGGGGAGGGCTACAACAGGAAAGAGGTGCTGCTTCCCTCCCACCCCCCTCTATTTATAGGGAGAAGGGGAGAGGGGGCCGGCCCCCTTAGATCCCATCTAAGGGGGGGGGGCGGCGGCCAGGGGGGGGGGGAACTTACCCCCCAAGCAAGGTGGGAGGTGCCCCCACCCCCTAGGGTTTCCAACCCTAGGCGCCTTGGGCCCCTTGGGGGGCGCACCAGCCCACCAGGGGCTGGTTCCCTCCCTTGCTCAGCCCACTTGGCCCATCGGGGCAGGTGGCCCCACCCGGTGGACCCCCGGACACCTTCCGGTGGTCCCGGTACAATACCGATAACCCCCGAAACCATTCCGGTGACTGAAACTGGACTTCCCATATATAATTCTTCACCTCCGGACCATTCCGGAACTCCTCATGACATCCGGGACTCCGAACAACCTTCGGTAACCACATACAATTTCCCATAACAACTCTAGCATCACCGAACCTTAAGTGTGTAGACCCTACGGGTTCGGGAACCATGCAGACATGACCGAGACATCTCTCTGGCCAATAACCAATAGCGGGATCTGGATACCCATGTTGGCTCCCACATGTTCCACGATGATCTCATCGGATGAACCACGATGTCGAGGATTCAATCAATCCCGTATACAATTCCCTTTGTCCATCGGTATGTTACTTGCCCGAGATTCGATCGTCGGTATCCCCATACCTCGTTCAATCTCGTTACCGGCAAGTCTCTTTACTCGTTCCATAACGCATGATCCCGTGGCTAACTCTTTAGTCACATTGAGCTCATTATGATGATGCATTACCGAGTGGGCCCAGAGATACCTCTCCGTCATACGGAGTGACAAATCCCAATCTCGATTCGTGCCAACCCAACAGACACTTTCGGAGATACCTGTAGTGCACCTTTATGGTCACCCAGTTACGTTGTGACGTTTGATACACCCAAAGCATTCCTACGGTATCCGGGAGTTGCACAATCTCATGGTCTAAGGAAATGATACTTGACATTAGAAAAGCTCTAGCAAACGAACTACACGATCTTGTGCTATGCTTAGGATTGGGTCTTGTCCATCACATCATTCTCCTAATGATGTGATCCCGTTATCAATGACATCCAATGTCCATGGTTAGGAAACCATAACCATCTATTGATCAACGAGCTAGTCAACTAGAGGCTTACTAGGGACATGCTGTGATCTATGTATTCACACATGTATTACGGTTTCCGGTTAATACAATTATAGCATGAACAATAGACAATTATCATGAACAAGGAAATATAATAATAACCATTTTATTATTGCCTCTAGGGCATATTTCCAACTGTCTCCCACTTGCACTAGAGTAAATAATCTAGTTACATTGTGTTGAATCGAACACCCATAGAGTTCTGGTGCTGATCATGTTTTGCTCGTGGAAGAGGTTTAGTCAACGGATTTGTGACATTTAGATCCGTATGTACTTTAAAAATATCTATATCTCCATCTTGAATATATTCACGAATGGAGTTGAAGTGGCGCTTGATGTGCTTGGTCTTCTTGTGAAACCTGGGCTCCTTGGCAATGGCAATAGCTCCAGTGTTGTCACAGAAGAGAGTCATCGGGCCCGACGCATTGGGAACCACTCCTAGGTCGGTGATAAACTCCTTCATCCAGACTCCTTCCTGCGCTGCTTCTGAAGCAGCTATGTACTCCGCTTCACATGTAGATCCCGCCATGACGCTTTGCTTGCAACTGCACCAGCTGATTGCCCCACCATTCAAAATATACACGTATCCGGTTTGTGACTTGGAGTCATCTAGATCTGTGTCAAAGCTAGCGTCGACATAACCCTTTACGACGAGCTCTTTGGCACCTCCATAAACGAGAAACATATCCTTAGTCCTTTTCAGGTACTTCAGGATATTCTTGACTGCTGTCCAGTGTTCCATACCGGGATCACTTTGGTACCTCCCTACCAAACTTATGGCAAGGTTCACATCAGGTCTGGTACACAGCATGGTATACATAATAGAGCCTATGGCCGAGGCATAGGGGATGACACTCATCTTTTCTCTTTCTGCTGCCGAGGTCGGGCGTTGAGCTGTGCTCAATCTCACACCTTGCAATACAGGCAAGAACCCCTTCTTAGACTGATCCATATTGAACTTCTTCAATATCTTGTCAAGGTATGAGCTTTGTGAAAGACCAATGAGGCATCTTGATCTATCTCTATAGATCTTGATGCCTAATATGTAACCAGCTTCTCCAAGGTCCTTCATTGAAAAACACTTATTCAAGTAGGCCTTTATGCTTTCCAAAAGTTCTATATCATTTCCCATCAATAGTATGTCATCCACAAATAATATGAGAAATGCTACAGAGCTCCCACTCACTTTCTTGTAAATACAGGCTTCTCCATAAGTCTGCATAAACCCAAACGCTTTGATCATTTCATCAAAGCGAATGTTCCAACTCCGAGATGCTTGCACCAGCCCATAGATGGAGCACTGGAGCTTGCATACTTTGTCAGCATTCTTAGGATCGACAAAACCTTCCGGCTGCATCATATACAATTCTTCCTTAAGGAAACCGTTAAGGAATGCCGTTTTGACGTCCATTTGCCAGATTTCATAATCATAGAATGCGGCAATTGCTAACATGATTCGGACGGACTTCAGCTTCGCTACGGGTGAGAAGGTCTCATCGTAGTCAACTCCTTGAACTTGTCGATAACCCTTAGCGACAAGCCTAGCCTTATAGATGGTCACATTACCATCCGCGTCAGTCTTCTTCTTTAAATCCACTTATTTTCTATGGCTCGCCGATCATCGGGCAAGTCCACCAAAGACCATACTTTGTTTTCATACATGGATCCTATCTCGGATTTCATGGCTTCAGGCCATTTGTTGGAATCCGGACCCGCCATCGCTTCTTCATAGTTCGAAGGTTCACCGTTGTCTAACAACATGATTTCCAGGACAGGGTTGCCGTACCACTCTGGTGCGGAACGTGTCCTCGTGGACCTACGAATTTCAGTAGCAACCTGATCCGAAGTTTCATGATCATCATCATTAACTTCCTCTCTAGTCGGTGCAGGCACCACAGAAACATCTTCCTAAGCTGTGCTACTCTCCGGTTCAAGAGGGATTACCTCATCAAGTTCTACTTTCCTCCCACTTACTTCTTTCGAGAGAAACTCTTTCTCGAGAAAGGATCCATTCTTGGCAACAACGATCTTGCCTTCGGATCTGAGGTAGAAGGTATACCCAATAGTTTCCTTAGGGTATCCTATGAAGACGCATTTTTCTGATTTGGGTTCGAGCTTTTCAGGTTGAAGTTTCTTGACATAAGCATCGCATCCCCAAACTTTTAGAAATGACAGCTTAGGTTTCTTCCCAAACCATAATTCAAACGGTGTCGTCTCAATGGATTTAGACGGTGCCCTATTTAAAGTGAATGCTGCAGTCTCTAAAGCATAGCCCCAAAAAGATAGCGGTAGATCGGTAAGAGACATCATAGATCGCACCATATCCAATAGAGTGCGATTACGACGTTCGGATACACCATTACGCTGAGGTGTTCCAGGCGGCGTGAGTTGTGAAACAATTCCACATTTCCTTAAGTGCATGCCAAACTCGTGACTTAAATATTCTCCTCCACGATCTGATCGTAAGAACTTTATTTTCCTGTTACGTTGATTCTCTACCTCACTCTGAAATTCCTTGAACTTTTCAAAGGTCTCAGACTTGTGTTTCATTAAGTAGACATACCCATATCTACTTAAGTCATCAGTGAGGGTGAGAACATAACGATAGCCACCGCGAGCCTCAACACTCATTGGACCGCATACATCAGTATGTATTATTTCCAACAAGTTGGTTGCTCGTTCCATTGTTCCGGAGAACGGAGTCTTGGTCATTTTGCCCATGAGGCATGGTTCGCACGTGTCAAATGATTCATAATCAAGAGACTCCAAAAGTCCATCTGCATGGAGTTTCTTCATGCGCTTGACACCAATGTGACCAAGGCGGCAGTGCCACAAGTATGTGGGACTATCATTATCAACCTTACATTTCTTGGCATCCACACTATGAATATGTGTAACATCATGTTCGAGATTCAATAAAAATAAACCATTGACCAGCGGGGCATGATCATAAAACATATCTCTCATATAAATAGCACAGCCATTATTCTCGGATTTAAATGAGTAGCCATCTCGCATCAAACGAGATCCTGATACAATGTTCATGCTCAAAGCTGGTACTAAATAACAATTATTGAGGTTTAAAACTAATCCCGAAGGTAGATGTAGAGGTAGCGTGCCGACGGCGATCACATCGACCTTGGAACCATTCCCGACGCGCATCGTCACCTCGTCCTTCGCCAGTCTCCGTTTATTCCGTAGCTCCTGTTTTGAGTTACAAATGTGAGCAACCGCACCGGTATCAAATACCCAGGAGCTACTACGAGCGCTGGTAAGGTACACATCAATAACATGTATATCATATATACCTTTGGTATTGCCGGCCTTCTTATCCGCTAAGTACTTGGGGCAGTTCCGCTTCCAGTGGCCATTTCCCTTGCAATAAAAGCACTCAGTCTCAGGCTTGGGTCCATTCTTTGGCTTCTTCCCGGCAACTGTCTTGCCTGGGGCGGCAACTCCCATGCCGTCCTTCTTGAAGTTCTTCTTACCCTTGCCTTTCTTGAAACTAGTGGTCTTATTCACAATCAACACTTGATGTTCCTTCTTGATTTCCACCTCCGCTGATTTCAGCATTGAATATAACTCGGGAATGGACTTCTCCATCCCTTGCATATTGTAGTTCATCACAAAGCTCTTGTAGCTAGGTGGAAGCGACTGGAGGATCCTGTCAATGACCGAATCATCTGGAAGATTACCTCCCAGCTGAGACAAGCGGTTGTGCAACCCAGACATTTTGATTATATGCTCGCTGACAGAACTGTTTTCCTCCATCTTACAACTGTAGAACTTGTCAGAGACTTCATATCTCTCGACTCGGGCATGAGCTTGGAAAACCATTTTCAGCTCTTGGAACATCTCATATGCTCCGTGCTGCTCAAAACGCTTTTGGAGCCCCGATTCTAAGCTGTAAAGCATGCCACACTGAACCAGGGAGTAATCATCACTACGCGACTGCCAGGCGTTCATAACGTCTTCAGTTGCTGGGAAAATGGGTGCGTCACCTAGCGGTGCTTCAAGGACATATGCTTTCTTGGCAGCTATGAGGATGATCCTCAAGTTACGGACCCAGTCCGTATAGTTGCTACCATTGTCTTTCAGCTTGGTTTTCTCTAGGAACGCGTTGAAGTTGAGGGCAACATTAGCGTGGGCCATTTGATCTACAGGATAGATTGTAAAGACAATTTTTAGACTAAGTTCATGATAATCAAGTTCATCTAATCAAATTATTTAATGAACTCCCACTCAGATAGACATCCCTCTAGTCATCCAAGTGATACATGATCCGAATCGACTAGGCCGTGTCCGATCATCACGTGAGACGGACTAGTCATCAACGGTGAACATCTCCATGTTGATCGCTTCTACTATACGACTCATTTTCGACCTTTCGGTCTCTCGTGTTCCGAGGCCATGTCTGTACATGCTAGGCTCGTCAAGTCAACCTAAGTGTTTCGCATGTGTAAATCTGGCTTACACCCATTGTATGCGAACGTTAGAATCTATCACACCCGATCATCACGTGGTGCTTCGAAGCAACGAACCTTCGCAACGGTGCACAGTTAGGGAGAACACATTTCTTGAAATTTTAGTGAGGGATCATCTTATTTATGCTACCGTCGTTCTAAGCAAATAAGATGTAAACATGATAAACATCACATGCAAATCATAAAGTGACATGATATGGCCAATATCATCTTGCGCTTTTGATCTCCATCTTCGAGGCGCGGCATGGTCACCATTGTCACCGGCATGACACCATGATCTCCATCATCGTGTCTTCATGAAGTTGTCTCGCCAACTATTACTTCTACTACTATGGCTAACGGTTAGCAATAAAGTAAAGTAATTACATGGCCTTTACATTGACACGCAGGTCATACAATAAATTGAGACAACTCCTATGGCTCCTACCGGTTGTCATATTCATCGACATGCAAGTCGTGATTCCTATTACAAGAACATAATCAATCTCATGCATCACATATATAATTCATCACACCCTTTTTGGCCATATCACATCACATAGCATACCCTGCAAAAACAAGTTAGACGTGCTCTAATTGTTGTTGCATGTTTTACGTGGCTGCTAAGGGTTTCTAGCAAGAACGTTTCTTACCTACGCAAAAGCCACAACGGTGATATGCCAATTGCTATTTACCCTTCATAAGGACCCTCTTCATCGAATCCGATTCGACTAAAGTGGGAGAGACAGACACCCGCTAGCCACCTTATGCATCAAGTGCATGTCAGTCGGTGGAACCTGTCTCACGTAAGCATACGTGTAAGGTCGGTCCGGGCCGCTTCATCCCATAATGCCGCCGAATCAAGATAGGACTAGTAATGGTAAGCAAATTGAACAAATCATCGCCCACAACTACTTGTGTTCTACTCGTGCAAAGAATCTACGCGTAGACCTAGCTCATGATGCCACTGTTGGGGAACGTAGTAATAAAGCAAAAAAAATTCCTACATATCACCAAGATCAATCTAGGAGATGCTAGCAACGAGAGAGAGGGAGTGCATCTTCATACCCTTGAAGATCGCTAAGCGGAAGCGTTACAAGGAACGCGGATGATGGAGTTGTACTCGCGGCGATTCAAATCGCGGAAGATCCGATCTAGCTCCGAAAGGACGGCGCCTCCGCGTTCAACACACGTACAGCCCGGGGACGTCTCCTCCTTCTTGATCCAGCAAGGGAAGAGGAGAAGTTGAGGAAGAGCTCCGGCAGCACGACGGCGTGGTGGTGGAGGAGCTCGTGGTTCTCCGACAGGGCTACGCCAAGCACTACGGAGGAGGAGGAGGTGTTGGAGAGGGGGAGGGCTGCACCAGGGAAGAGGTGCTGCTGCCCTCCCACCCCCCTCTATTTATTGGGAGAAGGGGAGAGGGGGCCGGCCCCCTTAGATCCCATCTAAGGGGGGGGGGGGCGGCCAAGGGGGGGGGGGAACTTACCCCCGAAGCAAGGTGGGAGGCGCCCCCACCCCCTAGGGTTTCCAACCCTAGGCGCCTTGGGCCCCTTGGGGGGGCGCACCAGCCAACCAGGGGCTGGTTCCCTCCCTTGCTCAGCCCACTTGGCCCACCGGGGCAGGTGGCCCCACCCGGTGGACCCCCGGACAGCTTCCGGTGGTCCCGGTACAATACCGATAACCCCCGAAACCATTCCGTTGACTGAAACTGGACTTCCCATATATAATTCTTCACCTCCGGACCATTCCGTAACTCCTCGTGACGTCCGGGATCTCATCCGAGACTCCGAACAACCTTCGGTAACCACATACAATTTCCCATAACAACTCTAGCGTCACCGAACCTTAAGTGTGTAGACCCTACGGGTTCGGGAACCATGCAGACATGACCGAGACATCTCTCTGGCCAATTCCCTTTGTCCATCGGTATGTTACTTGCCCGAGATTCGATCGTCGGTATCCCCATACCTCGTTCAATCTCGTTACCGGCAAGTCTCTTTACTCGTTCCGTAACGCATGATCCCGTGGCTAACTCTTTAGTCACATTGAGCTCATTATGATGATGCATTACCGAGTGGGCCCAGAGATACCTCTCCGTCATACGGAGTGACAAATCCCAGTCTCGATTCGTGCCAACCCAACAGACACTTTCGGAGATACCTGTAGTGCACCTTTATGGTCACCCAGTTACGTTGTGACGTTTGATACAACCAAAGCATTCCTACGGTATCCGGGAGTTGCACAATCTCATGGTCTAAGGAAATGATACTTGACTTTAGAAAAGCTCTAGCAAACGAACTACACTATCTTGTGCTATGCTTAGGATTGGGTCTTGTCCATCACATCATTCTCCTAATGATGTGATCCCGTTATCAATGACATCCAATGTCCATGGTTAGGAAACCATAACCATCTATTGATCAACGAGCTAGTCAACTAGAGGCTTACTAGGGACATGCTGTGATCTATGTATTCACACATGTATTACGGTTTCCGGTTAATACAATTATAGCATGAACAATAGACAATTATCATGAACAAGGAAATATAATAATAACCATTTTATTATTGCCTCTAGGGCATATTTCCAACATGACTAACCACTGTTTGGTGGTGCAGGAGGAGAAACTGAAGCGGCCGCTCTCACATATTGAGGCGTGGGAGATCGCCCATACGCGTAGGAAGCCCAAGCCCGGCGAGGCCAAGTACTACGGCAAGACCACGGAGAAGAAGAAGGCCTACTCTGAGGGGTATCTGAGGTTACATCCTGGCACACCTGACCCCATTAGCGCAGATCTGGACGAGAGGGTGGTGGTGGGCATGGGGCCCAAGGAGCAAGGTCGGGAGCCGGTTCTGGATGCTGTGATCACTCCTTCTATCTCCTACACACAGCTCCGAGCTACCGACCCGAGCCTGAGCCAGCGCACGACCATGACCAGTGCGCAGTCACACTCCCTCCTAGCCGAGCGGCACTCTGTAAGTATTTTCCCTCTTATCTTCATTGCTCACTTTATTTTCCGCATTTAGATGTTTTATGAGTTCCACCATGTCATACGGCGTGGAACGTTGCCGATGGCGCTGGCCGTCGGCATAGATGTACGGACACCGTGGGGATAGCATCTATGCCGACGGCATCCCGGGGTATGCCGACGTATATTTTGCCAACGACCCTATGCCGACGGGGGCCGTCGGCATAGGCCTATCCCGATGGGAATCAGGCCTATGCCGACGGTGCCCAAACTGAAACTTAAACATGCATGCGTGCATGCATCCATGCATGGTGTCAGTCCATCGGTGGCTCGAGTTATTTGCTTTCAAGTTTCAACTTTCAAGTCTGTATTTGTAACTGGGGTATGCCTCAGTCCCTTAATGTCTCAGCGTTGTTACTCTTTCCCCGGCCGTCTTCGGAGCAGAGTACGTACGTAGCTGAATAATAATGTAATAAACTACTCCCTCCGTTGAGCCCTGTATCTTTTTTTTTTTTGGCATGTTAGGGTTATTGCCGTAGGTACCACATGTCGGACCAGTCCCACACAACGTAAATCCCAAGATTTTGCAATATCGCCATGTTTCTGAAACATGTGGAATATTGTAGTAGCAACTCGATGGTGCACACAATTTTTTTGCAACATAATGTCAGTTGTAAAAAAAAAAGCCTACAAGATAAGCTCTGTTGCAAAAAATAAATAAATCTACAACACAATTTTTGTTACAAAATATTTTCTGCAACATAACCTCACGGCATATACCATATGTTGCAAAAGTGAAAAATGACTCGGCGCTAGAATTGTGCCTGATCTGACGGCTCGGGAGCCGGCGGATCTTTTAAAATGATCCACCGGCCGATGCGTATATATAAAGCAGGGAGAAATCATGTTTCGAGGAGGAGTTGATGATGGGGTGACGGTGGTGCCCCGTTTGCCGAGTGTCGGCAAACATGCACTGCAACAAGTAAACTCACATAGGTTCGATATCATAGTAACAATAAACACCCTTTTCATAAGAAGATAAGATTTCATTATTATTAAACTCACATAGGTAGGGAAGATTTTTTTTGGGTTCTTAGAGCAACAAGTAAAATCACAAAGTTCACAAAGATTCCAAGCATACCATAGCAAACAATTTATTTGATTCCATAAGAGTCTCCCTTTTTCAGACAAACGGTGACGCACAAAATGAGCATGCTCATCTACAGATTTTCCCTCAACGAAACTAGTTGGGGTTTCAACACGAGCACGTATGGATCGAAGATGATCCAAGTAGAAAACTTTAAGTGGATCCATATCAAAAGATTTTTAGCAAGCAAAGATGCAAGCAAATAGAAGGCACATGGAAACACAAGCAAAGATAGCAAATGAGCAAAAAGACATACGGAAAGAAGGCGAATAAAAAGGCAAATCTTTTTGTATTTCTGAAAATAATTTTAAAAGTGGAGGAGAGGAAAACAAGAGGCAAATGGCAAATAATGTAATGCAAGAGATGAGAATTTATGATGGGTACTTGGTAGGCTTGATGTAGACCTCCCCGGCAACGGCGCCAGAAATTCTTCCTGCTACTTCTTGAGCTTGCGTTGGTTTTTCCCTTGAAGTGGAAAGCGTGAAGCAGCACAGTAGAGATAAGTATTTTCCTCAGTTAAGAACCAAGGTAGCAATCCAGTAGGAGAAACGCGCAAGTCCCCAATAGATGCACCTACACAAACAATCAAACACTTGCACCCAACGCGATAAAGGGGTTGTCAATCCCTTCACGGTCAGTTGCAAAGGTGAGATCTGATAGAGATAGATAAAACTAAATAAAAGATAACTAAATATTTTTGGGTTTTTTGGTTTATAGATCTGAAAATAAAGATTGCAAAATAGTAGATCGGAAACAAATATGATGGAAAATAGACCCGACGACCATAGGTTTCACTAGAGGCTTCTCCGTTGAAGGCAAATAATACGATGGGTGAACAAATTACTGTCGAGCAATTGATAGAAAAGCGCAAAGTTATGACGATATCCAAGGCATTGATTATGCGTATAGGCATACGTCCGTGTCAAGTAGACCGACTCCTGCCTGCATCTACTACTCTCTACAGCTGCATCCCCTCGACACACGACATTCAGCCCGCACCTTCCTCTCACCGTTGTCTCCCCTCCTCTCTACAGCGTCACCCGCCCCTCCTCTCACCTCCACAACATTCGAGGCGGATTCCCAGTGCCAAGGAGTGCACACCGTCGTAGCCAACTGCTTGAAAGCCTAGAGACGGAGGAACATTGACTCCTTCAAGCAGAGGTAGCTGGGAGTAGACGTTGGGTCGGGATCCATACGTGTCTGCATTGTTGTGTTTCTTCCCATGATCTTAAGGTGTTATTCGTCCAATGTGTTGTCCATCGATATCACCGTAGTGGCGAACTCAGTTATTCGTCCAATTTGTTGTCTTTTGTTACGCATGTAAGCGCTGTTGAGGTTGTGGTGGCACTGGCAATATAATAAGTCCTACAACCTCCTCCCTGTATTTGATAGTGTTTGCTCTAACACCAATCGTAGGCTGGTGTGGGAATGGTGCTAAAAATATCAAAAGAGGCACAGTGCTAGCACGAAACAAGTACTGATCGAACTGCCAGGCATAAAATAAGTCTTTTAGGCCTGAAGTACAAATTCAAATCCGTGGTCCACATTAAACTACACACACAAGGGATTCCAAATCCAGAGGTGCTCCACAAAAGTCTACAGAGGGCGAGGGAACTTCCATTAACCAATGCACGCATAGCAGGGTCAGAAGATTTGACCGCCCCACAACAAATTCGAACTACGCTTCACTGCCTCACTCCAGGATCTCGAAGTACATGAAATTTGGCAGGTCTCCCTTGTACCCATCATGATGACAATCTCATAGGCAATTCTCTTTCGAAGCTGATCCAACAGTATCTGAGCAAAACAAAAAATGCAGAGGTCAGCAAGACAATGTGTGATTGAACATCAATCGAAGAATGAACTGATGACGTTTTAGCTAGTATGTCCGACCTTACTGAGTGGCGATGGAAGGTACTGCCCATTGAACTCACAAATGTAAGTCGATGATGCACACATCGATGTCCTCACAGTGACCACATTTTAACCACAATATTAAAAGAAGTATCATACCATTTTTAAAAAGTATCCATTGCAGAGACCACATGATCCCTAGCCATGTCCCTTGTAGTTGACGTCGAGCATTCACCTCGCGCCACCATTGACCCAAATTAAATGGAGTCAGCACAAGATTCAACAACAGATGTTCCAACTATACATGCTTAGAATGACGGCAGTCACCTAATGCTGGTTGCAGTGGCCTACCCACGTCTGCCGTTTTCGCACCCTCCTCAATGCTTGCATCACCACCCTGAGATTAGAAATGTAGTTATACCGGTTAATCAGGCCCAAAAGCATGCATGGTACACATATTTACCCTTACGTGCACACTCATAATTACTCGGTTTGGGGCGCTAACCTAGACACTGTTGCACTACATCTGTAAACCTGCCATAACATTTCCTCCCTAGACTCTGATGGACTTCTTCACGGCCAGCTGATGCATGCTCTTCCTACTTTGGTATACACACTCCTGCTTCCACCACCCAAGCTATGGGGGGCATCATCTTTCGACCCTTTAGCATCTACGGCAGAGTCACGAGCATACCTTCATATCCTGAAAATAATAGGTTTGCGTTGCAAAACTATTTGTTTGTACGACTCCAAGTAAAGGTAAAATGCCGAATCAACCTCCTATCCATGCTATCCACTGAACACAAGCATTGAGTGACGCTAGAAGCGAATTTATGTACCATTCGTCCAAAGAATCGTCTTGCACATATTTACCCTTACCTGCACGCTCATAATTACTCGGTTTGGGGCGCTAACCTAGACACTGTTGCACTACATCTGTAAACCTGCCATAACATTTCCTCCCTAGACTCTGATGGACTTCTTCATGGCCAGCTGATGCGTGCTCTTCCTACTCTGGTATGCACGCTCCTGCTTCCACCACCCAAGCTATGGGGGGCATCATCTTTCGACCCTTCAGCATCTACGGCAGAGTTACGAGCATAGCTTCATATCCTGAAAATAAGAGGTTTGCGTCGCAAAACTATTTGTTTGTACGACTCCAAGTAAAGGTAAAATGCCGAATCAACCTCCCATCCATGCTATCCACTGAACACAAGCATTGAGAGATGCTAGAAGCGAATTTATGTACCGTTCGTCCAAAGAATCGTCTTGGGTGCTTACTGCCATCTGCTCCTCTTTGTATTCTGTTGACACCACAGATGCCACATCTAGAAATTAGCATCGATTTCTGTAATCACATAGATAGTTTATCCGTCTTTCTTAAGTGTGAGCAAATAGAGTTGCAAGATACCAATTGCATTCACCCAGCATACCTATCCCGTTGTAGATCTTGTAGATTCCTAGCGAAATGTCCGTCAGAGTCAACCTGAAAATGTTAGCACAACGATTTCAGTTGACACATTCTCAAAACCAGTTTATTTTGTGATGGCACATGCAGCGGTAAAATAAAACATCACACACCTACAGTATCATAATATCTGAATAAATTTACATATATTCCCTGCATCAGCCTCCGTGTAATCTACTGCTTCAAGGATCAGCTAAAAATTCAAATGATGACATCACCTCTTCATCCGCCCCGGAGCATCGGGGTTCACCTTCACCATATCGATTGTTACGACTGAGTATCAAGAAACATAGAAGAATTGTACCAACTTGTAAGGAGCACCAGGTATTTCTCAACTACTTTATGATTCCTCCATGTATCCGAATTAATCACATTCACTCGAGACATCCATACACATGCTTTAGGATCATACTTCCTCTTCTTACCCAGAAGATTTCTAACTTGAGCCATTCTTACATCGGAAAATTCAACAACACCATTTACCATGTCCCAATATCAAGATTTCACAAGAACGTTACACCACATTGAATAACCATGTCATAATCCAATACAATCACGTTCGTTAGATCCTTGAATATTTCAGTCACAAGAAATATGACTGAACAACGTCAAGTATTCTGTTGTTGTCACTCAGTGCTACATATGAATTGTCATGGTAAACCAATATTTCAGTCACAAGGAATATTTCAGTCACAAGAAATATAACATGAAATTTGAGAAATACAGCTCCCGCTTACTTTATTTTGGTAGCTTCTCAAGAAGTATTTCTTCATAGTTTACAACAAGGAGAGTTGCCTTTGTATGAATTGTCATGGTAAACCAATATTTAATGCCGTATAAATTTTCAGCATCAGTTAAGATATGAAAGATTGTTTCTGGCTCATAAAAGAAGACCGACAAGAACAATAGAAATGCCATTGTAAAAATATAAAAGCAAACAAATGAAGGTAAATATCACTCACATACCTTAGAGCTGATAATTTTTGAATTGATGAGGTCTTACAAATAAACATAGTGTCTATGGCCTGGGGTATCAAACTCGACAGACGTAGACACATGCAAACTTTGTTCAGACCATCACACAATTAGATTTCTTGGTAGTTCATGATATGTGTGCCATGTCCCAAATTGTCTTAGTTGGTAGTTACTTGTACAAGCCATGATGTACTAGTCCTATGTTTCTTCCCTACTCCAACTGTTATTGTTAAGGAGAATATTTTCAACCAGTCACAAACTGGCCAAATATTGGTCATGCATATCGTCATAATAAAAGAAAGAGATAAGTATGTTATTATAAACTATTTTTTATTGATATGCCTATTCCACGAATTATCTTAATATCTCACAGTTATGCTCCTGCCTTGTTGTGGATGTGAGTATAAACTGTCAATTTTTAACATTTCATGTCACTGTGATATGATAGAAACTTCATTAAGGTGATTCCACAATCGTAGCTTTGGATCAGGCACACTAAGGAAAGAAAAGCATGCTATCAGTATCACATCAAGTGCATGAAGAGCCAAATGAACACTAATATTTCTACACTGTTGCAAGCAATAGGAAGAGGAAAGGGAGGTTATCCGAAAATTTGAAGCCAAGTTTCCACATCCAGTGTTAAGAGGTAAGAAACAAATCACTTGTTCTGTTCTCCATGATCCCATCCTACAACTTTTAGACCATCTATTCTTCCTCTTCCTTGCCTATTGTCAAAGTCCTGCCATCTAAATTTAGACATAGACTATTTGCTTCCCCAATTATTTAAGATAAATGTGCAAGCCAATAAGGAAGGGGAAGGAGCGCCCAAGAACAATAGGAATGGGAAGCATTGGAAAAACACGGAACTAGATCTCTACTTCGTCAGGAGAGGATGTCTAGAAAGCTCTTGTTTTTCTCAATGTTCCCATTCATACTACTCTTGGACCCTCTCATTCTTCCTCTTCCTGGCCCACCATTCACAACTAACTCCAAAAACATGAGAATTTGAAAGAGCATCTTGAGCTGTTGCATGCTAGGACTAGGGTATAAGTAGATAGAGAGGTGCATAGTTGTTGGTGTAGGCCTTCATATGAGTTAAGAACACACCTACTGCGCGATGAAACATGGGCCACAACAGTAAGTCATAGTGGGGCGATGGAACCTGAGTGCTTTGTTCTCGATACATGTGGAACATGTGTTGTAATTATGGACCAGCACTTGGAGTTGTGGGGAGTTGATCTTCTTCAATTCCTTATATATCAACGTATCCAAACCCAACAGTTTAGTGCAGCCATGATTTGATAATTTAGGAAAGGGAAAAGAGAACGAGGCCACATTCATCAGTCATGTAAGGGAAATGTAGATTGTCACATCTGAGGTGACTATCATTATAATAAGATTGGTACCTGGGAGATGAATACCCCTGTACTGCAGTAACAGTGATGCTCAATCTTTCTCTGCCCACTAACCAATAAATTCTTCAAAAGAAAAACCCTTCCATATAATTAACGGCAAAGGGAAAAACCTAGAAAACCAAGTAAAGGGTACTACCTAGAAGTATCATGTCCAAAGACAATCCCGTACAGGAAAATAAATTTCTTGTACTGTATAGTCCATGCACTACACCACAACACTTAATTAGGGGCAGTTAACTGCCGGGATAAATAGTGGATTAAGGGCAAACTATCTGCCAGGGATGTCGGTACTACCGGTAGAAGTACTTAAGGGCATAAAAACTGCCGGCAGAAGTGTAGGAACGAGGACACACAGACTGCCGGCACAACTAAACTATGGCCCATTATCTGCCGGAGTGTCTGTAGGGCGCGAGACTGAAATTGGCCCACTTGCGCGCGTACTTGGCCCACTTGCGCGCGTACCGCGCGAGAGGCCCGCGAAAAGTTTGCACCAAATAGCCGCCGCCCCAAATAGATCTTCCCCAAATCGAACACTGTCCCCGGCAGCCGTTCTCGTGGCGGTTCTATCTGCCGGGAGAAACACTGTCCCGGCAGTTTATCTGCCCTTTAAAGTGCTTCCTCTCGGCAGTTTTTCTTTCTTTACATCAGTGTTGTGGTGTAGTGATGCTAAACTCCTTCATGTATGTTCAGCGTGCTTGAAGCTTGGCACCTTCTGCTAAAAAATTTTCCCTAGAGAGAAAAGAGCCAAATATGTCTTCCTGGTGCCACTTAATTTTCCTTTTTGTTACAATATGTTTTTTTTTATTTGCACACACCATGATGACTGCAGCATCGCGGTATTACTTTCCGAAGCTCAAGGACGTTGTGACGGAAGTATTCAGCATGCAAGGAGTCAAATGAAGTTAGACAATGTCAACCACATGTTTTGACTCTCCTTTACAACAATGCATATCTTCTTTTTTTTAGAAAAGGAAGAGCTTTACTACACTGTAGACTCTCCATCCGAAGCACACAAGTGTTTGTTATTTTACTTAATGGAATGTAAATACACTCCTTTGTTTAGTGAAATCTCAATAAGTTAATTTTTGAATTATGGATCCATTTGCAACTAATGAAGGAAGGTGAACGCGATTTAGGTCTTTTTCATGGGTATACTTGAAATTGTTATTGAACACTGTTAGCACAATTTTAAAGAGGTTGTGCATGTATGTGTGTCGGCCGAAGAAAAAAAAAGTAAAGAGCATCTACGGACAATATGAAAGCTCGTTCTTAGATACAATTTGATTTTGTTTGAGTTCAGAGTGTTGAAATTGTATTTCGTTTATTTTGGTTTGGTGGTTGTAGTTTTTGAACCAATGAAGAAATGTGGATACTACTTACAACTGATTTCATGGGTTTACTCAAGACCGGTATTGAGTAACCTTATCACGGAGTTAAAGATGTCATGCATGTATATATGCAAGCCAAAATAAAGAGAAGGAGCATTTAAGAACATTATGAATGTGACATGCATTTGGAAAAACACAATGTTATATCTCAACCCCAAATTGTAGTGGAGGAGAAAGAATTATAGTTGTCCTTGTGTTCATTGATTCTAAAATTTTCCTCCTTCTAGCACACTGCTTAGACTCCTCACGACCATCCATGTAGGATTGTTTGTCTTCCTTTTTTATTTTTGTAGGGAGGATTTTTTTCACCAAGTAAATTATATGAGCAAAAAGTAAGAGGAAGGAGAGTCTAAGATCCATAGGAATGGGAGGCATCAGAAACATCAGACCATTTCCCCCCCTCGAATTGTAGAGGAGGCATCAGAAACATCAGAAACAGGGTTGCAAATTGTTTAGCGAATTTTGCTCGTAGCAGGGATAGCACTGCGTACTGGCTTACCCAACCTCCACCTTTATCGCTGAACTAGCTGCTGCCCGATTGTAATCCTGTGAATCAAGAATAAACACCCTATTTTTTTCCCTTAAAAAGAGATGAAGGCACCAAATCACACATGCAGAGGACCGTGTGATGTGATCTCTGCCCTTCCCGTATGTCGAGGCCGGCTATTGGCGCCTTGATTTGCCTATCATAATATAGCTCAGGTATCCGAGATGAACTAGGGGTTAGCTATGGGCAATATGACCTCGCAAAAAAAATATCGGCAATATGGACACAGGCTCTGCCATGTAGTAGCGCCATGTCTTGACACAAGGGATGCTGTGCAGCTAAGCAGTCTCCCCGGTAGAGAGTGTGAAATATATATTGCAGTGCTCGCAGCATGGTTCCATTTTAAAAAGGGCAGTCCGGTGCACGTAGCACCCTCTTGCGCAGGGTCCGGCGAACGGTCAGAAAAATAAACGTGAAATAACAAATGAGGAAATAAGTATTTCTATTTCTTCATAAACCACAACATAACTAGTCATATAATGTCTAAGAAAAAACAACCAGATTTACTTTGAACTCTCGTGTTTTTTATACAAGGTTCGATCGCATTTTGTGTCTATTTTTTGACGTTGAGTTCTATGAAGAGAAAAGGGAATTGATTTGCTTACAATAAAAAGGAGTCTGATACTGATATGACATAAATCTGAGCTGCACAGTGATCACCACGAATTGCTGACATGCAGTGTCATACAGATATCGAATGCAGTGTGTCGTAGGCACATCAAAACGTAGAAAAAAAACTGTACACTTGGAAACTTCTAGCAACGCAAATTTTAGTGACGTAATTAAGACATGAACAAATTATGGACCTCAGTCTGATGCTAATAAGATTAAATTCATTGAGGAGATGAGAACAAGAAGGCTTCTATGCCAGGGACTTTGTTTGCTCACTAGAGGCTTTGACATGATCATTCGGCCGTCCGAGAAGAACAACTTGAACATGAAGCACAATATGATGAATAGATTCAGAGTCTTTGTGGATGATCATGATCTCAAGGAGATATATATGCATGGGATATATTACATGTGGAGTAATCCAAGGGATGCCCCCACTTTAACCAAGACTGACCAAGCGCTGGTTTCAATGGATTGGGAGCTCAATCACCCTGATTGTTTGCTCCCGTCTATGTCAATGAATGTGTCTAACCATGTTTTTTTAGAAAAGGAGGAAGACCCCGGCCTCTGCATCTGGGCGATGCATGCAACCACTTTATTAATTATTCATAAAAGACCTTCCAAAAAAATACAGCAGTAAGTCTGAAGCCACCGTCTAGGTAACATCTTTCGCTACTTCTATCCATTTGATGAAGGGATGCTGATAGTCCGGGCCTAATACCAAACAGACCTCGCAGCCAAGCCTAACATCTAAGACCTGAGGCCCCAACCAAGCCACTTGCCGGGTATGGGGCACACACCGGTCCGGCACGCTCTCAGAGGCCGCCGCCGCCAACTGCCACCACTCCATCTTCAGAGCTGTACTGACGCATCAACCTTGCCGGTCTAGCTGCCGTCGACGTCACCACGACGCCAGACAACGCCACCATCCTGCGCTCGTCCATCAACACACGCCCAGCAGCGAGACCCCGCTGCTCCATACCGTTGAGACCCGCCTTTGTCGACATGTCAGATGCAACACCGCTCCTCCTTCGCGAACACCACCTGCTACCACTGGTCCCATCCCCTCCACCTGCAGATCCTCTGCACTCCCAACCGAGCCCCAGTGCCCCTGACGACACCTCCAGGAAGGTCACGACGCGATAAGCACCGCTGCCGCCAGATCCGAAGAGGATTGAAGGTTTTCACCCGGCCGGGGATCTGGGTGGGTAGATTGGGCCCTCAGCTGCGCCTTCATGAAGGAAAGCAGCGCCCATGGGCATCGCCGCTGCCGGGCCGGCTAGACTGGCCAAGGTTTACCCCGGACCCAAAGTACACCACCAGGGCTCACCACGACCGGAGCCTACAACCGCAAACCACTGGGACGACGAGAGAGGTAGCAGGAGAAAGGGGAACCTCCAAGTCTGACGCAACGGAGAACCGCGCCACGACCGGACTCCACCAGCAACCCGCCGCCCGTGCGGCCGAGCACGCTGGCCAGCATCGCCTGCAGACGTCGCCAGCCGCCGGACGACGCGGCCTCGCCGACAGGGCCACCGCCCAAGGATCCGCAGGCCACCCATGCGATACTCTGGCATGTAGGCCGACGGGATCGATCCGGGCGCCGAGATCCCCGCCGCCACCTTCCCCAGCGCCGACGCGGGCTTTGCTGGCGGCCGTCTCCGGTGGCGGCGAGGGACGGAAGGGGGATGAGGGGAGGTCGGGCGGCGAAAGATTGAATCGCCCCCGAGTCGCCCGGGGGCGACGCGAGGGCCGCGTCTCGTACGTCCTTTGGGAACACAGTGGTATCTCTTCAGTCCTTTGGGACAAGGACAGTAGGTACTGTTAAGCTCCAGATCGGTACTGCCTCCACTGTCATCATGCGTTTTGATGCGGCCCAAGAATCTAGACAGTTGACTCATGACGACTTGTGGCTCAGGCATATCCTGGTGAAAATGATAAAACTAGCCCTTTTTCGAAAGTTCAATACAAAATGGCCTCGATCTGAAAATATTTCAAAAAATGGCCCTCTTTTGTATGACGCCCGGGGCTAGGGCGCCATGCTAAAGAGCATGACGCCCCGGGCTAAGGCGTCATGGTCGTGACATGTAGCATGGCGCCCCGGGCTAGGGTGTCATGCCAAATAGCATGACGCCCTAGCCCGGGGCGTCATGCCAAATAGCATGACGCCCTAGCCCCGGGCGTCATGCAAAAGAGCCATTTTGTGAAATATTTTCAGAATGAGGCCATTTTATGTTGAACTTTCGAAAAAGGGCCAGTTTTGTCCATTTTGACCATATCCTGAAGCTCGAGAGATGATTTGTGACACGGAGGGACGGCAGGATGCATGCATGCAGCCGTATGATTGTGTAAAGATTCGGAAAGTGGTTTTGTGATTAAAGCTTAATTACTCCATGAATGCAGCTTTTGGTACAACTTTTGGAAGAGAGTGCATGTCCAACCCGCCCCACCTCCCATGCTTTTTCTTTTGACTTGTATATTTGAATCTATTATATCTTAGGAATCGAAAGTCCAATTTATATTTCGTTTGCAAATTTTTTCAACTGCTGAAACTTAATAGAAATGAACGATAAAATCAATATGTTTCATAACTAGAACTTCAAATCATTCCCTCCCATGTTTTAACAAAATTTAAAACTTCAGCAAGTTTTAAAATTAGTAAGTTTCTAAAAAGCAAATGAAACTTGGTGAAGTTTTACAAAACTTAATATTACGACCATCAAGCTTTCATATTTAGAACTTGGTAAAATTTTGAAAAGGTGTCTAAATGTATTCAAAGTGAGAAAGGTGTAACAGCTCTCGGGTACCCCTACAGCCTCATGAACAGTAAATTCGTAAAAAAATTGAAAAAAAATAAAATTTTTGAAACTTTCAGGGATCAAAGATTTGATGTTCTTGCAAAGTTTCAGACACAAACAACCTTCTTGGAGCCCTCACCAAAAAAAAAATCGCTGCTCAAAAGTGTACATAAACTTTGAACAATAATTTTGTTTTTTAGGTGAGGGCTCCTCGAATGTTATTATTAGCTGAAACGTTGCAAGATCATCGAAAGTTTGATCATGTTTGATGTCCCAATGTTTCAGATTTTTTTTTCAATTTATTTTGTATTTACTGCTCATAGAGGGTGTAGGGGCACCCGAGTGCTGGAAATCTTATCTATTCAAAAATAGTCTTATTTGAAAGTACTCGTTGCAATGAACATGAAAATGTGCAAACAAAACTTGGATATCAGTTAATAAAATTGTTAAAGTTTGACGTTAATGGAAAAGCATGTGAGGTGGGGTGGGTGACGCATGTCACTCTACCAAAAGTTGGCATGCATGGACCCAGTGCAGGGATTAAGGTTTAATGGCATAAACTAGTGCACCAATCTTGAAGCAAATGGGTCACTACTAGGGAAATGCTTATAGGTAGGACATCAGTAGTAGCGTTGGAAAATAGCAAGCGCTGCTGCCAATTAGCAGTAACGCTGTTCTAGGGCAGCGCTACTAGTAACTCTTTAGCAGTAGCAGTGGAAAATAAAAAAAGCGCTACTACTAAGTGGGATCAGACGAGGCCACGACGCTAGCTGTAGTAGCAGCGTTGTCCAGAATACAGCGCTACTACTAAGATTTTAGCAGTAGCGCGTTATTTGACAGCAGCGCTACTGATAATGGGCCCCACTTAATAGTAGCACTTTTCCTGGAAAGCGCTACTACTAAGTACCATAGCAGCAGCGCTTTCTGTGAAACAGTGCTACTGCTAGTTGCGGCTGGTGCCACCTTTTCACCCCCCTCTCCCCCTCCTCCCCCCCCTTTGCCCTCTCTCCCCCTCCTTTCCCCTCTCCCCTCTTCATCATTGTTGCCCTTCTTCTCTCTTCCTCCTACCTCTCTTCTCTCCCCATTAATGCCCCCCTCCACCATAACTCTCCTCCATAAATGGCCTTCTCATCTCTTTCTTCCTCCAACCTCTCTTCTCTCCCCATTAATGCCCCCCTCCACCATAACTCCCTCTCCATTAGTTAGCTAGAGTCATCTCTCCTCCCCAACAACTAGATCTAGCTAGCTATTTAGCCATCCACACTTTCGATCCCTATAGGTAGCGAAAGGCCTCATCTAACCGTGCTCGGTCTCGGTCTCTCGGGAGATAGGTAAGTAAAAAGTTGTGCATTTCAAGAATGGGGAAGATGTGTGTTTGGGATATGGAGAGATTTGTGCGAGTGACATGCCCCCGAGTTGCTTATGTTTTGCCGAAATGTCGATTTATTTCCGTTTCGGTGAATTTCGAGCAAACTCGATATGTCCTATTTTTAGGCAAGGTCATGCCAAATTTTTATATGACTTTGATGCATGCATGCATTTTGTTTATAACCCTTTTGCTTGTTATACCGTGCAGTCGGTCATGAAGGTGAGTGGATGGAAGGTGGAGCGATACATGCAATCCGCGGTGATGGAAATGTATGCAAATAATCGGACTAGGATTAGATGTCCGTGTACAAGATGCAAAGAAGGAGTCCTTTTGGACACTTTTGATCGTGGCAGTTTGAAGGCGCACCTACTGATGAATGGTTTCATGCATGGCTATACTCGGTGGATAAATGAAGATGATGATGATGAGGACGTCCACATGGCAGGGAATAACGACATGGGGCTAGACGGAGAGATGACCAATCGACACGAAGACGATGGCGCCGGACATGGCGGCGGGGAAGAGTCCGGAAATGACGGCGGCGGAGAAGATTCCAAACACGGCGAAGAAGAGTCCGGCCATGGTGGAGAAGAGGCGGAGGTCACGCCGCAGTCTTCGACGCTACTAAGTGCAGTCGTGCAGGACCCTCATGTTCGAGACCTCCTTCGCAAGAGTACGACTAGCGAGAGAGCTGCTTCTAGAGAGGAGGCCAAGCTGGCGCAACTTGAAGTAGACTCGAAGACTCCATTGTATGACGGTTGCGATCCTGAGGTGACCCACTTGAGTTTCACGCTTGAACTTCTAAAGACGAAGGCAAAAAACAAATGGACAGACAAAAGCCTCGATGAGCATATGAAGTATCTAAATAATAAAGTTCTTCCCGCGGGGAACCTGTGTCCTACTAGTGTTGAGGAGGCCAAGAAAATCATTTGCCCTTTTGATTTGCCGCACATTAGGTACCACGCATGCATCAACGATTGCATCATTTATCGGGGGGAGCACGTGGAAAAAACCAGCTGTCCAGTGTGCAATGCTTCTCGATACAAGAAGGCAGGAAAGAAAGCTCCTCAGAAAGTTGTATGGTACTTTTCGATCACTCCCCATCTGCAGCGGTATTTCGTAGATCCTAAGGAAGCAAAGCTCATGCGCTGGCACGCGGAGAGGAAGAAGCCCGACCATGGAGATGATCCGAAGCTGAGACACCTCGTAGATGGTAGCTAGTGGAGAGCATTCAACGTCGTATATGAATTTGCTGCAGAAGATCCAAGGAACATCGTGCTTAGTGCGAGTACCGATGGCATGAATCAGTTTGGAAACAAGAACACCAACCACAGCACATGGCCCATCTTTGTATGGATGTACAACCTCCCCCCATGGAAGTGCATGAAGATAAAGTACATACACATGAGCATGCTGATTCAAGGGCCGAAACAACTGGGAAATAATATTAACCTGTATATGGGGCTTCTGAAAGAGGAGCTAGACACGTTATGGAAAACACCGGCATGGACATGGGACGCCAGCAAAGGAGAGTATTTCCATATGAGAGTCGCGCTGATGACAACGATGCACGACTATCACGGTTACGGGTACACCTCAGGCCAGGTGTGCCACGGATACTGCGGATGCACGAGGTGCATGGATGATACAACGTCTCAGCAGCTTACGTCAACGAAAGGTGGCGGATCCGGGAAAATCGTGTACATGGGGCATCGTAGATGGCTCGAGAAGGATGACCCGTGGAAGCATGGAGATCTATTCAATGGGTTGGCTGAGCATCGAGGACCTCCATGTAAGAGGAGCGGCGCCGAAATCAACGAGCTGTTGAAAAACTGGGAACAGTGCCCCGCGCCGGGAAAGATGAAAAAGGCGCCGGAGCCGCTGCTGAAGGTATGGAAAACGAGGTATGTTTTCTGGGACTTGGAGTACTGGCCCAATCACGACACGCCTCATTGCCTTGATCAAATGCATATCACGAAGAAAGTCCTCGAGAGCTTGCTTGGCACACTGATGAACATGCCGGAGAAGACCAAGGATGGGCCGAAGGCAAGGAAAGCCTTGGAAGATTTGAAGATCAGGAAAGATCTCCCCCGTAAAAAGTCGATGAAGGAGACGGAGACGAAGACAGAGGAGGGGGAAAGGGGCAAAAAAGTCAACAAGAAGGAGGAGAATTATTGCTCCCTTCTTGCTTCACCTTAAGTGCGAAGGAGATCGATCAATTCATCAAGTGCCTTATGGGAATCAAAGTCAGTTCCGGTTACTGTGGGAAGATAAGCAGATTTCTAGACACAAAGAAGAAAAGGTTCAGCGGGATGAAGTCTCATGACTGTCACATCATGATGATGCAGATACTCCCGGTTGCCATTAGAGGGATAATGGACAAGCACGTCCATGACACGCTTACTGGTCTCTGCAACTTCTTCGACGTTATCTCTCGAAAGTCCATAAGTGTGAAGCAGCTCCGAAGGCTACAGGAAGAGATCATTGTCATACTATGTGAGCTTGAGATGTACTTCCCCCCCGCGTTCTTTGATGTCATGGTGCATCTGTGTGTCCACATCATGGACAACATCATCGACCTCGGGCCGACATTCCTTCACAGCATGATGCCATTCGAGGGGATGAATGGGGTCATCAAAGGATTCGTTCGTAACATATCCCGTCCTGATGGGAGCATCATCCAGGGGTATCTGACGCATGAGTGCATCCCCTTTTGCGAGAATTATATAGGCGTCGGATACCCTGTTGTTGGTTTCCCCATCAAGAAGCACGATGGGAGGCTCGGAGGAGAAGGTCACAACAACGGCCGGAGGGAATTGCACGTGGACTACTCGGATCGACGAAACGACTTTGACAGGGCTAACTTAGTAGTACCTAGATGTGGTAAATGATTATGTGGCACGGCACAAAGAAACCATCGCAAAGAAGTACAGTGATAAGGGGATGCTCAAGACGGACGATGAAGTTACTGTAGAGCACAACGCCACTTTCTATCGTTGGTTCAAGGAGCAAGTTCTTGAAAATCCCCCGGAAGATGGCAGTTCGGATGGATTGCTCATACACGCCTTAGCACATGGCCCCGCGCCCAAACTCGCGACCTATTAGTCATACGATATCAACGGGTACATGTTCTACACGGAGGCCAAAGACATCAACAGTGATTACCAGAACTCCAGGGTGACAATTGAATGCGTGACCGACGCCAACGGCACAACTGAAAGATTCTACGGAAGGGTCGAAGAGATCTGGGAGCTTGACTATGCTAGTATGCATGATGCGACGATGTTCCGTGTCAGATGGGCTAAGGACGTCGTAAGAGAAAACAAGTATTTCACTACCATGTCTATACCCGACGCGAAGAGCACTACCGTGAACGTTAACGTCATTGCCAAAAATGAGCCATGGGTACACGCTAAGCACGTGACACAATGATTCTTCATAACCGACCCTACCAATCCCAGCCGTGTTGTCGTGAGGAGAGGCAAAAGGAGCATCGTCGGAATGGATGGAGTCACCAACGAGGAAGACTACGACCAATACGGCAACCCGATGAGGGAAGATGTCGATGACGATGAAGCATACGTGAAAAGAAGAATCAATACTACATTACGTAAGAAAGATCGTACTCCATGGTTCCAGAAAAGTCACAAGGAGGGGCTCAATTATTCGGCAACGAACAAGAAAGGGAAGAAGCTCAATGTGAAACGTCGTCGACGCAGCTGAGAAACCATCATTTTTATATATGTATCTATTTTGTGTACGCACTTTAGTAACCGTTATCGGTCAGTGTATGCATGATTCCGGTGATATTCGCACAGTGTGGGAGGGAGACACCGTCGTCGGGAGAAAGAAAAAACAAAAACAAAAGGGAGAAAACATTACAAAAGAAAAAGAAAAGTAAACAGAAAAGAAAAGGAAAATAATAAAAAGAAAAGAAAACTAAAAACTAGAAACTAGAAAAGGAAAATAATAAAAAGAAAAGAAAACTAAAAACTAGAAAAGGAAAATAGCGGTAGCGCTGGTTTGGGAACAAGCTCTATAGCTAACTTAGCTATAGCACTGGACCCTAATCCAGCGCTACTGCTATTTGTATTTTAGAATTAAAAAAATAAAAATTGCAATAGTTAGCAGCAGCGCTGGTTTAGGATCCAGCGCTATAGGTAAGTTAGCAGTAGTGCTGGTTTAGGATCCAGCGCTATAGGTAAGTTAGCAGTAGCGCTGGTTCCCTGTCCAGCGCTACTGCTATTTTGAGTTACCCCCCCCCCCCCCCCCCTCCCGCGCGGGCACAAAATTTCACCAAGTCATTTCCCCCCCTCTCCTCCAACCTCCCCCCCACTCTGCTGCCGCGCCGGCCGTCGCCCCTGCCCGCCGTCGACCTCGACGCCAGCCGTCGCCCGAGCCCTCCCTCGACGACACCATCGCCGCGTGGGCCCGCCCTCGACCTTGACGTCGCCGCCCTCTCACCTACCCGCCCTCGACCTCACCGCCGCTGCAGCCCTCGACCTCGCCGCCGCCGCCCTCTCCCCTGCCCACCCTCGTCGCCGACCGCCCGAGCCCGTAACCCTCTGCTCTCCCCTGCCCTCCTCTCTCTCTCTCTCTGTGATGAACCCTAGCTGCTGTTAGCAAAATTAGGATAGATGAACCCTAGCTACTGTTAACTAAAGATTGTTATGGAAATAGACATAACAAAACATTGATTCAAAATCATCATGTGTATTTTAGGGCAGTACCAAATTTAGCAAATTTAGCTAAATTGGCCAAAAAAATAGCTATAAAAAACAGGAGCAAATTATTTGTAGGTAGGCAATTTGTCAAAAACAGTAGCTCCCTAAAATTGCAAATTCAGTGGACTTTTTTAGCTATAAATAAAACAGTGGACTTTTTTAACTATAAATAAAAAATAGTAGCAAATTGCCTAGCTGCAAAAATGCACTAAACTAAAAAACAGTACCAAATTACACTAAAAAACAGTAGCAAATTTTTAGGAGCATGATATAAAACCCTAGATGATGTTTTAGGAGCATGATATGCCCTGTGGTAGGGCAGTAGCAGATTAGTTTAGGGCAGTAGCAGAGAGAGAGATCATTTAGAAAAAAAAACAGTAGCAAATTAGTTTATAGGGCAATTTAGTTGGTTAGCGCAGTAGCAGAGAGAGAGAGCAATTTGGAATTTTTGTAGGTATATATAATAGCAAATGTTTAGTGACGTCGTTTTGCAAAGGTTTTTGGTTTTCGAAAAGACCACTATTTTGCAATGTTTAGTGAGGTCGTTTCACTCTATGTACATGCTTGAATGATATATTTTGCATGTGATATATGTCATTGATGTTATATGATTTTTCAATGTTGGTTGAATGTCCAAAAATATCCGAGTGGCCTATGTTTTGCCGGAATGTTGATTCATTTCCGTTCCGGCAAATTTCAGGAACTCCATATGTCCACTTTTTAGCAAAGGTCATACCGAAAATTTCTGTGATTTTCGGCATGACTTGTGCTAAAAACTAGGACATATGGAGTGCCCGGGATTTGCCGGAAGGGGAATGAATCAATATTCCGACCAAATATAGGCCCCTTTTTTCTCTTCATTATATCTTTTATTTATAATTGTTGAATAGGAAACATGTCTAGCCACGCCGAAGCCGGGGGTTCTGCTCGCCTCGAAGAAGACCCCATCGAGGCAGCAAATCATTATTTCGATTACCTGGATGAACACCAGATGGGGGTGCATGGTGGCGGCAGTGGCACCAAGCCCGACACCGGCACCAGCACAGGCACCGACACCACCCCCGAGACCGGCAACGATGCTGTCGTAGCCGGTAAAGCACCAAAGCAAAAGAGGTCACGAAGACGAAACGAGCTCGGCATCGGACAAATTGTGCTCACGGAGATGCACCCCAAGAAATTAGAGCCAACGGCACCAGAGGAAGTGCGTCGTGCTGGGGCAATCAACTAGGATGCATCCTCAGGGAAACCGCCAACATCAATGACGAGAAGTTAAAGAAGATACCATATATGAAGAACATGCTCCTAAAGAAGTTGCACAATAGGTTCCTGTTCCCTGGCCGGGATGAAAGCAAAGATCCGTGGGACAACGACTCCATGACAAAGATAAACGACAAGGCGATGGTGACGTTCACCAATGACTTGTCCACCTGGAAAGTTTGGGTGAAAAAAGCGATTGCGAAGAATGAACCGTGGTCCAAGATTCATGCTGATAATCCGTCAATAAAGGAAGAGGACTTAGAAAAATTCAAGGAGACTTGCGCTAAAGAAGAAGTCAAGGCAAGGTCGGAGAAAATGAAGGCGCTCCAGGCCAGGAACACGCCTCCCCACCGCCTCGAAAGCCGTGGTTACGAGGGGAAGAGGCACGTATGGGCCAAGGAGGACGCTGAACGTGAAAGTCACAGAATCCCAGGCCCCTTGGCGGAGTTCATCGACCCGCTGGAGCGTGACTGGATCAGGGCCCGGTACAAGTGGGACCGCGTCAAAAAGATCTTTTACACGGACCCGAACACAAGGGAGTTCATGAGACTTCTGGTAATTGTTATATTACCACATTATCATATTAGCTTCCAATCAATTCAACTACAAGTTTTGTCACATTAGTAAATCATCCACGTTCCTTTTGCAGAAAGAGCAGCACCAAAAGGTAGCCGAAAGCGACGAGTCATCACAGTCGTCGGCGAGGCCCAAGTGGGACACCCGATTCAATCGGGCCTTGAACATACTGAAAAAGGTCCCGGAGGACAAACCACCGTCCTATGGACGTGTGCACGGCGTCGGAGATGGCGCCTCATGGAAGACGTGCTACCGCGAGGAGCCAGAGGAAAGAAGGAAGAGACGGTTGGCCACTCAGCAGACCATCGACGAGAAGGTCCCGATTGCGGTCAATAAGACCAAAGCTGAGACCAAAGAAGAGTTGCTCGAGGTAGTCGATGCAGCGGTCAGTGACGCGGTGGCCAGCTTGATTCCGGCAATTATCGATTGGTCGAAGAGCAATCCAAATAAAGGGCCAGAGGACTTTCCCCTTCCCAACTACGTCGGGAGCAATTCGGTGAACATCACAGCACCAGCACCTGCTCAAGCAACCGCAAAACGTCCCGCTCCTAATCATAGCAGCCCGACCTCCATCTCTGGCATGCTCGGTGGGCCTTCGTCTATGGCTGAGGTTGACGCCCTCATGGTAATTACGCGTCATACCCTTTTCACCAGCATGTCTATAGTCTTGCGTTTCAGTTGCCTTTCGGATGTTTGACGTCGCAGACATGTCTTCTTCGTAGGCCGATGATACCCCGTGCACCCTAATCTACAACATCAAGGGCCAGAAGGTGGCCGTGGGAAAGGCAACGATCGTGAAGCCGAAGGACCACATGTTCCACAACCGAGAGATGCCCGATGGCGTCTTCAAGGTTAACGTGGCTAGTGTCTTAGCGGGCTTCAAGGATTTGCCTCCTCCAGTGCCAGTCGATGACGAGGAGACCCCTAAGCAGATTGGCGCATGCAAGAGCTGGTTCTTGCCTTGGCCAAAGACTCTTCTTCGTGTCGAGGCCCCCAGTATCACACTAACGACAATTTCTCAAGAAGGTACGAACACGACCCCACCTACCAAATTACCTGCACCTGTCGGGGCGGGTGATAGCGGACGACGCGAGGGAGAGCCTCCATTAGTGCCAGATGACGTCGCCCCCGTTGTCGAAGAAGCAAATGCTGATGATGACATGGAGGAGGATGATGATGACCCAGACAAGTGTTTCAATACCGCCTATGGTGATGGACAATTGATGGCTCAAGACGTCGAAGACTCAGGCTATGAGCATGGAGATGATGACTTGATGCTGCCTGATTTGCCGGAGCCGGAACGTCCTAAGGCGGAATGCAAAAAGTCTCTCTTCAAGCGATCCTCGCAGGAGACGCCTCCAGATGCCGCCTCTACCCAGCAACAACCCGAGGGCCGTCCACTGATTAGCCCGACGACACTGGGGGTGGTGGTTAGGGAAGGTATGGTGGGCTCACTACCGCCACCCGCCAAGAAGCAAAGGAGGAGACCGGACAGGAAAGGCCCTAAAGGCGCCAGAGCTGCTTCAAGCAGCCAGCCGCCTCTGAAGCCCTGGGTGGTAGACAGAATACCTGTCGAAGGTGCGAAGCATTTCCATGTCGTCGGCGACCCGATCCTACCTGTGAAAGCGTTAGAGCATATACTGAACAATGATCTAAGGAGACTCCATGACGATGTGCTGGCCAGAGAGAAAAGCCTTCTCATCTCGGAAAAACCAGGATACCCGCTTTACGCGGCTCAGGTGCCGGGTGGGAAGTTGTACGTCGAGAGATGGCCCGCGGATAAGTTCATCCTACGATTTGACTACATCTACGACATGTTCCACATGACCAAGCTGGATTTCTAGTTCATCCGCATGTATGCGCTGTATCTCAACTACTTCATCAGGATCGAGAACATAAAATATATCTGCGTCGCGAACCCGTACTATATGCACGAGAGCTTCTTGGCAGTCTGCAAAAAGCACCGTGACTATGCGAGCAAGTATATCGGCGACTTCATGATCGCTAATAAGGACAAGGAAGTGATTCTCCTGCCTTATCATCCCACGTAAGTCATCCGCGCATATCCTTTGGTAAGTTTTAATCATTCCTTTGCAAGTATGGAGGCTAATTTGAGGTGTACTTAATTTACGCAGCGGGGGGGGGGGGGGGCGTCCTCATCGTTCTGTACCCAGAATACTCCAATGCTATGTACTTGGACTCATCAAAGAACATCAAGAAAAAGGATTAGACGCACATAAAGAGTGTTCTCGATAGTGCCCTGTTCACCATTAGCCTGTCTGGTGGATATATCAAGGTGAAAAAGCACAGGAAGAACAGGCTGGCTTTCAGCCATAAGACCAACTTCTGCTGCATCCAGCAACCGTACACTAGTAAGGCTGATGGATTCTACCTCATGCATCACCTGATCGAGTACAGGTGGGATAATCAACGCCTTCGCATGTCAGCTACTACCAACGATGCTGAGATTGTCAACTGGGCCACAAGCATAGGAAAGACACCTGATCATCGAATCCGAGCTGAGTTTTATCACGTACAGTGTGAACTTGCCCAAGTGATCATGAAGCAGGTCCTCGAACCAACAGGGATGTTCTACCATGGGCCAATCACGCGGGATGATGTCCGAGCACTGCTACTCGCTCAGCGTCTGGACCTGAAGCCTTTCAAGAAGCTCGGGTGCTTCCTCCCTGACTATGAAGATTGGACATCCGACATGGAGGACTGATTGTCGATGACAATGTGTCACTACTGTCTTTCTATGACAAAACTTTGAATTTATGCACGGCGAAACTATGTGATGTAATTAAACAGTGGTCCTAAACTAGAGTAGATCACTCTAGTTAATTAGTTTGGGTATGAGGAACTTCGTTATTTATGTTTACTATAGGTTCCTTGTATTTTGCTAATTATGCCTCTTTGTTTTCTTAAGTACATTATGTTGCATATTATCATTCAATTCATCAACTGATGATGCAGGTACATAGATCAGAGATGGCGAAGGACTGCTATGCCGTGTTCGTTGGGGGGGTTCCGGGAGTGTACGACCACTGGCCAGACGCACAGGACCAGGTGGACAAGTACCCGGGTGCTAGCCACAGAGGGTTCAACAGCAAAGCCAAAGCAGAAAGTAGTTACTTGAGGTGGACGCTCCGGCAAGAGCAAGAGCGAAACCGCCGGTGCCTCGAGAAGTACAACATAGTCACGCCCTTGCTCATGCTAATCGCTCTTCTCTTCTACATCATGGTTTAGATAGAGATGATGAAACTTGTGTGTGTGCCATGACCATGCAGGTGCGTTTATTCGAGACATGACATGACTTGTGTATCGCTATTTTCGAGATGTGATGATATTTGTGTTGAATGATGATGATGATGTATGACGAGACTACTGTATGTGTATGATATGATGAGAATAGTGTATGTTTATTATGATCTGATGAAACTACTGTATAGAGGCTGTACAAATACATCACAAATACATAAAGGGGGTATAAATCTGTGAAAGCCAGAATACTAGCAGCAGCGCTGGATTAGCAGCAGTGCTTGCCTTTCTACAGCGCTACAGATAGTTAGCAGTAGCGCTGGTCAGGGCAGCGCTATTGCTAACCATACTTACCAGTAGCGCTGCCCTAACCAGTGCTACTGCTACAACTTAGCTGTAGTGCGTTAGCAGTAGCACTGGACCCAGCGCTACTGCTATAGGTATTTCAAGCGCTACTAGTAGGCTTTCTCCTAGTAGTGGGTGGTCATATGCATGTGCATCCCCGGACATGCGTGCCCCTGCGAGTTTCTCCCTGAAGGTCATGTTCTTCACTCCGAGTTCACTTGTGTGCAATGTTACCCGGTAGAGATCTCGGGTCCACTTACTTAAGGAAGGGGATGCAAACATTAAGACATTCATGTCATAGCGAATGTCACGCGTTCAAAGAAATTCATTCCCTCGGTCAAGGTCGATGGACTCACCATTACTGACCTAGCATAAAAGGAAGATGCATTTTCTAGGGTAAAAGAGAATCTTATTGGGGCAATTCATACTAGGGAACATACTCTGGATCTTTCGTTTCTTTGCATGAATCCTTTGGGTCTGCATGAGTTGGGCAACATCCTTACAGCGGAGGAGGTTTGGGAGGTAATTAAAGAGCTACAGCCGAATAGAGCTCCAAGGTCTGAACGAATTCACTGGGATTTTCTGTCACTAGGCTTGGCAAATCATTAAGAAGGACATCATGGCGGCACTACTTAATCTCTTGGTGGGAGATGGAAGGGGTTTTGCTTCGTTGAACAAAGTGTTTATCTGCTTGATTCCCAAAAAGGTTATGCGGAGAGGTGAGCGATTATCGACCTATTAGTCCCACACATAGTCCCCCAAAGCTATTTGCGAAAATTCTGACAAATCGCTTTTGGCCAAGGAAGTGGAAGATTATTTGTGCTAATCAGGCAATATTCATCAATGGGAGTAATTTGCATGACAACTTCAGACTTGTTTGTCATGTGGCAAGGACGATTCACACAAGGAAATATATAGAAACTACTTCTAAGGCAGGACAATCTTGAGCCTTTGACTTCCTGTCTTGGGCTTTCTTTTTTGAAGTGTTACATCAGAAAGGGTTTGGGGAGGTTTGGTTGAAGTGGATGGCAATTGCAGTATCTTTGGCGATCAATAAAGTCTTTGTCAATGGGGTTCTTGGGAGGAAGATTGCATATGCGTGTGGCCTGCGTCAATGGGATCCTATCTCAGTTATGATGATTGTTATTGCAATGGAGGTACTCATGGTTCTAGTGGCTAGAGCATAAGGGGATAGAGTGTCGAGTTCCTTCGAGGTGTTTTGACAATGGAACATTTATCTATATATGCCGACGATGTTGTGGTGTTCACCCGACCTTTGGCCCTTAATCATCGGTTCATTAAACAGAATGCAGATCCTTAGAGAGGCATATGGCTTGCATGTCAACTATTGCGCGAGTCAATGGCGATAATGTTATATAACATGACCTGCACAAGTGGCGGTGACTGGGATCCTTGGATGCGACATCGACACTTTCCCGTGCAAGCATCTTGGGCTTCAGCTTGAGATCAACCCTTTGACCAGGAACCAGTGGAACTTGATCAAGTGTGTGTTGTCATTCCTACCTGGTAGGAGAGCCTCATCCAAAGGCTTGGGTGGCTAGTCCTAGTCAAGAGCATCCTATCTACTAGACTTGTGCACCATCTTCTACTCATGAATGCCCCTGCTTGGGTGTTTGAGGAAATGAAGAAATAGTTGAGAGCTTTCTTTGGGGATAGTGCAAATGAGATGAATGGTGGGATGTGTCAGGTGGCATGGGACAATGTGTGCAAGCCTAAAATGTATGGATGATTAGTTGCTAAAAACTTGAATCTCCAAGGTATGGCTCTTCGATACAGGTGGGAATTGTTGAGTAGAACTGAGCGACCATGGTGAGGGTTGCGTATGCTTAAGGATGACACGGCTAAGGAGGCCTTTGACAGCCTTGTGCAAAATCCTATAGGAGATGGGCGCATCGTGATGTTTTGGAGGGACACATGGATTCAGGGGTACCCGGTACGTGGCATTGCCCCTGGTTCTATATCACGTGAGCACACAAGTTGCCAACAACAGAACTTTGCATGAGTTTTTGATTGATTCATGATGGGTTTCAGCCATTGTTGTAGGTCTTTCAGGTAATACAAATATGATCGACTGTGGCAGGCAGTGCATAGTGTGCAGAGAGACTCGACAGTGTCTGATGCCTTTAATACTAGTAGATGGCAATGGTCGGGTAATGGCACATACTCGGCGCAATCAACTTAATGTGTTCTATGTGAGGTCAATACTTGTTTCCCTATGACCTCTTGCACCTGGGGCTGTTGGGCACCCTTCATCAAGTGTAAGTTGTTTGCCTGGTTGGTTGCGTAGCACAGGTTATGGACCTCCGGCTGACGTGTGAGGCATAACTTCCAGGCTTAGATGTCAAAATGTTAAGTTTCCCTTCGGGAGGAGGATACCACTTTAATTGTATTCTCATGCATTGTGTCTCCGCAAGAGCTATATGACGCAAGTGTTTCCTAGAGTTTCAACTGAAGGCTCCCAACCCCTCCTCACAAGACTCGTCGGAAATGTGGTGGCTGTCACCTAGGATAGGGATCCGGAAGGTGAGAATGAAAGGGTTTGATGCCTTGGTTATACTTGTATGTTGGAATATGTGGAAACAAAGAATGCAGAGTGTCAGGCAGTGTAGCTCAACAGAGAGATCTGGGGATGCACTGATGAAGTTGATCTTCAATGAGCTAAAAAGTTACTCCCTTCGTTCCTAGATATAAGACATTTTAGAGATTTCATTATAAACTACATACGAAGTAAAATGAGTGAACATAAACTTTAAAGTATGTCTATATATATTCATATGTAGTCCATATTGAAATCTCTAAAATGGCTTATATTTAGAATCGAAGGAGTAGAAATTAGCTGTGGCTAGGTGTTTGGAATCTTTTTCAGGAGAGTAGAGTGTTATAGCAGGAGTGCGGTGTCTTGCAGTGTATTTTGGGTGACCACAATGTCACCTTGTTAATTTATGTTGCCTTGTATAAAAATGTGGTATTGTATGCAAAATTTTGATAATCCTAGACGCACGGAACATTATGGGCCTCCCACGGACTACTCAATGCTAATCAATCTCTCCTCCCTGATTCTCATGGGGTGGGCCCCGCCTCCCTTCTAATCACGAATCAAAACCTGACACATACCGGTTGAATCCGTAAATCCCACCCTATGCATGTAGCATTACTCCTTAAATTTTGGGTACTTGAAAAAAGAAATGAAAAATCATGTGCCAGTTAAGCCTCTGGGTCCATACAGAAGGAGTACGACGTAACTAAAGCCTCTGGGCCCACACAAAAAGGAAGTCCGCATCCTCCGTTCACCTCTCTCAGATTGGCCGGCCGATGGCGTCCACGCCGGTGGCTCTGAAGAAGACTCGCCGGCTGCTGGAGGAGGCGGCAACGGCCGGCGGAGCAGGTGGACGCGCTGCCCTCCGGGTTCTAGGACACCTTCGTGCTTGGCGGCATCCGCATCCACACCGTGGAGCCCGCCCGCCTCCTCTGCCACTTCACCATCCCCTCCCACCTCCTCGTGAGCCTCCCTCTCCCCTTCCCTACTCAATTTCTGCTCCAGGCTTGCTAATGATTACAGTATTGTTACCCAACCCAAACATACTTACTTTCCCATCTACTCCACTATTGCAGTAAGTACTTGCATTAGAACTTATTTAGACATTTTTTATTCCTTTCCTCTGAAGGCTGTAGCTGTGGAACTTAATTTACAGAAATACTAATGCACAATTCCATTCCATCATCTAATTATTCATTGAAAAAAAAGCTTGCTTCCTGCATTCTGCTGATTGTTGCTGAGTTGCTCCATCTTTGTTGATGGTTGTGTTGGTGGGCAATCACAGAACTCGGGCAACTTCCTGCACGGCGGCGCGACAGGGTCGCTGCTTGACTTGGTGGGCTCTGCTGTCTTCTACACCGGTGGAGCACAAACCTGGGGCTTACCACTAGGGATAAATGTCAGCGACCCTTTTCCTTGACAAGGTGGGCCGTTCTCATATGGCAGGGCCCAGCCCAGAATGCAAAGGAAGCAAGGCTATATATAAAGAGAAGGGGGCCACAGAAGGAGTTGCCTTGGACGGGAGGCTTCGTCCTGGTTCGGCTTGGTTGGCTAGCGACTTCTCTGTAGTTCGAGTTCTTCCTCCTCTGCTCTCTGATCCCTTCTTCTTCCTTGAGATCCACATGTAATTCATGACTTATAGCTACAATCATGGCAATTGAGTGAATCTACTAGCTGGACCCTAACATTTGGTATCAGAGCCATAGATCCTAGCCCCAAAATTTCTTCTCCACCACCATTTCCAACCTGTTTGACGCAATGCCTCAACACAAAATTTCATGTCCTCAAGGTGTACTTCATGTCAGGATGAACAATGTGCTCCAGCCAGTGACAATGGAGGTGTTTCACCAAGTGTTCCTTCGCTCTGGTGCTCAGCATGTATTACGCGCATTCGAGAGGGTGGTTGACGGGATGTATGGCGTGGAGGCCTATGTCCAGTTCAGCTCACGTTGGAAGGCTGTCAGGGCACGTGCTGCACTTGACGGCCAGCTCTCTACGAGGGGTCCTGCTTCCTCGTCGTCAACCTAGTACCACCGATCTACACCATCACCACCATGCCGGACGACGACGGGATGGCACCGCCATACTTCTACGACGACACACCGTACACAGAGTGGCTGCAGCCTTGGCCGCGGTCGAGCGCCACGGTGAGGTGGCCACCTCCAGCTATGACGTCCAGATCACCCCAGAGATCAACATCACTGCTTCGTCGCCCTCCAGCTGTTCGACCTCGGAGTCCTGCCTTGTCGATGGTGCCATCCAGGTCGACACGGCGACCCTTCTCATGGCGGACGTGATGCCAACTGATCTGGCGTGCCTGGAGTCCTCTTCGCGCCTGCTCCGGGCATTCCCTAGCCCTGGCCACGATGTCACCTTCGGCATCAACTTGCCAGTGGCCGCATGGGCAGCAGCATCAGCGGCAGCGGACGATCTGCACCTCAAGTCGTCCAGGGGAACCATCAGCGCACCACCGTCCAATTCCACCTTGTCTACAGAACCCTCTGCATCCTCAACAAGCAACAACGTCATTCTGGAGCTTGATGTGAGTGACAAGTCCCCCGATGTTGATGTAATTGGCATCTTTACACTGGCCGCCATCTGCTCGACTAGGTGTTCTGGTACTGAGACAGATGCAGAAGTACCCGTATTGTTTGATGTCGGCCTGGACATCTTGGTTCCCACCAGGTGCTTGGTACTGGGCCCAGCCCATCGACGACGCGTTGGCCATGCCTGAGAATAACACCATTGTGACAATAAGGTCAGTTACTATCCTAGAAGCTGCAATGATGGAATTTGAGTTGTCATACTTCCAGAAGGCTACATTGAGTAAATTCCCTAAGGTCTCAATTGGCACACCAAGTACATGGCCAAGTTCTGTATCAAGAAGCGGAGATGCTACTAATTCCTCGTCGATTGTGAGGAACCTGTCAGAGGAAACTGATGGAAAATCTAGACCCTCGAATGGTTATCATGCCTCAATCCGGATCTGACAAGAAGCTGCAAACCATGAAGGACCTGCTACAGAGGCACCTGAAGCCCTTGTTATGATTTCTCTATCAAAACCTCATGACCATACTTGTGAGCAACCCAGAACATTTCCTTGTGGAACAAGGAGACAAGATAGCCTGCTTCGCCAACTACAAAAGCCACCACTCATGACTGATTCTTGCCTGCTTTGTAGTGTTGCCCAACAGGATTTTGGTAAAATAGACAATGTGGCTGTAGTTGTATCACGATTATCAACTCTTGTGGTCATGCATAATTCAGAAGTGTTCTGGCCAACCTCTCAACCTTCTACAGATATTGGAGGGAGTGGACTTGTCATTCACTGGTGTAAGTTACTTTATCAATAGGAAAAATTAATCTTGATGCTCTTCTTACCAGGACCATTCTGTTGCACAAGAGTACAATCAACTAGAGATGCTTTGCAATCTGAACCAGTGGGAATTCTTTTTCCTTGCCTACCACCAGCAAAAACACCTGAAACTTATGGAACTTTTTCCTTGCCTCCATAGCTGCAATGGAGGATCCCCTGGCCATTCAGTGATGCAATATTGCAGTATAAAATTTTGTTTTACACTCCTGGAGATGTTTCATTCTCGGTTTCAGAACAAGTTCAATGGGAAATTGCTTGGTCACTCTGCTATGATTGTTCTGCTATCGACAATATCTCAATGCGATTCAAGTGTGAGTGTTCGGCAGCTGAGATTTGGTGCACATTATTTCAAAGGCATGTTAAGTTCGTAACATATATCTGAAAATTATGGCCCCATGCTCTGGTCTTGAGTTGATGAGCTGCAACCTTTTACAAGCTTGTGCCTATGACTTCTATAATGGCTGTGAGGTACTACTGGTGCTTCGATAACCTGATGAATTGGAAGATTGCTTGGGAGCCCTATTCTATGTGTACGGTTGATGTATCCAACTTTCCATGCACATTCTTCAGAAGCTCGAACCATTGCGACATGTTGGGTCAATCAAGTGCCTTCCTGATGATTGGTGGTTTCTTGCAAGATTGGGTTAGCTCATGCCTCAGTTTACCGGGATTTGAAAATTTTCAATGGGCGATTGCATGGTCAGTTAAGGGGGAGTGCTCTGATTCTGAAACTGCTAATTCAGGGGTTGATCAGGTTGCTGTTGGGTACGCATGCTATACAAGCTTCATGACTACATGGGCATGTTTCCTTCTTGACAACATGAAGCGCAACAAACATTAGAAATTGGTACAAGCACTTAATTGGCATGGTGATAAGATGTCTCGCTATTTTTGGGAGTCGGACAGTGAGCAGTCTTCTTATTCTGGAGTAGTAACTGATGGCACTAAGAGATGGTACCTTGTCAAACTGAAAGCTTGGATTAATCAATTTGGCCTGACTGTTTTGATAGTCTGGCGACACTTCACAATGATTCAGATTGCGGACTTATGTTCAGAAGGGATGAACTCTAGGGATTATTCAATGCCACGTGTGAGCCCCATGTTGCCGACGATTGGACAAATTCATCAGTCTTGGCTTGCACCAGTCCAATGGAAAATTGCATGGTCTTTGCACTTAAACTGTCCTGCTGGTGACAACCTGTTTGTCCAGCCGTTAATTACAAATTCAGTGCCGCCGTTCTTGCGGTAATATCCTGTAGGTACTTGGGTCAAGGTATGCTGACATGGAATTCCAGTGTCTATTGGCCTGATTGTTGTCATATGATATCTGGTTTTGCGCTGGTGCATCGGAGGGTTGCTTGGTTGTTCAAACATGGAATTCTGTTAACACTCATGGAGAGGTTTCATTATATATCACAGAACAAGTACCGTGGAAAATTGCTGGTGAGACTTTCAAGATATTATTGCTTCCCTCCAACTTAATTATTGCATGGGTGAGGAAATACTTCCAGCCAACTTAATTGGCATCTGCTATAGCATTGTTCGTGTTGCTGTTTGGTCCAAGTTTCCTACAGGGGAGGCATATATTGTTGAGCACTACATGACACGGTGCAGAGATGTGGGGTTTTCTCCTAGTGCCACTATAGCACATTTGCAGATATGGCAAGCTGAGTTTGTTGCTTTGTTCAGCTCCAAGGAGGCAATGGATCAGTCGTGGGTTTTCTGTTGTCAGAGAGTTTGCTCTGTTTCAGCTTGGTGGCGAGACAATCTGGACAGTGTAAATGATGCTTGTTGGAAGGGTGGTTTTGATACACTTCAAGTGACATGGGATCCGGGAGGGTCGACACAATATCGACTTGAGGATGAAACTGCAGACTCCATGGGACCCAGGTGGCGCTACTCATTGGGACAACTGGGTCCAGTATGATGTGTCAACATCATGGATTTTGGCGGCGCTACTCAAACATCGACTTGAGGGCAAGTCGAATCTTATGGGGGAGGGAATGTCAGCGACCCTTTCCCTTGACAAAGTGGGCCATTGTCATATGGCAGGCTATATATAAAGAGAAGGAGGCCACAGAAGGAGTTGGCTTGGACGGGAGGCTTCGGCCTGGCTCGGCTTGGTTGGCTAGCGACTTCTCTGTAGTTCGAGTTCTTCCTCCTCTGCTCTCTGATCCCTTCTTCTTCCTTGAGATCCACTTGTAATTCATGACTTGTAGCTAGAATCATGGCGATTGAGTGAATCTACTAGCTGGACCCTAACAATAAACATCTCCTACCTGGATGCTTTTTTCGAATGTGAGCGACTTCCGTACCAAAATTGAGTGTGAATACATGTTGGTTCTTCAACATCCCTTTGCTCGATCAATTCACATCTTAAAGTGCTATTGACCAACTCTAAACGTTAATTCGTCGTAGTTTATTATTACAGAGGAATGAGCTCATACAGTTTTATTGTCTCTAATCTAATGCCCCATGTGTTGAAGATATGTTTGATATCTGACGGTGAGCGCGGTGTTCTTTATATTCACACACACAGCCAATAATTTGTAGATTCACACAATTGTACTCCACTCTGCGACCCCAGCTAGAGATGCCACTGAACATGATCAATCATTGTTTAGGTGGCAAATCATGTTCATATATCAAGATTTGTTTAGTTTATAATTCTCGTTAAGAATGCTCTAGTGCTTAAGCCTAAGCAAGTTATAGACTTATAGTTGCTGTTTTTTTCTATCCAAAGTGCATGGATGACCACGCCAATCTTGCACATAAGTTGAGCTGTCTGTGCTTCACTTCTGAAGTTCTTGAAACTGTACAGTAATTACAACAGCATATGTTGCCATTTGCAGGAAGAGATTGATATCGAGGCCAAGGTCATGTGCGCCAGAAAAGCAGGAGTGGCTACTACGGAACTGAAGAAGAAATCTGGCAAAATCATCGCTCAGACCCGCTATTCCATGTATCTTGGCGCATCTAGTAGACTGTGAAGGCGACCCTGCCATGTAAGTTGTAAGCCAGTATGTAATCGCTCTTGTTTATACTTGGAAATGTTTGTGAAATAGAATAATGTTGTCTTCGAATGAGAAATATGAAAGTTAGTTCAGTATTTTGTTACATGTTACTAATACATTACAAGGACCTTTGCATGCTTTGTTGCAGAATAGAAAATAAAAATCAATAGAATTATGTATCCCAAAGAGCAATACTGCCTGACAAAGGCACCGTGAACATATAAGTCTGATTACCAAAGGCTGAAAACAAAAACCTCTGAGGAAATTTTGAACCAAGCTGATCTCCCGTAACTGCAAGCCAGGTGTGAGTCTCTGATGTCGTAAGCCATCTTTCTCAAACCGACAATTCCTAGCATATCTGACTTTTCAACTACTTCTGTTTTCCACTAAAAGTCTAGTTATACCAATCAGAATTATTGGTATTCAGGCCGATACATGATATGTGTAGAGCATGAGACAACCCTCTGCTATCCCTGTCGTCCCATTGACTTGTTCTTCAACTTAGCCACTTATTTCAACCAGTTATCTAGAAGAAAATTTCAGCAGAATTATTGTATGCTAAGAAGTAAGAACAGATCTTCCGTCTGGAAAATTGCTGTTTGAGGTTTTTTCAAGAACTTATTGTCCCATGGCTATGGTCTGAGAGAGTTTGTCATACTATCGCGGAACTGCCCGCTAGATATGTTTGCCACTGGGTACCAATGTTTATGCAGATTGTCAGATGTTTGGCCGGCAAATTGAAAGGGAGGAGTAACCAATTTTCTCCCACACAGAAACCACTTGTCTGGAAGAAAAGATCAATTAGGAACTCCAATAAATTACAGCTTGTTTGCAATCCTAACCTTTGGAAGCGAGCGACCATTTCTAATTCCACCGAAGGACGATTTGGAAGAAGAAAAATAAGTTTGCTGAGGAAAAGGATCAGGGGCGCTGGCCGTGCCCATTGACTGGACAAGCGGGGGCGATGCCCTAAGGTACGACCATGAGCACATTCGAAATGAGCGAACCGTTAGGTGTATGGCCGGGCGACTGCGAAGGCGACGCGCCGTGGGCGCCGCGACCGGCGGAGCCAGAGGGCTGGACGCTGGTGCGCCTGGGATCGGGGAGCTCGCCGGCGCGTGGGATGACGGCCCCAAGTTCGGGGGCTTGGGCGGCCCCGGGAGGCAGCCGTTTCTGGGCGCTTGCGGGCGAGGTTTCCGAGGGTGAAGATGACGAGGACGAGTGGGAGCTGAGGGCGGCGCCGACGGGGCCATCGGTGTGCGACTTCAATGCGTTTGCGCAGGCGGCGGGCAGCGGTTCTGTGGGTCCGAGACGCCGCTTCGCGCCGGGCGGGCGGGCCCCAAGGGCCACGGCCTCCCGCATCTGGCGGCCGGCGTCGCCGGCGGGCAGGGGCTCGGTGCCGGCGCAGGGGGTGGCTTCGGCGATCCGTGCTTGGGCGGTGGCAGAGCTGGCGGCCTCGGGTGCCTCTTCGTCCCTCGACGCGGAGTGGCCGTTCCTCCTGTCCCCCTCCTCCAGACCGTAGGCAGCGACGGTGGCGGGCAAGCCGGAGCCGGAGGCTGGGGCGACAGCGCTGGTGCCTAGGGTTGGCGCTGGTGGGCCGCGGGCCAAGGTTGCGGTCCTCGGGCCGCCATTAGGGCATGGGCCGCATGCTCAGGTGGGTCAGCATGTGGGTGCGGGGAAGGTAGCTGTTGGGCCGGCTGGGCCCACTTCCATCAGCCCACAATAGCGGCCTGTCTCTGGCTATATATGGCTGAGGCGAGGTTGCCAGAACCCTAGTTTAGGGTTTCCCGCAGCCACCAGATAAGTGCGGCGGCTGGCTCACTCGACCCGCACCCATCCACATCCCACCCCCACCACCCCCCTCTCCATTTCCTACGTGGCGGCGGTGATGGGTGACCGCCGGGCGGACAAGCGACCGATGGAGTCATTAGATCTGGAGGGGGAGAAGCGCAGGGAGCGGGAGCAGAGAGAGAAGGCTAAGCGGGCGATGCACGGCCGGCAGGGGAGCCGTGACGAGCGTTACCAGCGTGGATACTCCCAAGAGCAAGAGGGGCGCTAGGGGGATTTGGGTCCTCCTCCGCCATGGTGGATCCAGCAGCAAGAGCGCAAGAGGAAGAAGAAAGCGGGGCACGCCGGCGGGAGCTGGAGCCTAAATCGATGGAGCACCCGAACTGCGGGGGAGGCCATGGTGACCCGCTGGCTAAGAAGCCCAGGGCATATGCAGATCCGCTGGCGATGGCGCTTCCGTCCTCGTCGACGGGTACGGCGGGCGAGCCCATCCTGGTGGAGGATGCTCCAGAGGCCCTGGAGGTGGAGTGTTTCAAGTGCGGGCGTGTAACACCCCTTTGTAATAAGCACTGTGATACTCTGTTGAATATGCCAAGTCATGATCATTAGCAGTGCCAAGTCACAAGGGTTAAGGATTCAACTCAAATTCAAATTTGAAAATCAATTTAAATTCCAAAGTGAAATATTAAACTGATCAAACACTGTTGGGAAAATGTTCATTGGATGGCAAAGAATCCAGGAACATTTCTAAAATCATCATCATTGAAGTTGGAGTTAGATAAGTGACTCTAACAAGATGAAACAGCACCATAACAGGATATTCAATTCCATTTAAAATCATTTCAAGCACAATTGGTTTCCAACTCTGACCAAATCACTTTTTGGTGAGGGCTAAAATGGCACTGTAATATTTGGACTAAGTCCCATATTTTACAAAAATGCAAAAGTGCTCTAACAATTACAAAACAGGAATGGAATAAAAGAAAATATGAAACAGAAAATATAAAATGAAAGAGGCCTAAAAAGGGAACACTGTGCACTTACCTGTGCACTGGCCCAGCTAGCCACTGTGGCCCAGCCCAACTCACCATCTCCCCCCCTCCGTCGCCGTGTCGCCACCGCGCGCGCCCGAGCCGGCGATCCACCACGCGCCGGTCATCCGTGCCTTCCCCGGCGTCTTTAAGGTCGCCCCGAGCCCCCTCGTCCTCCCTCCTGAACCCTAGCCGCCTCCACTCGCCCCCATTCACTTCCCCTCTCTCGATCCCCATTCCACCCGAGACGCCGTCGCCGACCGCTGCTCGATTCCGCGGCCATTGCCATCGTGTTGCCTCGCCGCCGTGCCCATCTACTCCGACTCGTTCAACTCCTTCGTCTGCACCTCGCCGTTGAGCTCGAGGAGGCCCGCGCGGACAAGATCGACCTCGACTTCGTCTTCTCGGGCGCCGGCGATCCCCGTCGACCCCGAGCCCGTCGGCAGCTACTAAACTTTGCGCCGGCCTCCGTGAGCCGCTACGTGAGCTACTCTCCCTCTTCTTCCCCTCCGCTAGCACGCTGCTGCCCCATAGCTAGCCGTCAACGAAGCCACGCGCCGTCGTCCGCCATTGCTGCCGCGCGCGAGCTCTCTAGTCTTCCCCGCTCCGTCTAGTCCCCGTAGCGCGTTCCTGGAGATCTGCTACTGCTGCTTAGCCTCTTGGCCCGCTTGAAAGTGAGCCGTAGCCGCACGCCCGCGTTGGACCGATTCCGGCCGCCGCCGCGCTCGCTGTAGCCGTCGGTTCCGACCACCTGAGCTCTCCCCGTTTGCGTAGATCGACGCGGCTTGATGCGCACGTTCGAGAGCAAGAAACGGCGCTCGAATTGGTGCCCCGCAGGTGATTCCTGAGCACTTCCGGCGAGAGCGCTGCCGCGGGAGCTCGCCGGAGCCGTTTCCGGCGTCGTCGCCAGCGTGGCACCGCGTGGGGTCCACCCCAGGTCGCTGACGAGTGGGCGCCTGACCATTTTGACTTCGTTGACCAGGGTCAACCCTGTTTACTGTTCACTAACAGCCGCTGACAGTGGGTCCTCTTCATTTAGTTAATATAGTTAAACACTTTTAATTTAAAACCTGATTAATTAACCCTATTACTCAATGACACCTGGGGCCCACCCCACTAACTAGTTCTGTTAGTTTAGTTTAAACCTCTGTTAATCCAGAGAGGCTGACAGGTGGGCCCCACCTGTCAGTTTGACCCAGTCAGCGGGTTAGCTGTGCTGACGTCACAGTGATGCAATGCTGACGTCATATTTCAGTTTCTGCCGAATTTAGTATTTGAAATAATTTCAGAAAATAATAAAAACTTTGAAAATTCATAACTTTTAAACCGTAGCTCAGATCGAAAAAGTTTATACATGAAACTTGCTCAGAACGACGAGCCGAGTTTGATCGTGCCGTCTGTTTCTTTATCGGAACCCCCTACGTAGAAGAACTCGTAACTCCGGACCCGAATCCAGCAGATGAATAAGTGCACACACACCGGTAATTAAATTCCAGAAAATCATAAAAATAACTAAAATGACTTAGATGCATATTCAGGCAACCCTGCACTGCATCATAGCATAGCACGCATTGTGTAGCATGTATTTGCATTATGTTTACCTGTTTCCTCCCCCTCTTTCTTCTCGGTAGACCCCGACGCAGACGTAGCTCCCGAGGCAGACACAGCTCCGGAGTACGACTACGTCCCCGACGACACCCCTGAAGACCTTGCCCTTGCCCCCGAGCAAACAGGCAAGCACCCCCTTTTTGAGCATTCCGATATCGCCCATTCTCTTCTCTCTCATGCTTGCATTAGAATTGCTACTGCTACTGTTTTCCTATATCTGTTGCATAGCCTGCTTATTGTAACCTGCCTTGCTACCTTGTTGGTTATCCAAGACTGCTTAGCATAGCCTGGGTAGAGACACGACAGAGACCCCCACCTGATCCCGACTGCCCTGCTGGATATCAGAAGACCCGTTCTACGGGATCGAAGATCAGACCCCGACACCGCACGACACTTTTCCCCCTCTAATGCTCGACACTACTGGGTTATCGTCAAGTGCCGAGGGTGATACCTCGTCAGCACTTCCGATGATGACCTTGTAGGTTGGTTAACCGGTCGTGGTAAGCGAGGGTGATTCCTCCTACACTACCCCCGACACCGACGTCGTCGTGCAACCCATCGAGCGGGAATTCCATCGAGGGTGATTCCTCAGGATTCCCCTTGATATGGTAGCCTCACGGTTGCCTTACTTAACGGATGTTATTGATACTTGAGAAGGCGGGTCGACCCTGAGGGGTACCCGCGAGTGTTGGATAGGTACCCGTGACATATTCCACGAGGCGCGGCCGGGCATTCTTAGCCTTTGCAGCAAGTCCTCGAGACGGGGCGACGGGGTCACATCTTTCGTGAGTCTCTGCTCGTTACCGCAAGCCACTAGAACTCTACGGTTTGGATATTTGATCCGAGGGGCCTCTGGCCCGATAGCACTAACCATCACGTGGGCATAGTATGGGCGTTCTGCGTCGTATACTTCAGCCGGAGCTTAATAGACGTCAGCGACTGAGCGGCGCGCGCTGAATTGGACTGGGAACGCAACCGCGCTTGTATAAGGGGTTGCTAGGTCTGCTTTCAGCCGCGTACGCAACATGCAGGAGCGTCCGGGGCGATGGCCCGAGACCCCTGGGGGCATAGGTTAGTCCGGCGTGCTGACCTCTCTGTTAAGTATTTGGTCGGGTTGCGGCGTGTTGCTTAGCCGAGGCCGGGCATGACCCAGAAAAGTGTGTCCGGCCAGAGTTAAGCGAGCGTGGTGGGTAAGTTGGTGCACCCCTGCAGGGAAGAAACTTCTATCGATAGCCTGTCCTACGGTAACGGACACTCGGAGTTGTATCCCGATCGGTACAACTAGAACATGTGATGAGAATTGGATAGTACGGCTCTGGGATTGCTTTCTCGCAGGGAGTCGAGAAAGGATCTCAGGTCGAGGTTGATGATACTACTTTACTACTTTACTTTATGTTGATCTGCTCTCTCCTAATGCTGCAAGACTGATGAAGACTGTTGAAGATGCTAGTCTTTGATAGGACTAGGCTTCCCCCTCTATTCTGGCATTTCTGCAGCCCAGTCCACTAATACAGCCCCCTTTTGAAAATGTTGCATATGTAGTGTAGATCCTTGCTTGCTGAGTACTTCGGATGAGTACTCACGTTTGCTTTATTTTCTTTTTTCCCCATTTTTTTTTCATTTGATGCCACCAGACGTCGAAGCCCCTGAGCCAGATGCCCCAGTCGACGACCACTACTACTACCCTCCTGGCGAGTACTACTACTACGAGGTGCCACCTGACGACCAGGAGTAGGATTGGAGGGTCCAGGGCAGGAGGCCTACGCCTTTCGATCGTAGCTTTTATTTTACCCCGCCTCTGTGAAGGCTTATCTCTCTCTCTGTATTATATCTGTACTCAGATATCTAATGCTTCCGCTGACGCTTGTATGCCATCGAGCTATGTATTCGAGCCCTCGAGGCCCTGGCTTGTAATATTAAGCTTGTATGACTTTATTTATATTTTAGAGTTGTGTTGTGATATCGTCAAGTGAGTGCTTAGGCTTGATCGTGCGCATTTGCGTGTATGATTAGTGCATGATTAAGCCGGGGGCGTCACAGGTTGGTATCAGAGCCGACTGCCTCTAGGAATCCCCCTTCCCAATTCCTTGGCCGAAGTTGAGTCTAGTGGTCAAAAATTGTTTTACTAACTTGGCTGTGTGGCTTACGGGCCCACGTCGCCAACTGGATGGTATTAGGATCTTTTATTCCTCGTCTTTACTCTGGGGTTCTGATCTCTCGTCTATTCGGGTTTAATAAAATTTACTAACACCGACATTTAGGTTCTCGTTAATTCTATCCACCCAGAGAGCTGGATTCAGTGCGATTTCCCTGACGTTGATCTGATTAGTCTGATAATCATTTTTCTTTCCATTGTTTAGTTTAACCTTTCTCTCCGAGTTGTATTATACTCCGAGTTGTCATTCGATAAGACCGTATTCTGCATCAGAGTGCACACGGAGAGTAGGATCCTACAAGTTGATCAATCTTCGGTGTTCTCTAAACTCGACTTGAGGTTGGGTTATCACCAGATCCGTGTCCGCGAAGAGGATATTCCCAAGACTGCATTCGTTACTCGTTATGGCTCATACGAGTACACCGTCATGTCATTTGGTCTGACGAATGCTCCAGCTACCTTCTCCCGCTTAATGAATTATATATTCATGGACTACCTCGACAAGTTCGTCGTGGTATATCTGAATGATATTCTGGTTTATTCCAAGAATAAGGAAGAACATGCCGAACATCTTCGCCTTGTTCTGGAGAGACTTCGAGAGCACAAGCTGTACGCCAAGTTTTCTAAGTGTGAATTTTGGCTTCCTGAAGTAACCTACCTTGGACATGTGATTTCCAAGGACGGTATTGCCGTTAACCCGGAGCGTGTTCAGGCTATCCTTGACTGGACTCCTCCGAAGAATGCCAAGCAAGTCCGAAGCTTTCTCGGTTTAGCCAGCTATTGTCGCCGATTCGTCGAGAACTTCTCCAAGATCGCCAAGCCACTGACTAATCTGCTCCACAAAGGCGTTAAGTTTGAGTGGACAGACAAGTGTCAGGAAAGTTTCCAGACCCTCAAGGACAAGCTCACTTCTGCTCCAGTGCTTGCTCCTCCTGATTCTCGCAAGGACTTTGTCATATATTGTGACGCCTCTCGTCAGGGATTAGGCTGTGTCCTAATGCAAGAGCGGAGAGTAATTGCATATGCTTCACGTCAACTGCATCCACACGAAGAGAATTACCCAGTGCATGATCTTGAACTTGCAGCAGTGATGTATGCATTGAAGTTATGGCGACACTACCTTCTGGGTAATCGATGTGAGATTTATACCGATCACCAAAGTCTGAAATACTTATTCACTCAACCGGATCTTAATCTCCGACAACAACGATGGTTAGAAGCTATTGCGGATTATGACTGCGGTATTTCTTATACCCCGGGCAAAGCTAATGTAATGGCCGATGCCCTGAGTCGCAAGTCATATTGCAACAACCTCATGGTTAGGCAAGCTCAACCCCGTCTTCACGCAGAACTAACTCAGCTAAATCTGCGAGTTGTTCCCCAAGGTTCTCTTAATAACCTTGTGGTACACCCAGACCTTCTGAACGCTGTTAAAGAAGCGCAAGCCAAAGATGCTGAAATTGACTTGATGAAGAAGGAACTTCACCTTGAGAAGTATCGGGATTTCTCAGTATCTGAAGATGGGACATTATATTTCAAAGACCGCATCGTAGTACCTCGCTTCGAGCTTATGACTGACAAGGTCATGAAGGAGGCCCATGATACACCGCTGTCTATCCATCTGGGTAGTACTAAGATGTATCAAGATCTACGTCAAAGGTATTGGTGGTCCAGAATGAAGCAGGACATCGCTCGTTATGTTGCTGAATGTGACGTGTGCCGTCGCGTGAAAGCAGAACATCAGAAGCCTGCTGGAATTCTTCAACCGCTCCCTATTCCGTTGTGGAAGTGGGATAAAGTGCAGATGGACTTCATTACTGGTCTTCCTAAATCTCAGAAGGGTCACGATGCCATTCTTGTCGTCGTCGACCAACTCTCCAAGGTTGCTCATTTCCTACCTGTTAAGGAGACTATCACCGCTAGCCAGCTAGCAGAACTGTACATTGCCAGAATTGTTTCTCTCCATGGTATTCCGAAGGAGATTAGTTCAGACCGTGGTGTTCTTTTCACTTCCAAGTTCTGGGAAAGTTTCCAAGAAGCCATGGGAACTCATATTACCTGGAGTTCCGCATATCATCCTCAGTCCCAAGGCCAAGTTGAGCGTGTTAATCAAGTGCTTGAAGACATGCTTCAAGCTTGTGTTATATCCTTCGGTAAGAAATGGGAGGAATCTCTCCCGTATGCCGAGTTCTCCTATAACAACAGTTATCAAGCCAGTTTGAAAATGGCCCCCTTCGAAGTTCTATATGGCCGTAAATGTCGAACCCCTCTGAACTGGTCAGAAACTGGGGAACGACCTCTTGTTGGACCGGACATTATTCAGCATGCCGAAGAACAAGTTAGAATTGTCCGAGAGAATCTCAAGGCGGCTCAGGACCGTCAGAAGAGCTACTATGATCGCAAGAGATGGGGCCTGACTTATCAACCAGGTGATCATGCTTATCTCCGAGTCACTCCTATGAAGGGTACCCGTCGTTTTGGAATCAAGGGCAAGCTAGCTCCTCGCTATATTGGTCCTTTCCGTATCGTGGCTAGACGTGGACATGTGGCATATAAATTGGAGTTGCTGCCACAGTTCTCTCATATCCATGATGTCTTTCACGTGTCGCAACTCCGGAAGTGCTTCAAGGAATCTCCGCACCGTGCAGTGGATCATGAGATGCTCCAACTCCAAGATGATTTATCTTATAAGGAGCATCCGATTCGCATCCTCGATGAAGCTGAACGTCGAACCCGTCAGAAGACAACCAAGTTCCTGAAAGTGCAGTGGTCGAATCACACTGAAGATGAAGCCACTTGGGAACGCGAGGATCATCTTCGGGAAGAATATCCCGAGCTCTTTCCTTCCACCTCCTAAATTCTCGGGACGAGAATTTCTTTTAGAGGAGGAGAATTTGTAACACCCCTTTGTAATAAGCACTGTGATACTCTGTTGAATATGCCAAGTCATGATCATTAGCAGTGCCAAGTCACAAGGGTTAAGGATTCAACTCAAATTCAAATTTGAAAATCAATTTAAATTCCAAAGTGAAATATTAAACTGATCAAACACTGCTGGGAAAATGTTCATTGGATGGCAAAGAATCCAGGAACATTTCTAAAATCATCATCATTGAAGTTGGAGTTAGATAAGTGACTCTAACAAGATGAAACAGCACCATAACAGGATATTCAATTCCATTTAAAATCATTTCAAACACAATTGGTTTCCAACTCTGACCAAATCACTTTTTGGTGAGGGCTAAAATGGCACTGTAATATTTGGACTAAGTCCCATATTTTACAAAAATGCAAAAGTGCTCTAACAATTACAAAACAGGAATGGAATAAAAGAAAATATGAAACAGAAAATATAAAATGAAAGAGGCCTAAAAAGGGAACACTGTGCACTTACCTGTGCACTGGCCCAGCTAGCCACTGTGGCCCAGCCCAACTCACCATCTCCCCCCCTCCGTCGCCGTGTCGCCACCGCGCGCGCCCGAGCCGGCGATCCACCACGCGCCGGTCATCCGTGCCTTCCCCGGCGTCTTTAAGGTCGCCCCGAGCCCCCTCGTCCTCCCTCCTGAACCCTAGCCGCCTCCACTCGCCCCCATTCACTTCCCCTCTCTCGATCCCCATTCCACCCGAGACGCCGTCGCCGACCGCTGCTCGATTCCGCGGCCATCGCCATCGTGTTGCCTCGCCGCCGTGCCCATCTACTCCGACTCGTTCAACTCCTTCGTCTGCACCTCGCCGTTGAGCTCGAGGAGGCCCGCGTGGACAAGATCGACCTCGACTTCGTCTTCTCGGGCGCCGGCGATCCCCGTCGACCCCGAGCCCGTCGGCAGCTACTAAACTTTGCGCCGGCCTCCGTGAGCCGCTACGTGAGCTACTCTCCCTCTTCTTCCCCTCCGCTAGCACGCTGCTGCCCCATAGCTAGCCGTCAACGAAGCCACGCGCCGCCGTCCGCCATTGCTGCCGCGCGCGAGCTCTCTAGTCTTCCCCGCTCCGTCTAGTCCCCGTAGCGCGTTCCTGGAGATCTGCTACTGCTGCTTAGCCTCTTGGCCCGCTTGAAAGCGAGCCGTAGCCGCACGCCCGCGTTGGACCGATTCCGGCCGCAGCCGCGCTCGCTGTAGCCGTCGGTTCCGACCACCTGAGCTCTCCCCGTTTGCGTAGATCGACGCGGCTTGATGCGCACGTTCGAGAGCAAGAAACGGCGCTCGAATTGGTGCCCCGCAGGTGATTCCCGAGCACTTCCGGCGAGAGCGCTGCCGCGGGAGCTCGCCGGAGCCGTTTCCGGCGTCGTCGCCAGCGTGGCACCGCGTGGGGTCCACCCCAGGTCGCTGACGAGTGGGCCCCTGACCATTTTGACTTCGTTGACCAGGGTCAACCCTGTTTACTGTTCACTAACAGCCGCTGACAGTGGGCCCTCTTCATTTAGTTAATATAGTTAAACACTTTTAATTTAAAACCTGATTAATTAACCCTATTACTCAATGACACCTGGGGCCCACCCCACTAACTAGTTCTGTTAGTTTAGTTTAAACCTCTGTTAATCCAGAGAGGCTGACAGGTGGGCCCCACCTGTCAGTTTGACCCAGTCAGCGGGTTAGCTGTGCTGACGTCACAGTGATGCAATGCTGACGTCATATTTCAGTTTCTGCCGAATTTAGTATTTGAAATAATTTCAGAAAATAATAAAAACTTTGAAAATTCATAACTTTTAAACCGTAGCTCAGATCGAAAAAGTTTATACATGAAACTTGCTCAGAACGACGAGCCAAGTTTGATCGTGCCGTCTGTTTCTTTATCGGAACCCCCTACGTAGAAGAACTCGTAACTCCGGACCCGAATCCAGCAGATGAATAAGTGCACACACACCGGTAATTAAATTCCAGAAAATCATAAAAATAACTAAAATGACTTAGATGCATATTCAGGCAACCCTGCACTGCATCATAGCATAGCACGCATTGTGTAGCATGTATTTGCATTATGTTTACCTGTTTCCTCCCCCTCTTTCTTCTCGGTAGACCCCGACGCAGACGTAGCTCCCGAGGCAGACACAGCTCCGGAGTACGACTACGTCCCCGACGACACCCCTGAGGACCTTGCCCTTGCCCCCGAGCAAACAGGCAAGCACCCCCTTTTTGAGCATTCCGATATCGCCCATTCTCTTCTCTCTCATGCTTGCATTAGAATTGCTACTGCTACTGTTTTCCTATATCTGTTGCATAGCCTGCTTATTGTAACCTGCCTTGCTACCTTGTTGGTTATCCAAGACTGCTTAGCATAGCCTGGGTAGAGACACGACAGAGACCCCCACCTGATCCCGACTGCCCTGCTGGATATCAGAAGACCCGTTCTACGGGATCGAAGATCAGACCCCGACACCGCACGACACTTTTCCCCCTCTAATGCTCGACACTACTGGGTTATCGTCAAGTGCCGAGGGTGATACCTCGTCAGCACTTCCGATGATGACCTTGTAGGTTGGTTAACCGGTCGTGGTAAGCGAGGGTGATTCCTCCTACACTACCCCCGACACCGACGTCGTCGTGCAACCCATCGAGCGGGAATTCCATCGAGGGTGATTCCTCAGGATTCCCCTTGATATGGTAGCCTCACGGTTGCCTTACTTAACGGATGTTATTGATACTTGAGAAGGCGGGTCGACCCTGAGGGGTACCCACGAGTGTTGGATAGGTACCCGTGACATATTCCACGAGGCGCGGCCGGGCATTCTTAGCCCTTGCAGCAAGTCCTCGAGACGGGGCGACGGGGTCACATCTTTCGTGAGTCTCTGCTCGTTACCGCAAGCCACTAGAACTCTACGGTTTGGATATTTGATCCGAGGGGCCTCTGGCCCGATAGCACTAACCATCACGTGGGCATAGTATGGGCGTTCTGCGTCGTATACTTCAGCCGGAGCTTAATAGACGTCAGCGACTGAGCGGCGCGCGCTGAATTGGACTGGGAACGCAACCGCGCTTGTATAAGGGGTTGCTAGGTCTGCTTTCAGCCGCGTACGCAACGTGCAGGAGCGTCCGGGGCGATGGCCCGAGACCCCTGGGGGCATAGGTTAGTCCGGCGTGCTGACCTCTCTGTTAAGTATTTGGTCGGGTTGCGGCGTGTTGCTTAGCCAAGGCCGGGCATGACCCAGAAAAGTGTGTCCGGCCGGAGTTAAGCGAGCGTGGTGGGTAAGTTGGTGCACCCCTGCAGGGAAGAAACTTCTATCGATAGCCTGTCCTACGGTAACGGACACTCAGAGTTGTATCCCGATCGGTACAACTAGAACATGTGATGAGAATTGGATAGTACGGCTCTGGGATTGCTTTCTCGCAGGGTGTCGAGAAAGGATCTCAGGTCGAGGTTGATGATACTACTTTACTAATTTACTTTATGTTGATCTGCTCTCTCCTAATGCTGCAAGACTGATGAAGACTGTTGAAGATGCTAGTCTTCGATAGGACTAGGCTTCCCCCTCTATTCTGGCATTTCTGCAGCCCAGTCCACTAATACAGCCCCCTTTTGAAAATGTTGCATATGTAGTGTAGATCCTTGCTTGCTGAGTACATCGGATGAGTACTCACGTTTGCTTTATTTTCTTTTTTCCCCATTTTTTTTTCATTTGATGCCACCAGACGTCGAAGCCCCTGAGCCAGATGCCCCAGTCGACGACCACTACTACTACCCGCCTGGCGAGTACTACTACTACGAGGTGCCACCTGACGACCAGGAGTAGGATCGGAGGGTCCAGGGCAGGAGGCCTACGCCTTTCGATCGTAGCTTTTATTTTACCCCGCCTCTGTGAAGGCTTATCTCTCTCTCTGTATTATATCTGTACTCAGATATCTAATGCTTCCGCTGACGCTTGTATGCCATCGAGCTATGTATTCGAGCCCTCGAGGCCCTGGCTTGTAATATTAAGCTTGTATGACTTTATTTATATTTTAGAGTTGTGTTGTGATATCATCAAGTGAGTCCTTAGGCTTGATCATGCGCATTTGCGTGTATGATTAGTGCACGATTAAGCCAGGGGCGTCACAGGGTGGCTTGGGCACTTCCAGTCCAAGTGCAAGTTCCAGCCGCTCTGTGTGCTTCTGCTACTTCTTGAGCTTGCGTTGGTTTTCCGTTGAAGAGAAAAGGGTGATGCAGCACAGTAGAGATAAGTATTTCCCTCAGTTAAGAACCAAGGTATCAATCCAGTAGGAGAAACGCGCAAGTCCCTAATAGATGCACCTAAACAAACAATTAAACACTTGCACCCAATGCGATAAAGGGGTTGTGAATCCCTTCACGGTCACTTGCAAAGGTGAGATCTGATAGAGATAGATAAAACTAAATAAAAGATAACTAAATATTTTTGGGTTTTTTGGTTTATAGATCTGAAAATAAAAATTGCAAAATAGTAGATCGGAAACAAATATGATGGAAAATAGACCCGAGGGCCATAGGTTTCACTAGAGTCTTCTCTCTTGAAGGCAAATAATACGGTGGGTGAACAAATTACTGTCGAGCAATTGATAGAAAAGCGCAAAGTTATGATGATATCCAAGGCAATGATTATGCATATAGGCATCACGTCCGTGTCAAGTAGACCGACTCCTGCCTGCATCTACTACTATTATTCCACACATCGACTGCTATCCAGCATGCATCTAGAGTATTAAGTTCATAAAGAACGGAGTAACGCCTTAAGTAAGATGACATGATGTAGAGGAATAAACTCAAGCAATATGATGAAAACCCCATCTTTTTATCCTCGATGGCAACAACTCAATACGTGTCTCGCTACCCCTACTTTGTCACTGGGTGAAATCACGCAAGATTGAACCCAAAGCTAAGCACCTCTCCCATTGCAAGAAAAACCAATCTAGCTGGCCAAACCAAACTGATAATTCGAAGAGAAATACAATGATATAAAATCATGCATATAAGAATTCAGAGAAGATTCAAATAATATTCATAGATAAGCTGATCATAAATCCACAATTCATCGGATCTCGACAAACACACCGCAAAAGAAGGTTACATCGGATAGATCTCCAAGAACATCGAGGAGAACATGATATTGAGAATCAAAGAGAGAGAAGAATCAATCTAGCTACTAGCTATGGACCCGTAGGTCTGAGGTAAACTACTCACGCTTCATCGGAAGGGCAATAGGGTTGATGTAGATGCCCTCCATGATCGAATCCCACTCCGGCAGGATGCCGGAAAAGGCCCCAAGATGGGATCTCACGGGAACAGAAGGTTGCGGCGGCGGAAAAGTATTTCCGTGGCTCTCTCTGAGGGTTCTGGAATATATGTGAATATATAGGACGAAGAAGTAGGTTAGGGGACTCCCGAGGGGTCCACAAGGCAGGGGGCGCCCCCCTAGGGCGCGCCCTCCACCCTTGCCGCCTCGTGGGTCTTCTGACTTGGACTCCAAGTCCTCTGGGTTTTTTCTAGTCCAAGAAAAATCATCGTAAAGTTTTATTCCGTTTGGACTCCGTTTGATATTTCTTTTCTGCGAAACTCAAAAATAAGGAAAAAATAGAAACTGGCACTGAGCTCTAGGTTAATAAGTTAGTCCCAAAAATAATATAAAATAGCATAATAATGCATATAAAACATCCAGAACAGATAATATAACAGTATGGAACAATCAAAAATTATAGATACGTTGGAGACGTATCAAGCATCCCCAAACTTAATTCCTGCTCGTCCTCGAGTAGGTAAATGATAAAAACGGAATTTTCGATGTGGAATGCTACCTAACATATTTATCCATGTAATTTTCTTCATTGTGACATGAATGTTCAGATCCATAAGATTCAAAACAAAAGTTTAATATTGACATAAAAACAATAATACTAATAAAGCAATCATGTCTTCTCAAAATAACATGGCCAAAGAAAGTTATCCCTACAAAATCATATAGTCTGGCTATGCTTCATCTTCATCACACAAAGTATTAAATTATGCACAACCCCGATGACAAGCCAAGGACTTGTTTCATACTTTAGATGTTATTAAACTTTTTCAACTTTCACGCAATACATGAGCGTGAGCCATGGATATAGCACTATATGTGGATTAGAATATGGTGGTTGTGGAGAAAACAAAAAGAAGGAGATAGTCTCACATCAATTAGGTGTATCAACGGGCTATAGAGATGCCCATCAATAGATATCAATGTGAGTGACTAGGGATTGCCATGCAACGGATGCACTAGAGCTATAAGTGTATGAAATCTCAAAAGGAAACTAAGTGGGTGTGCATCCAACTTGCTTGCTCATGAAGACCTAGGGCATTTGAGGAAGCCCATCGTTGGAATATACAAGCCAAGTTCTATAATGAAAAAATTTCACTAGTAATATATGAAAGTGACAAAATAGGAGACTCTCTATCATGAAGAATATGGTGCTACTTTGAAGCACAAGTGTGGAAAAGGATAGTAACATTGTGCCTTCTCTCTTTTCTCTCATTTTTTTTCTTTTTTTTTGTGGGCTTCTTTGGCCTTTTTTTTATTTGGGCTTCTTTGGCCTCTTTTATTTTGATAACCTCATATGGGACAATGTTCTAATAATGATGATCATCACACTTTTATTTACTTACAACTCAAAATTACAACTCGATACTAGAACAAAGGTATGACTCTATATGAATGCCTCCGGCGGTGTACCGGGATGTGCAATGATCTAGCATAGCAAATGACATCAAAAAACGGACAAGCCATGTAAACATCATGCTAGCTATCTTACGATCATGCAAAGCAATATGACAATGATGGAGCGTGTCATAATAAAACGGAACGGTGGAAGTTGCATGACAATATATCTCGGAATGGATATGGTAATGCCATAATAGGTAGGTATGGTGGCTGTTTTGAGAAAAGTATAAGGTGGGTGTAATGCATCGGCGAAAGTTGCGCGGTACTAGAGAGGCTAATAGTAATGGTGGAAGAGTGAGAGTGCGTTTAATTCATGGACTCAACATTAGTCATAAAGAACTCACATACTTATTGCAAAAGTCTATTAGCTATAGAAACAAAATACTACGAGCATACTCCTAGGGGGATAGATTGGTAGGAAAAGACCATCGCTCGTCCCCGACCGCCACTTATAAGGAAGATAATCAATAAATACATGATGCTCCAACTTCGTTACATAACGGTTCACCATACGTGCATGCTACGGGAATCACAAACTTTAACACAAGTATTCTTACCAATCCACAATTACTCACTAGCATGACTCTAATATCACCATCTTCATATCTCAAAACAAATGCAAGGAATCAAACTCCTCATAGTATTCAATGCTCTATATGAAAGTTTTTACTATATCCCTCTTGGATGCCCATCATATTAGGACTAAATTCATAACCTAAGCAAATTACCATGTTGTTTAGAGAGACTCTCAAAATAATATAAGTGAAGCAAGAGATTTCAATAATTTCTATAAAATAAAGCCACCGCTGTGCTCTAAAAAGATATAAGTGAAGCACTAGAGCAAAATTGTCAAGCTCAAAAGATATAAGTGCAGCACATAGAGTATTCTAATAAATCACGATTCATGCGTGTCTCTCTCAAAAGGTGTGTACAACAAGGATGATTATGGAAAACTAAAAAGCAAAGACTCATATCATACAAGACGCTCCAAGAAAAACACATATCATGTGATGAATAAAAATATAGCCTCAAGTAAATTTACCGATAGACGAAGACGAAATTGGTGATGCCTTCTGGGGCATCCCCAAGCTTAGGCTCTTGGTTGTCCTTGAATATTACCTTGGGGTGCCTTGGGCATCCCCAAGCTTGGGCACTTGCCACTCCTTATTCCATAGTCCATCAAATCTTTACCCAAAACTTGAAAACTTCACAACACAAAACTCAACAGAAAACTCATGAGATCCGTTAGTATAAGAAAATAAATCACCACTTTTGGTACTGTTGTGAACTCATTATTTATTTATATTGGTGTAATATTTACTGTATTCCAACTTCTCCATGGTTCATACCCCCCGATACTACCCATAGATTCATCAAAATAAGCAAACAACACATAGAAAACAGAATCTGTCAAAAACAAACAGTCTCCGAAGATCTGAATTGTTATAATACTTCTGTAACTCCAAAAATTCTGAAAATTTATGACAACATAGGCAATTTGTATATCAATCTGGTGTAAAAAATTCAGGGTTTGTTCACACTCCAGTGAATTTAAACAATTCTGTTACGGGACGCAAAAGTTTCTGTTTTTCAGCAAGATCAAATCAACTATCACCGTAAGCCATCCCAAAGTTCTTACTTGGCACAACCACTAATTAAAACATAAAAACACATCTAACCAGAGGCTAGATAAAAAATTTATTGCAAAACAGCAAGGATAAATATTGGGTTGTCTCCCAACAAGCGCTTTTCTTTAAAGCCTTTTAGCTAGGCATTGATAATTTCAATGATACTCACATAAAAAAGAAGAATTGAAGCACAAAGAGAGCATCATAAAACACGTGACAAAAACATCTAAGTCTAACATACTTCCTATGCATAGGCATTTTATAAGCAAACAAATTATCAAGGCAAGCAAAAACTAGCATATGCAACGAAGAAGAAAGAGACGATAGCAATCTCAACATGAAGAAAGGTAATTTAGTAACATGAAATTTTCTACAACAAGCAAATTCAACAATATAGCTATCACATAACATATTCTCAACACGATCCACATGCATGCGAAGTTGACACTCACTACTAGGGAAAAGCCTAGTAGTAGTGTGGGTTAAATAGCTAGTAGTAGCGCGGGCGCCTGCGCTACTACTAGGGCACCACAGCTAACTTATAGTAGTAGCGCGGGTGCGCCCGCACTACTACTACGTCTATTAGTAGTAGCGTGGGTGCCACCCGCGCTACTACTATTAATTTCAAAAACTAAAAAAATTCTCGATCCCATGCGTGCTGTCAATGGCAGCAATGGTTCGATCCAGCGACAGCAGGGGTCGCCGGAGCTGAGGAAGGGTAGCGGCAGACTAGATCCAGCGCCGACTGCTGCAGAGGGCCCAGATTCATGGCCGAGTAAGGCGGCGGCATGGGGCTCCTCTTCGCAGCCAAGGCAGTGAGCTACTGGTCGTCCATGGTGACGACCTGCACGGGCAAGGACATGGGAGGATGAGTCCAACCAGAGGGAGAGAGAGAAAAAGAAAAACGAGGGAGAGAGGAAGGAGATGGAGGTAGCAGTGGGGTTGGTCGCCGGTGGTGAGGTGCTCCGGCGTGGTGGCATGGAGATGCGGGGAAGACCGGCAAGCTCCGGCACGCCGGCGGCGCGAGGCGGCCTGCCTCTTTTGGCGCCATGGAGGAGGAGGCGCGCATGCCTAGGAGGTCCATGTGACAGGCTATGGAGAGAGAGGGGGGAGAGTGACGGGGGAGTGACGGGGGAGAGGAAGGATCTGGGGGAGGAGATGGGGATTTTAGGGCTCTTCAAAAACCATGTAGTTAGTAGCAGCGTGGGTTTATAGCCCTCGCTACTACTATGGCATGTCCTAGGAGGGCACGGTAGAGACCGCTTAGTAGTAGCGAGGGGTAAAAACCCGCGCTACTACTATCAACTTAGTAGTAGCGAGGGGTAAAAACCAACGCTACTAGTAAGTAGCACTAGAGAGGGGTATAAACCCACGCTACTAGTAAGCGTCTGCCTATAAGCTTTTCCCTAGTAGTGACTCTTCCAAAATAGTGGGATCAACATTAACTAAAGTCATGACCTGTCCAAACCCACTTTTATCAAAAAATTCATAAGATTGAACATTCCCCAAATATGTGGGATCTAATGTTGACACTCTTCCAAACCCACTTTCAATATTATTGCAAACACTATTATCAATCTCATATTCATCATGGGGCTTAAATAAATTTTCAAGATCATAAGAAGAATCACGCCAATCATGATCATTGCAACAAGTAGTGGACATAGCAAAACTAGCATCCCCAAGCTTAGGGTTTTGCATATCATTAACACAATTGACATTAATGGAATTTACAATAACATCATTGCAATCATGCTTTTCATTGAAGGAACTATGAAGTGTGGGTGCAATAGCAATAATTTCATGTTTGACATAAGGAAATATAGCAAGTTCATCTCCATAAGCATAATTAATATTGGCATCATGGCCATAGGAATAGCAAGCATCATGTTCATCAAGGGATATTTCAATCAAATCAACGGAATCATAATTATCTATATATTCATGCATATCATTATTTTCTTCCAAAGCAACGGTCATTCTCTCAATAAATTCTTTGACATAGGCATTATGAACATAGTTTTGATAGCAATATTTAAGTATGTCAAAATTTTCAGATTTGTAGAGAGTAATATCATTCTTTTCAATCAAAGAAGCAACTTCATAAGCACCATTAAAAGCAACAAATTCTTCAATTTGTTCGATATCATAGTAACTATAAACACCCTTTTCATAAGAAGATAAGATTTCATTATCATTAAACTCACATACGTAGGGAAGATATTTTTTTGGGTTCTTAGAGCAACAAGTAAAATCACAAAGTTCACAAAGATTCCAAGCATACCATACCAAACAATTTATTTGATTCCATAAGAGTCTCCCTTTTTCAGACAAACGGTGACGCACAAAATGAGCATGCTCATCTACAGATTTTCCCTCAACTAAACTAGTTGGGGTTTCAACACGAGCAAATATGGATCGAAGATGATCCAAGTAGAAAGCTTTAAGTGGATCCATATCAAAAGATTTTTAGCAAGCAAAGATGCAAGCAAATAGAAGGCACATGGAAACACAAGCAAAGATAGCAAATGAGCAAAAAGACATACGGAAAGAAGGCGAATAAAAAGGCAAATCTTTTTGTATTTCCGAAAATCATTTTAGAAGTGGGGGAGAGGAAAACAAGAGGCAAATGGCAAATAATGTAATGCAAGAGATGAGAATTTATGATGGGTACTTGGTAGGCTTGATGTAGACCTCCCCGGCAACGGCGCCAGAAATTCTTCCTGCTACTTCTTGAGCTTGCGTTGGTTTTTCCCTTGAAGTGGAAAGCGTGATGCAGCACAGTAGAGATAAGTATTTCCCTCAGTTAAGAACCAAGGTATCAATCCAGTAGGAGAAACGTGCAAGTCCCCAATAGATGCACCTACACAAACAATCAAACACTTGCACCCAATGCGATAAAGGGGTTGTCAATCCCTTCACGGTCACTTGCAAAGGTGAGATCTGATAGAGATAGATAAAACTAAATAAAAGATAACTAAATATTTTTGGGTTTTTTGGTTTATAGATCTGAAAATAAAGATTGCAAAATAGTAGATCGGAAACAAATATGATGGAAAATAGACCCGGGGACCATAGGTTTCACTAGAGGCTTCTCTGTTGAAGGCAAATAATACGATGGGTGAACAAATTACTGTCGAGCAATTGATAGAAAAGCGCAAAGTTATGACGATATCCAAGGCAATGATTATGCATATAGGCATCACGTCCGTGTCAAGTAGACCGACTCCTGCCTGCATCTACTACTATTACTCCACACATCGACCGCTATCCAGCATGCATCTAGAGTATTAAGTTCATAAAGAACGGAGTAACACCTTAAGTAAGATGACATGATGTAGAGGAATAAACTCAAGCAATATGATGAAAACCCCATCTTTTTATCCTCGGTGGCAACAAATCAATACGTGTCTCGCTACCCCTACTTTGTCACTGGGTAAAATCACGCAAGATTGAACCCAAAGCTAAGCACCTCTCCCATTGAACATATAAAGCCTCAAGAAGTGCTAGGCAGAACCGCGCCCTCCACGTCTCCTTTTTTGCGCCATGAACAGTTCATCGCGGGTTACTGTAGCAGAGCGGAGAGAGATAAGTCCCGAGCGCCCCATCTCCCCTCCTCTCGCCTCCGCCATCGCCTCCTATTAGATAGGTGACGGATTTGATGCTTATGTTAATTGTTTGCGGTTTATTTATGGGAGAAAATAGTGGTAGTTTATTTATTGGCATTGGTTAGGACTGCTGCTATTAGATCTATATGGTTGCGGTAAATCTTCAACAATTTGCTAAGTTGAGGGCTTAATGTTAGGCTATTAGGTTAATTAGGCTAACAGATTTTGGTACTCATGTTAAGTGGTTGGGTTTTAATAGGGAAAATATACCTTCCTCTTTTTAGTTCTAATTCCTACTCGCTTGTTTATGGGTGGTTGTAGTACAGTTTTGTTGATGGTAGTAATAGTGCTTATTTTTGCTACTACATCATGCTTGTTAGCTATGGTTGACACATGTTTTTCCTGCTAAATCCAGCAAGCAGTTTGAGCCCATTTGGTCTTCCATTAGTTCAGTGCATGATTCGTCGAGGTTGTTGTGTTTTCTATGTTTCTCGTCGTGTGTCGGGCAGCGGCGAGTGCAGCTAATACCAATACGCCAATGTGAGCTTCTTACAGACCTTGTTTCCCTCTGCTCCTACTACCTCTCCCTGCCCTTATATGCAAGATTGTACGATCTTCTTCGTTTCCTTGCTGCATTTTTTCCCGGTACATAAACCTCTGACTAACTGAAGAGAAAATGTTCTTTAGGTTGGTAGTATGAATGATGGTTACAATGAGTTCTGTACGTACATTTCTAGCTAGCTTTGAGCGAATGTGATGATGAAGCCGTTGCCCTGCAGTATTTTTAGATTAATTTTGTGTTGTTTTCTATATATTGCATTCTCACTACCATGCTTAATTATTTACAGGGCCATTAGAACATGTAACTTGAGTCTAGCGCCACCTACCCAACAAGAATTGCATAGACTTCATTGTGGAAATCTGAATGTAGTTATTTATATCAGAGTAGATGCTACTGTGATATAGGCATGCGCTTCACTCCAGCGAAGATGTAATCCCCAAGGTAGATGGTAAACTCTAATTTGGCTACGAAGAGAAAAAGGTAATAATTCACAATTGCTGCTATAAATTTGTTTCATGTACATTGTTGTCTGGTCTATTAGGGAAACACCAAAATATCTTCATGTCATGTAAATTCCAATTCTATCGTTAGTTTACATATTATGTAAGATGTTAGTTACTCAGTTATTTGTTATGAAAAGATTCCCCAAATTGGAGTGCAAAGTAAAATACAACATGTAAACAATGGTAGCGTGTGAGGAAAAGTAATGTTACCGACTTTTTGTTACTCCCCTCTGTAATTGTTGAAGCGAAGCTTAGATGTAAGTGAAGTGGTGAGGGCGCAGGCATCGGCGGAGATCTGCCTACCGGCACGCCCGTCGTGTCCTGGTTCCCCTGCAGCTCTCTCCAGGAAGTACATGCAGAAAGAAGGAGCAAGAATGCTGACCTTTGTGCTGTCATGGTGAGCTACTTGTTACTTCTCCTCCATTGAGCCCATTAGCTATTGTTACGTGCAGCATAAATAGGAAGTATATAGGTTATAGGAATTATATATTTTAATTAGTTTTGCCTATCCATGAGTAAAGTCCAATGCATCATCCTTGGGCCCGCTCGTGATGACGCTCTACAGAGTACTTTGCCTATGATGATTCCTTTTTGTTTGTTATTTTTACAGTTTCCATGAGAGCAAGGCGGGGTGTCACACATGGGGGTTGCGACAGCAAACGGGTCCGCACCGCTGAGGTGCACAACCATTCCGAGAAGTTGATGACCCATCTTGCCTTTCTCTTATTGCCTGCTTGAGGTGCTAATTATTAATTGCTTGTCGGGGTTGATCATTGCCTAGGTCGATCAGCTGGAAGATTGAAGGTGTTGCAGAGCCTGCTACCCAATTCCAACAAGGTCACTCAATTTTTCCTTCTTTCTTTGTCCCTGAATTTGGTGCTGCTGCGTTTATGTTTGTGATGAAATTAATGGGTTCATGTTTGCGTTGGTCTGCGGGGTTAGGCATCAATTCTTGATGGGGCCATTGAGTATCAGAAGCAACTGCATCTCCATGTATAGGGCATTAAGCATGCCTGGATGCATTTGGATGACGATCTCAGTTTGAGGGAGATATCGGTCTCATCGATGACATACGCAAGTAAGATCTCTATGATCAGGGGTCCAGTGCTTAGTTAATTTCTCGAGTGCTTGAATTGGTTGAATACATATGAACCATATCATAGGAAGAGATGTTGTGCTAGCTTTAGACAATGCACATTGTTCAGTTCATATATGGTTCCAATGGTTAAATTCCGTATCACAGGTTTGCCCAAGGCAAAAAATATTAGTAATGCCACATGTATACAGTTATTGTTTATTCACATGTTTCCGCTTCCATTTTCTTGCCAGCAAGAACCACTGACCTCACACATCTACTACTCGTTGCATTTGCTATATTGATTTACATTTAAAAAAATAGGCTATCATGTATGTGAAGCTTTCTTCTGCTACAAAGGGCTCCCTAGGCTTAATATCTTTATAGGATAATTGAGTTATTGAATCTAAAGGCATATAATCAGTTCTCAACTGATGTATATATATACATTTTTTTCATCCTCAAAATAATGTCACTTACATGCATTGTCCTACATTTGTGATGTTACTGAGGAGGTTCAGTTCTTGCAGGCGGGGTAAAACTTGAGTCACCTACAAAATGATTTTTACCATTTGTCAGAGTGGAGGTTTTTCTGGGGTTGTGCATGTCGAGCCTGTTTGGCTGTTTATGAGCAGGCTACACTATAGTCGATCAAGCCCTTGCAAGATAGTAATGCATTTTTGCATTCTGGGGTTACAATGGCGAGTAATAAACAAGACGACCATGCAGGTATGAACTTTGTATTCTGGGGTTGTGCTAAATTTCATGCTTCTGACTCCAGCAATGCATATTTTTTTTGTGTACCTTCCATTTAGCTAGAAACATGGGATAACCGAGGGAACTTTCTCACTTTTTCCGCTCTTCTCAGATTTTAGATTGGGCGTATAGACATGCGTGTCACAGATTGAATTTGAATTCAAGTATAAGATTAAAATGGGGAATAAATCATTGTGCCATGTTCAAAATTAAAACTATAAGGAAGAAGCAAAATTATCAATTAGGATGTTGTGTTTATTCACAATTGTAATCCAACAGTTCTATCTAATATATGATTTCTTCCTCATGAGTATGTTCTCTTGTTTTTTCTTCACTTGAAATATATAATTATCATTGTTACGTGGAGCATTAATTTAATTGATGCCAATACATATTAAAAATAATATTTTTCACATTATATATGTACCAACACTTGATGCGTTGAAAATTCCCAGTTGCAAAGCAGTGGGATTTTGATTCCTGTACATTAAGCAACAACATATAAAAGTGATGCAAAGGTGATGCAACGGTCCCTTTTACCAACGACGGTATAAGCGTTGTACTATGTGCTAGCAACAGTGTATAAGGCTACGCATCCAAAACCGTTGGTAAAGATAGTAGCGACGCATATATGGATTTTTAGATACGGAAAAAAGCATTGCTATACGGGGGTTCATGTTGTAGTGCGATTCGTAATTTTGTATGGTTTGTCTCAGATCTGATAGAGAAGAGACCCACCCCGGTGACCTCCTACAGCCATGGTCGATGGCAGCCCCGGCAACGAGTGACTCACGATCACGGGAGAGAAGGATCTCCGTACCCTAGCAAGCTCGCTGGAGACGGATCCATAGGAGCGCAACCAGCAGCTCAAGTAGTTTTACCTGTGCAACCATCCTGCTAATTCGCTGGACCTGAAGAAAACTGACGAGTCGACGGACACAGGACGTTCCTGCAGGCTGTATGTTTCTGTTCTGTTTCTCATTGTCTTCTATTTCTAATTCAATTACTTTTCAAATAGTTTGTGTAGACTGTATGGTTTGATTAGAAAAGAAAAAATCGTTGATTTAATCATTCACCTGAAGTGACTTTGTTGCACTTTTGATGAATTTTTCTGTATCTAAACTTCTGAATTTTGTACGAATGTGAAAGTCTTGCAACCAAAATAAAAGTACAGGGATCGTGTGCAATTCACATGTCGTGTTGTCTTTTGCCATGAACAACTAGAGTTAGTTGTCGCTTATTTGATGTTTGGGCACGAAAATATTTTAGGATGACCATTATGTTGGCTGGCGTCTCTTGTGCTAACCATCGGAACAATATTTTAATCTTGGTAATTTGGGAAGAGATGTCTTAGTTAGATATCAACTGCAAAAACTGTATGTTGTCAATGTACATTCACTGTATTTATAGGACCATGCTGTTGTGAATCATGTATTAAACGAGGCATACAATTCACACATAGATATTATTTTATTTTAGAGTAATACATAATTCTTGCTAACAAGTAGTGGGGATTTTGGTCATTGCTCGTATTATTAAATCCTTATTGATCGATGCAACTTTGTTGATTGTAAATGTCCTCCGAGCCTCGTGAGATCATGAGGACAGAAGCTTCCGTGCCTACTTCAACTCTGCAGAACCAATGAAGCTTGAAGTTTACAAGTTGCGGGATGGTAGTGATACTGCTCTTGTACGCTGCTTGCTGCTGTCTACTTGATGTTTTTAAATTTAAGTCAAATTAAGCGTCGTGTGTCGTTAAACTTTAGTTATGTCCAGTCTTGCGATTTTGGTTTGTGTGCCTGTGTGCTAAACTGCTGTTGGATCTTGGATGCTATGTTTTGAGTCAAGATATGATTATGTACAATCTGTCTATTGTTAAGAAACGTGTTCCATCAGGGTATGCAGTTAACTACATTAGTATAGTCTCTTCTGGCTTTCTTTCTGTTTATGCATGGACCCAGATGCAAATTTTGAAGCTACTGTACAATAGATCTTGGTTTCTTTTCGTTGAGCAATATTACTTCATAGTATGCGGTATTTGTGATTACTGTGCATACTTCTTTTTGATTTTCTGTATAGACACTGAAGGAGGTGGACAAAGATATGGCTCTATGGTGAGGTACTAATTCAACTTTTCTGGTTTTAATTACCAGTTGTTCTGTGTTCAACTGAGCTGCGTATATTTCGTGTTAGCCTTTCGCTGATTTTAGAACTGACTGCGTTTTGATGATTGGTGGTTACAGGGTTGCATGGAGTACGAAGGCTTGTATGCTACCAGAGATTTGGACACCCAGTTGCTGATCTTCAGCCCCTTGATGTTGGTTTACCAATCTGCATTCCACACTCTTCAAAGGTTCTGAGGAAGGTGAGTTTTGTAAGTACCAGTCTCTGCAAGAACGCTAATCTCGGTTCATTTTCCATAAATTTGCAATAGTTTGTTATTTGCCGGGACCAATTTTAACTAGGCTGAAATAATGCTTTTTTTTGTTCATATTATCTGTTTATAACACTCTACATTTTATTAATGCAGGATAGGTGCCTCTATCAGCTATTTTTGAACCAGATATGTGAGCAGCAAGGGAGTAGCCCTATCACTCTCGATCAAGCCCTCAAAGGGCGAAGGGAGAACGCAACAACATTCTTCTATGATAGTTAATGTTGTCCCACCTCTTTGCTTTATAGATTATGTATTCTCTTGACCATCTTTGCCATCCGTAATTTAAAAATATGGATAGTAACTGATTTCATTCTGAACTAAAAACAGATGCTTAACTTCTGCACACCACATGTAATGTTATTCATTTAAAAATTAGAACGGGCTATGTATGCTACTTATTAGGTTGCTGGTAATTCTGTAAAGCCTGTAATGTCATATTGTCAAAACTTTACTTCACTTCTTGCAGAATACTATGTTTGCGAAATTAGTTACCATCTGCCAGAAAAACTGCTATGTCGCTTCACAATTGTCCCTGTTTAGATGCGATGTTCAGAATCAAACGTGTGCTTGTCTTAAATTATTGTTTTACTAGAAAAGCTCATATAACCCATCCTAAATAGGCCACATAGGAAAAACTTTAAGATTTTTACCTTTGCATCTGTCGTTTGCTATTGCACATTTATGAAATGAGTGGGCGGGATCTTCCCACAGTCACCTTGAGTTCCACATCGAGACACCACTCGCCATGGCTTGCTAGGGCCAAGATGATCTCTCTTTTATCGATGTTTTTTACAGTGTAGAGTTTCATTCAGTTTTGGTCGCCTAGGAGGAGTTTAAGCTATGTTGAATTGAAACCACAATTCGATAGAAAGTAACTTTAGCTTAATGATGAAGAGGAAATTTTCTACCATGTACAGCTGATACATATTAATTGCCAGTTTGTACAGGTACACAGTTATGTGATACCCATGAATTTTAGTCAGAGTAATTATATGTTCTGTTATCATGGCCACTAGATTTTGTTGAGTACCTCAGTGCTCAACTTAGGAACAACTAATTGCCATCTTAGGTCAATACATTCCCAAAATAACTATGGAAAGTTTACTTTCACAATACAGTCACATATCCATGTCCCATTTTTCTTTGTGGTTTCTATCGATATATTCAGATTGGACGCATTTATATTGGGTACTTAGAAATTTACATATGTTTCCAGTTGCATTTTAGTTTAGACATGTTCAGACAAAATGATGGTGCTGGTGTTATCAATGGGGTCCAAGGAAATTTGCACACAAATTTGCACAAAATGATTATGCCATCAATACTTTCTGAAGCCTTCAACTTTCTACCTTTTGTCCCTAAACATGTCCTGTGTTTACGTAAGGTGCAGCAGCAGTAGGTCATCCACTTTTACCCAAGTTACGATGGAAAATCTTATGGGTTTACGACTATCTCAGTTCATAGTGGTGTGAGCTTTGTAGGAGTGGGATATCATATACAGTATGATAGATATGGAAGACAACAAGCAAAAATTCAATTATGAGGTGATGGTTGCGCTGATCAGTACAATGTTGTCCCGAATTTTCTTTCGATTCTGTTTCTTCTTGGTTTGCAGATGATCGGCTGTTTCAATCTTTTTCTTCTGCTTACAGTCCACCAACAGGATTGTTGATGCCCGCAGGAGGGGGGCATCGCAGTAGATGGGCTGAAGTAGGAGGCTGAGAGAAATGGGAAACAACGGATTCTAGCACATAGTAGATGCCTAAGATGTCACTGATGCGCTATTGAGGTACATTCTGATAACTACAGTTCTATTGGACAACACTAGCCTCTATAGTAACATATATGGTCTGAGATTTTTCTAGGATCATTCCTCCCAGGTGATTACAAACCTGGTCATAATGTAGCTTAAGCTAAATCAAATCCAGATTTTCTTCCTTCGCTCAAAGATGTGAATCAAATAATTATGCCGATCGGTGCATGTTTTTGTTGCTCTTAGTGTTTTCGTTATGATGATTTTGCTATCTCAGCGATCCGTGTTTGACAATCTGTTACCTTTTACGGGCAGTGCATGTGGAAGTGTACTATGCAAGCATTATGGGACAATGACACACTGCTTATTCGTACGTTCACACACTCTGAAGACCACAATCAGACTAAGAAGATGCCTAAATAAACTGTCAGGCTGCCTATATATAAGTGTTTCTGTAAACCGGATATAAGCCATTCTACTATCTGTACTACTATCTGTAATGCAATCCACATTGCATTATATTTCCAGCTGCATCTCCTACTAACATTCCTTCTAACTAGCTTCTTGCGCCATTGGCGCAACCGGGTCATCTAGTTGCAAGAAAAACCAATCTAGCTGGCCAAACCAAATCGATAATTCGAAGAGAAATACAAAGATATCAAATCATGCATATAAGAATTCAGAGAAGATTCAAATAATATTCATACATAAGCTGATCATAAATCCACAATTCATCGGAGCTCGACAAACACACCGCAAAAGAAGATTACATCGAATAGATCTCCAAGAACATCAAGGAGAACATGGTATTGAGAATCAAAGAGAGAGAAGAAGCCATCTAGCTGTGACGCCCCTGGCTCAATCATGCACTAACCATACACGCAAATGCACACGATCAAGCCTAAGGACTCACTTGAAGATATCACAACACAACTCTAAAACATAAATAAAGTCATACAAGCTTTATATTACAAGTCAGGGGCCTCGACGGCTCGAATACAAAAGCTCGCTTACAAGCGTCAGCGGAAGCATCAGATATCTGAGTACAGATATAAAAGAGAGACAGACAGGCCTTTAAAAGGCGAGGCAAAAGAAAACACTATGATCGAAAAGGCGCAGGCCTCCTGCCTGGGACCCTCCGAACCTACTCCTGGTCGTCAGTCAACTCGAAGTAGTAGTCATCCTTGGGGTAGTAGTAGAAGTCGTCGACAGGGGCAGCTGGCTTCTGGGCTCCGTCACCTGGTCGCATCAAACGGGTATGGGGAAAAAGAGGAAGCAAAGCAACCGTGAGTACTCATTCGAAGTACTCAGCAAGCAAGGATCTACACTACATATGCAACATTATCAAAGGGAGGCTGTATATGTGGACTGGGCTACAGAAATGCCAGAATAGAGAGAAGGCCTAGTCCTATCGAAGACTAGCATCTTCAGCGGTCTTGCAGCATTAGAAGAGTAAAGAATAGCATAGTATAAAGTAGTAATAGTCATCATCCTCACCTAGAGATCCTTTCTCGACTCCCTACGAGAAAGCAATCCCAGAGCCATACAGTCATCAACCTCGCCCAGAGATCCTTTCTCGACTCCCTGCGAGAAAGCAATCCCAGAGCCATACCGTCCATTTCTCATCTCAAGTATCCAGTTCTAGTTGTATCGATCGGGATACAACTTCGAGCGTCCGTTACCGAGGATCTGGCTATTTGAATAGATGTTTTCTTCCCTGTAGGGGTGCACCAACTTACCCACCATGCTCGGTTAACTCCGGCCGGACACACTTTTCTGGGCCATGCCCGGCCTCGGCCAAACGACACACCGCAGCCCTACCTAGAGCTCAGAAGAGAGGTCCCTGTCGGTCTATATCCTAAGCGCTCAGGGGTCTTGGGCCATCGCCCTGTGCACTCCGGGTCGTTGCGTGCAGGGGGAAGCCAGGCACCAGGGGGGCGTCGGTCCATCCCGGCTGCGATGCTGAACTGGATGTCTAACAGAGCTTTCGGCTGATGCCACGATGCAGAGTGCCCATAACTTTTCCCGCGTGATGGTTAGTGCTATCGGGCCAGAGGCCCACTCGGATCAAATATCCAAATCATTAGTGGATTGGTAGTGCGGTAACGAGCAGAGACTCACGATCGATGTGACCCTGTCGCCCCGTCTCGAGGACTTGTGGCAAGGGCTAAGAATGTCCGGCCACGCCTCGTATTTATCTCTCGGGTACCCTCCAGGTCAACCCGTCTTCACATCACTCGCGGGTACCCCTCAGGGTCGACCCACCGTTCCAACCAATAGTTGTAAAGTCCAAGTATACATGTGTTCATAACATCTGGGGAATCCGAGGTATCACCCTCGTTGGATTCCTACTCGATGTATCCGTCAAGGTGAACTCGGAGGAATCACCCTCGATGGGTTCACACTTGAGATGTTGCACGACAGCGTCGTTATCGGATGTGGTGAAGGACGAACCACCCTCGGTGACCACGACCAAATAGCTACTCTACAGAGTTAACATCAGAAGTGCTATACGAGGTATCACCCTTGGCACTCGATAGTAACGCTGCAGTGTCGTACAACTATGGGGGGTGATGTGCGGTGCCGGGGTCTGGTTGTCGATCATGCTGATCGAGTCATCTAATAATCCAGCGGGGGCAACTGGGGACAAAGTGGGGTCTCTGGTGGGTCTCTACCCAGCCTATACTAAGCAGTTTAGGATAAACAAGTAGGTATCAACAGCAGTTACAAAAATAGGCTATGCATTAGAAATAGGATAAACAATAGCAGTAGCAATTTCTAATGCAAGCATAAGAGAGAAAGAATAGTCGATATCGGCATGTTCAAAGGGGCGGTGCTTGCCTGGTTGCTCAGCGGCAAAGGCAGAGCCGTCAGTGGGGTCATCCATCTCCGGAGCTGCGTCGGTCTTGAGGACTACGTCGGTACCAGGATCTACCGAGAGAGAAGAGGGAGAGAAAACAGATAAATACACAGCAAACATATGCAACACAGAGCATGCTACGCTAACGTGCAGTGTAGGGTTGCCTAAAAGCATGTCTAAGTCATATTAGTTATTTTAGGATTTAAGTTGGAATTATTAATCGGTGTATATGCACTATTCATCTACCGGAAGCAGGCTAAAAGCTGTGGGTTCACCTCCATAGAGGGTCCCCGACACGGAAACAAATGTCACGGTCGGATTTGTCTCATTTTTCTGATCAACTTTCATGAATAAAGTTTTTCGATCCGAGCTACGGATTATTTTCTACGATTTTACAAAGTTTTATTGATTTTCTGGAACTATTCTTATTTATTAAAATCAACATTATCCAGAACGGTAGCAATGACGTCAGCATGATGCAATGGTAACATCAGCAGTCAACAGGACGGCTGACCAGGTCAAACCTGACAGGTGGGACCCACCTGTCATTGACAGTGGGTCTTAACAGCGTTTAAACTAATCCAAATTAGTTAACTAAGGATAGGGGCCCACATGTCAGTGCCTACTTAGGGTAGCTAATTAACTTTAATTAATTTAACTCCTAATTAGGGGGTGGGCCACATCTGTCAGCGACTGGGGCTGCCCAGTCAGTGTTGACTTCGGTCAACGGGGCCAGCCCGGGCCCCTGCGGCCACTGGTCAGTGACCCAGGGTGGCCCCGCCCTGGCCACGACAGCAATCCGCGCAGGAGTTGCTCCGGTGAGCCAAAACAGTGGCGGCGCGCATGGGAGGCCGCCGGATTTTCGCTACGGTGGCTCAAATCGGACGCGGCTAGGCTCGTTCGACTGCGGTCGATCTCGCGCATCCAACGGCGGTGGTCGTAGGGGCTGGAGTTGACCGGAGCAAGGCGCAGCCTCGACGACAGCGGCGGCCGGAACTCAGGTCGATGCGGGTCAGCAGCGGCAGCTCGTTTGCAGATGAACCAAACGGCCAAGGGGCCTCTACATGCGCGTGCGAGGGCGATGGACTGCTGCGCGTGGCCATTTGGTCACCGGAAGGTGGCCGGCAACGAGCGTATGCGGCAGAGGGCTCGGCCACAGCGGGGAAGACTGCTACGAGGTATGAACATCGACGAGAAGGGTGGGGGGAAGAAGGCAGGGGCTCACCGTGACCTACAGGTGAGCAAAGCGGGCTCGGGGAAGAGCTCGCCAGAGCGAATCATCGACGGAGTCCGCCGGGCCAAGGAGGAAGCCGGTGGCAGGGAAGGCGTCGCGGGGGCGTCCGGCGTCGTGTGGCTCGACGTAGATGATGAGGACGACGCTATGGTGCTCCTGGACTCATCGGCGAGGCAAGGGGTGGACGGTGGCCGCGGGCTTCATCGGAGCGAGCCCATGGTGGCGCTCTGCGAAGAGGGATCTGGCGAGGGGGAGGGGATGGAGCGAGAGAGCGGGAAGGCAGGGCGAAGTGGGAGAGGGGATCGAGGCGCCAGGGGGGAGGTGCAGGCTTTATCCACGCAGGGGCACCGGCGGAGAGGTCGGTTCGGCGGGGACGCGACTCGGGCACGCACTGGGTCGGGTGAATAGAGAAGACGACCGGAGGGGAGATGGATTGGGCCTGGTCAGGTGGCCGAGGCCTAGGTGGGGTTGGGGCCTTTCTTTTGTTTTCTTTTTTTTATTTTGAATTTCATTTTTCTTTTTCTTATTTCTGTTTTATTTTTACAGCAACAGTTTGCAATATTTTGAGCTGCCAAAACACTTTGCAAAAATGTGAAACTTGGTCACACAATTACAATGGAATATTCTGCTCTGTCTCAAAAAGTTTGAGGAGTTTTGGAATCCCTTTGGATTTTTTTTCAAAAATGAAAATGGCATTTAAGGTGCTGGTTTGGCACTGTTTCAAATGCTTTGGCCCACTTTGACTTGATGGTGATGTTGTTTTTCTTAACAAAAAATGTTTTGGATTATTTGCAAGAGGGTGAACATTTTTCCAGCAACTTTTGGGCAACTTTATTTTGAACTTGAATTTGAATTGATTTTCAGAGAGAAATTTGAATTGAAGTGTTTAAACATTATGATCAAGCATTGCAAATGAAGATGACTTGGCATAATTAATAGATGATCACAGTGCTTATTACAACAGGGGTGTTACAATTCTCCTCCTCTAACAGAAATTCTCGTCCCGAGAATTCAGGAGGTAGAAGGAAAGAGGTCAGGGTATTCCTCCCGAAGATGATCCTCGCGTTCCCAAGTGGCTTCATCTTATGTATGATTTGACCACTGCACTTTGAGGAACTTGGTCATCTTCTGACGGGTCCGACGTTCAGCTTCATCAAGAATGCGATTCGGATGCTCCTTATAAGATAGGTCATCTTGCAATTCGAGCATCTCGTGATCCACTACTCTGTGCGGAGACTCCTTGAAGCAACGACGAAGTTGCGACACATGGAAGACGTCGTGGATATGAGAGAATTGCGGCGGCAACTCCAATTTGTATGCCACCTGACCACATCTAGCAACAATGCGGAAAGGACCAATGTAGCAGGGAGCTAACTTGCCCTTGATTCCGAAACGGTGAGTGCCCTTCATAGGAGTGACACGTAGATAAGCTTGATCACCAGGTTGATAAGTCAAACCCCATCGTTTGCGATCGTAGTTGCCCTTCTGGCGGTCCTGAGCCGCCTTGAAATTTTCTCGAACAATATGGACTTGCTCTTCGGCGTGTTGAATGATATCCGGACCCACGAGCGGTCGTTCCCCAGTTTCTGACCAATTCAGAGGGGTTCGACACTTATGTCCATAAAGCACTTCGAAGGGGGCAATTTTCAAGCTGGCTTGATAGCTGTTGTTATATGAGAAATCGGCGTAAGGGAGAGATTCTTCCCATTTCTTGCCGAAAGAAATAACACAAGCTCGCCGCATGTCTTCAAGCACTTTATTTACTCGCTCGACTTGGCCTTGGGACTGGGGGTGATAAGCTGAACTCCAGGTAATATGAGTTCCCATAGCTTCTTGGAAACTTTCCCAGAACTTAGAAGTGAAAAGGCCGCCACGGTCCGAACTGATGTCCTTTAGAATACCGTGGAGTGATACAATTTTGGAGATATACAACTCTGCTAACTGACTAGCAGTGATAGTCTCCATGACAGGCAGAAAGTGTGCAACTTTAGAGAGTTGGTCGACGACGACAAGAATAGCATTGTGACCCTTCTGTGACTTGGGAAGGCCAGTAATGAAATCCATTTGTACCTTATCCCATTTCCATAAAGGAATAGGAAGTGGTTGCAGAATTCCGGCAGGCTTCTGATGTTTTGCTTTAACGCGACAGCAAACGTCACATTCAGCAACATATCGTGCAATATCCTGCTTCATTTTAGACCACCAGTACCTTTGACGGAGATCACGATACATCTTGGTGCTACCCGGATGAATAGGCAGCGGTGTATCATGTGTCTCCTTCATGAACTTGTCAGTCATAAGCTCGAACCGAGGTACGATAATGCAGTCTCTGAAATACAAGGTTCCATCTTCAGACAGCGAGAAATCCTTGTACTTTTCAAGGTGAAGATCTTTCTTCATCAGATCAACTTCAGCATCTTTAGCGTGTGCACTTTTAACAGCCTTCTCAAGGTCTAGTTCAACAACCAAGGTTTTTAGGTATCCTTGAGGAACTATCTTGAGATTTAGCTTTCAAAGCTCTTCGTACAGGAGTGGTTGCTGTAGCTGAACCTCAAGTTCACAGCAGTAGGATTTACGGCTCAAAGCATCAGCCATTACATTAGCCTTGTCAGGGGTATAAGAAATACCCCAATCATAGTCCGTAATGGTCTCCATCCATCTTTGCTGACGGAGGTTCAGAGATGGTTGAGTGAACAAGTATTTCAGACTTTTATGATCCGTGTAGATCTCGCAACGATTACCGAGGAGGTAATGTCGCCACAACTTCAATGCATAGATGACAACAGCTAGTTCTAGATCATGTACTGGGTAGTTCTCTTCATGCGGGCGCAACTTTCGAGAGCCATAAGTAATCACTTTACGCTCTTGCATTAGGACACAGCCTAATCCTTCACGGGATGCGTCACAATAAATTACAAAGTCTTTGCGAGAATCTAGAGGAGCAAGTACTGGGGCAGATGTCAGCTTGTCTTTGAGTGTTTGAAAACTTTCCTGACATTTTTCCGTACACTCAAAATTAACGCCTTTGTGAAGCAGATCAGTCAAAGGCTTAGCAATCTTTGAGAAATTCTCGACAAATCGACAGCAATAGCTTGCAAGGCCGAGAAAACTTCTGACATGCCTGACATTCTTTGGTGGAGTCTAGTCAAGAATAGCTTGAACTCATTCCAGGTTAAAAGCAATGCCATCTTTGGAGATCACGTGGCCGAGATATGTCACTTCAGACAACCAGAATTCACATTTAGAATACTTGGCATATAGTTGATGTTCACGCAGCTTCTCCAGTACAAGCCGAAGATGTTCGGCATGTTTTTCTTTATTCTTCGAATATACCAGAATATCATCCAGATATACCACGACGAACTTGTCGAGGTAATCCATGAAGATGTAATTCATTAGACGGGAGAACGTAGCTGGAGCATTTGTTAAGCCAAATGACATGACAGTGTACTCATAAGAGCCATATCGAGTAATAAAAGCAGTCTTCGGAATATCCTCTTCGCGAACACGGATCTGATGATAACCCAACCTCAAGTCGAGTTTAGAGAACACTGATGATGCAGCAAGTTGACCATATAGATCATTGATCCAAGGAAGTGGATACTTATTCTGTATGGTTGCCTGGTTGATTGGATGGTAATCTTGGACCAACCTATTCGTACCATCTTTCTTCTTGACAAAGATAGAAGATGCTCCCCAGGCAGAGGAACTAGGGCGGACGAAACCCTTTCTAAGTGACTTGTCGATTTCCTCCATAAGTTCAAGGAGTTCATGCAGTGGCATCTTATAAGGACGCTTCGCAATAGGAGTAGTTCCCGGCTTTAAGTCTATAATGAATTCAATAGCCCTAGCAGGGGGTATTCCTGGAAGTTCCCCTGGAAAGACATCTTCGAAATCATGAATGACTGGAATGTCCTCTATTCCCTCAAGAGGTGAGGCATTCAATGCATTCAGAACATATATCTGATTCTCGGCATTTTGGACTATCCGGGTGGAGTAGTTGATCCTCTGGCCGGAAGGGTGTGTGAGCTGGACCGACTTGGCGGCACAGTTAATCATAGCATTATGGGCTTCCAGCCAATCCATACCAAGAATAACATCTATGTTAGAAGTTCTGAGAGCAATGAGTGAAACAGGGAACATCAATCCTTCAATCCTAATCTGATTGTTGTGACTTATCATTTGAGTTTGCCACCTGGAACGGGGAGTGCTGATTTCTAAAGGAGTGGGTAATGAGCTCATGGTTAACTCATGTAATTGTGCAAATTGCTGGGACACAAATGAATGTGATGCACCTGAATCAAAAAGAACAGAAGCTGCCACTGAATTAACTAGAAGGGTACCCATCACGATTTTAGGGGACTCGCGAGCTTCTTCCATCTTGACATGAGTGACCTGGCCACAACCCATAGCAAACATCCAGGCCTTACGATTTCTGCAATGATGGGTTCGATGGCCCTTCGTACGACCATCAGGAGGCCGCGATACATTCTGAGACGGATCCCGGCGACAATTGATAGTAAGGTGTCCTAGCTGCCCACACTTGCGGCATAAATCATCGTTATGGGGAGGAGCCATAGCATTGGGCTGTCCAACTTGAACCGTTAGCTGTCTCGGCGGTGGAGGCAAACGAGGTGCAACATAAGACGGCCTCGGTGCTGGAGCTGGGCGGTGATAAACATTGTGCGGGATCCAGACTTGACGTTTCTGAGCAGGCTGACCCGAAGATGAGCCGACATCTCGAGGACGCTTGAGCGACTCCTGGTATTTAGTTAGAGCAGCTTCAACTCGGAAAGATTGACTAACAAGCGTTGTGAAGTCTGTGCAATCATGGACAGCAAGTGCGAGGTTTATATCAGTACGCAGTCCTTCATGGAATTTCTCCTGCTTGCGTGCGTCAGTGCAGACGTCATCTTCGGCATAGCGGGATAATTCAAGGAATTTCCTCCGATATTCATCCACAGTCATTTTTCCCTGAGAGAGTTTGCGAAACTCCTGCTTCTTCCGGTCGATCAAACCTTGAGGAATGTACCGTGCACGGAAAACTATCTGAAATTCCTACCAAGTGGTTACAGTTTCAGTAGGCAACATACCCTAGTGGCTTTCCCACCATTGAGCAGCTGAACCCCTTAGGTGATACGTCGCATAGGTGACGTAACTGTCAGGGTTAACATTAGCCGACTTCATCTAGAAGGCAATGTCACGGAGCCAATCATCAGCATCCATTGGATCAGTCGAACTACGAAAAGTGGATGGATTGAGGTGCATGAATTCTGGCAGAGTTATTGGAGCAGACTGTTGCTGAGCATTCTGAGTTGGGAACTGAGCCATTACTCCAGTCATAAACTGACGGTTCAGTTCAAACTGCTGCATCATTGTGGCAATATAAGATGGAGGTGGAGGATCGTCAGCCATCCTGCCAAATCAACAGGGGCAGTTTAGCAAAAGCAGTTGCGAGTGTTTAGCGACAAGCATGATGTAACTCGACAATAATTAAGTTGTGTAATAGATACTTATCAATAGTCAATTAAGATGTACAAATCCATACACATAGTCGAGTACATGCGGACAGCATGACGGTGCAAATTTAAAAACTAGACATGCTAGGCGGCGCGCAGGCACGCGGTAAGGAAGTGCACACCGAGACATAGCAAAGGCTACATCAACGTCGGAGAAAACTGTTGGAGTGAGGAATCTGCAAGTGACAACACAGGGTGCCCTCGATAAAAGGATCCTGGAAGTAGAACCTGGCCCACAATCTTGAAGAAAGGGGGGGTAACTTCAGAACTCCGGGTGGATGTGATCACGAGAACCTAATGTTGGAGTTAGTAAAATTTTAACCCGAAAGGAAGAGAGATCAGAGTCCCAGAGTAAGGATGAGGAATAAAAGATCCTAATACCACCCATTCGGTGACGTGGGCCCGTAAGCCACAAAGCCAAGTTAGTAACAGTTTTTCAATACTAGACTCAACTTCGGCCAAGGAGTTGGAAAGGGGGTTCCTATAGGCAGTCGGCTCTGGTACCAACCTGTGACGCCCCCGGCTCAATCGTGCAATAACGATAAACGCAAATGCACACGATCAAGCCTAAGGACTCACTTGAAGATATCACAACACAACTCTAAAACATAAATAAAGACATACAAGCTTTATATTACAAGCCAGGGGCCTCGAGGGCTCGAATACAAAAGCTCGCTTACAAGCGTCAACGGAAGCATCAAATATCTGAGTACAGATATAAAAGATAAAACAGATATGTGGACTGGGCTGCAGAAATGCCAGAATAGAGAGAAGGCCTAGTCCTATCGAAGACTAGCATCTTCAGCGGTCTTGCAGCATTAGAAGAGTAAAGAACAGCATAGTATAAAGTAGTAATAGTCATCATCCTCACCCAGAGATCCTTTCTCGACTCCCTGCGAGAAAGCAATCCCAGAGCCATACAGTCATCAACCTCGCCCAGAGATCCTTTCTCGACTCCCTGCGAGAAAGCAATCCTAGAGCCATACCGTCCATTTCTCATCTCAAGTATCCAGTTCTAGTTGTATCGATCGGGATACAACACCGAGTGTCCGTTACCGAGGATCTGGCTATTCGAATAGATGTTTTCTTCCCTGCAAGGGTGCACCAACTTACCCACCACACTCTCTTAACTCCGGCCGGACACACTTTTCTGTGTCATGCCCGGCCTCGGCCAAACGACACACCGCAGCCCTACCTAGAGCTCAGCAGAGAGGTCCCCGTCGGTCTATATCCTAAGCGCTCAAGGGTCTTGGGCCATCGCCCTATGTACTCCGGGTCGTTGTGTGCAGGGGGAAGCCAGGCACCAGGGGTGCGCCGGTCCGTCCCGGCCGCGATGCTGAACTGGACGTCTGACAGAGCTTTCGGATGATCCCATGATGCAGAGTGCCCAAAAAATTTCCCGCATCATGGTTAGTGCTATCGGGCAAGAGGCCCACTCGAATCAAATATCCAAATCGTTAGTGGATTGGTAGTGCGGTAACGAGCAGAGACTCACGATCGATGTGACCCCGTCGCCCCGTCTCGAGGACTTGTGGCAAGGGCTAATAATGCCAGGCCACGCCTCGTATTTTATCTCTCGGGTCCCCTCTAGGTCAACCCGTCTTCACATCACTCGCGGGTACCCCTCAGGGTCGACCCACCTTTCCAAGCAACAGTTGTAAAGTCCAAGTATCCGTGTGTTCATAACATCTGGGGAATCCAAGGTATCACCCTCGTTGGATTCCTACTCGATGTATCCGTCAAGGTGAACTCGGAGGAATCACCCTCGATGGGTTCACACTTGAGATGTTGCACGACAGCGTCGTTATCGGAAGTGGTGAAGGAGGAATCACCCTCGGTGACCACGACCAAATAGCTACTCTACAGAGTTAACATCAGAAGTGCTATACGAGGTATCACCCTCGGCACTCGATAGTAACGTTGCAATGTTGTACAACTAAGGGGGGTGATGTGCGGTGCCAGGGCCTGGTTGTCGATCATGCTGATCGAGTCATCTGATAATCCAGCGGGGGCAACTAGGGACAAAGTGGGGTCTCTGGTGGGTCTCTAGCCAGCCTATACTAAGCAGTTTAGGATAAACAGGTAGGTATCAACTGCAGTTACAAAAACAGGCTATGCATCAGAAATAGGATAAGCAGTAGCAGCAGCAATTTCTAATGCAAGCATAAGAGAGAAAGAATAGTCGATATCGGCATGTTCAAAGGGGGGGTGCTTGCCTGGTTGCTCGGCGGCAAAGGCAGAGTCGTCAGTGGGGTCGTCGATCTCCGGAACTGCGTCGGTCTCGGGGACTACGTCGGTACTGGGATCTACCGAGAGAGAAGAGGGGGAGAAAACAGATAAATACACAGCAAACATATGCAACACAGAGCATGCTATGCTAACGTGTAGTGCAGGGTTGCCTAAAAGCATGTCTAAGTCATATTAGTTATTTTAGGATTTAAGTTGGAATTATTAACCGGTGTATATGCACTATTCATCTACTGGAAGCAGGCTAAAAATTGCGGGTTCACCTCCGTAGAGGGTCCCAACACGGAAACAAATGTCACGGTCGAATTCGTCTCATTTTTTTGATCAACTTTCAAGTATAAAGTATTTCGATCCGAGCTACGGATTATTTTCTACGAATTTACAAAGTTTTATTGAATTTCTAGAATTATTCTTATTTATTAAAATCAACATTATCCAGAACGGTAGCAGTGACATCAACATGACGCAATGGTGACATCAGCAGTCAACAGGATGGCTGACCAGGTCAAACCTGACAGGTGGGACTTACCAGTCATTGACAGTGGGTCTTAACAGCGTTTAAACTAATCCAAATTAGTTAACTAAGGATTGGGGCCCACATGTCAGTGCTTACTTAGGGTAGCTAATTAACTTTAATTAATTTAACTCATAATTAGGGGGTGGGCCCCATCTGTCAGCGACTGGGGCTGCCCAGTCAGCGTTGACTTCGGTCAACGGGGGCAGCCCGGGCCCCTGGGGCCACTGGTAAGTGACCCAGGGTGGCCCCGCCCTGGCCACGATGGCAGGCCGCCCCGGAGTTGCTCCGGTGAGCCAAAACAGCGGCGGCGCGCATGGGAGGCCGCCGGATTTTCGCTACGGTGGCTCAAATCGGACGCAACTGGGCTCATTCGACTGCGGTCGATCTCGCGCATCCAACGGCGGCGGTTGCGGGGGCTGGAGTTGACTGGAGCAGGGCGCAGCATCGACGACAGCGGCGGCCGGAACTCGGGTCAATGCGGGTCAGCAGCGGCAGCTCGTTTGCGGACAAACTAAACGGCCAAGGGGCCTCTACATGCGCCTGCGAGGGCGATGGACTACTGCGCGTGGCCATTTGGTCACCAGAAGGTGGCTGGGGATGAGCGTACGCGGTGGAGGTCTCGGCCACAGCGGGGAAGGCGGCTACGAGGTACGAACATCGACAAGAAGGGCGGAGGGAAGAAGGCAGGGGCTCACCGTGACCTGCAGGTGAGCAAAGCGGGCTCGGGGAAGAGCTCGCCGGAGCGAATCATCGACAGAGTCCGCCGGGCCGAGGAGGAAGCCGGTGGCAGGGAAGGCATCGTGGGGGCGTCCAGTGTTGTGTGGCTCGACATAGATGATGAGGACGACGCTATGGTGCTCCTGGACTCGTCGGCTAGGCAAGGGGTGGACGGTGGCCGCGGGCTTCATCGGAGCGAGCCCATGGCAGCGCTCTGCGAGAAGGGATCTGGCGAGGGGGAAGGGATGGAGCGAGAGAGTGGGGAGGCAGGGGGAAGTGGGAGAGGGGATCGAGGCGCCAGGGGGGAGGTGGAGGCCTTATCCACGCCGGGGCGCCGGCGGCGAGGTGGGTTCGGCGGGGACGCGACTCGGGCGCGCACTGGGTCGGGTGAACAGAGAAGAGGACCGGAGGGGAGATGGGTTGGGTCTGGTCGGGTGGCCGAGGCCCAGGTGGGGTTGGGTCCTTTCTTTTTTTTTTTTTTGCATTTCCTTTTTCTTTTTTTATTTCTGATTTATTTTTACAGCAACAGTTTGCAATATTTTGAGCTGCCAAAACACTTTGCAAAAATGTGAAACTTGGTCACACAATTACAATGGAATAGTCTGCTCTGTCTCAAAAAGTTTGATGAGTTTTGGAATCCCTTTGGATTTTTTTCAAAAATGAAAATCGCATTTAAGGTGCTGGTTTGTCACTGTTTCAAATGCTTTGGCCCACTTTGACTTGATGGTGATGTTGTTTTTCTTAACAACAAATATTTTGGATTGTTTGCAAGAGGGTGAACATTTTTCCAGTAACTTTTGGGCAACTTTATTTTGCACTTGAATTTGAATTGATTTTCCGATAGAAATTTGAATTGAAGTGTTTAAACATTATGATCAAGCATTGCAAATGAAGATGACTTGGCATAATTAATAGATGATCACAGTGCTTATTACAACAGGGGTGTTACACTAGCTACTAGCTATGGACCCGTAGGTCTGAGGTAAACTACTCAAGCTTCATCGGAAGGGCAATAGGGTTGATGTAGATGCCCTCCGTGATAGAATCCCCCTCCGGTAGGATGCCGGAAAAAGCCCCAATATGGGATCTCACGGGAACGGAAGGTTGCAGCAGTGGAAAAGTATTTTCGTGGCTCTCTCTGAGGGTTCTGGAATATATGTGAATATATAGGACGAAGAAGTAGGTCAGGGGACTTCCGAGGGGGCCACAAGGCAGGGGGCGCCCCCCCTAGGGCGTGCCCTCCACCCTTGCCGCTGCCTCGTGGGTCTTCTGACTTGGCCTCCAAGTCCTATGGGTGTCTTCTGGTCCAAGAAAAATCATCGTAAAGTTTTATTCCGTTTGGACTCCGTTTGATATTCCTTTTCTACAAAACTCAAAAACAAGGAAAAAACAGAAATTGGCACTGGGCTCTAGGTTAATAAGTTAGTCCCAAAAATAATATAAAATAGCATAATAATGCATATAAAACATCCAAAACATATAATATAATAGCATGGAACAATCAAAAATTATAGATACATTGGAGACGTATCAGCTTCGCAAGGAGGAGGGGCACACATCCGTAAATTGCCCAACGCGCGGGCGGCAGCTCAGCCTACAGATCATGGGAAGTGCCATCTCGCGGGAGGGCTTCTTTTGTCTGTAGTTTAAAGAAGAAGAGGAGGAGGATGGGCCTTCGGTGCTCACAACTAAAAACGCCGCCATTCTCTCTGCCTACCCTGGCAAGCTCAACCTGCGCGTTCTCAAGCAAGAGCTTAAGTGGGAGATGACGATTTTAGGGTGGTTTTTTCATCTGCGGACCTCCTTCACATGGCCAAGTCCAGCGGTAAGTTGTTTCTGTCCATCAATGATATCACTGCTCGGGTTCGGGACATGGTCCATGAAGAGATCCCACCTATGGTAATGCCCGAGGCTTGGGTGCGCCTCCATGGCATTCCTAAGAAGCACCGCAGGGTGGATCGCCTTATGGAAGGGCTAAAGATGTTGGGTCGTCCGATTATGGTCGACGAGCTCTCCCTCATCAGGTTGGGGCCGGTGAGGATGAAACTGGCTTACAAGGCACCGGAGAAGCTAAATGGCGTGGTCGAGGTGTGGTTTAACCACGAGGGCTACCAAATCAAAGTTGATCTTGAATGCCTACCTCAGAGGTAGGGCGAAGGCGGTGCACCTGGGTCCGGCCCCACTGACTAGCAGCCCCCAAACCAATCCGACAAGGCAGGGCGGGCCCAACCATTGGCCAACAACAACACAAGCTGCGGGGGCGCCATTAGCAAAGACAAGCCAGCTCCGGCAGAGAATCAAAGGTCGTCTGAGGCTAGAGATGTGGTGATGGAGCGGTAAGAAGATGAGCTTGAGGACAGCATCCAGGACACCTCAATCGACACAGAGACATGGGACAAGCTGGGATTTCAGTTGGGGGAGCCACGGTGGTGGCGACCCAAGACACCGCGGTCAGCATTCCCCCTCTAGCGCGCTCCCTGGGGGTGGCCTTCGACAAGTACTGCTCCAACCTTCCTGCCCCGGGGCTCACTTCAACTTCTATGGTTGTGGAGTCGGGGTCCTCCAGCCCTCCTCTCCGGTGGCGGGAGGGGGGGTGGACTCTGGATGTTTGCTCAACGAGGGCTCTGATCTCACTCTTGCGTCGGGGCGTCGTGGCTCAAGCGGCTCAGGCACGCAGCCCAAGAAGACGGCGGGGCGGAAGCCTGTGTCCAAGACGGCGGCGTCAGCGGCCTCCGAGCCCGTGAAGGCGCTGCGGGGCGATCTCGGGTCAGCACTGGTGGCGTCAGGCACGAGCATCAAGGCCAAGCGTTCCAAGGTGACCCTGGTGGTGCAGCGTGCTCCCAGTGCTCGGGACAAGGCCAAGCTGGGGGACATGACGTCCCTGGAATGTGCCAAGCTGCGCATCGCCGACAAGAACATGGAAGCATCCGGTAATCCGCTTCCCTCCTTTAGGATTTTGAATGCGTTTTCGGACGACCATCTGGCTAGGATTTTGAGCGATAGTGGCGTGGCAGTTGAGGCCTCCAACGAGGATATTATATCCCTAGTGCGTGCGAGGAAGGAGGCCCAGGCCGCACTTTCTGTAGCTGCTGCTCGATGAGTGGTAATGGAAGAGCAGGCAATGGCACCAGTAGGGTCTGGCGCTAGTCAAGGACCCAATGAGGGAGCCGAAGCTAGGGATGCTTCAGACGTCCCTTCTTCCAGCCGTGCCCCGGCTCGGAAGAGAGTGGCCAAAGCGGTGAGTTCATGTGGAGTTCGCCTCCATAATCGTATTATTTAATGCGGTACCTTTTCTAGAATATTCGTAGTTGTGACCATGGGGGCCGACAGACACAACTTAAAGAGTACGTACATGGCCAAAGAACGCATAGATGTCATGGCGTTGAAGGAAACTATTAAAACCGACTTCACATTGAGGGATCTACTTGCTTTCGATCCCTTGCAGCGCTTCGACTGGCACTAGTTGCCTTAATCAGGCCACTCGGGTGGTCTTCTTATGGGTTGTAATCGAGATATCTGTGGTGTAATCATGTGGGAATCCGGCGTGTTTTTTATAGCTGTGACCGTTCAACACCGTTTATCCTGGCTGTCACGGGTGATTGTGTGTGTTTACGGGCCGGTCGATCATGCGAGGTCAGCTGAATTCTTAGGGGAGATCACGACTTTGGTAGGGGCCAAAAGAGCGATAAACATCCCGTTGGTTCTTGGCGGTGATTTCAACTTGATCCGCTCGGGGGCGGACAAGAATAATGGCAACATGGACTGGGCTCGGGTGTCCCTCTTCAACAACGCCATTGCGGCTGCAGCACTGCGTGAAATAGCGAGGACAGGTGCCAGATATACCTGGACTACTAAACAAAGGGCGCCGGTTCGTAGTGTCCTAGACTAAGTCTTTTGCATCGGAGAATGGGATGTTCCCTTTCCTTTGTGTTCCCTGGTGGCTGAGACGCGCATAGGCTCGCATCACGTTCCTCTAATCCTGTCCTTAGGGGAGGACAACATTCGCCGCAGTAGTAGATTTTACTTTGAAACGGCGTGGTTTGAGGCAGAGGGTTTTGTCCAACTGGTCAATGATCACTGGGAGCAGATCGTACAACAGATGGGATGCCAACGCGGTCCTACGGAGTTCTGGCCTCCGCGGCTGCGGCACTGCGGGCTTTCCTTTATGGGTGGGGGGCCAACCACATAAGCGAGTCCAGGAGGGAAAGGGTGATGCTTGTTGACGAGATCGCGTCTCTGGAAGCACAGGCAGACGCTAGACCATTCTCCGAAGAGGAATGGGCCCATAGATATTCCCTCGAAAATCAAATTTTGGCAATTTTGAGAGCGGAAGAGGAATACTGGCGCCGTAGGGGCGGTGTCATGTGGGTCACCAAGGGGGATGCCAATACAGGTTACTTCCATGCCTATGCGAACGGCCGGAAGCGCAAAATCTCCATTCTGCGCCATCAAGCTGAAAACGGCCTTCTAGTGACTCAAAGTGAGATCGTTAGCCACATTTATGAGTTCTTCATTGGTCTGTTGGGAATAGCCGATGAGAAAAGGCTTAGCCTCCGGGAAGATTTGATCGATCCAACGGAGAGAGTGTCTCAGCAGGAGAACGATGAAGTAACTTTCTCCTTCCTGCCGCAAGAGATCAACAGGGCCCTAGCTGACATGAAGACAGACACGGCGCTAGGCCCGGACGGATGGCCCGTGGAGTTCTTCAAAAAGTTTTGGCCAAACGTTAGACACCTGTTCTACGCGATAGTGAACGTCTTTGCACTAGGCACAATGGATATGTCCCGCCTGAACTATGGTGCCATTTTGCCTGATCCCTCAGGTCAAAGGTGCGGACACCATCAAGTTGTTTCATCCAATCACCCTCATTAACGTCCCTTTCAAGATCTGTGCTAAAGCCTACGCCACACGGCTAGTGCCAGTCGCACAACGTGTGATTCTCAAAAGCCAAACTGCCTTCCTCAAGGGAAGGGATATCCTAGAAGGCCCGATCGCGCTCTTAGAGATAGTACACGAGCCGAAGCGCACCAAACAGAAGGGCGTTATCCTAAAACTAGACTTTGAAAAAGCCTACGATCGTGTGAACTGGGAGTTCATGCGGGAGGTCCTCCTCAAAGAGGGTTTTGAGGTAGGATTTGTGCACCGCATCATGCACCTTATTAGTGGTGGACACACCGCGGTTATTGTTAACGGAGAGATGGGTAAGTTTTTCCGCAACAAAAAGGGGCTTCGCCAGGGATACCCCATCTCATCACTTATCTTCAACTTTGTTGTGGATACCCTGTCGGCTATGATTGCCAAGGCCAGGGCTGCGGGCCACATCAAGGGGTTGGTGCCCCACCTCATCCCTGGGGGGGGGGGGGTGACTCACCTCCAATACACAGATGACACGATGTTGTTGTTCGAGCCAGATGACCATAACATCGCCTCAATCAAGCTCCTGCTGCTATCGTTTGAAGTCTTATTTAGGCTTGAAAATCATTTTCCTGAAAAGCGAGGTCATTACCATGGGGATGGTAGACGAAGATAGTGAGCGGGTAGCTAACCTACTTAATTGTAAGCTTGGGAGCTTTCCAATTAAGTACCTTGGCCTACCGATATCTCACCGGAAACTCTCTATCCATGAGTGGAAGCCCCTTTACGGTAAAGTAGCCAATAGAGTTAGTCCGTGGAGAGGTAGATTTATGTCGTCGGCGGCTAGGCTAATCCTTACTAACCCGAGCCTCTCCTCCCTCCCACTGTTTACCATGGGGATGTTTCTCCTCGCTGACGGAGTTCACTCTAAGCTAGATACTCCCCGTTCCAGGTTCTTTTGGAAAGGAACCGGTATTAAGCATAAATACCACCTTGTAAGGTTGGCTGCAGTATATGTAGGCCAAAGAAATTTGGTGGCCTAGGCATCACAAACTCCAAGCTCACGAATGTGGCCCTGCTCACAAAGTGGTGGTGGCGCCTCGCCCAAAACGAGTCGGGACTCTGGGCGGATTTACTCCGTGCAAAATACTTCCTGGGTGGGAATCTTTTCACGGCGAAATCATCCGGATCCGCGTTTTGGAATGGGATCCAAGCGGTTCGGCCGGCGTTCACGGTTGGGGCCAATTTTAGGGTCAACAATTGTCAGTCCACTCGGTTCTGGCTTGACTGTTGGTTGGGGCCCGTTCCATTATGGCAGAGTCACCCCTCCATCTATCAATTGGCCACTGACACAAACATAATGGTGGGCGAGGCATTGCGATACTCCCCTCCGGCCGTCCACTTTGTGCGTGCCCTCTCTCCGGCCGAAGGGATGGTCTGGGAAGAACTAGTTCACAAGATAGGAGGGACGACGCTCGGCTCGGGGGCCGATTCCGTTGATTGGAGTCTTTCTGCCTCCAGGAAATTCTCGGTCAAATCTCTATACAATAAATTGACAGAAGGGAATGCGTTGGATATAGCTAGGGGCTATGGAAGACTGGGCTTCCGCTCAAGATAAAAAAATTCTTGTGGCAAATGTTTAGAAACCGCCTCCCGACGTCCGATAACGTGACTATGCGAAACGGACCGACAAATGTGTCCTGTGCAATTTGTGGCGTAGGGGAGGACACAAACCATGTTTTCTTCCGTTGCTACCTAGCTAGGTTTGCGTGGAGCGCCATTAGGGAAGCGTTTCAGCAGAATTGGAATCCCTCCTCGGGTGCAGATTTGCTCACCTTGATTAAAGCCCAGAAGGGGTCCCATGCAAGGATAATATGGCGCTGCGTAGGGGCGCGGCTATGGTCTATCTGGACGATTCATAACAAGATTGCGATAGAGAAGAAATACCCTAATCACCCTGCTGATCTAATTTTCAAATGCCATCTTTTTCTCCAGACGTGGACACCGTTGGGAAAGGAGCGCGATGCTGAGCGCACGCTGGAGGTCTTGGAGCGGATAAGATATACCGCTCGGCAAGACTCGACGCATGACTGAGCCTTATTTGGAGTCTCTTCTCATTTCAGGAGTCTGGCTGTATGAGATGTTTTAGCTTTGTATTACGCCTAAGCCTGCATGCTTCTGTGATGTATCTTTTGGTCTGTCCGTGGTTATGTTAAACTTTGAACCTTGTTGGATGCTGCCTAGTGGCTTTATTAATTTAAAACCGGACGCTCCTAGCATCTTCGTTAAAAAAAAGATATGATAACTATTATGTTTAATTAAAGAATGAAATGGGAGTGAATCTTCGTTGCCTTCGCTCTGGCATATCGAGCCAAAGGCAATACGCAATCCAGCTGTTGCTACAATGTAAGGAAAACCATATCTGGCCTTCCTCTCTGATCGTTAGAATTTAAGCCTTTGTGTGGCAACCCAGCCGTCCTTGGCAAGTGGCATCCCAGACTTGTAGTTAATTGCTTAGCATATAGCTGTGTATTGTACTCAGTCCTCCTTTTCTTTTTCATAGAAAAAGTGGGCTCGGTCCTCCTTGGTGCTGTTGTTGTTGCTGCTGCTGTTGTTGTTGGTGATGGACTCAGTCCTCATGGCATCGTAAACTCCTATTCCATATCTCTTCGATGTTGTCGTTGTTTTTATGCATAAATTGTATCACCTCTTACTTAAGTTGATTCGGGTGGATGCCAGATTAGTATGCTACATGTATGCCATCATGTTTACATGGTTTTGTCCTCCACGAATGCATGTGCTAGGCCAATATCGTCACTGCCTCCCGTTCATCAGGTTTAGATATCATGGAAAGTTGGATCCTAGGCCAGCTGATCTCCTTACCATGTTCCTCATGATCACCATCATCATCTCGCTCGGTGCAACAGCCGATGAGGAAGACCACATACCTCTTGATTCTTATTGCCGAAACGGGACGGACTACAACAACAACTTGAAGCAGTGCCAGTCAAATATTCGAACGCTTGCCCGCAAGCTCCGTGATGGCGCCTTGAAGAACGGCGGGTACCAACAAGCTAGTTACGGTGCCCCGCCTGACGAGGTATTCGGCCTTGTCATGTGCTACGTTGACTTTAACTGGTCCATGTGCAAGAGCTGTTTGTTGGAGGCACCCAACTTCGTGAACGTCGGGTGTCCCTACACCTACACCCGGATGGCCGGTGCACTCTACAGCGCCTGCGTCCTCAAATACTCAAACGAGTCTTTCTTCTCCATCGCCGACCGATCCACCGGCTCAATCACAACCGACGACGGCAACTTCTATGCCCATGACATGGACCTCATGAATAAGAAGCGGCGGACGCTGATAAACCACCTCTGCTTGGAGGCAGCCGGCTCATTGCTGCGGTCCGCCAATGGGTACGGGACGTACACGGATCGGCAGAACAACTCGCATGCAATATACGGTCTGGTGCAGTGCTCAAGGGACTTGGCACCAAGTGAATGTGCCAAGTGTCTACGTGACGGGCACAGAATGATCAGGCGGCTTCTTCCTAACAGTACCGCTGGTAGCGTCAAAGGGTACAGCTGCTATGTTAGATACAGCACAGATCCAATGGACATCACCACCCCTGCTCCAGGTTTAATATTTCTTCCCTCACTTATGTAAAGTAGGGTCTAGTATATTGTCCTTGTACACGTATTCGTATGCGTATGTAATTGTATTGTGATCATCTATATATTGAGACGTGAGGCTGGATGTCAACCACCCACGCAAAACCCTAAACCCTAAACCGTCTTCCCCTACCGGCGATGCAGCTCCGGCGCATGCTATGGTTACACGCCATCGTGATCATACGCGCAAGGAGAAGTCTTACACTGATGGCACGGTTCGGTATGACTCTTGCCGCCGTGCCTTCTTCGCTGCGCCAGTTTCCCATCATGATGCTCTGGGGGAACCTGCCTGGCGTGCCGCCATGTCCGAGGAGTTTGCTGCTCTCCGTCACACTAACACCTGGGTGTTGGTGCCTCGGCCACCTGGTGTTAATATTGTGAGCTGCAAGTGGATTTTCAAAACCAAGCATCATCCGGATGGGTCTGTTGATAAGCACAAAGCTCGTCTTGTTGCTCGCGGTTTCACTCAACAGCATGGGATTGACTATGGAGATACATTTAGCCCGGTGGTGAAGCCTGCCACAGTTCGCTTGGTTCTGTCTCTTGCTGTGTCTCGTGGTTGGAGCCTCCGACAGATTGATGTGAGCAATGCCTTTTTACATGGGTTCTTGGCCGAAGATGTGTATATGCAGCAGCCACCTGGGTTCGAGGATGCCACGTATCCCTCTCATGTCTGCAAACTTCAGCGGTCTATTTATGGTCTCAAGCAGTCGCCCCGTGCCTGGTATGCTCGTTTGAGTCAACGCCTTTCGCAGCTCGGTTTTGTTGCCTCCCGATCAGATGCATCTCTGTTCATCTTCTCTTAGGGTGCTATACAGATATACATGCTGGTGTACGTTGATGATATTGTGATTGCTGGCTCTACCCCCGCCGTGGTTGATCGTCTTGTGCAGTCATTGTCTGCTAGCTTTCCCATCAAAGATTTGGGTCGCCTCGAGTACTTTCTTTGTTTGGAAGCGTCCTTTCATTCAGGGGGCATGACCTTGACGCAGAAAAAGTATGCTTTGGACCTTCTTCATTGCGTCAACATGGAGAACTGCAAGGCCACTTCCACTCCGCTTGCTACATCCGAGAGTCTCTCACGTCATAGTGGCGCACTACTGGGTAGAGATGACTCCTTTCGGTATCGCAGTGTGGTTGGAGCACTTCAGTATTTGACCCTCACTCGTCCTGATATCTCCTTCGCAGTGAACAAAGTGTGTCAGTTCCTGTCTCAGCCAACGGAGGATCATTGGGAAGCAGTCAAGCGTATTCTGAGATATGTCAAAGGTATGCTAGACATGGGACTACGGATTCGTAAGTCCAGGTTTACTGGAGTGAGTATATTCACCGATGCAGACTAGGCAGGCTGTGTTGATGATAGGCGCTCTACTGGTGGGTTTGCTATTTTTGTTGGACCCAATCTTGTATCTTGGAGCTCGAAGAAGCAACCCACAGTCTCGAGGTCAAGCACCGAGGCAGAGTATAAGGCATTGGCCAATGGCGCGGCTGAAGCCATTTGGATAGACTCAGTTCTCACAGAACTTGGAGTCCCACGGCAGCGCACTCCTATATTGTGGTGTGATAACTTAGGGGCAACTTACCTGACGGCGAATCCAGTGTTTCATGCTCGGACTAAACACATTGAGATTGATTTCCATTTTGTGAGAGAACGAGTAGCTGCTTGTGAACTGGAAGTCAGGTTTATTTCTACAGATGATCAGTTAGCGGATGTCTTTACTAAACCCGCTACTAGACAGATGCTAGACCGCTTTAGAACCAATCTGAATCTTGTATGTAGTTCAGATTGAGGGGGCATGTAAAGTAGGGTCTAGTATATTGTCCTTGTACACGTATTTGTATACGTATGTAATTGTATTGTGATCATCTATATATTGAGATGTGAGGCTGGATGTCAACCACCCACGCAAAACCCTAAACCCTGTGTTTCAACTACTTACAGTTTGACGCGCTCATTTGTTGTCTTATGAAGTTATACACTCCCTCTGTAAAGAAATATAAGAGCGTTTACATCACTACTATATAAGCAACAAGTTGTCTAAAGTGAACATTAGCCTAGTAGAAAATTACAGAGCTGTCCTCCACCAAACTCTTAAGCCCGCATATATCAACCGTTGGATCAAGTTAATACTACACCTTAAATTTTGTAGTGCGTTGTACCGTAAAAAATATCCATGCGTATTTGCCAGGATCTCCATCACCTCTGCCAAGCTTGAAGCATAGAAGACGCCAACTTATCATCTGCGTGTGTGCGGCTGCCGGTTCAGTCTTGTCTTTGATCGGCTTAGGCACCTGGGTATGGTTCTTCACACGCCGGCTGGATAAACGGACCAACGAGATGGAAATGGAAGAAGCCTTGTTTGATGACAAGGCAATGGCAGATGAGTTCAGGAAAGGGACAAGACCCAAGCGATTTCGATATAATGAGCTCGCCATTGCCACAGGCAACTTTGCAGACAGCGGAAAGCTCGGGGAGGAGGTTTTGGTACTGTTTACAAAGGATTTGTCAAGGACTTGAAGGTTGGTGTGGCAATAAAAAGAGTGTCCAAGAGTTCAAAACAGGGGAGGAAGGAGTATATCTCCGAGGTGAGGATCATAAGCCGGCTTCGGCACCGCAATCTCGTGCAACTTATCGGCTGGTGCCATGGCGGCGGCGAACTCCTTATCGTCTATGAGCTGATGCTCAGTGGAAGTCTCGACACTCACCTTTACAGTACGGGGGATATACTGACGTGGTCGATCAGGTAACTATTCTTAGGTCTCTTATTCTTGGCATGCAGACATTTTTTAAAGCCCGGATATTATGGATCACTTCGCTTTCCTTTCTTGCTGTAAGCATTACTTGCATGTGAACTTTCCTTTTCCTTTTTCTACTTTTAGGCATGAGATCGTGCTGGGGATCAGCTCAGCGCTTCTGTACTTGCACCAAGAGTGGGAGCAATGTGTGTTGCACCAGGACATCAAGCCAAGCAACATTATGCTTGACACGTGCTTCAGCGCCAAGCTTGGTGACTTCGGGCTTGCAAGGCTCGTTAACCATTCCCATGGGTCGCACACGACGGAGCTCGCCGGCACAATGGGGTATATGGACCCGGACTGCATGGTGACCGGCAGGGCCACCGCGGAGTCGGACATGTACAGCTTCGGAGTTGTCCTACTGGAGATAGCCTGTGGACGCAGGCCCGTTGTGGTCCTGCCAGACGACACTGTAATCCACCTGGCTCAACGGGTGTCGGAGTTGTACAGCCAGGAAAGGGTCCTCGACGCTGCCGACCCACGGCTGATCGGGGAGTACAACGTCCAGGAAATGGAGTGTGTGATCGTTGTCGGTCTCTGGTACACTGCCCATGACCGAAGCCTGAGACCTTCCATCAGGCAGGCCATCAACGTGCTAAGGTTCGAGGCTCCACTGCCGAGCATCCCCGCAAGGATGCCGCCTGTTGGCTCTGCTGTTCCATCTTTGCCTTTGCCTGAAGATCATAGCAGTACAACTAGCAGCATGTACCTTAGCTAGTCAGCTCAACTCATTCTGTAAAGCTGTTACTAGCTAGATTCGAGGTACTCGGTTCCTCCGCCAAAAAGAAAGAAAGAAAGAAAGATTTTTGGTATCTATATACGTTATCAGTGGCAGAAAGAAAGAAAGAAAGACTGGATAAGAGGAGTGTGAAATTTAACTGCAGGATAATATTGTTTGTTGCAGTTGTATGCTTTGGTTTGGTTGTTGTAAAAGAAATGACAAAGACACTTAAATGACGCCAGCATCTGTTTCTTGTGCATGTCGACATCCTCGAATGGCACCATTAATTTGTTAGCTTTTGGAAAGCCTGTGGTGAAGTCCAGCTTGTTTGTAATCCTAACCTTTGGCTATTTCTATGCACGGACGGACGATCTTGGTACGAGTAAAAGAAGTATTTCAGGGGACGCCATACTGAAATCAAAGGACAAGAGCACAAAATTGGACATACAAGATTCAGTACAAAGTATTCATAGTATTTCTACATTCTGCTGTTCTGTACACAGCTGGGGCAAAAACCAGGGACTCACCACCAGCTGGGGCAATTATCAGTGCATCCGATGCCGTGTTTTCGGATATGTGAGTGGTTTTCTTACCGAAATGGAGTTGGGTGCGAAATAATATATCTTGGTGGTTCGTCGGCATTGTTCCCTTTGCTCCATCAATTTGCATGGGATCTTTTCTTTTTTTTTCCCCAATTATAATCCCATGGCCAACTACTTCATCATAATTGTATTGTATTGCTTGCTCGTCGTACCTGAAGTTACTGCCCAACTCTGAACACAAGTTCAGCCTAGTTTAATAGTTACATAGAGAGAAATGAGTGTTGGAATTCTGCCCACGAGATCGGTCACATCAAATCACGAACACGCGCGCCAGAAAAACTGATAGCCAAGGGTCGTCTCGTAACCTAAAAATTCCTCTATATATTTTCTCTTTTTCTTGCCACGGTGTTACAAACTGCTGGACCTGCTGCATATAAATATGCAGGCACCCTAACCTAGCCGACCCGGAGAAAACCAATTCTAAACTGCACACCTAAGCCTACTCGTACAAGATGAGTAGAATCCTAGCCGGACTCAACATGACCTACATGGCCGGACAGAAGTACTTGCAGTACACGGACGTACTCAAACCATACTACTACTTGGACACTAGGCATGCAAGCCAACTCCTCCTACGTACTACATCATTTATGACTACTAATTAATTCAAGATTAATCCTAACAATCTCTTCCTAATCTTGACACTTTGTGCTTCTTCGATCTTAACTTGTTGATGATTCACCCCTTGTCGATTCATCCGCTCGCACCACGACAAGTCAAATTGACGATCTTGATTGCCTGCAACAATCTCCCCTCCAATTTCGACTTGGCGAATTTACGGACCACTTCAAATATGCCTTGGACTACCCAGTCTCGCTAGTAACCTGTGGAAAACACCACCCGGTGGATTGCACCATCCACCCTAGCGAGATACATGTAGACTCCTTGTGGATCACACCACCCTGTGGACTACACCGCCTACTCCAGCCTCATGTAGAGACATGGCCTCATTGAAGAGACTCAGCTTCACTGGTTTACCGCCCCCACATACTTGAACTTGATCCTCTCGGCGAGACACATAGACGACCTGGGCGCGCTTCATCTTCAACGCCTCCTCACAGAGACGAGCACATGACGACACTGACATGACGACCACGATCGACCGTGCTAACCCGCACGACTCCTTGACTCTAACTCCTACGGACGACGATCTTAACGACTTTCCGGCACCGCATCACCGCACCACCGCTCCCGTCAACTATCTCCATCCACCGCCTTCCTGACGACAGCCCGCCATGTCCCTCCGTGTTGCTCCGCCGAACGACGATCGCTGGACCTGCTGCATATAAATATGCAGCCACCCTAACCTAGCCGACACGGAGAAAACCAATTCTAAACTGAACACCTAAGCCTACTCGTACAAGATGAGTAGAATCCTAGACGGACTCAACATGACCTACATGGCCGGACAGAAGTACTAGCAGTACACGCACGTACTCAAACCATACTACTACTCGGACACTAGGCATGCAAGCCAACTCCTCCTACGTACTACATCATGTATGACTACTAATTAATTCAAGATTAATCCTAACAATCTCTCCCTAATCTTGACACTTTGTCTTCAGTGCTTCTTCGATCTTAACTTGTTGATGATTCACCACTTGTCGATTCATCCGGTCGCACCACGACAAGTCAAATTGACGATCTTGATTGCCTGCAACAGTGAGATAATACTATTCAATTGTCTAATCTAATGCCCGCTATGTTGACATAAACAAGTGCTTGAGCCTTGTTTATAGTTCCCGTTAAGAATGCTTCATTTGCTTCACTTCTAAAGTTCTTGTGATTGTACAGTAATTATGACAGCAAGTGTTGCCATTTTGCAGGAAGAGATTGATGTCGAGGCCAAGGTCCTGCGCGCTGGAATAGCTGTGGAACTGAAGAAGAAATCTGGCAAATTCATCGCTCAGGCCCGTATGTACGTATGTAATATCTTGTTTATACTTGGCATGAGATTTGCTATATACTGCACAACATGGACCTTTCCGTGCTCTGTTTTTCACCCTACCCACTTATTTGAAATGATGAACAGGGACCTCCTATGATTTTCTAGACGGAATTTTCAGCAGAAATCATTGCACGCTAAGAACAGAATCTTCTACCTGGAACATTTCACCCATGGCTGTGTCTGTTGTCTCCTCGGCCATCAGTGACATTTTTTTTCTGAAAAGGGGGACTCCTCGGTCTCTGCATCAGAACGATGCATACGGCCAACTTATTAAATAAACAAATAGGTTCAATAAGGTCTTAAAGTCTCAAACGAAAATAAAGGAGAGCTCACAAAGATCCAAAAGGCCAAAAACAAACTAGCCACAAAAAGCCACAACCGGCTGGCATAAGAGAGATAGGTAAACTAATTGTCTATTCTATTACATGACCGCCATCCAAACCGGTTGAAGATATCCCGTGCTACCATCTCCCAGCGGATAGATCCAGTAACCAAACGCTCCCTGGCCTCTGTCGGAGTGAGTAGCGACCACATACGAATCAACGCAGTGGCTCGAAAAATAACCTGCAAAAAATGAATATTTGTTGTTCTGTTAAAAACCAAATCATTTCTGCAGTTTCAAACTGCCCACAATAAAGCACAAACTTCTACGTGAATGTGTCTCGCTATTTCGGGCTCTATCCCGTTAAGCCACGTTCCAAATAACGTGTTGACAGAACTCGGTGAAGTAATATTAAATGCAATATGGACCGTCCGCCATAGAACTTTGGCTAACGGGCAATCAAGAAAAAGGTGTTTGATAGTTTCATCCCGATCACAGAAACTACACCTAGTAGGTCCTGTCCAATTACGCTTTGCCAAATTGTCCTTGATTAATATTACTTATTTATGGACAAACCACATAAACGCTTTGATTTTCAAAGGAACTTTGACAGCCCAAACATGTTTGGAACTAGGAATCGAGCTTGAATTGATAACATCAAGAGACATTGATTTAACTGTAAACTCTCCAGACCTAGTAAGCTTCCAGCGTAATTTATCGGGTTGTTGAGATAGCTGAACCTCCATCAGTCTACTTACTAGATGAAGCCATTCTTCCCAACGATTGCCAACTAGCGTCCTTCTGAACTGAATATTAAGGGGATTGGATTGAAGTACCGTTGCAACGAACACATCACGTCGTTGAACAATACGATACAGAGATGGGTATTGAATGGCAAGGGGGGTCTCTCCGAGCCAAGTATCCTCCCAGAACCGCGTGCTAGCACCATTGCCAATAATAAACTTTGTCCTATTAAACAAGGTTAATTTGACTTTCATAAGCCCTTTCCAAAAAGGTGAGTCAGTCGGCCTTGCTGTCACCTGGGACAAAGTTTTGGAGTGAAGATACTTGCTATGGAGGATCTGCGCCCAAGTGGCATCAGTCTCTACCGATAACTTCCACAGCAACTTGCTGAGAAGACACCTATTCTTGACCTCAAGATTCTCAATGCCAAGACCCCCTTGGTCTTTCGGTCGACAGATGATATCCCATTTGGCGAGTCTGTATTTTCTTTTTAGTTCATCGCTCTGCCAGAAGAATCGTGATCGATAGAAGTCCAGTCTTTTCCTAACTCCAACTGGGACTTCGAAGAACGACAAAAGAAACATAGGCATACTCGTGAGAACCGAGTTTATCAGAATTAATCGGCCTCCGTATGACATGAGCTTGCCCTTCCAGCAACTCAGTTTCTTTTCAAAGCGATCCTCGATACACTTCCATTCTCTGTTTGTCAGCTTACGATGGTGGATTGGTATACCTAAGTACGTAAAAGGTAAAGTCCCCAATTCGCACCCAAACAATTGCCTATATGCCTCTTGTTCGTCATTGGCTCTACCAAAGCAGAACAATTCGCTTTTGTGAAAGTTAATCTTTAACCCGGTCAATTGTTCAAATAAGCATAACACCAGCTTCATATTTCTCGCTTTTGCCAAGTCATGCTCCATAAAGATGATTGTATCATCGGCGTACTGTAGGATAGACACACCTCCATCAACTACATGAGGTACCAAGCCACTCACCTGACCAGCCTCCTTAGCCCTTCCTATCAGAATTGCCAACATATCAACTACAATGTTGAACAGGATAGGAGACATCGGATCCCCTTGTCTCAGGCCCTTATGTGTCTGGAAATAATGACCTATGTCGTCATTCACTTTAATTCCAACACTCCCTTTTTGCGTGAACGATTCTACCTGGCGTCGCCAGGCTTCATCAAAACCTTTCATACGCAAGGCCTGTTGAAGGAATGGCCATTTGACTTTATCGTACGCTTTCTCGAAATCCACCTTAAAAACAACCCCATCTAATTTTTTCGTGTGAATTTCGTGGAGCGTTTCATGAAGGACCACCACCCCTTCTAGGATGTTTCTGTCCGGCATGTAAGCAGTTTGGGAATGCTGTACCACAGAATGCGCAATCTGTGTGAGCCTATTAGTCCCAACCTTGGTGAAAATTTTGAAACTAACATTGAGGAGGCAGATCGGCCTGAACTGCTCAATTCTCACAGCCTCCGTTTTCTTAGGAAGCAGTGTTATTGTTCCAAAATTTAAGTGAAATAACTGAAGCTGTCCAGAGAATAGATCGTGGAACATTGGTAACAAATCCCCCTTAATAATATGCCAACACTTTTTATAGAACTCCGCCGGAAATCCATCCGGCCCTGGAGCCTTATTGTTTTTCATCTGCGCAATAGCTTCAAACACCTCTTTCTCCGAGAACGGGGCAACCAAAATATCATTATCATCCGCAGTGAGTTGAGGCACATCCTCAATCCTGGACTCATCCAGGGACACACAACTATCCTCCGGAGGCCCAAACAACTGCTTATAGTACTCGGTTATATATAATTTTAGGTTATCCTGTCCTAGAATGGTTCCTTCATCTTATTCAAGCTGAAAGATTCTCTTCTTTCTGTGCTTGCCATTAGCGATCAAGTGAAAGAATTGAGTGTCGGCCATCAGTGACATGGTTAGCTGATTTATCTCTCTTGCTGTCGGCCATATTGCAGGGTGACCACTGACCAGGCACCCAAGCCAATTGAGGAAGGGTGCACTATATATGCTAGTCAAGATTGAAAGTGCGGCGGAGGAGGCCAAAGGGAGGCAGATCGCCAGCAATAGAACCTTCAATATTGAATATTCTTCAAGTTATCGGCCATATTGGAGTCGGAAATAGCACTCTCATGCAGCATGTTTGTGATGATGCAAGAGACGTAGCTTCTTATCGACAGGCAACAGTAACCAAATCACGCAAATTGGGATAGTGCAGTCAATCAAATTGAGGATCTTATTCTTACCCTAGGGAGTATTGGCTCTACTTCAAGGTGCTTGCACTTCCAGAGGCAGATTTCGAGGAGAATTGCGATAGGCAGCTGGTAAAGTGTTGAAAGGGGGTCATTCATTGCGGAGAGCTAAGCCTGGCCCAGGTACCAGTTGGTGCATTTTGGCTTGGAGAAGTACAGTACTAAGTATCTGGAGCTGCCAGTTCGTAGGAAAAAAGAAGGTTATCCTTCAGTCTAATTTCCTATACAATTTCTTAGCTTTTGGAAAGTTTGGCCAAGTCAAGCTTGTTCATAACCTTACCTTCGGAGGCAAATGACCATTTTTTTTCCTACTGAAGGACGATTTTTGAACACAAGCAAAAGAAGTATTTCGGAGTACGCGATGCTGAAACGAAAGGACAGAGTAAACAAGGGCGCAAAGCCAGACACTGGATAGTACAAGATCCACTAGAGTATTCGAAGTATATTTCTACATACTAGATGAGGAATCACTGACCACACCACAGAATTCTGGTATACAAGCTTCAGTTTCCCAGCACACACAGAGAGCTCCCAACGGAATTTCTTTTCACCCATTTTTTTCCGTGTATTTTTCGACCTTATTCTCCATGGTACTCTCACCTCACATGTTTTGTGTTCTTTCTGGTCTTTGTTTGCCATTTTCTCACCCTATTATGCAGTAAAAAGTTACCTATGCATGATTCTGATCAATGTTCTGCTTGTGCATTTTCTGTAGATTTGGCTTTGTGGATTGGAGTTGATGCTATACACCGTCATCTGGAAAGGGACTATGCGTGCTCACTGTTCGCTGTGTCGCATTCAGTCAGCCAGCTCTGGTAGAAGAACTGAAACCTTGTGACGAAAAGCAGAGAATACAGTTACAGATGAAGAGACTTTTCGCCGGTTTCAAACTGACAAATATACTGGAATACATATTAATCTGGGTTTTAAACGTGCTTGCTCCATTGAGAGTGTAAGCTGTAAACACAGATTGAAAACATTTCGTCGCCGTTATGCCGGATCCAACAGATAATTGATCATGAGTAGCCTACAAGCTACAAGTGACGCGACCAGCTGAGCAAATTACCTTGCAGGAATGGCTCGTCATAAGTGTAGTTGTAACAAAATGATCAGACTGACTTTTCAGCTTACTTTTGCAACTTGTAATGCCGGGGGTCCTCCTCCTTTTCTAAAAAAAAAAAAAACACACAAATCCTGTTGAGGTCCTGTTGGAGACAATCGGCTTTCGACCTGAAAAATGATCAGATATGTCCAGGGACGGAGCCAGGAGTTTGGTATAGAAGGGGGGGGGAGGGGGCGAGTTCTACACTTGAGCTCTTATGACTAATGAGCATCGATCGAGCCATACAACATTTAGACCATGAAAAGGCCTAAACTGAAATTATGTTTTCATTGTTGTAAACACTAGAAGAAGACTAGCAAATTGTCCATCTTTGACAAGATATATTCAGTTTTTTAAATTTATATAGCAAAATTTGGTACACTTTACTACAAATAATTGACTCCAATCCAATTTTCATGTCCATCAATCGACGATCATTCATGTTAAGACAAAAAAAATTAGAGGTTTCAAGTTGATGAGACATAGATGACATAGATGACGCCATACATCGTTAGGTCCATGGTCCCTGATGGTGATGGTGCTTCCTTAATATCCTTTATGGTGGCTAACACAATGATCGGGTTGAGCATCACCTTCAGCAGGGTAGGGTGGTTCTCTTGGCTAATTTGCGCATCATTTGCGTTTGCATGATGTTCACATGGCTGAGAGTTTGATCCAATTGGCTTGAAAATTTATGAATTGATTCAGCTCTCTTTCTCTCCATGTCTACACAAACACAATTAGACAATCGAAAATTTTCTAATTAGCTTTCAATGTCTGTAGTTCTACAATTACAGTATAAGAAACAAACTAATCTAATCCTGAGACTAAACTAACCTTTTTTCTTCGTTTGGTCGCTCGTCTGTGCAGATGGCCGGCCGGAATGCGCATGTGGATCAGTGCGACGGCCTTCCGTTCTTGATGGTAGGCGATCTAACAGGCGGCCAGTCACGGCGAGCAGGTTTTTCAGATCGTATGAACTAGCAGATTGGAAACGAGGAGCCTAGACGAGATGGAACTACCGTGTGCGTGCGTGCGTCCTGCTTGAAACCTAGGTCCTTCTCTCTTCCACGGTGGGCCGTTTTCTTTGGGGGGGGGGGGGGGGGGGGGGGGGGGCTGAAATCGTCTTTAGGCTGGTTACAGAGAGAAAGCTGATGAGTTCCGGTGTGTGAAGGGGGCACACAATCTAAGACCTGAGCTTGACATTGGATACATGGATAATCCCAGACAGTGTAACAGCAAAGACGGAATCATAACATAGCATTTCAACACCTAACCAGATGTAATGGATCCTTGAGAAGAATGGATTACAGCAGAACATTTCACTGACAAGTTGACTGCAAGGCAATCATTCCTGTTTTTCTCTGCGGCTTGTAAGAAAGAAAACGACCTCGATAAAAAAAAGCCAAGCCAATTCAACAGGACGTCCAGCTTCCCATCATGATCATGAGTGTGCATTCATGCAAGGAAGTAATATGATGCAGACCATGGTCACGTCTGACGTCGAAGTGGCAGAGTAGGAGCGAGATGAACGACGACAGAGAAGGTAAGAACGTGCGTGTTATAATTCTAGTAATTTATTGGTAATTCCTGATACCTTCGAAGCCTATACTCATCAAATTCGAATCCCTATTATGCAGAGACGGCAAACAAGTCATGAAGTGATATTGGATACTTCTAAGGCCGAACTAAATGACGAACAAGGTACTCATCTTTGCTTAGGGAAGCCTTTCTCTTTATAAGAGACTTGGGTGGAAGGCAGTGATATGAACTCACTAGCCCTCTGGTAGAACAATAACAATAACTGAGAGTTCCTTTGTTATAATTAAGTTTCGTCAGGTAGGTCAAAGACTATGCGAGCTATAAATAAACTTGCATTAACTTGCCTTTTCTTTCTTCAACATGTGTAATTTCGTTTAACTTATTTTGACCTTTGCATCAAGAGATGTAGCTATCAAACACACAATTTTGTAGTACAAAGTTCATAGAAAAAACAAATCACAACAGCTAATGATCCATCCTCTAAGAGAAAAGGTGAGCCAAGTTGGGTTCTTACCGCTCTATTTTGTCAAGTAAAAAAAGCGGACGTCATATCATACTCGAGACTAACATGCGCTTCGCCGCGCCATATTCACCCATGGGGTTGTCTTTTTCTCTAACATTTTATTGCAGTCGATTTTGTTTTAGTATTATCAGCGTTGATTTGAGATTAAATTATGTTTTGGCAGTGTTTTTGTTGTCCATATATCATGTTGGGTGTTGCTAGAGAAGGTATTTGTTCTGAGTGGAGAGTGGACTTGTTCGGTGCATGGTTGTGGTGTCATTAAACATTTCTGTCTCGGTTTCAGTGGGTGGTCGTTGTGCGAACCACTTCGGAGTTCATCTTCCACGTAGAATTGCTACTATAACGTTAAAATGGGTTGGCCCACGAACCGCTGGTTCACTCAGCTCGACTCCGTGCTCCACTCGCTTGCTTAACAAAAAAAAACATTGACTCCATTGTTATCTTAAAAAAAGCTGGCTATATTGTTTTGAAAAAGTTCATTAAATCAAAAGATGTTTATGGATTTTCGAAAAACTTGCATTATATTTTAAAAAATGGTCATTTTTTAAACATTTATGGATTTATAAAAATATTTCCAAATATGGAATAAGTTTGAAAATTTAGTTTATTCACAAAATTTAAAAAATTTCATGATATTTAAAAAATCATGAATTTGAAAAATGTTCATGAATTTTTAAAAATGTACACAATTTCTTTAATGTTCACAAATTTAAATAAATCTTCATGAATTACATTATTCTTATAGTTGACTAAAATATCAATATAGTAAAAAAATATAAAAAAGAAAAAACAAGCTGGAACCCTATCTCAATGACTCATATCCTTATAGTTGGGCCTTAGCGACCCCTGCAGATCCCGATGCACCCGAAGGCTCCAAAACTAGGGAGGTTAGTATCTGAACAAGTCACCAGAAGGGGACACAGTCACTGCCCTAGGTGCAGTGGCGGAGCGCATGGCAAGGAACCAAGGGGGGGCAATCTAAAGAAAGGCAAAATATGCATGACTAGGAGCAGTGTGAGATGGTTGTTCAAGTTCAACACTTCCTACTAAGTAGGCATGCTCACAAATAGAAGTAGAGGAGCATAGAGGCGTGTGTTTTTTTCAACCGGAAGCAGCTAACTCACGCATGCAAGAACGACGACTAAGTTATTTTCAGCCGCAATTCAAGAAACCCAAAGCTGTAAAGGAGTATTGAAGGAGAGCATGCAAAAAGGGTTACATCCGGAGTAATGGGTGTTGGACCAAAACACTGACACAGCTGGCCCACCGGCAGCGACGTGAGTCGTTGATCAAGGCATCCACACGTCCGACCGGCTGGCAACGACGTTGCCCTCGACAACCCGGGGCAAGTATGTTAGGATCTGTAGAGAGACGATTGACACGAGAAGAGATAATTTTGAGAGCCTGGCTAGCTAGTGTGGTATATATAGCTGCAAATACTGATGGCATATCACCTCTAGGGAAGCCATTACAACATTTTTTTAACTAAGAGTGGACCCCACATGGTATACCGGTGGCGTAGCACAAAATTTCACGCCACAAGTATACGTAACGGTGCTGGCGTTGGATGGTTTGCCACGTCGCCAGGAGTTAGAGCAACTCCAATGCGCCGACCCAAACGGACAGCGCTTTTGTCCGCTTTTGGTCCGTTTGCATCGGCCGCCCGCTCGTCGTCCACCCTGTTTAAGATTTGGGTCGGCAGTGCGTCCAACGCCCGCGACCCAATTCATGTCCGCGCACAAAATTGAAAAAGGTCCGCGGCCATAGATCATGCCAGCGGCCATGCCGTCGCCCGAAGTTCATGCCGGCACCATGCCAGCGGCCGGCATACAATGCCAGCTTAAAAAAAACGGTTGGCCGTCTCGTCGTCGCCTGCCGCCGGCATTCTGTCGAACAGGTTGCGAGCTCCAGGGAGCATGTCGGCTGGCATCTCCCGCGCGCGTTTCCTCGCCCCACCGGATGGCGTTGAGGTCGATGGGCGCGGGCGTGGAAGGCGTCACCACGCTCACCTCCGGCGAGCATTCCCCGGAGAGTCAGGAGGCTTGCGGGTAGACGTGGAAGCCGGGAATCGGGTGAGTCGCTGACGCGCGGGGCGACTCCGGCAACACCATCTGAGGAAATGCAGACCAGCCGGTGCTGGCCGCGGCCACGGCGGCGTTGACGAGCCCGTGCTGGCCTGGGTTTAACACTAGGCACATCAGCGCCTCCCTCGTTGCCGCCGCGATGTGGGCGTTGGTATCCTCCTGCTGCGTGGCGGTGGGGATGGCGGCCACGGCCGCTGCTTCGTCCCTTGCGTCCGCCGCGTGCCTCCGGCCCTTTCTCTTCGCCGACTCCCTGGCCCGCTCCTCGGGCGTCAGCTACTTCTTCTGATTGGGCGTGGTGGCGGTCTTGTGTGTGTGGGGGGGGGGGGGGGGGGGGCTTGCCTTTGCCGGTGGGGGCAATCGTGATGCCGGACGAGGCGAGGGAGGCGAGGCCGGCGGCGGCATCGAGGTCGTCGTCCATGGCGAGCGGCGGGAGCGCGCGCGCGGGAGGGTTTTGGCAAAGCACTAAAGGTGATGTTTAAGCCCAAGGACATTACTATGGAGTCGTCACTATACGCCATTCTCCTGACTAACAATTTTTTTTTTAATTGCAGACACCAAGAAAAATCTTCCAATCCTCATCCATGGTGGCAGACTGGAAAAGTGACGATATGGATAAGTCGCTAGAAGCATCACAGATGGATCGCCAGGGGCATGCAAGGATATGTTTTCCCGGTGCAACGCACGGGCACATTTCCTATATATTGTACTAATACAACATTTTGTAGTCTACAAGAGATCTGCCTTACTTTTGTAGTACTACGTAGTAAATAAAGAGTCTCATGTCATTTTTATTAGCTTTTAGATGCTTTGTACTTTCGATGAATATAATTTTTATAATATACATGATTCATAAAAATAATGAATCCCATGTATTGGTTTACTACTATACCTAAATTAGATACACATATTGTTATGTTGTGGCTTAATTATTGGTCGACTATGTGTAGTTTATTTTCCAGTTTTGACACTCACAGGCTATTTACATAGTGGTTATGTTTCATTTTGTGGCTAATCACATGAAAGTATGGAGGTTCAAACCGCTGCTGATGGTCCCGCCAACAAAGATAGTAGCAGTCAAGACGGTGACTTTTTGAACGAAGAAGGCACCAACTTCATGCAAGGTACCAACTTGATTCATCATGACCGCTACCATATGCCAACAGAGTTCTTCAAGATTTCTTTTGAAGAAATTTAGTTTCCCTTTTAACTTGGTTGGATAATCCACCTGAATAGTAATGTACCATTTTTAGTTAATGATGTAACAATCCTCATAGAGAACTGTGAATGTGTTTCGCACTACTCAATTTTTTTCTCCCGGTGCAACGCACGGGCATATGTCCTAGTATAAAGCAACACAACAAAGTACACAGCCGAATGATACAGTATGGTGAGGAGACCCTCTTACAAAGTAGATCAAAAGATACAGCATTGACCTAGAACAAGCTAACACCTCGCCGAGACCCGACCGACGACTCCTGAGCTCCACGACAACGCCCCCAAGAAGGTGACGGCGCGCGGCGTCGCCGTTGCCAAGTACAAGCAAATAGACATAGGTTTTCACTTGGAGCCCTGGCATAATGAGACCCTCGACGACGACTCCAAGAAGCAAACTTCACCCACAGGCGCTGCAAACGTCGGCGCCAAATAGCGCGATGCTTTCGCTCGGACACTCGCCAACGCCACCAGGAGGAGTGCCGATCAACACCTCTACGAGGGCGAGCCCGTCCACACCTGATCTGGGCACTGCTAGAGCAGCCTAGAGCCTCCCACCACTCCACCCCTTGCCGCCCACATGACCAAGAAGTAGAGTCACCACCGCCACCACGGGGCCTGCCGGAAAGCCAACCGTGATGCCCACCATCCGAGACCACAGTCCCGGCATCCATGGCCTCGGACACCATCGGACATCCACATCACGACCCCACACCACAGTAGTAGGAGTGAAAGGGGCCTCCTTTCACTCCTAGCCCGGCATCAACCACCAGGTCTGGGTTAGCGCATCCACAGTAGGAGGTGCCCACACCTACCTCCCCTGCCGGTCCCGGTGGACCGTGGGGATGCAACCCAGTGGCTGCCGACGACCACCGCCGAGCACGCTCGAACGACGCTATGCTCATGGTCCCCGGAGCCGATCCATCCGACGACACGGCAACACCCGAAGAGCCCGACTCGGACCGACGCCATGAACAAGCATCAGACACGAAAAGCACAACGCGAAGGAAACCAACGCGGACCGAGTCAGCCCTCGTATCCATGCACCATCCGTCGTCCACCACCATGAACCAGATCCATGCCGCAAGCCAAAGATGTCCACGACCCGGATCGCACAGCCGCCAAACCGCAACAGCCATGCCGCCCCATCGCCAACCGGAGAGCCCGGGAGACGCCGCCACCGACCGCCACCCGGACCAAGCCCATCCTCACCTACCTGGAGCGGAATCTCCGATCCGCCTCGGGCCCAGATCTGGCCCGCCCGAGCATGAACCCTAGGTCTCAACCATCCTCCATCACGCGAGCATCCCACGCGCCGCCGACTCGGACCTAAGAGAAGGGAAAACGCCGCCACCGGCCGTGTCCCACCAATAAGCAGCCGCCACCGCCGCTCGAGCCACCGAAGCCGCGCCGTTGACCGGTGCCACCACCAAGAGCCGGGCTAGCCAGAGTAGGGAAATGGCACCAACGAGCCCCGCCCTGCCCAGCTCATCCCCCGGCCGACCACCACTACCGTAGAGGAACAACCGAGGTCACCAACCCTCGCCGCATGCAGCCCGCACCCTCAGCCACCGCCGGAGGCCAGATCGGGCCTGGCCACAATCCGCCGCCAGCGCAGCCGACGCGCTTCACCAGCCAGGCCATTGCATCCACACCGCCCACGCCCAGCCAAGCTGTACAGCCGCCACAGACCCAGCCCCCGCCCGCACCGTCGGTGCGGCCGTCCGCCTTGCTACCGCTGCGCCCCGCACCAGCGCTGCTTTCCAGGAGATCCGCCGCATCCCGCGCTGCGACAGGCCACCGGGAAGGGATAAAGGCCCCGCCGCCGCCTAAGGTTCGCCCCCCGCCGCAGGGCCGAGTGTTTTTTCGCTCAAGACAGCTCTCCGGAGGGTTTGCAACCGTTCCACATATACAATTCCCGGTTGGAGAAATCAAGGTCCCCATCATACATTGCTGCAACAAGAAACCAACAACACACACTAGTTACCTGGCAATGAAGCAACGTGCATGCATCGGATTCCATGGGTTGCCATCAAAATTACGCAACATCTAGTCTAGATGGGGCGCCACTCCCAAAATTTGTGGAGGTCAAGTATTGTAACTGGTACTCAATGGATGGCTCGATGTAGGCGAGCTCAGACGTACCTTAGGATCCAGGTAACTGGTTTGGGATGGGAACGGCATTGCCACGGCGATGTCCATGACACATGCGAGGCGCGGGGGTGGGGGGGGGGGGGGTGGGGGGCTTAGTTTTGTGCTTTTCACCTTCCACCGGCAAAGATGTCCGCCATATTCACGTTAATGAAGTAACCGATAGTGAAGTGATACCGTGGGGGAAAGGTAAAAAGAACCACAATGGCTAGTGCAATAAAGCGTGAAACCGTGCTGAGCTCCCATGCAGTGGTACCGAGAAGGAGGAACTTTCTTACTAAGGCAACTCGTCCATTGCCAGAAGAATTAATAAGCCATGTGCACCTCTCCACCTAGTATTCCTCAATTTTTTTTGCCGGGAATCACTCTGTCCAACTCACAAGAGAATAGTGCTATACACCTTACACATTTATACGATCTTCAAAATGCAAATTTATCAAATATTTTCTGTTGTAATAAATGTATCATGCACAATAGAATTATCATAGTTAGACAGTACTCTTTCTAGACAAATATGTATTTTTGTTCAAGTTTAGTCCAAACAAACAATATTGGGGAGAAGAAGTTTGTAATCTGCAATGAAAGTGTAGACAAAATGTCATTTTTAGCAAGAGCACTAGGTTGGAGCTAACATTATTGAAGATTCTTGCGGCGTGATTGATCCCTTAGTGAGCAGTTCGTCCAATTGCAATGCAATTTAGCGCCCAATGACAATCACGAACGTGGGGGCGCGTGAGGTAATCAGACGATGTAGACCATGGTCATGCTGAGGTGGCAGAGTAGGAGGGAGATGTAGGATCTTTCAGAGGAACAAATTGTGCTTCTCATAATTTTGGTTATCTGTTGGTAATTACTGACGTCTTCTATTCATATACCTACCTAATTTGAATCCCTAGTATGCAGTGATATAACAAATACTGCACAAAATGGCATTGCATAATTCCAAGACAGGGAAATAAAACTACGAAGAAGCTATCCATCTTCGGCTTAGGGAAGCCTAGCTCTTTATAAGAGACTCATGTGGTAGTAGTGATATGAACTCATAGGTTCTCGGGTAGATCAATAGATGCCAGTTCCCTTATTACGAGGTTGGTCCTTCGGTAGGTCACACGCTTCTAAATCTGTGAACGAACGATGCATTACTTGCCTTTTCTATCTTAAAAGGCCAAATTGATTGATCTTCCACCCTCTGCATCAAGACGCCTAACCCGTACATGTTCATTGAAAACAAAGTCAAAGGCTGGTGTTAAAAATAATGAGCTAAGTAAAACGAACATTGCCAAGTAAGTTATCATGCAAATTCAAGTAAAGCTAAATGTGACCTCATAAATTATCATGCAGCCATCGCATCAAAGCTCAGAGAAATGAAATCTTAATTTTGGTATCATTGAAGGATTCAATTTGCATTTAGGTAGTGCATGCACTTATGTTGCTATTGTAGTTAAGAGCACAGCCTATTTAACATGGGGAAACACTTTCTATCTATAGTCTGATAGATGTCCAGCCCCAGACCAATCCAATGCCGTCGATTCAACGAAATCTCACGCCTCACAAATTGTGTTCCTTATGGAAAAAAATCATTGGCAGGAACTAATTACCCGCAGCCCCACGCGTAAATCTCTCCCCCTAATCTCTCCTGATTCCAGTCCCGGCCCGTCTCCTCCACCTCCGCTCAGATCCCCTTCACCCCTCACCTCGCACGCAGCTTCTTCCAGCTCTCCACGTGGTCGCCACCGCCTGCGGTGGGCTCTGACGGCCTGACGGCGTTCGCGCTTCGCCTGGCAAAAAAGCTGCCTGCGGGCGACGGCGACGTTGCCTTCTCGCCGTTGTCAATCTACACGAAGGCGACGGCCGCCCTGGTGGTCACCAGAGCACGCGGCAAACCCTGGAAGAGCTCCTAGCCCTGCTTGGCACCTCGTCCCCCGACGAGGTCGCCGGGTTCGTGAGCGGCCTCGCCTCTGATCCATCCAGCTCCGGCGGGCCGCACATCACCTACGCCTACGGTGTGTTACACAAGGAGAAGATGGAACTCACGCCAGCCTACCTGCACAACGCCGCTGTCCTATAAGGCCGAGATACGTACAGTCGACTTTGACGAGGTCTGCACTTTCATCTTGCTCTTGTTGCCGCCAGTGCTAGGTCTGACATTGTAATGAATTCATGTGTGCAAGCGGTGCTTCTAATATGCAACAGTTTTGCACCACATGATAATTTGCTTCCATTTTTTTTTTGAAATGGTGCTTTTCCTTCCATAGTTCAACCAAATTCTATTAACTTTTTGGAATGTAGGTGATCAAACAATCTGTGAGTTCTGATCAGCGCCACCCTTGATGACGTGGTGGCCATAGCCTCAAGCTGTATGTGTGACATTTACGGTGGTGTGGAAGTCACAAAGGAGCATGTGGCCGTGCCATGCCCAGCGAGGAGATCGTCGGTGGATAAGATTAGAGGCTGGTGACAAATTTCCCGGAGAAGAGAAAATGTGCTAGCATAGTAGCATCTGGCTCAAGTTTAAAAAAAATTTGATTTCTTTGGATGCAAATTATATTTTCTTCGGAAGCAGATTCTAATATATCAAGAAGCAACGTCTGATTGATGGAAACATTTTTTTTCTGCTGGGACCAATTCCATGTTACACTTGAAACAATTTGTTGGTCGCTGTATTGTCTATGCATAGCAAACAAAATATACTAATATAAATTTTCACTAGATTGAAGCAATCATCCGTTGGTATTAAACAATTTCTGGGCGAGTAATGTGACTAAGTTACATGTTTTCTTTCTGCTTTGACAACTTGTTTCGTGCTTCCAAGGGTGCTTGCTTCGAGTACATTTTCTTTCCCTACTTCATAGAACTTGCTTTCATGTTTCAGTGAACGCATGCTTTGAATTTGATAACGACGCACACTCGGTCCTTAGAGGCTGCTGGTTTGTTTAGAATATAAACCATGTAGGGAAGCACGCGGATAGCGGAGTGAAGCAAATATTATTGTGATGACGTAACATATGATATGAAGCATGTTAATTTATGTTGATGTGGAAGCAAAATTTTGGCGACCAAAATGAAGGAAATATTTAGGTCATCCGAAACAAAATATTTCGATGAAGCACTATGATTTTGTTGATGAGAAGGAAGCAAATATTTACATCGTTGGAAACATGTTATACGAACCAATGAAGCATGTTAATTTTTAGTTGATGTGGAAGCAGAAAAATTAGTCGACAGAAGCATAGTTTTGGTGCATTGCAAATGAATAGAAACAAAAAAAATTGGTGTAAAAATAACTTTAATCTGCATTGGAAGCAAATTTTGGTACAGTGGGTACAAATTAAGTTTGCCTCATAAAGGAAACAAAGTGCATCCCGCGGAAGCATATTTCACCAGATTGATTATTTCCATTCAAATCCAGAATTAGTTTCCTAAGATTTGTTTTGCTTCCTAAAATAATGGATTAGTTTACAAATCACGTGATATGTGGACAATTATTAGTATCCTCTCCTCTAATCACGCTGTGCACAGTTATTAGCTTGGGAACACACTTCCTATCCAGCAAACCATGCGTGGGCTACTAGCAGATTGGACGGCAACCATGATTCTTATCCTACGGTCTCCAACTGGTCTGATGGGATGCAATTAGCACTAGTCTGATCCCTAGTGCTGCCCACACTTTAACATGCACTAGAGCGCAAATCACCAATGGGTGATTTTATCCGGAAGAACAAGATCAAACCATACCAATATTCCATACTTAGCTTGAGCAAGCATAATAACAACATCAACACTACCTTTAATTTCGAGCTATTCTCTCATGTCAAGATGGCAAGAGCGGAAACGAGCATGTGCGTGCGTGCGTGTGTGTGTGCGTGTGTCTGTGTGTCTGTGTGTCTGTCTGTGTGTGTGTGTGTGTGTGTGTGTGTGAGAGAGAGAGAGAGAGGGAGGGAGAGAGCGAGAGAGAGCAGTAATAGTCTTTCGATCCGGGTGAATGGATAAAACATTGCTTGTGAACTCATGTAAATTCAATTGTTTTTCCAACCTTAATGAAAACGCCAGCAACTTCACTGGACCTCATCTAATATACACTCATTTTAAATAACTAGATTAGACTCTTATATTTTCTTTTCTGTTAAAAATTTATTTAGATCATAGAGTTACTTCTATTCTTGTTTGATTGAACTTGAGTTTCTTCAGGTCATTATAAAGTCTCTTTAACTTTTCTTATAATTTTCTATGGTTTTCTTTAGCGTTTTCACCTTAATGTTACTTGTTGATTTCTCTTGATTGTTAGAGTGATTGCTTATATGAATGCAATTGTTTGGTTACAGTAGATTTTCTCGGAGTGTGACAAATAGAACAATCAAAATTTTGAGAGCTATGAACTTCACCAACAAGTACCAGGCAAGTCACAATTGATCATATTGTTGATATACCCATGTTTTCATTGCATTAGATTCAATCTTTCCACCTTGCATTCAAGTAGGTAATTTGGAAACTTGGTTCTTCGGTAGTAATGAGGTAGGAACCCATACCCTTGTTACTGAGTCCCGGGAAATGTTGTTTATTTCATTGCTACACTATAGTAGATGGGGATTGGTATGAGTGTTCATAAAAGATGTGAGAGTGATGACTCTTAATCAATGATGACAGGTTCAAGACTTCAAGACTCAAGACAAGTATTCAATATACCACTGGGTGGAATGGTTAAAGGGCACCTTGGAGAAACCAGAGTATCAGCCTATGTGATGCTGGAATAGGCCAGATATGACGAGGAAAGCTCCACCCAGGCTCAAAGAGACGGAAGGATACTTCAAGACCGAAAGCTTAGCTGTGCAACCACAAGTCAATACACTAGTAGAAAAACGGCTTTATGTGAGCCGCATTAGTCCCGGTTTGTAAACGGACCGGTACTAATGTGACCATTAGTGCCGGTTCCAACGGCTAGGGGGGCGGGAATCAGTAGTCCCAGTTCGTGTTGAACCTCTAGTACCGGTTCGTGACACGAACCGGGACTAAAGGTGTGGTGGCAGGCTTGTGTCAGGCTGGGGGCCCACTGGCACATTTAGTCACGGTTCGTGTAACAAACCGGAACTAGAGATGCACCTTTAGTCCCGGTTTGTATAAACAACCGGGACTAAAGATGCTCCTATATAAACCCTTCGTCGAGCCCGAGCTCTCTGTTCTTCCCCTTTCCTCTGTTCTTCCCCTCTTGCTCGAGCTCATCCTCCATTTTTGCAAAAAATTGTCAAGGTTTGAAGGCACCCCATCCATCCAAGTGTTCACAAAGGTTAGCAATTTTGTCCTTTCATCTCTCATTGCTAGATTAGCTCTTGCAATGCTCTATAAGTATAGTGATTTGTGGGTTTTAGTTTGGGAGTATTTATATGTGGTAGTTTATTTGATTTATATGCAATTTGAGCTCAAATTAACTTCTTAGTTTGCATGTGTAGGTGTGGTTTACTTAGTGCCTTCCCGTCCCCGTCCTAACCACCGTCGATCGCCCGCACCGTCCCGTCGCCGGCACCACCATGGTGAGCCTCTTGTTCTTATCCTTTTTATTAAAAAAAAATCATGTTTGTGTGATTTAGATAGTTACTTGTATAATTTTCATACCCGTACGTTGTTTGTTATACATAGTGGCATGGTTTTGATATCCGTCCCCGTCGGCCCTCGTCCGGTTTATGATTCGGATGTGGTATATTCTCTTTTATAAATATTTGTTGCATTTCGTGTTTATGACAAATTATGCCCATCAAGTTGACATAGATATTTTTATCTAGGAGGTATGTGAACCGGAAATTCCAACCGACCCTCTTGTCGAGAGGCTAAATTTAGTTAAAAAATAAAACAATTACTTGAAGGAAAAATTGAAAAGAATTGAGGAGGAGAAGATGGAATTGGAGTTGCATGTTGCCAATGTCGTCGATGATCAAAAGATCAAGATGGATGCAATGCGCTTGAAGATTAGAAAATATGCCATTGATAGTGAGGCTTGGTATCATTATGCTATTGGATCAATTATTACCTTAGTTGCGATCTTGATCGCATTTGTTGTTGCATTTAAATGCTTTAGCTAGAGAGTGTGTATGTTGTTTTATGAGAATAAGTGTGTATGAACTTTATGTATGAACTTGTATTAATTTGGTCTTTTCGGTGTTGTGTAATGAAGATGAGCCGGCAATGGATGTACGATGACCGATACTCTCCCCGGTTCATTAAGGGCGTGCATACTTTTCTGCTTGCGGCTGAGGCAAACAAGCGGGCGGATGGTTTTATGTGTTGTCCATGTGCTGACTGTAAGAATGATCGAAATTACTCTAACTCAAGAACCATTCACATCCACCTGTTTGAGTCCGGTTTCATATCCGGCTATAACTGTTGGACCAAGCACGGAGAAAGAGGGGTCCTAAAGGAAGAGAATGAAGAAGAAGAGGATGATGATAGCTATCCTGGCCATGGGTTCCCTGAATACGATGGTACAAAAATGGGGGAGGAAGCTGAGCCGGCAATGCGGGAAGAAGCTGAAGAAGAGGCATCAGATGAGCCCGCTGATGATCTTGGTCGGGCCATTGCCGATGCAAAGAGAAACTGCGCAAGTGAAAAGGAGAGGCTGAAATTGAAGCGCATGTTAGAGGATCACAAGAAATTGTTGTACCCAAATTGCGAAGATAACAAGAAAAAGCTGGGCACCACACTGGAATTGCTACAATGGAAGGCAGAGAATAGTGTATCTGACAAGGGATTTGAAAAGTTGCTGATAATGTTAAAGAAGATGCTTCCAAAGGACAATGAATTGCCCGATAGTACGTACGAAGCAAAGAAGGATGTCTGCCCTCTAGGATTAGAGGTGCAGAAGATACATGCATGCCCTAATGACTGCATCCTCTACCGCGGTGAGTACGAGGATTTGAATGCATGCCCGGTATGCGGAGCAATGCTCTATAAGATCAGCCGCGATGACCCTGATGATGTTGAGGGCGAGCGCCCCAGGAAGAAGATTCCTGCCAAGGTGATGTGGTATGCTCCTATAATACCACGGTTGAAATGTTTGTTCCAAAATAAAGAGCATGCCAAGTTGATGCGATGGCACAGAGAAGACCGTAAGAAAGACGGGAAGTTGAGAGTACCCGTTGATGGGTCGCAGTGGAGAAAAATTGAGAGAAAGTGGGATGAATTTGCAAATGACGCAAGGAACGTATGGTTTGGTCTAAGTGCAGATGGCATTAATCCTTTTGGGGAGCAGAGCAGCAATCATAGCACCTGGCCTGTGACTCTATGTATGTATAACCTTCCTCCTTGGTTGTGCATGAAGCGGAAGTTCATTATGATGCCAGTGCTCATCCAAGGCCCTAAGCAACCCGGCAACGACATTGATGTGTACCTAAGGCCATTAGTTGAAGAACTCTTACAGCTGTGGAATTAAAGAGGTGCACGTGTGTGGGATGAGCACAATCAGGAGGAATTTGACCTACATGTGTTGCTGTTTGTGACCATCAATGATTGGCCTACTCTCAGTAACCTTTTAGGACAGACAAATAAGGGATACCGCGCATGCACGCACTGTTTAGATGATACCGACAGTATATATTTGGATAATGGTAAGAAGAATGTGTACCTGGGACATCGTCGATTTCTTCCGAGCAGGCATCCCGTAAGAAAGAAAGGCAAGCATTTCAAAGGTGAGGCAGATCACCGGAAGAAGCCTCGCCACCGTACTGGTCGTGATATACTTGATATGGTCAAGGATTTAAAAGTAATCTTTGGAAAGGGTCCTGGCGGACAATCTGTTCCGAATGACGCTGATGGACGCGCACCCATGTGGAAGAAGAAATCTATATTTTGGGACCTACCCCATTGGAAAGACCTAGAGGTCCGCTCTGCAATCGACGTGATGCACGTGACGAAGAATCTTTGCGTGAACCTGCTAGGCTTCTTGGGCGTGTATGGGAAGACAAAAGATACACCGGAGGCATGGGAGGACCAGCAACGTATGCACGGAAAAGACGGCATACATCAGGGTCGTGCCAGCTACGCTCTTACCAAAGAAGAGAAGAAAATCTTCTTTGAATGCCTGCTCAGTATGAAGGTCCCGTCTGGCTTCTCGTCGAATATAAAGGGAATAATAAATATGGCAGAGAAAAAGTTCCAGAACCTAAAGTCTCATGACTGCCACGTGATTATGACGCAACTGCTTCTGGTTGCATTGAGGGGGCTTCTACCGGAAAACGTTCGATTAGCCATTGTGAAGCTATATGTATTCCTCAATGCAATCTCTCAGAAGGTAATCGATCCAGAAATCATACCAAGGTTAGAGAATGAGTTGGTGCAATGTCTTGTCAGTTTCGAGTTGGTGTTCCCATCATCCTTCTTCAATATCATGACGCACGTCCTAGTTCACCTAGTCGAAGAAATTGCCATTCTGGGTCCTTTATTTCTACACAATATGTTTCCCTTTGAGAGGTTCATGGGAGTCTTAAATAAATATGTTCATAACCATTCTAGGCCAGAAGGAAGCATCTCTAAGGGCCATGAAAATGAGGAGGTCATTGAGTTTTGTGTTGACTTTATTCCTGACCTTAAGCCGATTGGTGTTCTTGAATCGCGTCATGAGGGCAGACTGGGTGGAAAAGGCACGCTAGGACCGAAAGCAATAATATGTATGGACGGGCATTCTCTCACTCAAGCACACTACACAGTTCTACAAAATTCCTCCTTGGTGGCTCCGTATATCGAGGAACACAAGAATATTCTACGCTCCAAACACCCGGAGCAGTCTGACGACTGGATTACACGTGAACAAACAGGAACTTTTGCTGGTTGGTTGCAGACACGTCTCATGCATGACGACACTGATGAAGATGAGTTGTACTTGCTGTCCAAGTTACCATCTTCGAATATATTGAATTTCAAAGGGTACGAGATAAATGGGAATACATTTTACACGATCGCCCAAGATAAAAAGAGCACCAACCAAAACAGTGGTGTCCGCTTTGATGCAGCAAACACCAACAGGCCAAAGGACACATATTATGGTTACATAGAGGAGATATGGGAACTTGACTATGGTCGTGATTTGAAGGTCCCTTTGTTTCGGTGCAAATGGGTCAATCTGACAGGAGGCGGGGTAAAGGAAGACCCGCGGTACGGAATGACAACAGTGGATCTCAACAATCTTGCGTACGCAGACGAACCATTCGTCCTAGCCAATGATGTGGCGTAGGTTTTCTATGTGAAGGACATGTCTACCAAGCCGAGAAAAAGAAAAGATAAGGAAGCGAATATGTCGGGGCCGGGACACGATATCCCAGAAATTAACCCCTCGTGTCATCACCAGCCCAGGATTACCGTTACTGGTGGACACGTCCTTGTTACAGATTACCAAGCAATTACAAGAATTGGATACAAGTCCATAAAGGTCTAATGATACAACGATGATATCTAGTGACGGGTGACGGAAGCGACTTGTGGTTCTCCAACGTCGATGGGGCTCCATTCCCACAGGAACGGCTGACCTGGATAATTCCTATCCCGCGTGGCTGCCATCCTAGGCTCCGCACTGTCGTCGCTGTGGTACTCCTCATAGAACTCCTGACCTGGCCAAGTAAATAGCCAGGGACAAGCCTGTGAGTACATTTGAATGTACTCGCAAACATGATGAACAAAAGATATACCGAATGCATATGCTCATGATGGATTAAACGCTATGCTCATGCTGACTGTAAATTTAAAGATGGCATGATAACAATAATAGGGTGCAGAAAAATAAATATAACATGTTAGTGACAAACGCAAAAAAGAGACATAATATAACATGTTAGTATAAAACCAGGAAAGGTACGCAGAAAGAATATAAGAGATATGCCAATCGGGTATCCACAAGAGTAATGGCGTGATAGACCGCCTGAGAACTCGAGGGACGCCACGGAGAGGTCTTGAAAAGAAATGCCAGTCGGGTGTCCACAAGAGTAGTGGCGTGATAGACCACCTGAGAACACGAGGGACGCCACGAAGAGGTCTTGAAAAAAAATGCCAATCGGGTGTCCACAAGAGTAGTGGCGTGATAGACCGCCTGAGAACTCGAGGGACGCCACGGAGAGGTCTTGAAAAAAATGCCAACCAGGCGTCCACAAGAGTAGTGGCGTGATAGACCGCCTGAGAACTCGAGGGACGCCACGAAGAGGTCTTGAAAAGAAATGCCAATCGGGTGTCCACAAGAGTAGTGGCGTGATAGACCGCCTGAGAACTTGAGGGACGCCACGGAGAGGTCTTGAAAATAAATGCCAGTCGGGTGTCAAGAAGTGACGCCACGGTCGGTCTTGAAAATAAAACCAAATGCCCGGGTAGTCTAGCCAGCCCCTGAGACACTCAGGAAAATAAAATAAGATAAACGGGTTAGTCCACAATAATATGCTTAACCACAATAATATTAATATGCATAGCAAAACATTCATGGTAGCATCAGGGTGACAATAATTATTCTGCAAAATAATTCATGCTCAAATTAATTATTTCCTCTGGAGACCGTCTCTAAGACCGACACTTGACCAACCCAGACTGTAGTCCTTAACCGCGGACACGGCTATTCGAATAGGTTTAAACTCTGCGGAGGGTGTACTCTTTACCCACAAGTATAGGATTTCTTTAGTCAGTACCGTGACACTGAGTAATTCCCATTACGGTCATTGGGTTGAAAACACACCTAACCAGCACACACCAGATTAACTTTCCGGATGTCAGGAATCACCCAAAACATCTTTCAAGAAAAACTCTGAGTCGGGGAGACTACAATCTCGAATAGCATGGGATCACTATTCATACGCGCGGATTCCAAGGGATGCCCCCCTCTCGGCTACAACCGGAAACACCCATGCCCCCTGACCCGATAACAGGATTTAGTCCATGATCGTGGAAACCCTCATCGTGGCCCTCTATGTAGTGTGTGCACAGAAAGGGGTTAACAACTTACTAAACCATACCCCACCTGTAGCAGGGACAAGTGGCAGCACGAATCAAGTATGGGGGTTACCGGAACAAGACTCGATCTACGGTCGACTCAGGAGGCTCAAATATTTCTTACAGTGGTTAGCACAACAAAGTATTCTTTCAACAGCAATACCAAACAGGGCCACAACCCTTGCATGTTCCAACATGCCCACACTGAATATTCTCGTCACAATGAGTTTTTAGTCTCACGGTCACTTTTCTCGTGATTGATTCTTCCTGCAGATTAGCCCGGACCGGCACAGGCATATGTGACAAATGAAAATAGCCATGCTTACTCATACTTCATGCCTAAATGAAGGTAAAATATTTTCATGGGGTCATGCATGCATAATTATCAATATGCAAACTTTATATGAACTCAACATAATCCTGATGCAAATATTAACTATGCAATTCACCATATCAAGTGTTCAAAATGCTTGACTTGAGCATGCAGAAGTGTGGGGTGCACTCCAAATATTTGAAAATTTTATCTTCCCTCCATTTCCTATTTTCAAAAATATTTGAATTACCACATATAGCAACAACAGTGCTAAAAAGTTTTCTGAATTTTTTTGAAATAAATACCAAAATAAACTAGATGAAAAATGAGAAATAACAGAAAAAGAATCAATTTATTTGGGGTTCATATGAATTACTTATGAAATTCTAAGCTAGAATAAATGATTAAATGGACTATTAAATAGACCCAACAAAAACTAAGCTAAGGAAAAATGTTCACCCTAGTTAGATTAATAGAACATGATTTTAGAAACCTACAGAAATTTGAATCATCAAATTTTAATTTAAAATGACTGTTGTGGAAATATTTGAATACTGCTGAGAAAAGAAAAACGATAAGGACAGGAGCGCGCCCTGAGCGCTGATTAGCCGTAAAGTGTTACTGGGCCGAGCCCAGTCATTCGGCTGCGCGGGAGGCTGCTGATGTCGAAGATGCATTCGGAACAATACATGTTCCTGACATGAAAGCGTACAAGGGGAAAATACGCCTCCACTTATCGCCGTGGACCGTGACCCCCAGTCACTGACGAGCAGGACCCCTCGTCAGGTTTGACCCCAGTCTCCCCGCGTCTTCTTCCTGGCCGAGCAGAGGAGGCCGCGCCGGCGGCCATGGTCGGCGAATGGCGGCACCCCTCGGGAAGTGGAAACCACCCACGTGATCCGGAGGTTCTCGCAATCCTCCCGAGGTGCGGCACGGTTGGTGGAGGGCACGGGTGCTGCCGGCAGCGAGCTTACCCGAAGAGCTCCGGCGGACGCAATTTGGGCGTTTCGCCCACGGTCCACCTCCGGTGAAATTCATGATGGGGATGGATCTGCGGGTCTCTAGGGGAGCTAGTGGCGAAGGAATTGGGGAGGGGGAGGCTCTGGTATGGTGGGAATCATCGGCGAGGTGGTGGTGGCACTAGCTACTGGAGGCGAGGAAGACGACTGTTTCCGGTCACTTTGCTGCTCGGGGGAGTTTCCAGAGGAGTGAGGGGAGGTGCCGATCACGAGAGAGAGCTCGGGAGGGTTTAAATAGGGAGGAGGAGGTCGGTTCAATGGGTTCTGGAGATGGCCGAGGTGGCGGTGGCCATTACTGCGCCGTTCAAGTGGTTGAGGTCGGTGGCGAGGGTCAGCGAGGCCGGTGGGGAGTCGGTGGGGAGCTAGCGTGCTGCGGATGGACCTGGCCATTGGCCATTAAGAGAGAGACAGGTCCAGGGAGAGACGTGGCAGAGTGGCCGTCTTCGGGCGGCGGTCAGAGGCGGTGCTGGCCGGTGTGGGCGGCGCTAGGGGACAAGGGAGGTGTCGGCGAGGTGCTCGGCTTGCTCCTGAAGCTATCCGGATAGGCCGCGCGCGAGGGGAGGCATCAGGGGCATGGTGCCAAGGGGATGCCAGTGCCTGCAATGCACGCGCCCTGGCCGTGCTCTAGCCACGCTCTGAGCATGCACTTGAAGTGCTCGAACAAATGCCAATGGCATCTACAGTGACTCAAACAAGCTAAAAAATAGCAGGATGATGCTTCTGATCATGAGAAAGGTTATTGACATGCTGGTTTGGGAAGAGGGTTTAGTGCCCAGTGTTTTGCAGAGAGATGCCCAATTTCTGTCATGTCTGCAAGGTGTCTGATGAAATGCTAGAGCCACCTAGGGGTTCTTTCTAGAATTGAAATTTGGCAGGGTGATGTCTCCTTGGATGATAGTGATGATGATGGAGTAGGTTTGGCAAAAAGAAAAACTTGATAGTGCAAGTTTTACAAGAATTCAATTCTGGACAGAAACTACAGGAGGTTATTTTGTAGCTTTACAAAATTCATATAGGGCTGAGCTTCTGGAGTAAAGGGTTTGTTGGAAGGACTGTAAGTGGGAAAAATTTCAGAATTTTTGGAGTAAGGAAAATAGAGGTTGTAGTTGTAACTAAAGAATGTGACAGAATTGAATAGAGGGAGTTTCACTCAAAATTTACGAAAGACCAAGTTGGGTTTTTGCATAAAAGTGATATATAGGCATCACATGACCTCCCAAAAATTTTGTGGAATTTTAAAACAATTATTTAAAATGGTTGTAGTGCAACAGAGGCAAAATTTTATTATGAAAATAATTCCTACTGTTATTAAAGTAATAATGAAATGGTTTAAGAAAACTCCCAAAGTCACAATATTATTTCCAAAAAAAATTCTATATGGAGGGAAGAATTTTGGAAAACAGAAACAGAAAATACTCTGAAAATAATAAAGGACTTAATATAATTCAAAATTTTATTTCTGGCCAAATTTTAGTTAATAAAAATATGATTAAATTTTTGGGGTGTTACAGAATACATCATACGATGAGCCAAAGCGCTACATAGTTCTTTCAGGGAAAACAAACATCGTGGGAGTGGAGGACAAGACAGATATGTCAGAAGATTATGAAAAGTTTCATGAAATTGCTCCCTTCACAGTGAATATTGACCCGAGCATCCAGTTAAATGATGAAGATTGTCCATGATTACGGCGCAAACGGACACACGCGAAGAAATAGTTTTACACACAAAGATCCCACTCTAGGATGTGACCGGCTTCACTGTCATCACTTTCTTCTCTAGTGAGTTTTCGGACTTATATATCTGGAAAGTCTCACTTCGGACAAACCGAAGGGAATCTTTGTAATAGTTAGGGTACTTATGTGTTTTGGCATTTGAAACGCGAAGAAATATTATGTACAAACAAATATTATGCAAAAACTGGATGCACTTCATGTACAATATGGACAATCACTTTTGAAGTATCAGGGTTTCGACGAAAACTCATCTGTTACAAAGGCATTTCATTTTTTTAAACTTATTTCAACTCCAGACTTTTTGTGCGTTCAGTATGCACCATTCAAAGCCATGTCATCAATTTTCAACCCTTTCTGACTTCATTTGCTATTTTTATGCATTTATTGAATTTTTTTAGCTAAACGACCCTCAAATTGAAAAGCACTACAAAATGAACTCTGAAAAGGTTGAAAGTTGGCATGATATCATCATTTCACCCACATAGCATGTGCTAAAAAGTTGAGAGGGTTACGGCAAAAACTGGATGTACTTCATGTACAAAATGGACAATCTCTTTTGAAGTATCAGGGTTTCGGACGAAAACTCATCTGTTACAAAGGCGTTTCATTTTTTTCAAACTTATTTCAACTCCAGACTTTTTGTGCGTTCAGTACGCACCATTCAAAGCCACGTCATCAATTTTCAACCATTTCTAACTTCATTTGCTATTTTTCATACATTTACTGATTTTTTAGTTAAACGACCCTGAAATTGAACAGCACTACAAAATGAACTCTAAAAAGGTTGAAAGTTGGCATGGTATCATCATTTCACCAACATAGCATGTGCTAAAAAGTTGAGAGGGTTACGGCAAAAACTGGATGCACTTCATGTACATAATATACAATCTCTTTTGAAGTATCAGGGTTTCGGACGAAAACTCATCTGTTACAAAGGCATTTCATTTTTTCAAACTTATTTCAACTCCAGACTTTTTGTGTGTTCAGTATGCACCATTCAAAGCCACGTCATCATCAACCCTTTCTGAATTCATTTGCTATTTTTCATGCATTTACTGATTTTTTTGAGCTAAACGACCCTGAAATTGAAAAGCACTACAAAATGAACTCAGAAAAGGTTGAAAGTTGGCATGGTATCATCATTTCACCCACATAGCATGTGCTAAAAAGTTGAGAGGGTTACGACAAAAACTGCATGCACCTCATGTACAAAATGGACAATCTCTTTCGAAGTATCAAGATTTCGGACGAAAACTCATCTGTTACAAAGGCATTTCATTTTTTAAAACTTATTTCAACTCCAGACTTTTTGTGCGTTCAGTATGCATCATTCAAAGCCACGTCATCAATTTTCAACCCTTTCTGGCTTCATTTGCTATTTTTCATGCATTTACTGATTTTTTTGAGCTAAACGACCATGAAATTGAAAAGCACTACAAATGAACTCTGAGAAGGTTGACAGTTGGCATGGTATCATCATTTCATCCACATAGCATGTGCTAAAAAGTTGAGAGGGTTACGGCAAAAACTAGATGCACTTCGTGTACAAAATGGACCATCTCTTTCGAAGTATCAGGGTTTCGGACGAAAACTCATCTGTTACAAAGGCATTTCATTTTTTTAAATAACCTAAGAATTACCAAATTGAATATAATGATAAAACACACTAATATTAAACAGCAGAAAAGAATCACTAAAAAATCTATTTTTAAAGTAAAGTTATTCACAAACTAGCGATTCACACAAATTTCAAATAATTCAAATTTAAACTATTCAAATTTTAAAACTACTGGCACTAACAGAAAGTTTATAATTTTTTTGACCTAAAGGAAAAAGATTCACTCAGAAACTCTAAATAAAGCAAAAAATAACTTAGAAACAAAAGAAAATAAATAACGGAGAAAACCAAAAAAACTAAAAAGTAAATAAAAAAAGCCCGCCTACTGGGCCACCACAGCCTGCATACGACTAGAAACCCAACATCTAGTTGGGCCAAGATGCAGGCCCGAAGGCCCTGTAGGCCTAACAGGGCATCACTGGTTCAATAGGCCCACAAAGGCCTGCTTAGAGAGTAGCTCGAGGCAGAAGCCACGGCGGGGCTTATAAGCTGGTGCGGGCGCCTCTCGCTAAGCGAGGTGGGACTAAACTTGCCCTGCACCACGCCTGCGCGAGCACCAGCCTTTAGTCCCGGTTGGTGGCTCCAACCGCGACTAAAGGCTCCAACCGGGACTAAAGGCCCCCCTTTAGTCGCGGTTGGAGCCACCAACCGGGACTAAAGGCCTAGCTTCCCGCCGCTCTGCCTGGCCAAATTTCACCCTTTAGTCCCGGTTGGTGGCTCCAACCGGGACTAAAGGTGTCTCCTATATAAGCAGCACTTACGAAATTTTCGTTCCCCATTCTTCATCGACGCCGAACAAACGCCGCCAAGCTGCCGCCGTCGCCCGCGCCTCCGATCGCGCCGATCGATGCCGCCAGGCTGCCCCCGAACCCGTCCTCGTCGTTGCCGATGTCGCCGCGCCTCCTCTCTGATCCAACGCCGCCCCCCTCGATCTCCTCCTCGACCTCGCGCGTCGTCACCGTCGCCGTCGCCGTCGCCCCGCTGTGAGCCCCTCCCCCCTCTCCTTTCCCTGCCGCGCCATGGCCGCCCCTCCCCGATGGAGCCCACACACATACACATGATGCAATGTATATTAATTTTAGATGTTTTAGATGATTTAGATGAGAATTTTTTCACTATATGTATGTATGTTTTAGTTTTTTTTCACTAGTTTTTTTTATACAATGTATGTGTATATATATATATGTATTGTAGATGACCATAGGAAAAAGTTGCATATAGGAAAAACTTGCATACATACATATGATAGATGTTTTAGATGATTATTTTTTCACTATATATTTTTTTATTAGATTTTTTTCACTAGTTTTAGTTTTTTATACTTATAGAAAAAAGTTGCATAGGAAAAAGTTGCATAGAAAAAAGTTGATCATGTATTAATAATATTTTAATGTTAATATATATCTTAATGTTGTATTTGCAAAAGTTTGTTATGTATTTGCAAAATCAAGTGAAAAAGAATTACAAAAATCATAATCAAGCATTTAAAAATGTTGAATTTGCATAGAATTTGTTCTCGACGTCAACAATGCCCGGCCTGCATCCTCGTCGTCGACTCGTTCACGACGACGTCCTGCTTCAGAGGCGCCATGTCCGGGACTGGGCTCCGCCGGGTTGGCACTGGGAGGCGCTACCTTCAGGGTCGCGCATCTTGGTGAGGAACCCGAGTCCCGTCGTCGATCCGGAGTTTCTTTGGTGGCGGGCGCGTGGGCCACATTCTGTGCGGAGGCTGGCGTCCCCTGCGGAGGTGGTTCGTCACCATGTCAGGGAGGAGGACGAGCACGTCCGTCGCTACATGGTTGCGTTGGACGTCAGGTTCTCCAATACCTGGCAGGTTCTTCAAGGATCTCACCCGATCTATGATCCCGTGATCGTTCCTTCTCTTTGGGTGTCCACCGCGAGTGATGTTATCTAGTGATGTTATATATATGATCATATTCGAGATGTATTAGTGATAATACTCGAGATGTATTCGAGATTATATTCGAGACGATGTATTCGAGATTATATTATTCGATAATATTCGAGATGATGTATTCGAGATTATATTCGATGATGCATATTACCTGGATTATTCGAGATGTATATATATTATCTACTATGATTCAGTTTTTCCTTATTGATTGCATGCATGCATTCTAATTTGAATACTAAATTGTTTTATCTTTCTTCTAGATTAGGCGAGGTATGGACAATACCGGCAGAGAAGGAGAAGAGACTATGTTCGACATCATACGCTCCCCGAGCCCAGATGAGAATGAAGAAGATGACGGCTCGCAATATCTGAACAATACCGGTGAGGGTATGATATTTGATGAAGACGAACGAATAAATGAACTCCAAAACAATGATGACGAAGGAAATGTTGTTCTTCAAATAACAAAGACCGGCGAGGTATATTTATATAAGGCATCTGGTGATCATCACATGTTTTAATTGATTTGTATATTATATTAACAAATCGATCTTTCTTATTTTGGCCCTCCGGAACGAGCAAATCTTCTACAAGTAGCAGGGCAGTTTGAGGCCCGGCCAAAAAGTTGCAGGCTGGCGTAAAGTACAACATCGATGCCATCAAACCTAATGGCGAACCGCTTGAACCTAAGAAGAATGCGAAGAAGTTCATTCGTCAATGCAGAGTTATTGTCAGGGACCAAATCCCGATCTCCGTTCAAGAATGGAAAAAGCCAGCAAAGGGAGATCCAGATGTTACTTTTGTCGACCAAAGAGCAAAAGATCTGCTTTGGAAATCGCTCATGTCACATTTCACCCTACCAGATCATTTGACAGATGAAAATCTGGAGAAAGTCAAGAACAGTGCTCTTAAGAAGATGGCGATAGCATTCAACAACTACAAGAAAAATATATGGGCCGCGTACGTCAAAGCAGGAAAACAGACTCCAGAATTCAAGGGAACACTGGAGAAGGCAAGAGATCATTGGGACGCTTTCGTGAACTTCAAGGAATCGGAAGTAGCTCAGGAACGGTCGAGAATAAACAAGATTAATGCCACGAAAAAGCAGTGGCACCATAATCTGGGGCCAGGTGGCTACGAGGTGGCCCGGCCTAAGTGGGATCTTGCTGAGCAAGAGATGATGGATGCAAGGGTCACTCCAGTTACATTGAGCTGGCCCCCCAGGTGCAGGACTTGGTTCTATGCGCATGGGGGGAAGTTAGACTCAAAGACAGGGCTGGTTTTGGAGCGGGGAAGTCTTAAAGGAGCCACTAACAGTTTACTTGTTGCAATAGAAGAGGCTTGAATGGGGGTGTTCACGCCCAACAGAGAGAACGACGAGCTTACGCGTGCACTGAAGAATCCAGAACACCCGGGAAGAACACGAGGCAAAGGCGTTGTTCCGTGGTTTGAGGGGTTTGCGGACTGGAACGCCGACTACAGAAGCCATGCGAGAACGAAGCAGCAGGAGGAGCAGAAGAGGAAGCTGGAGGAGGAGCAGAGGAAGCAGGAAGCAGACCACCTTCGCATCGTAGAATCAAAGCACGCGGAGTTGGAACACGCTTTCATCCGGCAGCAGGAGCAGATCGACTCACTTAGCCAGGAAAGGGCATCTCAGCGGCAGCAGCAAGCAGATCCAGCATTGGATAGCACTGTCTCATCCATGCCGAGAAGCAGCGTGGGTTCCGCCCTGGGCAATGATGCACTGCTGGATAGATACCATGTGGATGATATCATAGCTACGACAACTTGTGAGCTACACATTAAAGTGAAGACATATCCATGAAGGTGGCAGACGGCTATGCTTATCCCCCCGAAGCAACCTTCCATTGCAATCCGATTCCAGCTGGCTATACTCATGTCGGGGTTGATGAAGTGATGACAGGATATTTGGGGCTAGAGCTTGACATTCCTGGAGGTGACGATGAGCGCACACTGGGAGAGGCCATACATCATATCATTCTATGGAAAAAGGATTGCATCGTCTTTCCAAGGCCACCGACACCGCGTCAGCCGGCTCCTCTTCCAAATCCGCCACCGCGTCAGCAGACTCCCACTCCTCCAAGTCCGCCACTGCGTCAGCAGACTCCTGCTCCTCCAAGTCCTCCATCGCGTCAGCCCACTCCTCCTCCTCCAAGTCCGGCACCACATCAGCCGACTCCTTCTCCTCCAAGTCTGGCACCACGTCAGCCCACTCCTCCTCCAAGTCAGGCACCACGTCAGCCGTCTCTGCCGCCTCAGCGGGCTCCGCCGCCTCAACAACAGCGGAAGAGAGGCGCCGCAGCTACGGCGGCTAGCGTTACAAAAGGAGGCAAGAAATACAAATATGGTCCAAGCCTCAAGCCTCTTCCGAAGTTGCCTTACCACCTGACTGAGGAGAAAAACAAAGCCGAAGTGGCTGCCCAAGTGAAGGCCCATTTTGGACCGAAACCGCCCCCGCCACCAAAGGAGAAAGTACCTGAGCATGTCATACAACACTTTATTGATAATGCTCAACCAGCTGTCAAGCATAGGGACTCAGACTATGAGCGCTCTATCAAGAAGTCATATCATGCACAAAAAAAGGAGTCGAGCTCGAGCTTGAGCCAAGTAGTTGGCAAAAAAAGCGGGAAAATTGTTCCCCAGCTGGGAGAACAGGAAGTGCAATCGATCCCCCCGCTCATTGTACAAACACATGTGAGTACCGCCGATCAGCTGGTAATAACCGACGATCATAGAAGGCAGGCTGAAGAGGCCGGTATCACTGTTGAACAACTCCTAGGCATCGCGGAACTCCCCGGGTTTACAGAGGAGGAACTACAATGGAAATATGTCCGCGGCCAACCTTTGGTCAAGCCTGAGGAGGTCCCGCTTCTATCAACAAGAATGTATGAATTGCATGAATGGTACCTGAGAGAAGTAAAGACCAATCGAGAGTCCCTCATGATGAAAGTCAAGGCAGAGCATTATTCCATGAAAAAGATTTGTGGGTTGAGTTTCAAGAAATGTTTCAGTTATTCAATCAAGACACACTCGACAAATCTATCGTCAGTTGCTATTGTCTGTAAGTGATTTCCTTCTGTAATTTAAGTCTCTAGCTAGCTGTAGTGCTCGTTCATTACCTGTAATTATCCTCACTATATTATTTTCTGTGGTATTATGCAGAATGAAAATGTATGAAATGAAAAGAGTTGGACGCTATGGCATTGGGTTCATTGACCCAAATACCATTAGTCAAGAGACATGGTCACAAGAATGGTCGAGAAAAGACACAGAGAGAAGCTTGCTACAGTTTTTTAAGCAATTAAATACCCAACCAGAAATACTACTTCCTTACAACTTCGGCTGAGTGTTACTATATCTTGTACTACAAATTCTATTTTTGCTTACTAGATGTTAATAAGTGTAGTTGATGAGTTATGCACATGCCCGCTTAATTATACAAACGTGTGCGGATGCAGTTTCCACTGGATATTGTTAATCATTGAAGTTGACGAGGGAAAAGTTCAAGTACTAGACTCACTATATAAAGATACTAATGAATACTCAATCGTGAGGGGGATGGTCGACAGGTAATTTCAATCATTATCGCACTATGTCGGCCTCTTTAGTTCATTTCCTAATATCAACTAATTAATAACTTCTTTATTCATTTTCTTTGCCGGCGGGCAGGGCTTGGCAAAAGTTCATCAAAGAGGTTAAAGGCGAATGGAAACAGCAGCTGAAATGGGTGTGACCCAAGGTAATTAAGTACTACTAGCTACGTCTGCGCATCTCTTTAATTCTACTTTGATCAATACCATTGTTATGCTTGATTAATTATTATTTGATTGAATTCTATTCTCGTAAAGTGCTTGAGGCAGGCGCCGGGGAATAATTTATGTGCGTACTACGTTTGCGAGAACATTAGCACGATGACGTCCGAAAGGAGCACATCTGCAAGACAACTTTGGGTACGTTTGCCAGAACACAATTCACAATTCTTTTTATCATGATCTAATATATATACACACAACTAATATATTCATATTGATCTCCTTTTTTAATAAAGATGCAAGAGACGCGGGATAAGATCCTACCAGAGGACCGCATACGAGCAATTCAAGAGGAAATATCGTGATTTTTGCTCGACCAGGTCATAGATCCCAAAGGAGAATACCATTACAAGCTGTAATGCCTGCATGTAATGGTCTGCAAATTGTAGGAGAAATTGTATGTACCAAATTGTATATATATGTATATGTGTGTGTGTATGCATGGTGGTACGAGAAATTCTATTATATATGACGTACGTGTACAGTATGTAGTACATATATATATATATATATATATATATATATATATATATATCAGTGGCATACTAGCTAGCTTGACGACTGCAGTAGCGTAAAATATGTTTGAAATGAAAAACAATTAACTGGAAAACACAAAACGAAAAGGAAAAATAAACAATAATTCATAAATCCTAAAACCCTAAACCCCTAAACCTCTAGTCCCGGTTGGTGTCACCAACCGGGACTAAAGGTCCCCCATGTAGGAGATATGCCCTAGAGGCAATAATAAATGTTATTGATTATCTCCCTGTTCATAATTAGGTTTATGTTCCATGCTATAACTGCTATGGTTCTCGAGTCTGCAAATAAAACGAGGCTTGGAGGAAGACTCATATGCACATGTGGGATAATAAACGATAAAATGTATTCCTAGTCAAGCCTCTATGACTGGCTCAAGTGTTGCATGATGGTTCTGTTTTCCTGATCATGGGCATGTCTATGCCAGCAACTTTGAGGGCACAATGTTATAAGAACATTTGTGTTGAATCAACCCGATTGATGTTATGCTATGAGATTCATTCGTCACAAGTTAATGGTTAATAACACAGAGATGGTTAATGTTTGCATAATTCCTTAGACCATGAGAGTATCGAGTTTCTTCATACTTGCTTCATGAACTTTGGGGTTTGTTAAACGTCATCCGTAAATGGGTGGCTATTACGGCGGCTTACGGGTTCATGGAAAAGTATGTCAAGTAACTTGATAGCTCGAGATTGGGATTTGCTCCTCCGACGATGGAGAGATATCTCTGGGCCCTCTCGGTGTTACGGTATCCATCATCGTCTGGCCAGACACTTCGTGATTTGATCACGGGGATGCCGGAACACGGTAACGAGAAAAGAGAACAATACCGGTAACGAGGTAACTAGCATAGTGGACAAGTTGTTGATCCACGGGAATGCCAGCATGTCTCACCACGGGTATTTGTAACATATCGCGAAGCAACAGGAATAGCACACGGCAACTGGAGGTTCACTCGAATATTCATTCGCGTGGGTATAGGGGTCAATATGGTTGTCCACGGCTCCGATGCTTATCATTGATCGGAAAGTGTTCCGGTCATGTCTATACTTCACCGAACCTATAGGGTCACATGCTTAAGGGTCATCTATCTGCTGAATATTAGACTAGGAGTCCGAGAGAAAGTCACTGGAAAAGTTTCAGAGACAAACGGAAATGTTCCAGAGAGAACACCGAAAAAGTTTCGGTAAAACCGAAAAGTTGTTTCGGATAAAACCATTGATCCAAAAAGGTTTCGGCAAGCACCGGGAACATTTTGGAGGTTGCCAGATTGGTCTGGTAATTTCTGGCATTTTTCTGGAGAAAAAACCGAAAAAAAAGTTTCGGAGCTGCCGGAGTTGTTTACCGGGTAAACAAAGATGGTTTTAAATTAAACCACCATACTGGAAATGTTCCAGAGCGTGTCCAGATAATTTTAGAGGGTGCCGGAAATGTTCTGGGACCTTCCGGAATTTTTCAGAAATAATAGTCACGGAAAACATTTTGTCCCAGCGTGAGGGGACAAGATCCCACGTTACGTGGGGGCTGTTTTGGGCTGTTTTTGGGGGCGCCCCCTTTAGGGGGCAGCCCCCTTGTGGCTGGACAAAGTGTTGGGGGCCCCCCCATGGGTGGGGGCAGCCCCCACAAAAGGTGGGGCTGGTTGGGAGGAGGTGGGGCGCCATGTGGGGCCCCCATGTTGGGGTGCCATGGACAAGGGGACATGCTTTCCCCTTGTTTTGTGGATGCTTGTCATGTGGCTGAAATTTTCAGCCACCACCACCCCCTCCTTCCCCTATAAAAGGAGGTGGAGAAGAGCTCTCCATCACCACTCCAACTCTCTCACACAAGCCATGCATGATCAGGCATTCTCTCTCCCTCCCACGAAATAGTTTCGTTGCGCCGAAAGGCTGTCTGGGTTCCGGTGGGAACTAGTTCTGGATGGCGAAGCCCTGCCGGATAGATGACACCGTATGTGTGCAACTCTGTAGAGAGGTCGTAGTTTCGATCTTAGTGCCCGTGGGGCTGTTCGTGAGTGCCTCCTGAAGGGCTGTCCAAGTGACGGTGCGAGTTCTGTGAGTCCTCCCGAAGGGCTGTCCACGACACCGTCCGGGGACTGTCCGACCGCCTCCCGGAGGCCTGTCCGGGTGGCGGATGAGGGAGTACATCCTCGTGGTTGGGGGGTTGTAAATCCTAGCTGCGGGGATCTGCACCGCCGATCGTCATCGACTCTACTTCCGCTGCGCTACGAGTCGGTAACTAAAATGATCAAACCTTGTATGCAGTCTCCATAGTGGTCCTGGGCTGGTGCGTAGGTCGGAAATTTTTTTTTCTACTACGTTCCCCTACAGTGGCATCATGAGCCATGCTATGCGTAGATGCAGGTTGCGATCTAGAATACATGGAGATGTATGGGTGTTGCACAATATAATTAGGTAGTAGATGAGTTCTATTACTGAAAATTATTTGTGCGGGTAGCAGATGAAATCTGTTACCCGATGTTCTTGTTGCTTCCCTCGAATTTGCGTAGTCCTGATCTAGACAGCATTGTGGAATCTGACAAAGTTCTGGCAATCCGCGATCCTTTCATGCTGCTCCTGAGTATGCTGATTGACAGATCAACGAAGTGCTAACAGTTCTTTGGGTTCCACTTTAGTCAAAGAAAGATGGATGTTTCGCAGACGAAAGGGTAATGCAGATATGATCTGCACGGGGGTCATGCGTATGACGAAGTTCAGTATGGGGCTCGAGATTTTATTATCTCGTGTTTCATACACCCCGTGAAGTTAATCTAGCGACTTGAATAATCATAATTGATGATGGACGTTGGTAGCTTCGGTTTGTTTCAAAACCTTAGAAGCCACGTAAAACAAGTTTTTGCATGAACCGATTAGAGGCGTCTAACTTGGTTTTGCAGGAGGGTTTGCATGTGCATGTGATGTGGTATAGCAGTGCTCATATTAATTTGATTTGTATGAGATGACTATATGATGTAAATTAATTAACATGACCTGCCTGTCATGATTCGGCATGATGGCTGGAGCCATATGATTGCACTTTAATGACCTGCGTGTCAACCTTATGTAATGCACTTATTTTATTAGCTATAGAGATAGCAATATTATCTGGTGCATCGACAAGGTGGTGGCAATCTTCGCGAAGGTGAACACCGACGCGAATGCCGAAGACGAAGAAATACAAGACTTCTCCGTCAGAAAGGGCTATACCATATCATGCTATTATGAATTGCCTGAGATGTTTATCCCTTATATTGCACCCTTCTTGATTGCGCGGTAGTCGCTTTTATTAGGGTGATCTCTCACAAAAATATCAAGTAGTTAGTGTTCTCCCAAGTGTAGCACCATCACGGCACCTAACTTTTCGGGGTATCACATGCTAACATGGGTACGAACGATTAGGGATGTGTGAGGCGGGTGAGTTGAGACCTCGCAGCGAGATCACTTGGTTGTCTTGACGTTCAGGCATGAAAGTCATGAGCTCGGAACACACGCATCGAAAGATGAACAAGAGTCACATAGAGATGTGATTGGCAAGTTTGCCTACCGATTGAGATTTTCGTCATCAGTGATGCTACCATCAATGGTGTTGAATTGAAATGAGGATCTTGAATCACTCACAATCAATTATGAGAGATATTGATTTGAGTGGGAGCGCACTGTAGAATTAATTCTATTAATTCTCAGTGCAATTAATTTTGAACAGTGTCTAAGTGTGATTTGCATAATAGTTGTAGAATTATGGCTCGTGTTTCCACCTTCCCTATTAAAATTGAATAGCTGTTAAATATCTGATTAAAACTTTACGGTTGGTAACGTAATGTGAGGATTGTCCTCAAGAGTGCCGAGAAGGACTTTGTCCTATCGCATACTTTCGGTATTCTCTCGCTTATGCTATGGATCATATGACTCTCGTCCTTCGATCCAAAAGCTGGAATTCCATTTCAGTCAAGTGCAATATGTTTGCTTCCATGAGACCCGAACTTTGAAAGTTTGGATAGTTATGTGATATTCATGGAATCTAAAAATCATTTTCAGAGACAGACAAAGGCTAAAAGATATGAGATATCCAAAGCAATGTTTGTTTGCAAACTATTAGTAAAGGAGTTTACTATGCATTAGACTGATAAGAGAGGGATCCAGAAGAACGCCTGTCATATGATGAAAGGTGAATAAAACAACAACTTAAAGAGAAAGGAAGTGTCCGAAGGGTGTTAGTGTGACTTACACACCTAGGAAGTCCGGGGCTAACGCCACTCTTAAGTTGGGTGCTTCTTCTGAGAGTAGGAGAAATACTGAAAGTTAAACTGTTAGAAGTATAAAGGCAAAAAGAAAGAAGACTGGAATATCCAGCTCATGTATGAATGTCATACAAGTTTTTAATGTATATAAGGCTGGTCAAAGATATAGTCCTTGGGAATTATGATTAAATTGTTAATCACTGATTCTTGGGTATTGTGAGTTAAATCACAAAGATACCCGCTCGATTGCATTCTGTTGCAACTCGATGTAAGAACTACTACGGCCTGAAAGACTAGCCAGGAATGAGGTTGAGATACACACATGGAACATAGTAAATGTTACTATACCTTCCATCGGTGTATTACCTATGTATTTACTTTCATAATTCATTTTAGAGTTTCACACTCTAGGCCTTTGCATAAGGTATCTTGCAAGAAGGTTGTTCATAAGAGAACTTTTTATGTTCGATGTTATGAATAACATAAGGGCCATACTTTCATTGAGAATGAGATGTATGTTATGAATAATGATAATAATATATTACCTCTGGATTTACTTTCATGATTCATTTTAGAGTTTTACACACTCTAGCCCATTGCACAATGTTTGTTGCAAAAGAGTTGTTCATAAAAGAACAATTGTTGTTCAGTATTATGAATAACATAAAGGGCCATGCTTCCATCCAAGATTGGACGTATGTTATGAATATTGATGGTAATATGATACATCCATAACATTGACGCTAAATATCGTAAGACTAAAAGAATACCACACAAGTGTGGCACTGCATTTGGTCACATTGGAGAAACCCGCATGGAAAATTCCATTATGATGGATTTTGAAGTCGTTTGATTTTGAATCATCTGACACTTGCAACTTTCCTCCGAAAAGTGAAGTGACTGAAATACCGTTCATAGGCCATAAGGAACGAGCAAAGAACTTATTGGTGATCATACATTTTGATGTATGTAGTCCGATAAATGTTGTTGCAAGTAGTGGATTTATCTATCTTCAGAAATGACTCACGTAGATATATGGATATTTACTTGATGAGACGTAAGTCTGGATCTTTTGAAATCATTCGAAAGGTTTTCAAAAATGAAGTAGACGTTATTGTAACAAGAAAATTCTGTTTCTACAATTCAATTGCAGAAAGGAATATTTGAGTTACAAGTTTAGCGAATGTCTGATGAGTTGTGAAAAGAGTTTCATAACTTACACCTCCCGGAACACCACTGTGAGTGAAAAGTCCGTGAAGATGTAATCGAACCATTTATGACATGGTAAGATCAAAGATGACATAAATAAATTTGCCATTATCCCTTTTATAGAGTGATGCTTTAGAGACTATGGCTTTTACACTGAAAAGAGCTCCATCGGGTCTGTTGAAATGACGCCATGGTATGGTACGCTCAACCATGTTATATCTTTTCTTAACATTTGGAATATGGGGCTTGTGTAAAAGGTTACAAACCTATTCCAAATCAGACAAGTGCTACTTTGTAGGTTATCCCAAGCAATTGGGTATTCCTCCCTCACTATACCGAGGCAAATAGGTTTGCCACAAAGAACGGTATACTTTTTGAAGAAAATGGTTCTTTCAAAAAGGTGAGTGGGAGAACAATGCAACTCAACGAGATAACCAGTATCTCTGTCATCAGGTCAAAGGAAAGAGACCTTGGAAGTAATTCCAGAGTTTCCTACTACGACTGATACGGAAGTCTCTACAATAAAATGTACGGACTTCGGTCGAACTTGCAGCTGAACCACGTAGGCAAGGCTCGTGCAAACCTCTCAGGTGCGCAGACGAGACATTGTTGTTAGACAACAGTATACCTACGATACACAAGGAAGCGTTGATTGGCCCTGACTCCGGAATTGGCTAAATGCCAATACAACCCGAGATAGTTTCCATATAAATGTTTCAAGATTAAAATCTTGATACACCTTTCGGAAGACTTAGAGTCTAACGAATTTTATGGAACTTAAAACTGATATGGATAAAAATGTTTTATCCATAAAGCTCGACTTGTTGAAATAACAATTTCAAGGAGTTGACTACGATGAGGTTGTTTCACCGTAGCGTTGCTTAAAGTCGGTTCGGGTTGAACTAGCAATTAATACATATTTCAGTCATGAGATATGAAACATGGATGACAATAGGATTTCCATATGATGGAAATAAAACCAAGGACTTGCATGTGTTACAGTCCAAGGTATTTTGTCAGTCCAGAGGATGCTAGTAAGTATGCAAACTTCAGAGTTCCAGCGATGGACAGAAGAGAGCAAAATGGAGTTGGAATCTTCGTGTTTTGATGAAATGGTTAAAAGGGTTTTGACTTCATCAATGGGTAACGAAGATGCTTGTGATTCAAGAAAGTAAGTGGGAGCATAATAATATTTCTAGAAACGTTGTGTGCTTGACACATTGTTAATTGTAAATAAATTTCTTGACACGAATTAGGACTTCTTTTAAAAATAGTTTTTTGATGAAGTGCTTGGGCTAAATAGCCTTTATATTAGGCATGATGATCTATGGAGATAGATTTACCTAATGGGGCTGAGCAAAGATACATATTGACAAAATGCTAAAACCTTTTAGCATTAAAAACGTCAAGGAGTGATTCTTGCCGAAGTCACATGGAAAGAGTTTTTGCAAGACTCGGTGTCCCAAAACACTGATGAGCAAAATACATGATGGAGATTCCACACACTCTTGTGTTTGGATTAATCATGTATTCCATGGTATGTAAAACAACCAGATATGTCCAATACTCCAAAGTTGTTGCGAGTATAGATACCAAAGTGATCAAAAGTACTGATCATGGGACAACACTGAAAAAGGGTCATTGAGTACTATAGTAGCACTGATGACATGTTTTCTCGCAAGTGGAGATCATGAAGAGTTCGATGTAAAAGGTTACATCGAAGCAGTCTTCATCATTTCTCCATGCGATTTTCAATTTAAATTGAGGGTTTTGTGTAACACACATTATGGTGGCACAGTTAGTTGGAAATTGTTCCAAACAAGTTACTGTGGCGAATTCTATAACAGAGGCAAAGTATATTGCCGCTTTCGAAGCGACAAACAAGATGTTGAATCATATAGTTCATTCATGATATTTGTATGGTTCCAAGATGGCTTTTGTAAATGGGACACTACTGCAAGTAGTTGCTCCATAACTCAGTCTGAGGAATCCAGGTTCGACCTGTGATTCGCATACATACCAAGCCAAGTCCACACAAAATATGAATTTTGTGAAAGCGTGAAAACGCGAGGATATGCAAAGATACACATGGAGCTGAAGTCGTCAGATCCGTTGGACATTCAGGCTATACCACAAGCGAAGCATATTTACACCGGTGTGCCACAGGTGCAATGTGCATTAGCATTAAACTAGATTATTGACTCTAGTGCAAGTGGGAGTCTGTAGGAGATATGCCCTAGAGGCAATAATAAATGTTATTGATTATCTCCCTGTTCATAATTAGGTTTATGTTCCATGCTATAACTGCTATGGTTCTCGAGTCTGCAAATATAACGAGGCTTGGAGGAAGACTCATATGCACATGTGGGATAATAAACGATAAAATGTATTCCTAGTCAAGCCTCTATGACTGGCTCAAGTGTTACATGATGGTTCTGTTTTCCTGATCATGGGCATGTCTATGCTAGCAACTTTGAGGGCACAATGTTATAAGATCATTTGTGTTGAATCGACCCGATTGATGTTATGCTATGAGATTCATTCGTCACAAGTTAATGGTTAATAACACAGAGATGGTTAATGTTTGCATAATTCCTTAGACCATGAGAGTATCGAGTTTCTTCATACTTGCTTCATGAACTTTGGGGTTTGTTAAACGTCATCCGTAAATGGGTGGCTATTACGGCGGCTTACGGGTTCATGGAAAAGTATGTCAAGTAACTTGATAGCTCGAGATTGGGATTTGCTCCTCCGACGATGGAGAGATATCTCTGGGCCCTCTCGGTGTTACGGTATCCATCATCGTCTGGCCAGACACTTCGTGATTTGATCACGGGGATGCCGGAACACGGTAACGAGAAAAGAGAACAATACCGGTAACGAGGTAACTAGCATAGTGGACAAGTTATTGATCCACGGGAATGCCAACATGTCTCACCTCGGGTATTTGTAACATATCGCGAAGCAACAGGAATAGCACACGGCAACTGGAGGTTCACTCGAATATTCATTCGTGTGGGTATAGGGGTCAATATGGGTGTCCACGGCTCCGATGCTGATCATTGATCGGAAAGTGTTCCGGTCATGTCTATACTTCACCGAACCTATAGGGTCACACGCTTAAGGGTCATCTATCTGTTGAATACTAGACTAGGAGTCCGAGAGAAAGTCACTGGAAAAGTTTCAGAGACAAACGGAAATGTTCCAGAGAGAACACCGAAAAAGTTTCGGTAAAACCAAAAAGTTGTTTCAGATAAAACCATTGATCCAAAAAGGTTTCGGCAAGCACCGGGAACATTTTGGAGGTTGCCAGATTGGTCTGGTAATTTCTGGAATTTTTCTGGAGAAAAAACCGAAAAAAAGTTTCGGAGCTGCCGGAGTTGTTTACCGGGTAAACAAAGATGGTTTTAAATTAAACCACCATACTGGATATGTTCCAGAGCATGTCCAGATAATTTTAGAGGGTGCCGGAAATGTTCTGGGACCTTCCGGAATTTTTCAGAAATAATAGTCGCGGAAAACATCTTGTCCCAGCGTGAGGGGACAAGATCCCACGTTACGTGGGGGCTGTTTTGGGCTGTTTTTGGGGGCGCCCCCTTTAGGGGGCAGCCCCCTTGTGGCTGGACAAAGTGTTGGGGGGGCCCCCCCATGGGTGGGGGCAGCCCCCACAAAAGGTGGGGCTGGTTGGGAGGAGGTGGGGCGCCATGTGGGGCCCCCATGTTGGGGTGCCATGGACAAGGGGACATGCTTTCCCCTTGTTTTGTGGATGCTTGTCATGTGGCTGAAATTTTCAGCCACCACCACCCCCTCCTTCCCCTATAAAAGGAGGTGGAGAAGAGATCTCCATCACAACTCCAACTCTCTCACACAAGCCATGCATGATCTGGCATTCTCTCTCCCTCCCACGAAATAGATTCGTTGTGCCGAAAGGCTGTCTGGGTTCCTGTGGGAACTAGTTCTGGACGGCGAAGCCCTGCCGGATAGATGACACCGTATGTGTGCAACTCTGTAGAGAGGTCGTAGTTTTGATCTTAGTGCCCGTGGGGCTGTTCGTGAGTGCCTCCCAAAGGGCTGTCCAAGTGACGGTCCGAGTTCTGTGAGTCCTCCCGAAGGGCTGTCCACGACACCATCCGGGGACTGTCCGACCGCCTCCCGGAGGGCTGTCCGGGTGGCGGATGAGGGAGTACATCCTCGCGGTTGGGAGGTTGTAAATCCTAGCTGCGGGGATCTGCACCGCCGATCGTCATCAACTCTACTTCCGCTGCGCTACGAGTCGGTAACTAAAATGATCAAACCTTGTATGCAGTCTCCATAGTGGTCCTGGGCTGGTGCGTAGGTCGGAAATTTTTTGTTTTCTACTGCGTTCCCCTACACCCCAGCCCCCGGCGTGGGCTCTTGCCACGTGGTGGGCCTTTGGTCCTGGGCCGTGATGAATCGGGACTAAAGGAGGGGGGCCTTTAGTCCCCACCCTTTAGTCCCGGTTCCTGAACCGGCACTAATGGCCCTTACGAACCAGGACTAAAGCCTATTTCTGCACTAGTGATATGGGCTCTGGTGATAACCCACAAGTATAGGGAATCGCAACAGTTTTCGAGGGTAGAGTATTCAACCCAAATTTTTTGATTCGACACAAGGGGAGCCAAAGAATATTCTCAAGTATTAGCAGCTAAGTTGTCAATTCAACCACACCTGAAAGACTTAATATCTGCAGCAAAGTATTTAGTAGCAAAGTAGTATGGAAGTAACGGTAACGGTGGAAAAAGTAACTGTAGCAGTTTTGTAGCAATCGTAACAATGGCAACGGAAAAGTAACTTAGCAAAGATCAATATGTGAAAAGCTCGTAGGCAATGGATCAGTAATGGATAATTATGTCAGATGGCATTCATCATGCAACAGTTATAACCTAGGGTGACACCGAACTAGCTCCAATTCATCAATATAATGTAGGCATGTATTCCATATATAGTCATACGTGCTTATGGAAAAGAACTTACATGACATGTTTTGTCCTACCCTCCCGTGGCAGCGGGGTCCTAATGGAAACTAAGGGATTTTAAGGCCTCCTTTTAATAGAGAACTGGACCAAAGCATTAGCACTTAGTGAATACATGAACTCCGCAAACTATGGTCATCACCGGGAAGTGTCCCGACTATTGTCACTCCGGGGTTGCCGGATCATAACACGTAGTAGGTGACTATAATTAACTTGCAAGATCCGATAAAGAACACAAATATATTCATGAAAACATAATAGGTTCAGATCTAAAATCATGGCACTCGGGCCCTAGTGACAAGCATTAAGCATAGCAAATTCATAGCAACATCAATCTTAGAACATAGTGGATACTAGGGATCAAACCCTCACAAAACTAACTCGATTACATGATAAATCTCATCCAACTCATCACCGTCTAGCAAGCCTACGATGGAATTACTTACGCACGGCGGTGAGCATCATGAAATTGGTGATGGAGAATGGTTGGTGATGACGATGGCGATGATTTCCCCTCTCCGGAACCCAAAACGGACTCCAGATCTGGCCTCCCGATGAAGAACAGGAGGTGACGGCGGCTCCGTATCGTAAAACGCAATGAATCCTTCTCTCTGATTTTTTCTCCCCGAAAGTGAATATATGGAGTCGGAGTTGAGGTCGGTGGAGGTCCAGGGGACCCACAAGGCAGGGGGCGCGCCCTAGGGGGGTGGGCGCGCCCTCCACCCTTGTGGACAGCAGGTGGGTCCCCCTCGGTTGATTCTTTCGCCAATATTTTTTATTTATTCCAAAAATATTCGCTGTGGATTTTCAGGTCATTCCGAGAACTTTTATTTCTGCACAAAAATAACACCAAGGCAACTATGCTGAAAACAGCGTCAGTCCAGATTAGTTCCATTCAAATCATGCAAATTACAGTCCAAAACAAGGGCAAAAGAGTTTGGAAAAGTAGATACAATGGAGACGTATCATCTGGCTTGGTTGATCTTAGTTGTGACTCTGACTGGACAGTGCTACGAGATGTAGATGAAGGGTAGGGTTGGATGGCAATTGTCATTGGTTCGGGAAACTCTCTGAAAGACCATGTTTCGATCATCTTGTTCTCAAACACGAGGCAGTACGAGGACGTAAAAGGAGGGATTGAATCTTGTGGGTAAAGTGCGCAAACCTATGCAGAGTATTAAATTAATCGATTAGTCGTATCCCCGGTTACGGACAACTTGAGCCTCTGGAATTGGATCTATCATGGAACTCTCAACATCGCACTATAAACTGAATTACTGAGTTTAATAATGACTTTGGGCTATGAGAATTTGGTTGGCAGAACCATCTCATAAATGACATTAATTTGTAATAATTAATCTGATTCCTCTTGAGTAGGCAAAAATTAGCGTTTATGCAAAACTTAAACTTAGAGCCACCACAGCCATATTGCATATAGTGATAGAGTTATTTTTCATTTGTTCTTATCTGTGATCTTGCCAGTACATTCAATGCACCGACCTACACGGCTACAATCTATCATGTTGCAGGAATTTTGAGAGCGATGAACTTCACCAACAAGAACCAGGCAAGTCACAATTGATCATATTGTTGATATACCCATATTTTCATTGCATTAGATTCAATCTTTCCACCTTGCATTCAAGTAGGTAATTTGGAAACTTGGTTCTTGAGTAGTAATGAGGTAGGAACCCATACCCTTGTTACTGAGCCCCGGGAAACGTTGTTTATTTCATTGCTACACTATAGTAGATGGGGATTGGTATGAGTGTTCATGAAAGATGTGAGAGTGATGACTCTTAATCAATGACGACAACTTCAAGACTTCAAGACTCAAGACAAGTATTCAATATACCACTGGGTGGAATGGTTGAAGGGTACCCTGGAGAAACTAGAGGATCAGCCTATGTGATGCAGGAGTAGGCCAGATATCACGAGGAAAGCTCCACCCAGGCTCAAAGGGATGGAAGGATACTTCAAGACCGAAAGCTTACCTGTGCAACCACAAGTCAATATGGGTGCTAGCTTGGTTGATATTAGTTGTGACTCTAACTGGACAATGCTACGAGATGTAGATAAACGGTAGGATTGGATGGTGGTAACCCACAAGTATAGGGGATCGCAACAGTTTTCGAGGGTAGAGTATTCAACCCAAATTTATTGATTCGACACAAGGGGAGCCAAAGAATATTCTCAAGTATTAGCAGCTGAGTTGTCAATTCAACCACACCTGAAAGACTTAGTATCTGCAGCAAAGTATTTAGTAGCAAAGTAGTATGGAAGTAACGGTAACGGTGGCAAAAGTGACAGTAGCAGTTTTGTAGTAATTGTAACAGTGGCAGCGGAAAAGTAACGGAGCAAAGATCAATATGAAATGAACTCGTAGGCAATGGATCAATGATGGATAATTATGTCGGATGGCATTCATCATGCAACAGTTATAACCTAGGGTGACACAGAACTAGCTCCAATTCATCAATATAATGTAGGCATGTATTCCGAACATAGTCATACGTGCTTATGGAAAAGAACTTGCATGACATCTTTTGTCCTACCCTCCCGTGGCAGTGGGGTCCTAATGGAAACTAAGGAATATTAAGGCCTCCTTTTAATAGAGAACTGGACTAAAACATTAGCACTTAGTGAATACATGAACTCCTCAAACTACGGTCATCACCGGGAAGTGTCCCGACTATTGTCACTCCGGGGTTGCCGGATCATAACACGTAGTAGGTGACTATAACTTGCAAGATAGGATCTAGAACACAAATATATTGATGAATACATAATAGGTTCAGATCTGAAATCATGGCACTCGGGCCCTAGTGACAAGCATTAAGCATAGCAAAGTCATAGCGACATCAATCTTAGAACATAGTGGATACTAGGGATCAAACCCTAACAAAACTAACTCAATTATATGGTAAATCTCATCCAACCCATCACCGTCTAGCAAGCCTACGATGGAATTACTCACGCACAGAGGTGAGCATCATGAAATTGGTGATGAAGGATGGTTGATGATGACGATGGCGATGATTTCTCCTCTCCGGAGCCCAAAACGGACTCCAGATCTGCCCTCCCAAGGAAGAACAGGAGGTGGCGGCGGCTCCGTATCGTAAAACGTGATGAATCCTTCTCTTTGATTTTTTTTTGTAGGAGATATGCCCTAGAGGCAATAATAAATGTTATTATTTATCTCCATGCTCATTATTATGTTTATGTTCCATGCTATAACTGCTGTGGTTCCCGAGCCCGTATATCCATAAAGGCTCTGGGGAAAACCCATGTGCACGTGTGGAATAATAAACGGTAAAATGTATTCCTAGTCATGCCTCTAAGACTAGCTCAAGTGTTGCATGATGATTATGTTTTCCCAATCATGGGCATGTCTATGCCAGCAACTTTGAGGGCACAATGTTAGAAGAACATTTGTGTTGAATCGACCCGATTGATGTTATGCTATGAGATTCATTCGTCACAAGTTAATGGTTAATAACACAGAGATGGTTAACGTTTGCATAATTCCTCAGACCATGAGAGTATCGAGTTTCTTCATGCTTGATTCATGAACTTTGGGGTTTGTTAAACGTCATCCGTAAATGGGTGGCTATTACGGCGGCTTACGGGTTCATGGGAAAGTATGTCAAGTAACTTGATAGCTCAAGATTGGGATTTGCTCCTCCGGCGATGGAGAGATATCTCTGGGCCCTCTCGGTGTTACGGTATCCATCATCGTCTGGCCAAACACTTTGTGATTTGATCACGGGGATGCCGGAACACGGTAACGAGAAAAGAGAACAATACCGGTAACGAGGTAACTAGCATAGTGGACAAGTTGTTGATCCACGGGAATGCCAACATGTCTCACCTCGGGTATTTGTAACATATCGCGAAGCAACAGGAATAGCACACGGCAACTGGAGGTTCACTCGAATATTCATTCGTGTGGGTATAGGGGTCAATATGGGTGTCCACGGCTCCGATGTTGATCATTGATCGGAAGGGGTTCCGTGTCATGTCTATACTTCACCGAACCTATAGGGTCACACGCTTAAGGGTCATCTATCTGTTGAACGCTAGACAGGGAGTCTGAGAGAAAGTCACCGAAAATGTTTCGGACACAACGGAAGAGTTCCGAGAGAGAACACCGAAAGAGTTTCGGTAAAACCGAAAAGTTGTTTCGGAATATATTATTTGGTCAAAAAGGGTTTCGGCACCGCCTGGAAATTTTCAGAGGATGCCAGAATTGGTCTGGGAACTTCTGGGAATTTTCGGAGAGAAAAACCGGAAATGTTCCGAAACTGCCGTAACCGCTGTTAATGCTTTCCGCTGATGAAAACCACCGCACCGAAAATGTTTCGGATCATGCCCAGAATAATTTTAGAGGGTGCCGGAAATGTTCTGGGACCTTCTGGAATTTTTCAGAAAAAGTTTCGCGGAAAACATCTTGTCTCAGCGCGAGGGGACAAGATCCCACGAATCGGGGGTTGCATGTTTGGTGGCTTTTTGTCTAGGGAGCATGCATGTTTCATGGAGACATGTTGGTGGCTTGTTGGCCCCCCCCCCATGGGGAGACAAGGTGTGGGCCGGCCCAAGGGCTGCCATGGTGGTGTCCCCTTGGTGCCCCCCTTGTGTTACCATTATGCCCTTTCATGTGTGACATGAAGCTTGGGTATTTTGGTATTTCAACATCCCACCCCACCCCTTGCCTTGGCCTATAAAAGGAGGAGAAGGGGCTGCCATTCTCCCCATCCCTTGCTCTCATACACATGCCAAGATGTTATCTGGCTTCTCTCTCCCTCCCACGAAAAGAGTTTCGTAGAGCCGAAAGGCTGTCTGGGTTCCGGCAGGAACTAGTTCTGGACGGCGAAGCCCTGCCGGATAGGTGACACCGTATGTGTGCAACTCTGTAGAGAGGTCGTAGTTTCGATCTTAGTGCCCGAGGGGCTGTTCGAGAGTGCCTCCCGAAGGGCTGTCCAAGTGACGGTTCGAGTTCTGTGAGTCCTCCCGAAGGGCTGTCCGAGTGACCGTTCGGTTTTCGAAGGTCCTCCCGAAGGGCTGTCCGCGACATCGTCCGGTGGACTGTTCGACCGCCTCCCGGAGGGCTGTCCGAAGGGAAGACAAGGGTATACATCCTCGCGGTTGGGAGGTTGTAAATCCTAGCTGCGGGGATCTGCACCGCCGATCGTCATCGACTCTACTTCCGCTGCGCTACGAGTCGGTAACGAAAATGATCAAACCTTGTATGCAGTCTCCATAGTGGTCCTGGGCTGGTGCGTAGGGCGGAAAATTTTTGTTTTCTGCTGCGTTACCCTACAGTGGCATCATGAGCCGTGCTATGCGTAGATGCAGGTTGCGATCTAGAATACATAGAGATGTATGGGTGTTGCACAATATAATTAGGTAGTAGATGAGTTCTATTACTGAAAATTATTTGTGCGGGTAGCAGATGAAATCTGTTACCCGATGTTCTTGTTGCTTCCCTTGAATTTGCGTAGTCCTGATCTTGACAGCATTGTGGAATCTCACAAAGTTCTGGCAATCCGCGATCCTTTCATGCTGCTCCTGAGTATGCTGATTGACAGATCAACGAAGTGCTAACAGTTCTTTGGGTTCCACTTTAGTTAAAGAAAGATGGATGTTTCGCAGACGAAAGGGCAATGCAGATATGATCTGCACGGGGGTCATGCGTATGACGAAGTTCATTATGGGGCTCGAGATTTTATTATCTCATGTTTCATACACCCCGCATTGTTAATCTAGCGACTTGAATTATCATACTTGATGATGGACGTTGGTAGCTTCGGTTTGTTTCGAAACCTTAGAAGCCACGAAAAACAAGTTTTTGCATGATCCAATTAGAGGCGTCTAACTTGGTTTTGCAGGAGGGTTTGCATGTGCATATGATGTGGTATAGCAGTGCTCATAATAATTTGATTATGTATGAGATGACTATATAATGTAAATTTATTAACATGACCTGCGTGTCATGATTCGGCATGATGGCTAGAGCCATATGATTGCACTTTAATGACCTGCGTGTCAACCTTGTTGTAATGCATTATTTTATTAGCTATAAAGATAGCAATATTATCTGGTGCATCGACATGGTGGTGGCAATCTTCGCGAAGGTGAACACCGACGCGAATGCCGAAGACGAAGAAATACAAGACTTCTCCGTCAGAAAGGGCTATACCATATCATGCTATTATGAATTGCCTGAGATGTTTATCCCTTATGATGCACCCTTTTTGATTGCGCGGTAGTCGCTTTTATTAGGGTGATCTCTCACAAAAATATCAAGTAGTTAGTGTTCTCCCAAGTGTAGCACCGTCACGGCACCTAACTTTTCGGGGCATCACATGGACACATGGGTGCGAACGATTAGGGAAGTGTGAGGCGGGTGAGTTGAGACCTCGCAGCAAGATCACTTGGTTGTCTTGACGTTCTGGAGGAGCGTCCTGAGCTCGGAACACACCCATCGAAAGATGAACAAGAGTCACATAGAGATGTGATTGGCAAGTTGGCCTACCGATTGCAATTTTCGTCACTTGAGATGGACACATCCTTGGCGTTGAATTGTAATATGGATCTTGAATCGCTCACAATCAATTATGAGAGATATTGATTTGAGTGGGAGAGCACTGTTGAATTAACCTGTTTAATTCTCGGTGCAATTAATTTTGAACAGTGTCTAAAGTGTGATTTGCATAATAGTTGTAGAATAATGGCTCGCGTTTCCACCTTCCCTATTAAAATTGAATAGCTGTTAAATATCTGGTTAAAACTTTACGGTTGGTAACGTAATGTGAGGATTGTCCTCAAGAGTGCCGAGAAGGACTTTGTCCTATCGCATACTTTGGTATTTTCTCGCTTATGCTATGGATCATGTGACTCTCGTCCTTCAATCCAAAAGCTAGAATTCCGTTTCAGTCAAGTGCAATACATTTGCTTCCATAGACCTGAACTTCGAAAGTTTGGATAGTTATGTGATATTCATGGAATCTGAAAATCATTTTCAGAGACAGACAAAGGCTAAAAGATATGAGATATCCAAAGCAATGTTTGTTTGCAAACTATTAGTAAAGGAGTTTACTATGCATTAGACTGATAAGAGAGGGATCCAGTAGAACGCCTGTCATATGATGAAAGGTGAATAAAACAACAACTTAAAGATAATGGAAGTGTCCGAAGGGTGTTAGTGAAACTTTCACGCCTAGGAAGTCCAGGGCTAATGCCACTCTTAAGTTGGGTGCTTCTGAGAGTAGGAGAAATACTAAAAGTTAAACTGTTAGAAGTATAAAGGCAAAAAGAGAGAAGACTGGAATATCCAGCTCAAGTATGAATGTCATACAAGTTTTTGATGTATAGAAGGCTGGTCAAAGATATAGTTCTTGGGAATTATGATTAAATTGTTAATCACTTATTCTTGGGTATTGTGAGTTAATCACAAATATACCCGCTCGATTGCATTCTGTTGCAACTCGATGTAAGAACTACTATGGCCTGAAAGACTAGCCAAGAATGAGGTTTTGGTATACACAGGGAACATAGTAAAATGTTACTATACCTTCCATCGGTGTATTACCGTCTGTATTTATTTTCATAATTCATTTAGAGTTTCACAAACTCTAGCCCATTGCATAAGGTATCTTGCAAGAAGGTTGTTCATAAGAGAACTTTTGATGTTCGAAGTTATGAATAACATAAGGGCCATACTTTCATTGAGAATGAGATGTATGTTATGAATAATGATATTAATATATTACCTCTGGATTTACTTTAATAATTCATTTTAGAGTTTCATACACTCTAGCCCATTGCAAAATGTTTGTTGCAAAAGGGTTGTTCATAAAAGAACAATTGTTGTTCAGTATTATGAATAACATGAAGGGCCATGCTTCCATCCAGATGGGGCGTAAATTATGAATATTGATGGTAATATGATACATCCATAACACTGACGCTAAATGTCGCAAGACTAAAAGAATACCACACAAGTGTGGCACTGCATTTGGTCACATTGGAGAAACCCGCATGGAAAATTCCATTATGATGGATTTTGAAGTCATTTGATTTTGAATCATCTGACACTTGCAACTTTTCTCCGAAAAGTGAAGTGACTAAAATACCGTTCACAGGCCATAAGGAACGAACAAAGAACGTATTGGTGATCATGCATCATGATGTATGTAGTCCAATAAATGTTGTTGCAAGTAGTGGATTTATCTATCTTCAGAAATGACTCAAGTAGATATATGGATATTTACTTGATGAGACGTAAGTCTAGATCTTTTGAATTTAGTCAAAAGGTTTTCGACAATGAAGTAGAAGTTATTGTAACAAGAAAATTATGTTTCTACAATTGGATTGCAGAAAGGAATATTTGAGTTACAAGTTTAGCGAATGTCTGATGAGTTGTGAAAGGGGTTTCATAACTTGCACCTCCCGGAACACCACTGCAAGTGGAAAGTCCGTGAAGATGTAATCGAACCATTTATGACATGGTAAGATCAAATATGACATAAATAAATTTGCCATTATCCCTTTTAAAGTGATGCTTTAGAGACTGCGGCTTTTACACTGAAAAGAGCTCCATCAGGTCTGTTGAAATGACGCCATGGTATGGTACGCCCAACCATGTTGTATCTTTTCTTAACATTTGGAATATGGGGCTTGTGTAAAAGGTTACAAACCTATTCCAAATCAGACAAGTGCTACTTTGTAGGTTATCCCAAGTAATTGGGTATTCCTCCCTCACTATACCGAGGCAAATAGGTTTGCCACAAAGAACGGTATGCTTTTTGAAGAAAATGGTTCTTTCAAAAGGTGAGGGGGAGAATAGTGCAACTCGACGAGATAAACAGTATCTTCGTCATCAGGTCAAAGGAAAGAGACCTTGGAAGTAATTCCAGAGTTTCCTACTGCGACTGATACGAAAGTCTCTACAATAAAATGTATGGACTTCGATCGAACTTGCAGCTGAACCACGTGGGCAAGGCTCGTGCAAACCTCTCAGGTGCGCAAACGAGATATTGTTGTTAGACAACAGTATACCTACGATACACAAGGAAGCGTTGATGGGCCCTGACTCCGGAATTGGCTAAATGCCAATACAATCCGAGATAGTTTCCATATAAGTGATTCAAGATTAAAACCTTGATACACCTTTCGGAAGACTTAGAGTCTGACGAATATTTATGGAACTATAACTGATACGAATAAAAATGTTTTATCCATAAAGCTCGACTTGTTGCAATATACAAGTTCAAGGAGTTGACTACGATGAGGTTGCTTCACCGTAGCGATGCTTAAAGTCGGTTCGGGTTGAACTAGCAATTAATTACATTTTCCATCCATATCATGAGATATAAACAATGGAAGACAAAAGGATTTCCATCTGATGGAAATGAAACCAAGGACTTGCATGTGTTACGTCCAAGGTATTTGTCAATCCAGAGGATGCTAGTAAGGGTGCAAACTTCAGAGTTCCAGCGATGGACACAAGAAAGAGCAAGTGGAGTGGAATCTTCTGTTTTGATGAAATGGTCAAAGGAGTTTTGACTTCATCAATGGATAACGAAGATGCTTATAATTCAAGAAAGTAAGTGGGAGCATAATAATATTCTAAAAACCTTGTGTGCTTGACACATTGGTAATTGGAATTAATTTTCTTGACACGAATTAGGACTTCATTTGGAAATAGTTTTTTCAATGAAGTGCTTGGGCTAAATAGCCTTTATATAGGCATGATGATCTATGGAGATAGATTTCCTAATAGGCTGAGCAAAGATACTATTGAAGATGCTAAACCTTTTAGCATTAAAAATGTCAAGGAGTGATTCTTGCCGAAGTCACATGGAAGAGTTTTTGCAAGACTCGGTGTCCCAAACACCTGATGAGCAAATACATGATGGAGATTCCATACACTCTGTGTGTTTGGATTAATCATGTTTCCATGGTATGTAAAACAACCAGATATGTCCAATACTCCCAAAGTTGTGCGAGTATAGATACCAAAGTGATCAAAAGTACTTCATGGGACAACATTGAAAAAGGGTCATTGAGTATATAGTAGCACTGATGACATGTTTTCTCCGCAACGGAGATCATGAAGAGTTCGTTGTAAAGTTACATCGATACAGTCTTCCCCATGCTCGAAGCGATTTTCGATTTAAGTTAAGGGTTTTGTGTAACACACAATGTGGTGGCACAGTAGTTGGAAAGGTTTCCAAACAAATTACTGTGGCGAATTCTATATATAGGCTAGTATGTAAAGCTTTCGAAGCGACAGAAAATGTTGAATCATTAGTTTCATTCAGAAACTTGGTATGGTTCCAAGATGGCTTTTGTCAATGGGACCTCCTGCAGGTAGTTGCTCCATAACTCAGTCTGAGGATCCAGGTTCGACCTGTGATTCACATACATACAAAGCCAAGTCCACACAAAATATGAATTTTGTGAAGCGTAAAAACGCGAGGATACGCAAATACACACGGAGCTGAAGTTCGTCAATCCGTTGGACATCAGGCTATACCACAGTGAAGCATATTTACACCGGTGTGCCACATGGTAAAGTGCATTAGCATTACTAGATTATTGACTCTAGTGCAAGTGGGAGTCTGTAGGAATATGCCAGAGGCAATAATAAATGTTATTATTTCTCCATGCTCATTATTATGTTTAGTTCCATGCTATATGCTGTGGTTCCCGAGCCCGTATATCCATAAAGGCTCTGGGGAAAACCCATGTGCACGTGTGGAATAATAAACGTAAAATGTATTCCTAGTCATGCCTCTAAGACTAGCTCAATGTTGCATGATGATTATGTTTTCCCAATCATGGGCATGTCTATGCCAGCAACTTTGAGGCACAATGTTAGAAGAACATTTGTGTGAATCGACCCATTGATGTTATGCTATGAGATTCATTCGTCACAAGTATGGTTAATAACACAGAGATGGTTAACGTTTGCTAATTCCTCAGACCATGAGAGTACGAGTTTCTTCATGCTTGATTCATGAACTTTGGGGTTTGTTAAACGTCATCCGTAACTGGATGGCTATTACGGCGGCTTACGGGTTCATGGGAAAGTATGTCAAGTAACTTGATAGCTCAAGATTGGGATTTGCTCCTCCACGTGAGAGATATCTCTGGGCCCTCTCGGTTTTACGGTATCCATCATCGTCTGGCCAGACACTTTGTGATTTGATCACGGGGATCCGGAACACGGTAACGAGAAAAGAAACAATACCGGTAACAGGTAACTAGCATAGTGGACAAGTTGTTGATCCACGGGAATGGCAACATGTCTCACCTCGGTTATTTGTAACATATCGCGAAGCAACAGGAATAGCACCGGCAACTGGAGGTTCACTCGAATATCATTCGTGTGGGTATAGGTCAATATGGGTGTCCACGGCTCCGATCTGATCATTGATCGAAAGTGTTCCGGCATGTCTATACTTCACCGAACCTATAGGGTCACACGCTTAAGGGTCATCTATCTGTTGAACGCTAGACAGGGAGTCTGAGAGAAAGTCACCGAAAATGTTTCGGAGACAACGGAGAGTTCCAAGAGAGAGAACACCGAAAGAGTTTCGGTAAAACCAAAAGTTGTTTCGGAATTATTATTTGGTCAAAAGGGTTTCGGCCCCCGCCTGAATTTTCAAGAGGATGCCAGATTTGGTCTGGGAACTTCTGGGAATTTTCGGAGAGAAAACCGGAAATGTTCCGAAACTGCCGTAACCGCTGTTAATGCTTTCCGTGATGAAAACCACCGCACCGAAAATGTTTCGGATCATGCCCAGAAATATTTAGAGGGTGCCGGAAATGTTCGGGACCTTCTGGATTTTTCAAAAAAGTTTCGCGGAAAACATCTTGTCTCAGCGCGAGGGGACAAGATCCCACGAATCGGGGGTTGCATGTTTGGTGGCTTTTTGTCTAGGAGCATGCAGGTTTCTATGGAGACATGTTGGTGGCTTGTTGGCCCCCCCCCCCCCCATGGGGAGACAAGGTGTGGGCCGGCCCAAGGGCTGCCATGGAGGTGTCCCCTTGGTGCCCCCCTTGTGTTACCATTATGCCCTTTCATGTGTGACATGAAGCTTGGGTATTTTGGTATTTCAACATCCCACCCCACCCCTTGCCTTGGCCTATAAAAGGAGGAGAAGGGGCTGCCATTCTCCCCATCCCTTGCTCTCATACACATGCCAAGATGTTATCTGGCTTCTCTCTCCCTCCCACGAAAAGAGTTTCGTAGAGCCGAAAGGCTGTCTAGGTTCCGGCAGGAACTAGTTCTGGACGGCGAAGCCCTGCCGGATAGGTGACACCGTATGTGTGCAACTCTGTAGAGAGGTCATAGTTTCGATCTTAGTGCCCGAGGGGCTGTTCGAGAGTGCCTCCCGAAGGGCTGTCCAAGTGACGGTCCGAGTTCTGTGAGTCCTCCCGAAGGGCTGTCCGAGTGACCGTTCGGTTTTCGAAGGTCCTCCCGAAGGGCTGTCCGCGACATCGTCCGGTGGACTGTTCGACCGCCTCCCGGAGGGCTGTCCGAAGGGAAGACGAGGGTATACATCCTCGCGGTTGGGAGGTTGTAAATCCTAGCTGCGGGGATCTGCACCGCCGATCGTCATCGACTCTACTTCCGCTGCGCTACGAGTCGGTAACGAAAATGATCAAACCTTGTATGCAGTCTCCATAGTGGTCCTGGGCTGGTGCGTAGGGCGGAAAATTTTTGTTTTCTGCTGCGTTACCCTACATTTTTCTCCCCGAACGTGAATATATGGAGTTGGAGTTGAGGTCGGTGGAGGTCCAGGGGGCCCACAAGGACAGAGGGTGCGCCCCAGGGGGGTGGGCGCGCCCCCACCCTTGTGGACAGGGTGTGGGCCCCCTTAGGTTGATTCTTTCACCAATATTTTTTATTTATTCCAAAACTGATCTCCGTGAAGTTTCAGGTCATTTTGAGAACTTTTATTTCTGCACAAAAATAACACCATGGCAATTCTGCTGAAAACAGCGTCAGTCCGGGTTAGTTCCATTCAAATCATGCAAATTAGAGTCCAAAACAAGGGCAGAAGAGTTTGGAAAAGTAGATACGATGGAGACGTATCAACTCCCCCAAGCTTAACCCATTGCTTGTCCTCAAGCAATTCAGTTGAAAAACTGAAAGTGATAAAGAAAAACTTTTACAAACTCTGTTTGATCTTGTTGTTGCAAATATGTAAAGCCAGCATTCAAGTTTTCAGCATAGATTATGAACTAACCATATTCACAATAACACTTAGGTCTCACGTTTACTCATATCAATGGCATAATCAACTAGCGAGTAATAATAATAAATCTCGGATGACAACACTTTTTCAAAACAATCATGATATGATATAACAGAATGGTATCTCGCTAGCCCTTTCTGAGACCGCAAAACATAAATGCAGAGCACCCCTGAAGATCAAGGACTGACTAGACATTGTAATTCATGGCAAAATAGATCCAGTCACAGTCATACTCAATATCAACTAATAACAATGCATACAAATGACAGTGGTGCTCTCTAACTGGTGCTTTTTATAAGAGGATGATGACTCAGCAATAAAAGTAAATAGATAGGCCCTTCGCAGCGGGAAGCAGGGATTTGCAGAGGTCCCAGAGCTCAAGTTTTTGAAATAGAGATAAATAATATTTTGAGTGGTATGCTTTCATTGTCAACATAACAACCAAGAGATCTCGGCATCTTCCATGCTACATACATTATAGGCGGTTCCCAAACATAATGGTAAAGTTTTTACTCCCCCTCCACCAACAAGCACACTCCACGGCTGGTCCGAAACAACGGGTACCGTCCAACTAACAACAATCCTGGGGGAGTTTTGTTTGCAAATATATTATGATTTAATTTGAGCATGGGACTGGGCATCCCGATTACCAGCCATTTTCTTGTTGAATGATGAGCGGAGTCCACTCATCATGAGAATAACCCACCTAGCATGGAAGATACTAACAGCCCCCAGTCACTACATGAGTGATTCGGACATACAAAACAGATTACCATTTGAAGGTTTAGAGTTTGGCACATGCAAATTTACTTGGAACGGCAGGTAAATACCGCATATAGGTAGGTATGGTGGACTCATATGGAACAACTTTGGGTTTATGGAAATGGATGCACAAGCAGTATTCCCGCTTAGTACAAGTAAAGGATAGAAAAAGACTGGGGAGCGACCAACTAGAGAGCGACAATAGTCATAAACATGCATTGAGAGTAACCAACATTGAGTGCAAGCATGAGTAGGATATAAATCACCATGAACATAAATATCGTGGAGGCTATGTTGATTTTGTTTCAACTACATGCGTGAACATATGCCAAGTCAAGCCACTCGAATCATTCAAAGGAGGATACCATCCTATCATACTACATCATAACCATTTTAATTTCCATGTTGGCACGCAAGATAAGCCATTATAAACTCCTAGCTATTTAAGCATGGCATGAGTAACTATAATCTCTAATTGTCATTGCAAACATGTTTCATTCATAATAGGCTGAATCAAGAACGATGAACTAATCATATTTACAAAAACAAGATAGGTCGAGTTCATACCAGCTTTTCCTCATCTCAATCATTTCATCATATATCGTCATTATTGCCTTTCACTTGCACGATTGAATGGTGTGGATAATAATAATAGTGCACGTGCATTGGACTAAGCTGGAATCTGCAAACATTTATTCAAAGGAGAAGACAAGGTAATATGGACACTTTGTTAGATCAATAATGCATATGAGAGCCACTCAACATTTTCATCGTGGTCTTCTCCTCTCGACCCCCAAAGAAAAGAAAATAATTTCAAAGAAACACACTGAAATGTTTTTGGAGCTTTTGTTTTTTTGAAGAAAGTGAAACAGGAACGAGAAAAACTATTTACACGGGAAAGCTCCCAACACGTAAAAGGGGAACGAGAAATCTTTTTGGGTTTTCTTTTAATACTACTACTAAATATGAAAAGTAAACTAAGCTACAACTAATTTTTTTTTTGGTTTTTCTCAAAGTTTTTCAAACACACAAGAAGAAAGCGGGAAAAAGAAAGTAAACTAGTATGGATAATACAATGAAAAAGTATGAACACCGACAACTGGATTGAGTGTGTGAATATGAATGTAATGTCAGTGAGAAATACGTACTCCCCCAAGCTTAGGCTTTTGGCCTAAGTTGGTCCAAGCCCATGGATCAAAGTAGTCCTCTCCGGTGTACTGAAGAGGATCTTGGGGGTTCCACTGGTTGGCGAGCTCCTGCGGCTCCCACTGATAAATAGACTCCTGATATGGGTCCGGTGATGTCTCTGGCTCAGGCACTGAGGATCGTGTCCCCTCCCAGTATGCATGAATGTCCACGGGCAAAACGAAGTACCTACTGATCACACTGGTCATGAAGGAAGTCGGTGATGACTGCATTTTGGGCTTCTCCTTCTCCTCATTTTCCTTTTCCTTCGAACCACGGCTCGAGGAACCTCTCAACAACCTCCTCATCATTTTCTTCCGCTGAAAAACTTCTGATATTTTTAGTAACTTAAAATAAAAGTGAACCAAACTCAACAAAATTGATAGCAACTACTCCTACAAGTATCTAGAGGCTAAATCATGCATCAAAACTACTTTGGACCATATAAATTTGACATGCAAGCTCAAGAACAAGGTCACCACAGCAGCATAAATTTGCAATAAATAAAGCACTAGAACAAAAACTAATTGGACCATTGGAGGAGTCACATACCAAAGAACAATCCCCCAAAACAGTTTTGCAAATGGAGCTTTGCACAAGGAGATCGAAAATGGTAGCAAAATGAGCAAGAACACGAGTTTGAGCTACGGGATGACTTTTTCTGGAGGAAGACGAAGTGGATGGGTGCTGGAATAAGTGGAGGGGACTGACGTGGGACCCACAAGACAGGGGGGCGTGCCCAGGGGGTAGGGCACGCCCTCCACCCTTGTGGCCCACTGGTGAGGCCCCCTGGTGTGTTCTCAGTGCCAGAAATTCTCAAATATTCTATAAAAAAATCATACTAAATTTTCAGGGCATTTGGAGAACTTTTATTTTTGGGACATTTTTTATTACAAGGATAATTCAGAAATCAGACATATAATACTATTTTTGCTTTATTTATTCTAAATAACAAAAAGTAAAAGATGGGTACAGAAAGTTGTGCTTTCTAAATTCATCCCTCTGATGCCCATCAAAAGGAATCCATTAACAAGGTTGATCAAGTCTTGTTAACAAACTTCTTTCAAATGACATGAAACCGGAGAATTTTTGAATAACACTAGGTTACCTCAACGGGGATATGCATGTCCCCAACAATAAGAATATCATATTTCTTTTTGACAGTAGGAAGAGGGAATTCAAAACCTCCAATAGTAATAGTTGAAGTTTTTCCAATAGAATTGATACTATGAATTTGAGGTTGTTTCTTCGGAACATGAAAAGTGACATTGCCTTTGTTGCAATCAATAAAAGCCCCTGCAGTATTCAAAAAGGGTCTACCAAAGATAATCGACATACTGTCGTCCTCGGGACTATCAAGAATAACAGAGTCCGTTAAGATAGTAACGTTTGCAACCACAACAGGCACATCCTCACAAATACCGATGGGTATAGCAATTGATTTATCGGCCATTTGCAAAGAGATTTCAGTAGATGTCAACTTATTCAATTCAAGTCTACGATACAAAGAGAAAGGCATAACACTAACACCGGCTCCAAGATCACATAAAGCAGTTTTAACATAGTTTCTTTTAATGGAGCATGGTATAGTTGGTACCCCTGGATCTCCAAGTTTCTTTGGTATTCCACCCTTAAAAGTATAATTAGCAAGCATGGTGGAAATTTCATCTTCCGGTATTTTTCTTTTCTTTGTAACAATATCTTTCATATACTTAACATAAGGAGGCATTTTGAGCATATCAGTCAAACGCACACGTAAAAAGATAGGTCTAATCATTTCAGCAAAGCGCTCAAAATCTTCATCATCCTTTTTCTTGGATGGTTTAGGAGGAAAGGGCATGGGTTTCTGAACCCATGGTTCTCTTTCTTTACCATGTTTCCTAGCAACGAAGTCTCTCTTATCATAGCGTTGATTCTTTGATTGTGGGTTATCAAGATCAACAGCAGGTTCAATCTCTACATCATTATCATTACTAGGTTGAGCATCAACATGAACATCATCATTAACATTATCACTAGGTTCATGTTCATCGCCAGACTGTGTCTCAGCATCAGAAATAGAAATATCATTTGGATTCTCAGGTGTGTCTACATCAGGTTCACTAGAAGCATGCAAAGTCCTATCAGTTTTCTTTTTCTTTTTATTACTAGGACTAGGTGCATCAGTATTAATTCTCTGAGAATCTTGCTCAACTCTCTTAGGATGGCCCTCAGGATACAAAGGTTCCTGGGTCATTCTACCACGTCTAGTCATAACCCTAACAGCATTATCATTATTTTTACTATTCAACTCACTGAGCAAATCATCTTGTGCCTTAAGTACTTGTTCTACTTGAGTTGTAACCATGGAAGCATGTTTACTAATAAGCTTAAGATCATTAACGGTTCTACTCATATAATCACCCAAGTGGTCAAGCATGTAAGCATTACATTTCAATTGTCTACTAACATAAGCACTGAAGTTTTCTTGTTTAACAATAAAATTATCAAATTCATCCGAGCATTGACTAGCAGACTTATTATGAGGAATATCACCTTCATCAAATCTATAGAGAGAGTTTACCTCTACTACCTATGTTGGGTTATCAAGACAATGTCTCTCTTCAATAGGCAGTAAATTCTTAACATCTTCAGCTTTAATACCTTTTTCTTTCATAGATTTCTTTGCCTCTTGCATATCTTCAGGACTGAGAAATAGAATACCCCTTTTTTGGAGTTGGCTTAGGAGTTGGTTCAGGAAGTGTCCAATCATTATCATTACTCAATATATTATTCAATAGCAATTCAGCTTGCTCTACAATCATTTCCCTGAAAACACAACCAGCACAACTATCCAGGTGGTCTCTGGAAGCATCGGTTAGTCCATTATAAAAGATATCAAGTATTTCATTTTTCTTGAGAGGATGATCAAGCAAAGCATTAAGTAATTGGAGAAGCCTCCCCCAAGCTTGTGGGAGACTCTCTTCTTCAATTTGCACAAAATTAAATATTTCCCGAAGGGCAGCCTATTTCTTATGAGCGGGGAAATATTTTGCAGAGAAGTAGTAAATCATATCCTGGGGACTACGCACACAACCAGGAGCAAGAGAATTAAACCATAACTTAGCATCACCCTTTAAGGATAAAGGAAACAACTTGAGAATATAGTAATAGCGAATTTTTTCCTCATGAGCAAATAGGGTGGCTATATCATTCAATTTAGTAAGATGTGCCACAACAGTTTCAGATTCATAACCATAGAAAGGATCAGATTCAACTAAAGTAATTAACTCAGGATCGACAGAGAATTCATAATCCTTATCAGTAACAAAGATAGGTGAAGTCGCAAACTTAGGATCATATTGCATTCTAGCATTCAAAGAATTTTCTTTCAGCTTAGCTAACAATTTCTTAAGATCGTCCCTATCATTGCAAGCAAGAAAGTCTCTAACAGTTTCTTCATCCATAATATAACCCTCAGGTACAACAGGCAATTCATATCTAGGGGGAGAATCATAATCTTCAGTTTCAATAATATCATTGGTTCCAATAATTTCGTTCTCTCTAACCCTAGCAAGTTGTTCATCAAGAAATTCACCTAGTGGCACAGTATTATCAAGCAGAGAAGTAGTTTCATCATAAGCATCATGCATAGCAGAAGTGGCATCATCAATAACATGTGACATATCGAAATCAATAGCAGGTGTAGGTGTCGCAAGTTTACTCAAAACAGAAGGAGAATCAAGTGGAGAGCTAGATGGCAGTTCCTTACCTCCCCTCGTAGTTGAGGGAAAAATCTTGGTTCTTTGATCTTTCAAATTCCTCATAGTGATCAACAGATATAAATCCCAAGTGACTCAGAGATTAGAGCTATGCTCCCCGGCGACGGCGCCAGAAAAAGGTCTTGATAACCACAAGTATAGGGGATCGCAACAGTTTTCGAGGGTAGAGTATTCAACCCAAATTTATTGATTCGACACAAGGGGAGCCAAAGAATATTCTCAAGTATTAGCAGCTGAGTTATCAATTCAACCACACCTGAAAGACTTAATATCTGCAGCAAAGTATTTAGTAGCAAAGTAGTATGGAAGTAACGGTAACGGTGGCAAAAGTGACAGTAGCAGTTTTGTAGTAATTGTAACAGTGGCAGCGGAAAAGTAACGGAGCAAAGATCAATATGAAACGAACTCGTAGGCAATGGATCAATGATGGATAATTATGTCGGATGGCATTCATCATGCAACAGTTATAACCTAGGGTGACACAGAACTAGCTCCAATTCATCAATATAATGTAGGCATGTATTCCGAATATAGTCATACGTGCTTATGGAAAAGAACTTGCATGACATCTTTTGTCCTACCCTCCCGTGGCAGCGGGGTCCTAATGGAAACTAAGGGATATTAAGGCCTCCTTTTAATAGAGAACTGGACCAAAGCATTAGCACTTAGTGAATACATGAACTCCTCAAACTACGGTCATCACCGGGAAGTGTCCCGACTATTGTCAATCCGGGGTTGCCGGATCATAACACGTAGTAGGTGACTATAACTTGCAAGATAGGATCAAGAACGCGAATATATTCATGAAAACATAATAGGTTCAGATCTGAAATCATGGCACTCGGGCCCTAGTGACAAACATTAAGCATAGCAAAGTCATAGCAACATCAATCTTAGAACATAGTGGATACTAGGGATCAAACTCTAACAAAACTAACTCGATTACATGGTAAATCTCATCCAACCCATCACCGTCCAGCAAGCCTACGATGGAATTACTCACGCACGGCGGTGAGCATCATGAAATTGGTGATGGAGGATGGTTGATGATGACAATGGTGACGATTTCCCCTCTCCGGAGCCCAAAACGGACTCCAGATCTGCCCTCCCGAGGAAGAACAGGAGGTGGCGGTGGCTCCGTATCGTAAAACATGATGAATCCTTCTCTCTGGTTTTTTTCTCCCCGAACGTGAATATATGGAGTTGGAGTTGAGGTTGGCGGAGGTCCAGGGGGCCCACAAGGACAGAGGGCACGCACCCCACCCTTGTGGACAGGGTGTGGGCCCCCTTAGGTTGATTCTTTCGCCAATATTTTTTATTTATTCCAAAACTGATCTCTGTGAACTTTCAGGTCATTCCGAGAACTTTTATTTCTGCACAAAAATAACACCATGGCAATTCTGCTGAAAACAGCGTCAGTCCGGGTTAGTTCCATTCAAATCATGCAAATTAGAGTCCAAAACAAGGGCAAAATAGTTTGGAAAAGTAGATACAATGGAGACGTATCAGATGGGCACTGTCATTGGTTAGGGAAACTATCTGAAAGACCATGTTTTGGTCATCCTGTTCCCAAACACTAGGAACTGCGACGAGGTAAAAGGAGGGATCGAATCTTGTGGGTAAAGTGCGCAAAACTCTGCAGAGTATTAAACTAATCGATTAGTCATGTCCCCGGTTACGGACAACTTGAGCCTCTAGAATTGGATATATCATGGAACTCTCAACACCGCACTATAAACTGAATTATTGGATTTAATAATGAATTTGGGCTATGAGAATTTGGTTGGCAGAACCATCTCATTAATGACATTAATTTGTAGTAATTAATCCGATTCCTCTTGAGTAGGGAAAAATTAGTTTTTATACAAAACTTAAACTTAAAGCCACCACAGCTATATTGCATATAGTGATAGAGTTATTTTCATCTCTTCTTATCTATTATCTTGCGAGTACATTCAATGTACTGACCTACACGGCTACGACTTATCATGTTGCGGGAATTTCTACGACAGGTAATAGCTATGTTATAGGGTTACGGTTTACACTCAACTTGTCGTTGGCGTTGATGGGATCCACATCCTTATGATTATTTTTCTGCTGTGTTATATGAGGTATACTCTAGATCTATGTTATCGTTTTAACATGTGATGTTATGGTATTTCATCGATGTACTGTGTGTGCTAGCATACCAATTCAAGGATAGCACCAAAAGCACAGAGGCACCGATCCATTTGGGTTGGGTCGCTACATTTTGTTCCTCACTAGCCGGATATGCATTGTTGACATTGTTTCACTTTGTAACATTCTCGTGCTTGTTTGGTGCACAAGAAGTTGGAGAAGAAAAACTTCACCATCATGCATTGTTGGTGGAAGTTGAATGGGCAACCGAAGTGGAACATTTTCATGGCCAACACCGCCGCCCAAGTCACCCAGGAAGAAACTGGTGACCCTACCGACCTAACCCAAGAACCATTTAAGAAGGTGAGAAAAGTTTTACGGGGGAAGAAGTGGGAGGAGGAGAGGCAAAGCAAGAAGGTACGGCCAATCTGAGGGAGAGGTTCGAGGACATCTTGTTGAAGAAGGAGGAGGCATGCGTGAAGTGCTCGGACCTCAATGAGGAGAAAAAGGCGAAGAGGTTCAAATTATTGATGGAGGTGACGGACAAGAAGCTCGAGCTTGAAGAGTGGAAGGTCGCGCTCGAGGAAAAGAAATTGAAGATGGACGCCAGTGTGCAAGACGCCAAGATGTTGACCTGGACTCTTTGGATGCCGACGCATGAATCATCATGCAATCTGTCCGCTACCAGATGTTGCAGCGGGAGAAAGATCAGTTGATAGTGGCGGACGATGAGGACGAGGCGGAGGCTGCCTACGCGGCGACGAATAAATCTTGATCGGGGAGCAGATGGCTAGGATTGCTGGTCTGACAGGACAGAAAATTGCACGAACTATCAGAACTTTTGAATTTGTACATGTTAAAGCAAGCATACTTGCCTCTTTTTGGCTATTATTGGGCATGCGATCCGGCGCTGATGTGATCTGAGTCGTTGTGTGACTCAAGACTAAATTTGAATTTCAAATTGGCCTTTACTGACGGACATATACATGATAGCATTGGATAGCCGGCTCCCACATCCGTATTCGCGAAGTGGCCCCCTTGTCCGCGGACGGATATGGGAGGAAGTTTATGGGTGGCCGTTGGAGATGCCCTAATTTCATTGACCTTTTGACCTGTGTATTGCGACGATGCACCTAGACAACATATAGTTTTGTAGTACAAAAATTTATGGAAATAAATCACAACCACTAATTTTCATCCTTAGTTTTGTCAATCACACAGCCGCCTCCTTCCCTAAGAAAAGCCTAGGGTTCCTCTTCCTTCTGTCGGCACTGCCACTGGTCCACCTCGTCTCCGGTGGCCTTAGGGCCATGGCGGCATGGTGGATTCCGGTCCTTGCCGGCGGGAGCGCTCTGTTTTTAGATATTCCTTCGAGTTTTGTTAGGGTTTGTGTCCTGCTCAGGAAGACAAAATGGCAACGGCTCCCTAAAGATGGAATAAGGTTCTCCCCACCTAGCCCCCATCCCGATGGTGTGTCTAGCATCATCGGTCGGCGTGTGGAGGTGTGTCTCCAGGGATTTGCTCGAATCTAGTCATTGTTCGTCTACGTACATGTGTCTTTGGGTTGGATCCTTCCGATCTACACTACTCTTCATCGGCGGCAGTTGCTGTTCTGCTGCGCTGGTCCTATGAGGCCTTGGCACAATGACTTCCAGCAACAAGTTTTGCCAAGCTCCGGCGAGGGGGGGTGACGGTGGCGCACCTTCGGCTCGCTTCAGTGCTTATAGTCGTCGCTATGTGGTCTATGGATCTGGATGTGATTTTTATTATTTATGTTGTTCGTTGTACTGCCCTGATTAAAGATGAATAGACTGAAAGTTTTCTTGAAAAAAAGTGAGCAAAGTAAAGCTAACGTCGCATCAATGCTCAAATCATAGATTTGGTGTCACGCCCAGGATTCAATTTGCAGTTAAGTAGTTCATGCCCTTTGTTTTGTAGTTATGAACGCTGTCACTAGTAGAAAACAGGGCTTTCGTTCTAGGTGGATCGGAGCAATAGTCCCGGTCGCATTACAAACCGGGACTAATGTGAGCATTAGTCCCGGTTCGAGCGGCTAGGACGTCCGACGGGGCTAGGCAGGCATCAGTCTTGGTTCGAACAGGACCTTTAGTCCCGGTTGGTGTCTGCAACCGGGACTAAAGGGGTTGCAGCAGGCGCGATACTCTTTAGTCCCGGTTGGTGTCTCCAACCGGGACTAAAGGTCTGTCTTCAGTCCCGGTTTTAGACCCCATCCGGGACTAAAAATTTGCCTATATATCCTCGCCCCTGCCCGCCCTCTCCTCTATTTTTTCCTCATAGAAGATGGGAGGTGTGTGCTAGTTTGTTTTCTCTTCCTATGCACAAGACGTGCTCGATGAAATGCCTGAGAGCATGATGCCACTTGAGTTCACACAACACAAACATGATATGAGGTGCCCGAGCCACACTTAAGCTTTCTCCTCTTTCTTTCCTCCTCGATCGAGGTTAGCAACTTTATCCTTTGATCTGTCATTGATACAATGCATGTGTCGACGTACACTAACCGGGACTAATCGGGACTAAAGGTTTCCTGCATATATGTCATCGTGTAGGAGCAACAAAATCCATTCTTCTCCTCTGTTCTTCCTCCAAGCTCGACCTCCAAGCTCCATTTTCCTCAAGATTGGTCTAAATTTGGCAGTGCACCAACTATCCAAGTGTTCTAAAAGGTTAGCAACTTCATCCTTTCATCTCTCATTGTTAGTTTAGCTCATTTCATGCTCTAGAAGTAGAGTGATTTGTGGGTTTTAGTGGAGTGTATGTGGGAGTTTATTTAATTTAGATGCAATTTGAGCTCAAATTAACTTCTTAGTTTGCACATGTGTAGTTGTGGTACTGGTAATTAGGTATCTCAGTTTTGTGGTTAGTGGTATTATTAGTGAGTTAGTGTGTTAGCTAGTGTTACTATTAGCTAGTGTGTGCTAGGGTGTGTCTTAGTGGTATAGTATTAGTGTGTGTTAGTGTGTGCTCAAATTAACTTCTTAGTTTGCATATATGTAGGTGTGGTTTAGGGTGCCGTCCCGTCCCCATCCCCGTCATCACCGCCGTCGATCGCCCACGCTGATCTCGTTGCCGGCACCATCGTGGTGAGCCTCTTGTCCTTATCTTTCTTTAAAAAAATCTTACTTGTATGACTTAGATAGTTACTTGTATAATTTTCTTATTTTCAGTATTGTTTGTTATTATATAGTGCCATGGTTTTGATATCCTCCCCCGTCGGCTCTCGTCCGGTCTATGATTCGGATGTGGTATATTATCTTTTATAACTATTTGTTTCATTTAGTGTTTATGACAATTATGCCGACCAACTTGACATAGATATTTTTATGTAGGAGGTATGTGAACCAAAAATTCCAACCGACCCCTTGTCGAGAGGTTAAATTTAGTTGAAAAGGAAAATAATTATTGGAAAGAAAAATTGAAAAAAATTGAAGAAGAGAAGATGAAATTGGAGTTGTATGTTGCCGATGTCATCGATCTACACAAGATCCAGATGGATGCAGTGCGCTTGAAGATTAGAAAGATTACAAAATAGAAAAAAGTTCATTTTACTACTCAAAACAAAGTGGATGGTTCACATAACCTCCTGATCATTTTTTCTGCTCTTAACCCCCTGATCTATCCAATATAGTTCGGAAATGGTCTTAGGTGGGTTCGCTTAGGTGGTTTGCTGATGTGGATGAGGTCAAAGCGGTATTTGACCGTGGGGCCATATTGTGAGGTGGGGATTTGTACGGTCTACGGCACCACTGCTGAGAAGAAACTGGAAAATAGGGTCTTGAACCCCCGCCGCCGCCGCCACTTCCGTGACCCACCGCCGCCGCTGCGGGCATCACCCACCGTTCCCGCCCTGTCCCTCAAGATGCTCTGCTGCCTGCTCCGCAGTATAAAGCCATACGGGCTTTAACTTCTCCCCTGTTGCCTTCTTCTTCGTCTCCGGCAGAGGACGCCTGAGCCCTCCTCGACCTTATCCTTGCTAGAGACCACCCTGAGCGGCTGAGCCGTCCTGAATGCATCATTCTCTTCCACTGATCCCCTAGCGCAGGTACCCATCATTGAATCACTTAGAGACCATCAGAATCATGGCTCCCAGTGGTGAAAGTATCCGACGATCCTTGGTCGATTCCGAGCTATCTTGTGTGGATTTCTCCAATTGATTTGGCCAGTAGAGAGAGTGACATGAGAGGAATGCGAGGGTGTGCTCGAATCAAAGCTTTGCGAGCTGTGGTGTCGGCATCGACCTCGTGCACCCATGGCCGTCCTCCGCCCATGAAAGGCGCGGTGCTTCTGTTGTCCCTTGCCGAACATGCGGTCGTGCGCATGGTGCGCCAGGGGTGCGGGTGCAGTCAGGCGTGTTCTCGGCCGTAGGTGCGGCACGTTGCTCTGCTTCCCCTGCCCTCTGTCCCGTCCGCGCGCAAGGTTGGCCGTCGTAGTTCTGCCCCTACCGACCGTGCCCTGCGGCCTGTGGCGCTGTGGAACTCTGGATGAGCCCCGCATGGTCATGGCCAAAAGAATTGGACCGAGGCGTCAATCTTCTCCATCGACAGCCATGTTGCATTTTCCTCACTCGCCACAGCTCGCCATATTCCCCAAGAGAGTGTGTGCATGCGTTTTGTTGAGTGCTAGTGTGTGTGCGTCGTGCTTGGTAAATGCAGGGTGAGCTTTCGGAGTGAACGTCGAGCGCGTCCGCAGCCGTGGAGTTCACCACCAGTGAGTGCGCTCGCCACGGTCAACCCCAGCAGCAACCCCGAGCCGATGCCCCTAGCTGCGCGTCCAGCTACTCCGGGAGGTTCCGGTCCTGTCGCGACAGGCTGCTGCCTCCGCGCGTGCAGGTCCTCCCCTGCTTGCCCACATTCGCTCCCAAGCCAGAACCGCCGTGGTCGTGGCCGACAGGCCGCAACAAGTCAACATGCTCATATAAGAACTGAGCACTCCGGGTGTGGGCCATGGAGGCATGAAGGCCCGGGCGAGAAGCATGGTGGCCTGCAGCCGCGCGCGCGTCCATCGCCTCGCCCCGCCCGGGAGCTCTATCTTAGCCCAGCGTGACGAGGGAGACGGGAGACCCACCTGCAGGTCGAAACCACTGTTGGCCATTGCCACGTGAGCACCTAGTCAAGGCAAACCACTAAGGGACTGATTTTGATCGGTATGGGATTGTTTAGGGGGTGAAGGTAGCAGAAATAAAGATCAGGGGGTTATGTAAACCACCAACTTTTTTCAGGGTATAAAATAAACATTTTTCTAGAAAATATGCCATTAATAAAGAGGTTTGATATCATTATGTTATTGGATCAATTATTACCTTAGTTGCGATTTTGATCGCATTTGTTGTTGCATTTAAATATTTTACATAGTTGTATGTTAGTTCAATGTATATTTTAGATGCTCTAGATAGTTGTATGTTATTTTATGATAACTATATATGAACTTTATGTATTTATTTTTGCAGTAATAACATTTGATCACTACTATACTTTGGTTTTAATGTGATGAACTTGTATTAATTTGGTCATTTCTCTATTCATGATGTTCTATAATGATTTTTGATATGCTTAATTATATAATGCAGATGAACCGACAATGTATGTACGGTGACCGACGCACTACCGAGTACATTACGGGCCTGCATAATTTTATCGGTGTGGCTCAGGCAAACAGTCTAAATGGTTTTATGTGTTGTCTGTCAGAATAAGAAGGATTACTCTTCCTCGAAAATCCTTCACACCCACCTGCTTCAGTCCGGTTTCATGCCCAGCTATAATTGTTGGACCAAGCATGGAGAAAGAGGGGTTATGATGGAAGACAATGAAGAAGAAGAGGATGATGACAACTATCCTATGTTCCCTAAATACGGTGATACTGCAACAGGGGAAGTTGAAGATCAAGAGGCACCAGATGTGCCCGCTGATGATCTTCGCCGGGCCATTGTTGATGCACAGAGAGAATGCGAAAGTGAAAAGGAGAAGTTGAAGTTGGAGCGAATGTTAGAGGATCACAAAAAATTGTTGTACCCAAATTACGAAGATGGCAACACAAAGCTCGGTACCACATTGGAATTGCTGCAATGGAAGGCAGAGAATGGTTTATGTGACAAGGGATTTGAGAAGTTACAGAAAATAATGAAGAAGAAGCTTCCAAAGGATAATGAATTGCCTGACAGTAAGTACGAAGCAAAGAAGGTTCTCTGCCCTCTAGGATTAGAGGTGCAGAAGATACATCCATGCATTAATGACTGCATCCTCTACCGTGGTGAGGAGTACGAGAATAAGAATGAATGCCCGGTATGCGGTACATTGCGGTATAAGATCAAATGAGATGACCCTGGTGATGTTGAGGGCGAGTGCCCCAGGAAGAGGGTTCCTGCCAAGGTTATGTGGTATGCTCCTACAATACCACATTTGAAACGTCTGTTCAGAAACAAAGAGCCCGCCAAGTTGTTGCGATTGCATAAAGATGACCGTAAGAAAGACGCGATATTGAGAGGACCCTATGATGAGTCGGAGTGGAGAAAAATCAAGAGAAAGTTCGCAGACTTTGTAGATGACACAAGGAACTTATGATTTGGTATAAGTACGGATGGCATGAATCCTTTTGAGGAGCAGAGCAGCAGTCATAGCACCTGGCCTGTGACTCTATGGATCTATACCTTCCTCCTTGGTTTTGCATGATGCGTAAATTCATTATGATGGCAGTGCTCATCCAAGGCCCGAAGCAACCTGGCAACGACATTGATTTGTACCTAAGGCCATTAGTTGAAGAACTTTTACCTTTGTGGGGCAAAAAAGTTGTATGTGTGTGGGATGAGCACAAACAGGAGCCATTTGACCTATGAGCATTGCTTTTCGTAACCATCAATGATTGGTCTGCTCTTAGTAACCTTTCAGGACAGACAAACAAGGGATACAATGCATGCACGGACTGTTTAGATGAGACTGAAGGTGCATATTTGGATAAATGTAAGAAGGTTGTGTACCTGGGGCATCGTCGATTTCTTCCGACCAAGCATCCCGTAAGAAAGAATGGCAAGCATTTCAAAGGTGAGGCAGATTACTGGTGATGATATATTTGATATGGTCAAGGATTTACAAGTAATCTTTGGAAAGAGTCCTGGCGGTCAATCTTTTCCAATGATGCTATCGGACACGCGCCCATGTGGAAAAATAAATCTATATTTTGGGACCTACCAGATACGTCTCCGACGTATATATAATTTATGAAGTATTCATGCTATTATATTATCATTCTTGGATGTTTTACAATCATTTTATAGCAACTTTATATCATTTTTTGGGACTAACCTATTGACATAGTGCCCAGTGCCAGTTGCTGTTTTTTGCTTGTTTTTTACATCGCAGAAAATCAATACCAAACGGAGTCCAAACGCAGCGAAACTTTTTGGAGATTTTTTGGGGACCAGAAGACACCCGGTGGGCCAAAGAAGTACCAGAGGGGAGCTCCGAGGAGAGCACAACCCGCCAGGGCGCGCCTAGGGGCCCAGGCGCACCCAGGTGGGTTGTGCCCACCTCGGTGACCTCCCGCACCACCTCTTCGCCCTATAAATTGCCAAATATTCCAAAAACCCTCGGGATAACCCTAGATCAGAAGTTCCACCGCCGCAAGTCTCTGTCGCCACGAAAAACCAATCTAGACCCCGTTCCGGCACTCCGTCGGAGAGGAAAATCATCACCGGTGGCCATCTTCATCATCCCTATGGTCACCATGATGAGGAGGGAGTAGTGCACCCTCGGGGCTGAGGGTTTGTACCAGTAGCTATGTGTTTAATCTGTCTCTCTCATGTTCTTGAGATGTCATGATCTTGATGTATAGCAGGCTTTGTTAATATAGTTGGGTCATATGGTGTTTTCCACTCTCTATCTTGTTGTGATGAATTGAGTTTTCCCTTTGAGATTTCGTTTTATCGGATTGAATACTTTTATGGATTTGAGAGCACTTGATGTATGTCTTGCTATGAATACCCGTGGTGACAATGGGGTATCATATTGATTCACTTGATATGTGTTTTGGCACTCAACTCGCGGATTCCCGAGGTGACATTGGGGTAATCTATGCATAGGGGTTGATGCACGTACTCGTCTTTGTTTCTCCGGTAGAAATCTTGGGGCACTCTTTGAGGTTCTTTGTATTGGATTGAGTATTATGAATCTGAAATTGTTTGATGCATATCGTATAATCAACTCACGGATACTCGTGGTGACATTGGAGTATCTAGGTGACATTAGAGTTGGTTGATGTGTATCATATGGTGTTATTGTAGTACGAACTCTTGGTTACATCGATCGGAAAGAATAGCTTGGTGTTATTTTAGTACGAACTCTAGGATTGATTGATCGGAAAGAATAGCTTTGAGGTGGTTTCGTACCCTACAAAAAATTTCTTCTTATGTTCTCCGCTAGATAGGAACTCTGGAGTGATTCTTCATCACACGTTGAGGGATGGTTATATGATCCAATTATATTAGCATTTTTGAGAGATTGCACTAGCGAAAGTACGGACCCTAGGCCTCATTTTCAAGCATTGAAATACCGTTTGTGCTTTGTTTTATCAATTGCTACATTGCTGTTTTTTATTGTTCCTATTACAAAAATCATTATCTACTATCATTACTATGCTTGTATCACCATCTCTTCGCCAAACTAGTGCACCTATACAAATTACCATTGTATTTGGTGTGTTGGGGACACAAAAGACTTTTTGTTATTTGGTTGCAGGTTTGTTTGAGAGAGACCATCTTCATCCTACACCTCCCACGGATTGATAAACCTTAGGACATCCACTTGAGGGAAAATTGCTACTGTCCTACAAAACTCTGCGCTTGGAGGCCCAACACAAGTCTACAAGAACAAGTTGTGTAGTAGACATCAAGCTCTTTTCTGGCGCCGTTGCCGGGGAGGTGAGTGCATGAAGGTATATCTTTAGATCTTTCAATTGTATCTTTTAGTTTCTTGTTTTATCACTAGTTTGGTTTATAAAAAGAAAACTACAAAAAAATGGAATTGAGGTGGCCTCATATTATTCATCTTTATAATGTCTTTCGTGAAAATGATGGAAAGAAAAATTGTGCTCAATTGATAGAGGAAGAATTCTATAAAATGTTTGACAAAAAATCTTTGAATGATGAGCATGATTGCAATGTTGTTGGTATGAATTCTTTTAATATCCATGATGCTAATGATATGCAAAACCATAAGTTTGGGGATGCTATGTTTGATGAAGATGATATTTTTAGTCCCCCAAGTTTTGATGAGAATATTTACTATGATGAAAGCATGCCTCCTATTTATGATGATTATGGTGATGACATGTATACTATAAAGAGTAATGATATCCATGCAACTTGTCATCATGATTTTAATGCTCAATATGATTATGCCAATCAAGAATTACATGATAGTTATTTTGTTGAGTTTGCTCCCACTACTATTCATGAGAATAAATTTGCATATGTGGAGAGTAATAAAAATTCTATACTTGTGGATCATGAAAAGAATGCTTTATGTGATAGCTATATTGTTGAATTCATTCATGATGCTACTGAAAATTATTATGAGAGAGGAACATATGCTTTTACATATTGCAATAATATCAAGTTTCCTCTCTATGTGTTGAAAATCTTGAAGTTTTGCTTGTTTTGCCTTCCTATGCTAGTTGATTCTTGCTCCCATAAATTGTTTGCTCACAAAATCCCTATGCATAGGAAGTGTGTTAGGCTTAAATGTGCTAGTCATATGCTTCATGATGCTCTTGTTATGCTTCAATTCTTTACTTTTATGTGAGCATTGAAATCTTCATGCCTAGCTAAAAGGCATTAAAGAAAAGCGCTTGTTGGGAGACAACCCAACACTTTTACCGACTGTTTTTGTGTGTTCACATGATTAGGCTACTGTAGTAATTATGTTTTATAGCTTTTGTTTCAATAAAGTACCAAGTAAGGCCTTTGGGATAGTGTGGATGATAGTTGACTTGATTCTGAGGAAAAATAGAAACTTTTCCGCCCAGTAACAGAATTGTTTAAATTTACTGGAGCGTCGAAAAACTCTAAAAAAAATTACAGTTGATGGGTACACAAATTTCCTATGCTGTCCTTAATTTTCAGAATTTTTTCGAGTTACAGAAGTATGACCTTATTTTAGATCTTTACGTACTGATCTGTTTTTGACAGATTCTATTTTCAATGCATAGTTTGCTTGTTTTATGGTTTCTATGGCTTATATTGCTTAATATAAATTGTGGAAATTGTAGAGTACAGTATACATTGTGTGAGAACAATTATGAATCTTGTCTTTGACAGTACCAAATTGAATGATTTGTCTTTATCATACTAACCCATCCCACGAAGTTCCGTTAAGTTTTGTGTGATTGAAGTTTTCAAGTTTTGGGTGAGATATCGATATGAGGAGAATAAGGAGTGACAAGACCCTAAGCTTGGGGATTACCATGTCACCCCAAGGTAATATTCAAGGAATATCCAAGCAACTAAGCTTGGGGATGCCCCGGAAGGCATCCCCTCTTTCGTCTCCAACAATATCGGTAACCTTACTTGGAGCAATATTTTAATTCGTCACATGATATGTGTTTTGCTTGGAGCATCATTTTATTTTGTTAGGATTTGCATTCTGTTATTTAGAATAATGTTTTGCATCTTTTATTTCAATAAAAATCTCAAGTATAGCCTTTGCCATGCTTATTTTGCAAGTATATGAGTTGCTGTTTCAAAACAGAAAGTTTATTTCTGTTGCAAAAATTCTCTAGAAAAGAAAGAATGTGGTAAAAGGTTGAAATTTTTTGCATAGTAAGATATAATAATTTTTCTAAAGTGTGCTAATTTTTCAGAATTTTTGGAGTTAGGGAAGTATGATTAATATTGCACTTTTACAGACTGTCCTGTTTAGATAGATTGCTGTTATGTTTGCATTGTTTGCATATGTTTGCTTGTTTAATGATTCTATTTGAGGATAGGACTATTAAATATGCAGAGGCATTTAGTATGTAATGTTAAATAATAATTTTAGTGATTTGCTATAGTAGGGAATGATAAGGTTTTTGCATTGATTTATACTAACTTATCTCACGAGTTCTTGTTGAGTTTTGTGTGGATGAAGTTTTTAAGAATTAGGGAAATCGTGATATGAGAGGGATTAAGGAGACACAAAAGCTCAAGCTTGGGGATGCCCAAGGCATCCCAAGATAATATTTCAAGAAGTCTCAAGCATCTAAGCTTGGGGATGCCCCGGTGGGCATCCCACCTTTTTTCTTCAACAATTATCGGTTAGTATCGGTTGAGCCTAAGTTTTTGCTTCTTCACATGAGTTGTGCTATTCTTGGAATGTCATTTTTTTTTTGTTTGCTGTTTTAATAAAATACTTAGATCGGAAAGTTTTAAATAAGAGAGAGTCATCAAATAGCTACCCATTTATTTAACTACTCGCTTGTTCTTCACTTATATCTTTTTGGAGTAATTTGTCTCTTACTCTTGTGCTTCACTTATATCCTATGAGTAAATTGTTGAATAAATTGAATATCATGAAGTTGAAATTATATGTTCATATCATGCCAAGTGGTAGCTTCACATTGGGTTTAGAAAGTGAAATCTTTTGAAGCTTGACAATCACAATATTGGTCATACAAGCAATTCATGAATGATTAGTATAAGGAAGAGAACTTTCACATGCAAATATATTATCTTGGACATCTTCTATGATTGTGAATATCCATTAATTATTTTCAAACTTGAGCAAATTAGTTGAAGTTGGACAAGGAAGACAACGTAATGAGTTATGGTTGTGTATATTTGCATAGAAGTTATATTGTCATGGATCCTCCAACATGTGGTGTTTGCCTAGGATCTTTTGCTAGCCAAAAATTCGTACTAAGCTGAGATACTACTTGTGCATCCAAAAACCCTTAAACCCAGTTTTTTGCCAAGAGTGTCCACCATACCTACCTATGGATTGAATAAGATCCTTCAAGTAAGTTGTCATCAGTGCATAAAGCAATAAAAATTGCTCCTAAATATGTTTGATCTTTTATTGTAAGGGAAAATTGAGCGTTGTACGAACTTGTGATGGCAAAGTAATATAAGCGACAAACTACATAATAAAGGTTGCTATCATAAGGGGAAATATAACATGACGTTCCTTTGCATTAAGAGCTTGGGCATCCAAAAACAAAAAGCGCATGACAACCTCTGCTTCCCTCTGCGAAGGGCCTATCTTTTACTTTTCAGTATTTACTTTTACACAAGAGTCAATAGTATGCATTCTCATTTCAACCTCAACTATTCTCTAGTTGGCAAGCATCATGTGGTGGGGAAAGATCTAGGCACATATGACCAGTCAAATATATTTGATCATGATTTATTATTGTTGACAATTATCTCTATGATAAATGAGTTGGGAGGCAACACATTAAGCTCCTATCTTTCTCTGTGTTCGATGGATGCCATTTGTTCTAAGAATATGCTTTGAATAGTAGCAATCATGGAAGACTATATGATGATTGAGTATGTGGAGCTCTTACTTAGAGTCTGTTGAATAAGTTGAATTGCAATTGTTTGGTGACTAAGAATATAGGTTGTTGAGTTTCAAGAGAATTCATTGTTTGAACTTTAACATGTGGATTGGTTGCTACTTTATCATGATGAGTTTTATGAGCAAGAGTTGTTGTTATGATGCTAGGAAAGGTGATTGAAATTATCATTGATCAAACTTATGCACTTTGCTAGCATTCACACTTCATAAATTATTTCTTTTATCATTTACCTACTCGAGGACGAGTAGGAATTAAGCTTGGGGATGCTGATATGTCTCCAATGTATCTATAATTTATGAAGTATTCATGCTGTTATATTATCATTCTTGGATGTTTTACAATCATTTTATAGCAACTTTATATCATTTTTTGGGACTAACCTATTGACGTAGTGCCCAGTGCCAGTTGCTATTTTTTACTTGTTTTTTACATCGCAGAAAATCAATACCAAACGGAGTCCAAACGCAGCAAAACTTTTTGGAGATTTTTTCTGGACCAGAAGACACCCGGTGGGCCAAAGAAGTACCAGAGGGGAGCTCCGAGGAGAGCACAACCCGCCAGGGCGCGCCTAGGGGCCCAGGCGCACCCAGGTGGGTTGTGCCCACCTCGGTGACCTCCCGCACCGCCTCTTCGCCCTATAAATTGCCAAATATTCCAAAAACCCTCGGGATAACCCTAGATCAGAAGTTCCACCGCCGCAAGCCTCTGTAGCCACGAAAAACCAATCTAGACCCCGTTCCGGCACTCCGTCGGAGAGGAAAATCATCACCGGTGGCCATCTTCATCATCCCTATGGTCACCATGATGAGGAGGGAGTAGTGCACCCTCGGGGCTGAGGGTTTGTACCAGTAGCTATGTGTTTAATCTGTCTCTCTCGTGTTCTTGAGATGTCATGATCTTGATGTATAGCAGGCTTTGTTAATATAGTTGGGTCATATGGTGTTTTCCACTCTCTATCTTGTTGTGATGAATTGAGTTTTCCCTTTGAGATTTCGTTTTATCGGATTGAATACTTTTATGGATTTGAGAGCACTTGATGTATGTCTTGCTATGAATACCCGTGGTGACAATGGGGTATCATATTGATTCACTTGATATGTGTTTTGGCACTCAACTCGCGGATTCCCGAGGTGACATTGGGGTAATCTATGCATAGGGGTTGATGCACGTTCTCATCTTTGTTTCTCCGGTAGAAATCTTGGGGCACTCTCTGAGGTTCTTTGTGTTGGATTGAGTATTATGAATCTGAAATTGTTTGATGCATATCGTATAATCAACTCATAGATACTCGCGGTGACATTGGAGTATCTAGGTGACATTAGAGTTGGTTGATGTGTATCATATGGTGTTATTTTAGTACGAACTCTTGGTTACATCGATCGGAAAGAATAGCTTGGTGTTATTTTAGTACGAACTCTAGGATAGATTGATCAGAAAGAATAGCTTCGAGGTGGTTTCGTACCCTACAAACAATTTCTTCTTATGTTCTCCGCTAGATAGGAACTCTGGAGTGATTCTTCATCGCACGTTGAGGGATGGTTATATGATCCAATTATATTAGCATTGTTGAGAGATTGCACTAGCGAAAGTACGGACCCTAGGCCTCATTTTCAAGCATTGAAATACCGTTTGTGCTCCGTTTTATCAATTGCTACCTTGCTGTTTTTTATTGTTCCTATTACAATAATCATTATCTACTATCATTACTACGCTTGTATCACCATCTCTTCGCCGAACTAGTGCACATATACAAATTACCATTGTATTTGGTGTGTTGGGGACACAAGATACTTTTTGTTATTTGGTTGCAGGGTTGTTTGAGAGAGACCATCTTCATCCTATGTCTCCCACGGATTGATAAACCTTAGGTCATTCACTTGAGGGAAAATTGCTATTGTCCTACAAAACTCTGCGCTTGGAGGACCAACACAAGTCTACAAGAACAAGTTGTGTAGTAGACATCACTACCCTATTGGAAAGTCCTAGAGGTCCGCTCTGCAATCGACGTGATGCAAGTGATGAAGAATCTTTACGTGAACCTGCTAGGCTTCCTGGGCATATATGGGAAGACAAAAGATACACTGGAAGCACGGCAGGACCAGCAACGTATGACAGAACCAGAAAGCATGCATTGAGACAACGAGAAGGATAAAGGACTTCATTACCTGCGAGCTACGCTCTTACCAAAGCAGATAAGGAAATCTTTTTTGAATGCCTGTGCAGTATCAAGGTCTCGTGTGGCTTCTCGTCAAATATAAATGGAAAATAAATATGGCCGAGAAAAATTCCAAAACCTAAAGTCTCATGACTGCCACGTGATTATGACGCAATTGCTTCCGGTTGCATTGAGGGGGCTTCTACCAGAAAATGTTCGATTAGCCATTGTGAAGCTATGTGCATTCCTCAATGCAATTTCTCAGAAGGTAATCGATCCAGAAATCCTACCAAGGTTACAGAATGATTTGGTCCAATGTCTTATCAATTTTGAGTTGGTGTTCCCACCACCCTTCTTCAATATTATAACGCACATCCTAGTTCACCTAGTCGAAGAGATTACCATTCTGGGTCATGTATTTCTACACAATATCTTTCCCTTTGAGAGGTTCATGGTAGTCTTAAAGAAATATGGTCATAACCGTGCTAGGCCAGAAGGAAGCATCTCCAAGGGCTATGGAACAGAGGAGGTTATTGAGTTTTGTGTAACTTTATTCCTGACCTTAAGCCAATTGGTGTTCCTCAATCGCGGCATAAGGGGAGACTGGCTGGAAAAAGCACGCTAAGATAGAAAGCAATAATATGTAGGAACGGGCATTCTTTCACTCAAGCATACTACGCAGTTCTACAAAGTTCTACGTTGGTGGCTCCGTATATCAATGAACACAAGAATATTGTACGCTCCAAACACCCGAGGCAGTCTAACGACTGGATTACACGTGCACACATGGCGACTTTCGGCGGTTGGTTGCAAACCCATCTCACGAATAACACCACTGTTGGAGATCAGTTGTACTTGTTGGCCAGAACACCATCTTCGACTGTATTGACTTTCCAAGGGTACGAAATAAATGGGAATATATTTTACGCGATCGCCCAAGATAAAAAGAGCACCAACCAACATAGTGGTGTCCGCTTTGATGCAACAAACACCAATAAGGAAAAGGACACATATTATGGTTACATAGAGGAAATATGGGAACTTGACTATGGACCTTCTTTTAAGGTCCCTTTGTTTCGGTGCAAATGGGTCAACCTGACAGGAGGTGGGTGATACGTCTCCAACGTATCTATAATTTTTTATTATTCCACGCTATTATATTATCTATCTTGGATGTTTTATATGCATTAATATGCTATTTTATATTATTTTTGGGGATTAACATATTAACCTAGTGCCCAGTGTCAGTTGCTGTTTTTTCCTTGTTTTTGTCTTCTACAGAAAATCAATACCAAACAAAGTCCAAACGGAACGAAACTTTTTGAGGATTTTTCTTGGACCAGAAGACAACCACGAAGCTTCGGGAAGAGGCCAGAAGACCCACGAGGGAGCCACAAGCCCTCAGGGCGCGCCCCCTAGGCTTGTGCCCCCCCCCCCCCCTCCCCCTCCCGTGGCTCTCCTAACCCTAATCTCTGCTCTATAAATACCAAAATATTCCCCTTACGTTAGAGGGCACACCAAAAATACTTTTCCTCCACCGCAAGCTTCTATTCTCGTGAGATCCCATCTTGGTTGGTTTTTCTTGCAATGGGAGAGTTGCTTTGTGATGGGTTCAATCTTGCGGTGTCTTCATCCAGTGACAGTAGAGGTAGCGAGGCACGTATTTATATTGTTGCCATTAAGGATAAAAATATGGGGTTTTACCATATTGATTGGATATATCCCTCTACATTATGTCATCTTGCTTAACGCGTTACTCCGTTCTTGTTAACTTAATACACTAGATGCATGCTAGATAGCGGTCGATGTGTGAAGTAATAGTAGTAGATGCAGGCATGAGTCCGTCTACTTGTCACGGACGTGATGCCTATATTCATGATCATTGCCTTAGATATCGTCATAACTATGCGCTTTTCTATCAATTGCTCAACAGTAATTTGTTTACCCACCGTATGCTTTCTTCAAGAGAGAAGACTCTAGTGAAAACTATGGCCCCCGGGTCTATTTCTCATCATATATTTTCAGATCTATAAAATCAAAAACCCAAAAATACCTTGCTGCAATCTATCTTTATCAGATCTCACTCTTGCTAGTGACCGTGAAGGGATTGACAACCCGTTTTTCGTGTTGTGTGCAAGTGTTTGTTAGTTTGTGCAGGTGTATCTATTGGAGACTTGCTTGTACCTCCTACTGGATTGATACCTTGGTTCTTAACTGAGGAAAATACTTATCTCTACTTTGCTACATCACCCTTTCCTCTTCAATGGAAAAATCAACGCAAGCTCAAGAAGTAGCAGCGGGGTAAAGGTAGACCGGCAGTACGGAATGACAACAGTGGATCTCAACAATCTTGCGTACACAGACGAACCATTCGTCCTAGCCAATGATGTGGCTCAGGTTTTCTATGTGAAGGACATGTCTATCAAACCGAGAAAATGAAAAGATAAGGAAGCGAATACATCATACTATGAGCCAAAGCGCCACATAGTTCTTTCAGGGAAAAGAAACATCGTGGGAGTGGAGGACAAGACAGACATGTCAGAAGATTATAATAAGTTTGATGAAATTCCTCCATTCACAGTGAAGACTGACCCAAGCATCCTGTTAAATGATGAAGATTCTCCATGGTTATGGCGCAACCATAAGCAAGGGAAATACGTCAAGAAAAAGTTTTATACCCCAAGTTCCCACTCTAGGATGTGACCGGCTTCACCGTCATCACTTTCTCTCTAGTGAGTTTCCAGACTTATAGCTGGAAAGTCCCACTTTGGACAAATCAGAGGGAATCTTTGTAAGAGTTAGAATATATATGTGTTTTGGGTGTTCCTAGGTGGACTCCAGAGCATCGGAATCCAACCAAAAACCTAGGGCATTTTGGCATTTGAAGCTTGATTTTTGAATAATTATTTATTAAGTTATGAATTACCAATTATTCCTATCCTTTTAGTATTTTAATTATACAGAGGAGTTAATCAATGCAATTATGTCCAAACAAAATATGAATGTCGTCTTCTGAGCATTCCAGATAAGCCGCTTGAGGTTGACAGGCATAGGCCATACACCCTCACCAGTTGTAGTGATTTCGGTCCCAAGTTTTGCAAGATTCCACCCCTAGCTATCACCGGTCATGCCCCCCCCCCCTCCCGTTTTGACCGCATTTGAAATCGGCATAAACAATTCAAAAAAATGTAAAACCTCCGCTTTGCATCATCATTTATTTCCTAGTAACCATATAAAATAACAAGGTTAATATGCTATACGTATTTTTCTGATTTGTAATTACTTCACTATGTATTTTGCAAGGTTGTTCATACGCGGTTAGTCCCGGCCGGTTGGTGACTCCAACCGGGACTAAAGGCCTAACCTTTCGCGCCCTTCCGGCCGAGGCCGAAAAATAGCTTTAGTCCCAGTTCGTGGCTCCAACCTGGACTAAATACCCTTTTGTTCCGGTTGGTGGCTCCAATCGGGACTAAAGGCCTCACGGTATTTAACCGCCCCCTTCTCCCTCCCCCAACCCTCCTCCATTTTCACGCGAAACAGAGGAGATCGCCGCCGCCAGGAGAACTCGCTCTCGCGACGTCGTCAGGCTGCCCGATCACGCCGTCGACGTCCGCTCCAGCCGCCGGCCTCCACGCGCCGCTCGAGCCCACCGACGCCGCTCTCCTCCATGCGCCGCCCGAGCCCGCGCCAGCGCTCCTCCACGCATGCGCTCCCTCGACGTTCGCTCCCGCCGTCGGCCTCCACGCTCCGCCCGAGCCCGCGCCGCTCCTCCACGCGCGCCCGCCTCGACATCGCCGCCGGAATCCAAGCCCGTGCCCTCGACGTCGCCGCCGGAATCCAAGCCCGCGCCCTCGACGTCCACGCGCCACCCGAGCCCGCCGCTCCTCCACGCGCGCCCTAGGTAAACTCCTCTGCCCTTAAAAATGTTAATGCAGTGAAAAATTAGCGTACTTAAAAGAACGTTGATAGCATTACAAAACTATTTATATCATTTAAAAATGTTCAAATTTTAAAAAAAGTATGTAACATTTCATAAAAAGTTCACATCATAAAAAATGTTTGTGTAATTCTATAAATATATGTTTCATACCATTTAAAAAATGAATGCTACATTTAAACAAAATCTTCACGCATTTTAGTAAATAATAATTGTGACCTTAAAAATGTTATATACAATTTTTTGCATAATTTAAAGAAAATATTTTATATCTTTTGAATAAAACATTTAACGTGTATTTGAAAAATGTCTAACAAGCATTCAAAAAAATTCAATGATATTTATTTGAAAAAAGTTAATCACTTAGATGTGTATAAAATGCTTTAGATGAAAAAATGTACAATGCGTATGAATAAAAATTGGTAATTAAAAATATATTATAAAAAATGTGAATCGTGTATTTGATAGGTGTATAAAAAATATAGACATGTGGTGAGAGAAAAAAAATTAAAAGAAATCTGATTCAAACAATAAAATAAAGGCGAGCCAGTAGCGCTGCAATAAAGGCGAGCCGGAGCAATGTCTCACAATGAACGAGAAATAGACCTGATTTGTTTTCATAGGAATTTGTTCTCGGCGAGGATGCCCGACCCGCATCCTCGTCGTCAACTCGATGGCGACAACCAGTTTGAGAGGCGCCATGTCCGGGACTGGGCTCCGCCGGGCTGGCACTGGGAGATGCTACCTTCCTGGGCGCGCAGCTTAGTGAGGAATCGGGGTCTCGTCGTCGACCCAGAGCTTCTTTGGTGGCGGTCGCGTGGGCCACTATCGGTGCAGAGGGAGCCAGCCCCCGAGGAGGTGGTACTTCGCCGTATCAGGGAGGAGGACAAGCACGTCCGTCGCTACATAGTTGCATTGGACGTTAGGTTCTCCAATACCTGGCAGTTTCTTCAGGGATCTCACCCGAACTATGATCCTGTGATGGTTCTTTCTCTTTGGGTGTTCACCGCCCGCGGATCAGGAACCGCGAATTGATGTCTAGTTTGATTGGGTGAGATGTATTAGTGATATTATGTGATATTACTGTTGCATTAACTGGATTATTCGAGATGTATTAGTGGTATTATATGATAATATTATTGTTGTAACCGGATTATTCGAGATGTATTAGTGATATTATGTGAATTTTGTTTTAATAATGTGATTTTTTTAATCAAGATGCAAATAGACATGGAAATATGAATTTGTTTTAATAATTTGTTTATAGCATTGAAATAACTTGCAAGTCTTTGCAGAAACTATGGAACACGGCAGAGACGAAGAACAAGAAGACATGTTGGGGGAAATAATCCGCGACGGAGATGATATCACCTCATAGTTTCTGAACGACTCCGATGAGGGAATGGAGGGACAAGATGACGGCTCCGGTGTTGGAACCATAATTATTACAAAGTCCGGTGAGGTATATTAATTATGCCTCTGCTGACTATATGCATTAATTGATTTGTATATACATATATTAACGCTTCTTTCTTTTTTTTGCTCTCCAAATCGAGCCAATCTTCTATAAAGAAACGAGGCCCGAAAATAAGGTTGGGCGATAATGAAAGGTTCAAGATCGAAGAAGTCGATGAAGATGGCAAACCGATTGGTCCCGCACAGAACGCAAAAGCATTTGTAAGTCAGTGCGGAGTTATTGTTAGGGACGGCATCCCAATCACCATTCGAGAATGGAATAAGCCAAAGGTGGATGGAGTTACTTATGTCGACGATAGATCCAAAGAAATGCTTTGGAATACGCTCATGACAAATTTCACCCTACCGCCAGAGGTGGATCCAAATAACAAAGTTATAGAGCGAAAAGTCAAGGCGTGGACTCTTAAGAAGATGGCCGCACAATTCTGCAACTGGAAGAAAAGATTGCACCAAGACTATATCCTGAAAAACAAGATTCCAACATTCACCGGAGCATATGAGAAGATAAAATAGCACTGGGACGCATTTGTGGAGTACAAGACATCAGATGAAGCTAAGAAAAGGTCAGAAATAAATAAGAAAAATGTTGCAAAGAAGGAATATCACCATGTTATGGGGTCAGGTGGCTACAAGGTTGCCAGGCCTAAGTGGGAGAAAACTGAGAACGACCTGATTGATAAAGGGATCGATCCAGAGACATTGGAGTGGGCCGAACGGGCCAAGACTTGGTTCTACGGGCATGGGGGAAAGTTGAACCCAGAAACAGGAAAGTGTATTTTTACAAAAGATCAACTTGCAACACCCCTCAAAGCCCTTAAAGCTGCAATGAAGGACGTGTAGGACGGGAAGTTCAATCCTAACAGAGAGAACGACGAGCTGGCACGCGCCCTCGGGAAAGCTGAACACAGTGGACGAACACGAGGCACGTCAGGCTCCGTTCCATGGAAGATTGGGTTTCCTGACTACAGTGACACTTATAGAAGCCGAAGGAGAAAAAAGGAACAGCATACAGACCGGCTTCAGCAGATAGAAGAAAAATTAGCATGGCAGCAGAAGCAACTAGACGCACTTACCAGCCAGCAAGCTACCGGCCCATCTCAGCGGCACGAAGATCCTGCATTTGATACTGTCGGCCCACCATCTCAGCGGAAAAGCAGTGTGCCTTCCACGGAGCTCATTCGGCCCATAGATGATATCACGGCTCCTTGCTACCCCCGTGGATGATATCACGCAGAGGGAAAATTATGATCTACATGTGAAATGCATGAACATATCCGTGAAGGTGGCGGTCGGCTTTGCCTTACCTCCTGTACGTAATGGAACTTACCATTGCTCTCCGATTCTAGATGGCTATGCTGTTGTCAGGGTGGATGAAGTTATCAAGGGATTTGAGCAGCTGGAGCTTGACTTCCCGACAGGTGAAGGGGAGACTGAACTGGGAGATGCCAGAAAAAGTACCATTCTATGGAAAAAGGAACACATCGTGCTTCCACATTGGACGCCAAGGCCATCGACTCCTCAGAGTAGCAATCCAGCTCTATCTTCGCCGCCTCAGCCGTCTCTGCTGCGTCAGCAGACTCCGCCGCCTCCGCCGCCTCAGCCGTCTCCGCCACCTCAGCAGACTCTGCCGCCTCAGCCCCGGGTGAATAAGCAGAAGAGAACCGCCGCTCCGGTGGCTAGTACTACAACTGCGAAGAAATCCTCAACAGGTACAAGGAACAGCGTCAAGGAGGCTCCAGCCAAGTTACCATATGAACTGACCGATGAGGAAACCAAGATGGTCGTGGATGCTGATGTGAAATGCCAGCTTGCACCGAAACGGCCCGAGCCAAAGGATAAAATAGATCCGACAAAAGCGAAGCACTTTCTGGAAAAAACCTTACGCGACCACCGCCTTCGCTGTCATCAAACTATGACCGCTCTATTATGAAGTCACATAAAGAACATGTGTAGTGGTCGGGAAGTAGTAGTGCAAAGGGGCAAACAATTCTCCAGCTCGGAGAACAGAAAAACCAATCGCGCCCCCCGCTCAACGTGTTTTCCGATATCGATTATGAACCGGAGGTAGCGGCCCATGATCTTGGTTTCACTCTTGCTCAATACTTAGGCCAGGTAGAGTTCCCCACGACTAATTTAGCATACAGATACCACCACGGGAAGCCTCTCGTCAGACCTGAGGAGGTCCGGCTTCTACAAACACAAATGCGAAGATTGCAAGCAAGCCTCAAAGGAAGGGAGCAACTAGCTCATGGTGGGAATTAGAGATGAGCATTACATCAGTGGAAACGACGAGATAAACATTGAATTTGATGAATTGTTTCAGTTATACAATCAAGATGCCAAGAAATCTATCGTCAGTTGCTATTGTCTGTAAGTATTATTTCTGTAATTAAGTCTCTATCTCAGCTCGTTCATTGCATGTATAATTATCCTCACTATATTATCCAGAATGAAGATTCTCGAATGCAAAAGAGGATAAATCTATGACATTGGGTTCATTGACCCAAATAACATACATGAATATACGGTAAAAAAACAACGCCAAGGAAACAGAGGATAACTTGCTAAGGGCGTTAAGGAAACAACAAATCAAAAGGGAAATATTATTTCCTTACAAATTCATGTGAGTGTAACTGTCTTGTACACATTCTGCTTCGCTTACTCGATGTTAAGTGTAATTGATGAGTTATGCGTGCGTAGGTTTCACTTTATTTTGCTAGTCATTCAGGTTGACGAAGGAGTAGTACTTGTCATGGACTCAAAACGTAAAGACCCTAAGATGTGGGCGGACCTGAGTGAAATGCTCCAGAGGTAATTTCAATCATTATCGCACTATATCGGCAACTTTCGTTCATTTCCTGATATCAAGTAATTAATAACTCATCTATTCATTTTCTTTGCCGGGCAGGGTTTGGAAACGGTTCACCAAGAAGGTTAGGGGTGAATGGAAAGAGGAGCTGCAATTTCGACAACTCAATGTAAGTAGTACTAGCTAGGTCCGCGCATCTCTTTGATTCTAGTTTCAATACCATTATCATGCTTGATTATTATTTTGATTGAACTCTATTCTCGTAAAGTGCTTGAGGCAGGGAGACGGGAATAATTTATGTGGATACTACGTTTGTGAGTTCATTCGTCAGACGACCTGTGAGAAGGGCAGAATTTTAGAACAACTTCGAGTACGTAAACAATATTCATAATTTTATTTTATTGCCATCAATTCTGTTGAGTTTCATTCATATATATTGACCCCCTTCTTTAAATTAGATCGAACGGATGCGGGACGATCTCCTACCAAAGGATCGCGTACGAGCAATTCAAGAGGAATTGACGGGATTCTTACTTGAAGAGGTCATATTTAAAACCGAAGAATACCATCGGAAATTGATAGGGAATTGGTAATTAGATATTAGGGATCGTAAGAGATATTATATTGTATATATGCATGAACATGTACTATATGTAGTAGCGTCGAATATATATACGAAAACTTGTTGTTCGACCAAGCACGGAGAAAGAGGTCACTTCTCTATATTCATGACGATGTTGTATAATGGTTCCTTCATTGCTATATGTAGTAGCGTCGAGTTGAATGAAAAACATAAAATAAAAATAAAAACCCTAAATGAAAAAGAATTGAATAGTAAACACAAAATAAAACACGGCCCCTCCAAACCCCTAAACCCCAGCGCTTGGCAGCGTCTGACGCGTGGCGGCCTTTAGTTCCGGTTGGTGTTACCAACCGGGACTAAAGGTCCTCCTGCCTGAGCGCTCCACAGCGGTCACGTGGAGCCCCTTTAGTCCCGGTTGTGAACCGGGACTAAAAAGGGGGCCTTTAGTCCCGGTTGCCCACGAATCGGGACTAATGTCCCATTTTCTACTAGTGTATCCACCGAGCATGAACTTAAGTAGACATCACCAGTGTGTGGTTTTGTTTTAGTAAAAAACAAGAGCAAACCATAATGAACTTCTAGACTAAGCTAGAACAATATCCTAACAGCAACATCAACATCAACTTCCGTACTAAGAGCTATTCTCTCAGTCAAAAATAATCGGACGTCATATCGAATAAATAAATTTCTACCCGGGAACAATTTCAATAATTCAAGGGCTATGCTGACAGGTAACAAGCAACCCATGACTTATGATTTTTGCAGCAGAGTGCGACACACGTATGTGTAGATTTAAGTCATTTCTCGGTTCGTAGTCCACTTGATCTTGTAGCCTTATGTTGGCAGCCAATCAAACCAAGGAAAGGTTCATCCTGAGTCGCGGCCAAGAAAATATCACAATGCTCATTCCACAAGATGGTTTGAGAGTATGGCATACAGGACAATCGGATCAAATTTTGAAAGGTTGTGGTAGGCTGATCGTCAAGGCGACAAAGTAGGAGGGGATGCACGAGGATTGTGCAGATTGAGGATTCTTGTTTTAATTAACTCTAATTATTATCCATTGGTAATTCCTAGTGCCTTAGGATGATCTTGGTGTCCACATAGGCGCATGTGTAGGTGCGGAAAAGGTCACCGATGGGCGGGTTGCAGGTGTGGGTGTGAGTGTGAGTGCACGCACGGTGCCCCGTCTCCTCGAGCAAGTCATCGAAGTAGATTTCCATGGAGCAGCCGCCACCCGGCAGCTCGGCGCCGGTGGCCAAGCACATATACGTCTCATGATTGGAGAAATCAAGGTCCCCATCATCCATTGTTGCAAACAGAAACCAATAACACCCCCATTCACGGGGCAATGAAGCAACGTGCATGCATCAGATTCCATGGGATGCCATCGAAATTCCCCAACATCTCGGTACCGAAGAAAGAGGACTTCGGCGCCAAGATTGCATCTAGTGTAGATGGTGTGCCATTTCCCAAATTTTTGGAGGTCAAGTAATCAATCGCCGGCTCAATGTAGACGAGCTCAGACGTACCTTAAGAACCAAGCAATTGGTTTGGGATGGGAACGACATGACATGGCGATGTACATGACACACGCGAGAGGTGCGCCGGGGGGGGGGGCTAGTGCAAGGATGTGGCAGATGGATTTTACAGGGACGGGAAGGTTAAGAAGGCTTACTTTTGTGCATTTCGCCTTCCGTCGGCAAATATATCAGTAATATTCATGTTAATAAAGTGACCGATAGCAAAGTAGTACCATGAGGGAAAGGTGAAAAGAAACCATAGTGGGTAGTGAAATAGAACGTGAAACCGTACTGAGCTCCCAAGCAGTGGCAGCAGGAAGGAGGAACTTTCTTACTAAGGCAACTCGTAGATTTTAAATGCACTAGTAAGCTTGCACGTGCAACGCATGTATAGACTAACACACATTATGTCAAACATGTATAGTTGCAAAGAAATGTGATATGTGCTAGTCTATACGCTCTTCATATGAAGTCTCAGCTACTCACCTATTCTTTCAGTTGATTATTCATATGAAGTCTGAGCTACACACTGATCTTTGCCGAGAGCCTACTCTCCGCTAACGCTAACCAATAGAAGGCCACCACGTGGCCATCCGTCTAATAGACGGGCCCTCGCCTTCTGCCGAGTGCAGTCATCTCAGCCAGACTTTTAAGCCACTCTTAAAGATAACCATTCATGTACAAAATTGCATAAATTTGACAAGCGTTCATGGATACATGAATCTTTGTTTTGACCATCTTGATGGCCTTGTAAATGCCTGAAATATGAGCAGCCACTACTCAAAGCACATTTCACGGTGTTCCTCCCTCTACAGTACTACAATATTTTTAGTAGTAGTGAATCATACAAAATAGTTTATTCAAAATCAGTAACGTCTTCTCTGTTCATTTTTTCCAGGATCAGGGACCATCATGTATGAGAAAACAAAGATTACCATGTAAATGTGCTATAAAGATCAAACATAATCTTTACTAAACGCACCTCATGATTAGGCCACTGAGTTCAATCTAATGGCTAGTGTTAATCTAATATGTTTCTAGTGTGCACTTTTAGATTTACATTGACTGACCGTACTCCATCGCAGAGGAGGATGCAAACTCCACGCACGCTCCACCAAAACCCCTACAATCACGCGTCATGCAAGCTACACAAATAAAAAGAGACATATATCCCATAAAAAAGGAACAGATCCCCAGGCTGATCCCCTCGCCGCACGGAAGCATCGTCGCCTTCCTAGTCGACGACCTCGCTGCACGACAGCAGTGTCGCCTTCCTGGCCGGCGCCCTCCCCGCCCTGCACCTACCCATCAAGTGCTGGGTTGTTCCTCCATCACCTCCTCACCGCGGACAGGCCGTCAGCTTCCTGCACCACCTTCGCCATCCTCTAAAACATCATGCAAGATTTAAATACGATATTAGACATCTCTTCCTGTTCTTCTAATTAGCACGAACAATAATGGTTACATGGTGCGCTTTTCATGTCTCTATCCCAAAACAATGTTAAAACAGACTATGTTCTGAATAGAATGAGCAGATTGTGGATTTTTAAGTGCGGATGAGAGAGTGGTCTGAGCAAAACAATGTTAAAACAGACTAACATACCAGAACTACCTATCAAAATGGTTTGCTGCAAAAAAAAAAAGAACACAGTTATAATTCCTTATGCTAATCTCTTTGTTCAAGAACACTTCCTGACAAGCCAATCTCTATCAGATTTTGCAACGTCATTAGATAATTTTCTTATAGCCTGCTGCGAGTCTGCATGCCAACATTTTCTTTCCACATGATCAAGCATGAATGCCTTTGTAAATAAAGCAACACAAAATGGTGCAGTCAATTAATAGGGTGCTCTCTAACCGTGTTTGAATAATAAATGTGTTAATGAGCTGCATCTGCAATATTGGGCCATGAATTTACTACAAATACATCTCATTTATAATTTAATCTTGGTATGGTTGCAAATGTCAAAAGGTATATTAGCTAAAGATTGTAGCTTGAACACTGACCTTTGTGGGTGCAGGGAGGAGGGACCATGGACCGAACAACCATAATCTAGAAAACAAACAATTTCTTTATAAGGAAAAAGAAACAGATGGCATGGAGATGGAAAATATTTCTATTTCTTCACTTGTGCGTAGCACCAAATCTATACCTGCCCTAGGATAAATCATGTGAATAATCTCATAATAGATTCTTGTTTATACTGGTTTTTGGAAAATTTCCACAAACTTTGGCCAAGGATGAATCTTTTGCATCAACTCTTTAAAGGATGAGGAAACATCAACTCTACGAGTGAAGGGGGAACTAAATTATTGCATGTCTCCTTTTCGTTGATTCAAAGCAAGTGGAAACTAAAATCTGGGAGATTTGTAGACAGGGTAAAATATGAAGATATATGAACCAGCATTGTACCTCCACATCGCAGTAAAAAGTATTTGGTAAACAATGTAATACATGAAATGATAAACGACAAGATGTACCTCCACATTGGGACATCAACAAAAGCCTTCACCTGAACAAATAATTGCTATGATAAAAAAAAATATAGATAGATCACACCAGCACGTAGCACATGGCCCTCTGAAACTCGCAATTCAGCCTCTGCGATTAGAACTGGTTGCTCAACTCGTCTGAACCCAATCTTGCCTCCCAAAGCATAACTGGAAACCAACCAATGAACCAAACACTCACACATAACGTAAGCTTGGGTCACTACCACATGAATACAGTCCAGGGGTGGGTTGTAGCCTTGTAGGACGTGGGTTGTAGCCTTGTAGGATGTCGATGTCGTCGTCATCGTCATCTTTATAGCCCCATGTCGAGTCGCCGCCGTAGCTTCATGTCCATGTGTTCCCTACTAGGAACTCACAAATCCTGGAATTAAACAATGAACCAAGACCACTACTAGGAACTCACAAAGAACATGGAGCATTAGTATGAGAAAAGTCCACATTTCAACCCTCAACTAACCACGTGGTTTGATTTTCAACCCTGATCTCTAAAACCGGTCGGATTCAACCCTGAACTTGTCACAGGGTCCAGGTTACAACCCTCAACTAAAGAAAAGCATAAATGCCTCTGCCTATTGTCATGCTGTTTGGAATGGTGAAGATTTATATGAGGTGACTCATAGAGAACATAGGTTCCAAGTGAATCTAGAAAAGTGGACATGTAGCTGCAGATATTTTCAACTATCTGGTCTTCCATGCCCTCATGCTATATCAAGCATTTTTTTCAAAACCAACAACATAGATGATTACATTGACAAGTGCTATAGCATAGAAGCATTCAAGAAAACTTATGCCTTTTGCCTTCAACCTGTGGAAGGCAGACCTACATGGCCTGTGTCTGAGAGGCCAAGACCTAATCCACCAGGGGAGATTACGATGCCCGGTAGGAAGAAAAAGAAAAGGACCAGAGAGCAACAAGAGAAGCCAAGGTGTGCCACTAGGGGTTCTAAGAGAGGGACAAAGATAAAATGCAGCATGTGCAAACAACATGGGCACAACAAGACATCATGCAAAGCAAGAAATGGCACAGAGAGTTCAAATACACCAACCCAGCAGCCTCCTGTGCAAGGCCAAGGTCCTGCTAGAAGCAAAGCACCATCAGCTGCTTCCAAACAACCTGCTGCAAGCCAAACAGCAACAAGCAGCCAAGCACCATGTGCTAGTCAAGGTCCAGATATGGGAAGCCATGCCTTCAATATGTAGGAACAAACCTGATTACAGTATCATGTATATAACTAACATTTGTCATGTTTCTTATAGCCTTCAAGGCAGAGCAGCACTAGGCAGAGCAAAGGAAGGCCACAGAGGAAATGCCGGCACCTAACCCAAAGAGAAGGGCGCCAACTAAAAGTAGCAGCAGGTCCAACAACTTCTCTGGAAATACAATTAATGTGCAAAGAAGCTCCAATAATGTTAATGTGAATGTATCTACCGGCAATTCTAGCGCTAGAGCTAGCAGCAGAGTTGTCAAGGAGAGTGTAAGTGCTAGTGCTAGTGCCAGGGGCACGGGCACGGGCAAGCGCAAGTATGCGGGGATTCGAAGCCTGCTTGGATTTGACCGTTGAATCAGCTAGCAACATAGTTGTCTAGCAATGAACTTATGTGTGTATCAGACATATTGATGTATGTGAGACATCTATGTATTGTATGTGAGACATCTATGTATTGTGTTTGAGACATCTATGTATTGTGTATTTGAGATCACTTTTTGTGTGTGTTTGAGATCACTTTTTTTCACATGATGACCAAATGCTACCAAATGCTGCCAAAATTTTGACATGAAAAAAAACTGCCCAGAAAATTCTGAAAATTTTACAGCACAACACTCATATGATGTATAGAATTCTGGGAAAGTTTCAACAAAATTGGACGAACAGATTGAGAGAACATCATTTTTTTAAATTCAGCCACTATTCGGTCAAAATTTTGACCCGGGAAAAAAAGTGCCTAGAAAATTCTGAAAATTTTACACAACAACACTCATATGATGTATAGAATTCTGGGGAAGTTTCAACTAAATTGGATTAACAGATTGAGAGAACCATCAATTTTTCAAATTCAGCCACTATTCAGTCAAAATTTTGACCCAGGAAAAAAAGTGCCCAGAAAATTCTGAAAATTTTACACAACAATAATCATATGATGTATAGAATTCTGGGAAAGTTTCAACTAAATTGGACTAACAGATTGAGAGAACCATCCATTTTTCAAATTCAGCCACTATTCGGTCAAAATTTTGACCCGGAAAAAAAAGTGCCCAGAAAATTCTGAAAATTTTACACAACAAGACTCATATGATGTATAGAATTCTGGCAAATTTTCAACTTAATTGGATTAACAGATTGAGAGAACCATCCATGTGCCTGCGTTTGAAAGAAAAACACTAGCCTGAACCACTTGGAATTAAGCTTGAATTAGTGTTGAAAATTATACACTTGGACCCTGAACCACTAACCATCTACCAAGCTAATAATTATGCTATCTGAATGCATTGATGATCTCAATGGTAAAATGCAGACTTCAAGTGTCCAGCAGTGGCCAGAGGATAGAACCTATACTAGAAGCAAACTGAATGATTGGCCCATCAACTGCAGCTACAATTAAGGAACGCTAAACTCTCTCACAGAACAACCCGACCGCGCTGCAGTTCTAGATGAAGAAGAAATCTTACAAGGTATGGTTAGAACTGATGTTTCAGTCATTGCAGCACTACAAGGATATTTTGTTACTTCCCACAACTGTTCTCTGCTTACTGTTGCAGCACTACAAGGACATTCTGAGCTCCTGATAGTCTACTTCTCTGGTTCGATGATCAGGTGGACACATGCATTCTCGATCTAAACAGGGTAAAATCTATGTAAATAACACAGCCTCTCCGATAAAATGGATGGATGTATAATGCACAATCATTGGTTATAAGTGGACTGAGCTTTCTTTGCTATTCGAGTTGATGTTGTACCTCTACTGATTTAACAATTGATGGATGGACGCTAAAACTGCAGAGCACTTGAATGCAGCAACACAATACTTCAATCCTAAATGTGCAGAGCACGTCATACCCATATATTAATTCCTAAACTCTAGCAGCCAGCTGAGCTAATTAATCTAATCAACCCTAATTAAACAACAGCCAATCAAGGTGATTAACCTCAACCTGCAGCAACCCCCTAACTTGCCATGTATCATCCATGGGTGGATGGATCTGAAACAGAACATGGTACAACTCAAAGCAGAGGAGAGGGGGCAGAGGTAGGGGTGGGGCCTGAGAAGAAGTCACCGGATAAGGAGGGAGGCTCCATGGGGCCTCTGCGTCGTGGGGAGAAGGAGCTCCATCACCATGGCGGCGTCCTGCCCCACGGATGTGCGCCCCTCCTGCCGTCGTCGTCGTCCGCGCCATGGCGACCTGCAGACAAAGGAAGACAAGATGAGGTGAGGAGGAGAGGGTGGGCGAAGAAGGAGGGGAGAGACCAACATGTGCCGGATCCAGCCACCTCTGGCCTCGCCGTTGCCGGTTGTGGCGGATCTCTCTCTCTCTCTCTCTCTCTCTCTCTCTCTCTCTCTCTCTCTCTCTCAGCTGCCATGGAAAGTAGGAGGAAGGAAATGAAAGGGACGAGATCAGGAGGCCGAATAATTTCTTTTGTCCGCCCTTAGCAAATCGATTGCAATTGTGCTCCTCTCCATCAATGTGACGATAAGCTGCAGAATCTTATGGTTGAAAGATGACCTTTCAGAGCTCTGGTGACTTTCGGCTCCTTTCTTCCCTCACGACAGCTATGCCAAAAGGGAGAGACAATTATGCTGCTTCAGCTTGGCAACTCCAGAGTCAACTTCCGGCGTCCCATTGGCAGTGTTGCAGCCATGCCTCTGCTCCAAGTGGTCTCGCATCATGACCGTGCTCACCGAGGCCTGGGCGCACCCACCATCAGCCACCATATGGACAGGCTGTATTTTCTCCTCACGAGAGGCCGTGGCGGCGGCAAGTGGAATCGAGAAATACTTGTGTTAGATTTTGGCTTGGGTTTCACAGGAGGAGTTGGTTTGGATACGTTGGAGATTTTGAGGCCCTATTTGCAAACGAGCCGAGCCAAGATAGGATAAAATTCCCCAAACCTATTCTTTTTGTGTTGATTCAGTTTGGATTTGAATTTGAATGTTTGATTTAAAGTCGGTTGGTTCCATCCCCAATTTTGAAGTCGGTTCCTTTAAGACGAAGTCGGTTCCTTTCTGCACATAATAATCAACAGAGGTGGTTTGGCCTGATCCGAAGCCCAAACCCCCCAAATCTCGCCTAATTCCCATCGCTCCCTCCCGCGAAACCATAGCACGCTCCGCGGCCGCGGCCATGGACGGGATCGACGCGGAGCTCGCGCGCGCGCAGGACGAGCGCCGGAGGCTGGAGGAGGCCCTGGCGGCCGGCGCGCCCATGGCCGTCTCCTCCGTCACCTTCGACAAGGACCTCTACGGCGGGGGCGGCCTCGCCGGCTACGACACCTCCATCCCGGCCTCCGAGGACGACGACGACGCGCCCGAGCCCGCCGCCAACCCCGCCGCGCGCCGCCTCGCGTCCTACACGGGCCACGCCGTCGCCGCGGCCGCCGACATCCCCCGGTCGGCCGACGGCGACGGCGACGACGGGCCCCCCGCCAGCAAGTCCCGGCGCATCATCGACCGCGAGGACGACTACCGCCGGCGCCGCCTCGACCGCGCCCTCTCGCCCGAGCGCCACGACGCGTTCGCCGCGGGCGAGGCCACCCCGGCCCCCTCCGTCCGGACCTACGGCGACGCCATGCGCGAGGCCAGCGCGCTGCAGAAGAAGGAGCGCACGCTGCGGGAGATCGCTAGGAAGAAGGAGGAGAAGGAGGAGGGGGAGAGAGCCAAGGAGAAGAAGGCCGCGCCTCAGCCCCCGCCAGCCGCGGCGAAACGACGCAATAGGTGGGATCAGTCGCAGGACGGCGATTCTGCAGCTGCTACTGGGGCCAAGAAGAAGGCCAAGACAGGCTCAGATTGGGATGCCCCTGATGCAACTCCTGGAATTGGGCGCTGGGACGCCACCCCTGGGCGTGTCGGGGACGAGACACCCTCTGTGAGGAGGAACAGGTGGGATGAGACGCCGACTCCAGGGAGGATGGCTGATGATGATGCAACTCCGGCAGCTGGTGGGATTACCCCAGGAGCAGGAGCCACCCCTTCTGGGGCATGGGATGCTACTCCTAAGCTGTCTGGTGGGCTTGCCATGCCAACGCCCAAGAAGCAGAGGTCGCGGTGGGATGAGACTCCGGTTAGTATGGGGAATGCAACACCCAGTGGCACGGCAGCGACACCGTTTGGAGGAGAGAACCTTGCCACACCGACACCTGGCCACCTTGCTGCTGGCCCGATGACTCCGGAGTATTACCATCTCCTGCGGATGGAGCGGGACATCGAGGAGCGAAACAGGCCACTCACTGACGAGGAGCTTGACGCCATGTTCCTGCCGCAGGGATACAAGATTCTTGAACCTCCAGCTTCGTACCAGCCCATACGCACACCTGCAAGGAAGCTGCTTGCTACACCAACACCTCTGAGCACGCCATTGTATGCTATTCCCGAGGAGAATCGTGGGCAGCAATTTGATGTGCCCAAGGACTTGGGTCCTGGGTTGCCACTCATGAAGCCAGAGGATTTACAGTTCTTTACGAAGCTGCTGAATGAGGATGACGAGGAGCAGCTGACGCTAGAGGAGCAGAAGGAGAGAAAAATCATGAAACTCCTGCTCAAGGTGAAGAACGGCACGCCCCTGCAGCGAAAGACGTCACTTCGGCAGCTCACGGATAAAGCATGTGAATTTGGTGCTGGCCCGCTGTTCAATGGAATCCTGCCATTGCTCATGCAGCCAACGCTTGAGGACCAGGAGCGGCATCTCCTAGTGAAGGTCATTGACAGGGTGCTGTATAAGCTGGATGAGCTGGTCCGTCCATTTGTGCACAAGATTCTTGTAGTTATCGAACCACTTTTGATTGATGAGGATTACTACGCTCGTGCTGAGGGCAGGGAGATTATCTCAAATCTTAGCAAAGCTGCTGGTCTTGCTACTATGATTGCCGCCATGAGACCGGATATTGATAACATTGACGAGTATGTGAGGAATACAACTGCTAGGGCATTCAGTGTGGTGGCTTCTGCTTTGGGTATCCCCGCCCTCCTCCCATTTTTGAAGGCTGTTTGTCAGAGTAAGAAGTCCTGGCAAGCTCGGCACACTGGTATCAAGATTGTTCAGCAGATTGCTATTCTCATGGGCTGTGCTGTTCTGCCTCACCTTAAGAACCTAGTTGAGATCATTTAGCATGGTCTAACTGATGAGAACCAGAAAGTGCGGACAATCACTGCTCTCTCTCTTGCTGCACTTGCTGAAGCTGCTGCGCCCTATGGTATAGAAAGTTTTGATAGTGTGTTGAGACCTCTCTGGAAGGGTACCAGATCTCACAGTGGAAAGGTCCTTGCTGCCTTCTTGAAGGCTATTGGTTTCATCATCCCTCTTATGGATGCTGAGTATGCCAGTTTCTACACGAAGGGTGTGATGCCAGTGTTAATCAGAGAATTCAAGTCCCCAGATGAAGAGATGATGAAGATTGTCCTGAAGGTTGTGAAGCAGTGTGTCAGCACAGAGGGTGTACAGGCTGATTATATCCGGAGTCAGTGTGTCATCAGCACAAAGTGTTTAGATCCTGATTGTATCCGGAGTCACACCGTCCTTTCAGCGTTCTTCAAACACTTCTGGGTTAGGAGAATGGCTCTAGATCGTAGGAACTATAATCAACTTGTGGAAACAACAGTAGAGATGGCAAACAAGGTGGGAGTTACTGATATCGTTGGGAAGATTGTTGAGGATCTGAAAGATGAAAGTGAGCCTTACAGGAGAATGGTGATGGAAACAATTGAGAAGGTGGTGGCTAACTTGGGTGCCTCAGATATTGATCCTCGTCTGGAGGAGCTGCTTATTGATGGCATCCTGTATGCTTTCCAGGAGCAGACAAGTGATGATGCAAATGTCATGCTTAATGGCTTTGGAGCTGTTGTGAATGCGCTTGGCCAGAGGGTCAAGCCTTACCTTCCACAGATATGTGGTACCATCAAGTGGCGGTTGAACAACAAGAGTGCAAAAGTTAGGCAGCAAGCTGCTGATCTGATCTCAAGGATAGCTATTGTGATGAAGCAGTGCCAGGAGGAACAGCTTATGGGTCACCTGGGTGTTGTGCTATATGAGTACTTGGGGGAAGAGTATCCTGAGGTGCTGGGTTCAATTCTCGGAGCGTTGAAGGCTATCATGAATGTCATTGGCATGACTAAGATGATGCCTCCAATCAAGGATCTTCTTCCTCGCCTGACCCCCATCTTGAAAAATAGGCATGAGAAGGTCCAAGAGAACTGCATTGATCTAGTTGGTAGGATAGCTGATCGCGGAGCAGAATTCGTACCAGCTCGGGAGTGGATGAGGATTTGTTTTGAGCTGCTGGAAATGTTGAAGGCTCACAAGAAGGGTATCAGAAGAGCCACTGTGAACACATTTGGTTATATTGCCAAGGCAATCGGGCCTCAGGACGTGTTGGCCACTCTGTTGAATAACTTGAAGGTGCAGGAGCGACAGAATCGTGTTTGCACGACTGTAGCAATTGCTATTGTTGCTGAAACTTGCTCGCCGTTCACAGTTGTGCCTGCCCTTATGAATGAGTACCGGGTTCCGGAGCTCAATGTCCAGAACGGTGTTTTGAAATCTCTCTCTTTCCTCTTTGAGTATATTGGTGAGATTGGCAAAGATTACATATATGCTGTCGCTCCCTTGCTTGAAGATGCTCTGATGGACAGGGATCTGGTTCACAGGCAGACTGCTGCGTCTGCTGTCAAGCATATGGCTCTAGGAGTTGCTGGCTTGGGTTGTGAGGATGCTCTTGTCCATTTGCTCAACTATGTATGGCCCAACATATTTGAGACATCTCCCCATGTCATAAATGCCATCATGGAAGCTATCGAGGGGATGCGAGTTGCTCTAGGCGCAGCCGTGGTTCTGAATTATTGCCTTCAAGGCCTCTTCCATCCAGCAAGGAAAGTACGTGAAGTATACTGGAAGATCTACAACTCGCTGTATATTGGCGCACAGGATGCACTTGTCGCTTCTTATCCTGCACTAGGCGATCTTGGAAACAACGACATCTTCAGCCGTCCAGAGCTAACCATGTTCGTGTGATCAATCAACGTGAGTCTCTCTTATTTCTTAATTGTTAATATGTGCAGTGGCTATTGAAAATATATATGCAGTTCTTTAAACATTAATATCAGCTACCTTGGGTTTGTCTGCACCACTAGGAGATTGAACCCCTTGCCCCCTTGTCAGCTAGTGTGACCACATGTCATTTTAGCATTCAACGCAGTAGCAAGTAGTGTTTAATCTGTCTTATCACCTTCCATTTTTGCATTTTTTTTTGTATGGTGTGTTTTTGTGGCTCTCTATAAAAGCAAGGATCTGATATGCTACATTGGCAGGCAGGATGTACATGTTCACGTTTTCGTCATACACATGCATTGGAATGCATGTGAAGCTTGAACAGTGCTGGTATTTGAATTAGAGTTCACTTTTTTTCGAACAATCAGAGTTCACATTTAGTTAATTACTTGGTGTTAATTCTTGCGTCTATCTTTTTTTTATTGAAGCTGCATTTTTTGTGTGTTTGCAGGCCTGTTCATTCCTGAAGGGGGCAATCTTTAAGAAATACATTTTTTACTGGTTTGCTGTACTGCCTAAAAAGTATTGCTAAAATCCGATGCACTAACTGATTCTGAACTGTTCTGTTTTTCAGGGTGTTTTGGCCCAAGTTTGCCGAAGAGTCTTATCTGGATTTGGGACCGGGATCGCAAGGGCCGAGTGGGGTTACTTCGTCGTATGTGTGACTTTTCATAATCCTACTTTGAAGGGTGAAGATAATCATAGGTCTTATATGTATGATGTACTAGTGGTTATGGTGACTACTCCTGTGGGTGTCCTTATATCTGAATTAGCATTCGACTTATTTTGTTTAGCTATCATATATACTTGGCCTCCCTATTTGCTTAGCCAAGTAGTATGAACATTGTATTCTCCTTCCATTTTGAAGAAAAAGACGGTAGCATGTAATTCCTGGCACAACAGAATTCATTAGACTCTTCTTTGTCTTAACATGTTTCATGTTTCGATTCTGTTCCAAGCTTGACTTATCCGTGATTGCTTAAGCTGATCTCATGTTGATTCTTTGAACTATCTTGTGATTTCTTACGCTAGTGTTTGTGGATTTATGATCTTTGCATGGTTTTGCATATTCTGGTATTATTTGACTTGTCTCACATGGTACTTAGTTGATTGTTTCTGAGAAATCATACCGATGTATAGATTTGTTTGTTGTGAGCTTCGGTTTGAGTTGGTTGGATTTTAATCTAAATGCACCCCACAAGAAGAAATCCACAGCTTGTGACGATGATTCTTGGTCTTCTTTTTGCAACTCCTTTTCTTTCAATGCTTGTCAACATACTACAGACTCTAGGCCCGTAAGGGTTCTATATTTTTCGGAGATTGTTGAATTTTTTTGCGAATTTTGTGGGGATGACACTTGTGTGTTTACGTCTGTTGAAAGGGGGCTCTTATTGTGTGCCATGTAACCTCCATTGTTACTTTGACCGTGGTTCTCTTCATCGGCCGCACCGCTTTCACCAGCAAGAAAGAGATATTTCTTTCATTCCCCTTCTCGATCCTATATAGAATAGAGGGCTCCATCAATCCCGTTCCCGTCCCATGTGGTGTGGAGGTACCTCTCTTCTTCCTACTCCGGCCATGTCTTGCCTTCTTCCGTCATTGCCGGTTGTGGTAATCTTGGCCTCTTGTCGTGCCACCAGCATGATCGTCGATTGCCTCTATCACCCGTTGTTCTATGGCCCTTGCTGTCTCCCGATGGTCGCCGAAAGTATTGCACTAAGTGCACGGACGCCAGTCACCACTGCGCTTGTGGTGCCTTGCTACCTTAGTCTCCACCACATGCACGCACGCTTTCTGGCATCCCGTCGGCAGCCGCTCGAGCCGATGCCCCCCATCTGCTGATGGCTTAGTGCGGCGCCCGGACCACATCGGCACCCTGACCGTGCCGCCAGCCGGGTGAGTCTTGTGCCTCGTGCTTTGTGTCGTGTAGTTTCTCTGCAATTCTCCTCGCCACCCAAATGCTCGGCGACAAGTAATATGGATCGATGGGAGCAGTAATAATCTTCAATTGAGCTTCATGCATCGTTTTGCTCTTTTTCCTTCATGTTTTCCAGATTGCATATAAACCTGAGAATTATATGACCTGTTGCACGTCTACTTCTGAAAATTAACGCCCATATCAGATCAGTATTGAAAAGGCTCATCGAGAAATCCGTTATATACCATATAAATACGGGGCATACATACATTAGCTATTCAGATGATACTTTTTTCATGGACATGTAGCATTTTTTGCAGTCGTTACTTGTTACTCCCTTTTGCATTTCCAAGAATTGGTACAAGCACATATAAAACTTGATCTGGTTATACAATATTGTTCCTTCCATGTTAAAGAAATTTACACTGTTGTGTAGTGCTTTTATGTTCTGTTAGATTTTTCGGCATTGTTATTTATTTGCTTTTCTTTCTCTTTGCAAGATTGTCCGGAGTGCGAAGATTAGCATTATCAGGATTGTGAGCACGAATAACTTCATCAACAATCAGCGGCGGCGCCAGGAATACCATACGCCCCAGGCCGACCCAGGCAACCTTCGGAGCACTGTAGTTACAGTGCCACACTGTAGCTACAGTCAACGAAGGAATCAGCACCCACGCCCCAGGCAGCGGCCCGGGCTGCCTGGGGCCTGTCTCCGCCACTGTCAACAATATTTAAGGCAAGTTACACTTTTGACCATACTTCATCCTATATTTTCACTCTATATGCTTCTATCAATAGAGTACTCCCTACGTCTGGGTTTATTGAGCCCATGAGCCAGCCATCGACGTCTGATTTATAAGGCCCCGAATTTATCTCCGTCTATCTCAACTTCCAGCTAATTAACTGCATGCAAAACGGGCGTGCCCAATCTGCTGCATGCCATAACTGCCCACTAGCGCTCGACGTGGGAATGGATTGGCTACATGCAAAAGTGAACTGCAGGCCCTAATTTGATTGGTCGTTCTCACGCTTCAAAATCGCACATAATTAGCGTTAATGCCTTGCTTTGGTACTTGAGTTTTGGCTAGCGGACCTAATAAACCCGGACTGAGGACTGAAACCCGGTATAAGCCATATGTTTAGTCTGGCCTGATATGCCTTGTTTCCATATAGGGTTATCATTCATCGTGTATTGCATGCTTAGCTTTGCTGTAGCAGATGTGGGTTGGTTATTGTGTGATTCATGAAAGTTGTGAGAGAATTTAACTAATTGCTGACGTAACGATATGCATTTTATTGTATCCCCGGGGATCCATAATATTAATTCTTAATAATGAATCATCTGGGTTGAATGATTTGTCGGGGCCAGTCAGCAAGTAGTGTATCCCCAGAGAGGCTCTATATTTCTCATGAAGGGTGGGGAGTGCCGCCCAGGTTCAAAAAGGTTGGAGAAGTTTCATAGCAAGTAGTTTCCATGTATAACCACAAGCTATATGAGCTCTTGTATAGTTGTGTAACTTGTGGGAGCCACTCCCATGTAAGTTAGCAGATGTAGTAGGGATAGGTGTACCGGCTTATACCAGGTGGTGGAAGTGACCTCTTCCCAAAGACTGCGTCTCAATCTTAGGATTGGGTCTTGTGGATAAAGTGTATAAACCTGTGTAGAGTATAAAAATTGATCATGATTACCCATGTCCTCTGTTATGGGCAATTTTGACCAACTGGATTTGGAACCTCAAGAAGATCTTATCATTTTAAAATAATCAAATATAAAGTGAGCTTAATTAAACCTATTTTCCTCGGAGGCTCTCATAGGTAGGTTAAATTGGAGGCGGTCGAGTTTAGTAGGTTAACTAGAATGTTGCAAGACTTGACTAGTAAGTAGAAGTAGGTGAAAACTAACTTTCTGCAAAACAAAACCATAAGCCTTTCATTGTATCATATCCTTGCACATATATAGATGTTAGGTATGTTTTAACACCTTGGGTGTGACTTGCCAATACATTCAAATTATTGACCTATATGGTTGCAGCTTATCATGTTACAGGATTTTATACTACGAGTAAATGATGTGATGTAGCTTTACGATGACTATACTCAACTTTTGCCGGTGGTGTTAACGGACTTCACACAGATTTTATTTGTTTGTTTTGTTGTATTTTATTTGTATACTAGCCTTGATATTACATCATATATTGCGTGTGCTAGCTATTGATCAAGAACTAGCACAGTGAGCACGAAGACTCGAATCCTACTAGGTTTAGTCGTTACATCAAGGAACCGCTGTATTACATTGGCCCAGTTTTCTTTGCTTTGTTTGTTTGTTCATTGGTTAGTTTTTCTCTGTTTTTCTTTTATTTTGTGTTTCCTGACATTATTAAGGAAAATTACACAATATAAAAATTTGTTCACGTGTTTTAAATAATGTTTGTAACATTTAAAAAATTATATATTGTAAAATCATAACGTAATTTAATTTTTTGCACATTTTTTAATAAAATATTACATGTTGGATATTTAAAATGTATTAAAAAATGTTCAAAAATGTATTTGAAAAAATCTGAACATGTATTAAAAAATGTTCCACGTGTATATACAAAAAATGTACAATGAGCATTGAAAAAAGCAAACATGTGTTGAAAAAAAAAACTGTGAAAACCAATGAAAACAGTGAAGAAACACAGAAAAGGAAATAAGAGAAAAAAAAACCCGCATAAAAGTTTCTAGGACAGATTATAGAAGCTTTCTGAACTGCTTCTAAAAAACCCACATTGTGTCATGGATTAAAATATATATTAATGCAGTGCAAAATGTTTGTTTGTGCAATATTTATATAACATTAGTACTATTTATATAACATTAGTACTATTTAGCACATTTAGTAATATTTATATAACATTAGTTCAAAAAATGTACTATTTAAAAAATGATTGTGTGTTTTCCGGCATTATTAACAACAATTATACAATATAGAAAAACGCTCACGTGTTTATGAAATATTGCTAACATTTCAGAAAATTATAGATTGTAAAAGCTTCACGTAATTTGAATTTTTTAGCACATTTTTTAAATAAAATTCAACATGTATTAAAAAATGTTCAAAACATATTTGAAAAACCTTAACGTGTATTGATAAATGTTCGATGTGTATACAAACAAGTACAATGAGCATTGAAAAAGTAGACATGTGTTGAAAAATAAATAAAAACCAGTTAAAACCAATGAGAACCGTCAAGAAACACAAAAAACGGGAATAAGAGGAAAAAAGCCCGCATAAAAGCTTACCAAGTATAGAAGCCCATCTAGCGATCGCAGAAATCCATAGGTGAGTTAGCCGGCCGCTGCGGGCTCCTTTCTCCCCCGCCGCCGACTGCCACAACGCGACAGGAGAGCCGCCGCCGCCGCTTCTTCGAATCTCTCGGCCGGCCTTGCGGCCACACCGGCTGCTGGACTGGCCGTCTGGAGAACGGCGCCCATTTCCGGCGGAGCGGGACCTGCATGCTGTAAGGTCTCCTCTCTAATCTCACTCGAACTAGCTTAGCACGGTGGGATCCAATGGATGCACACGCAGATTCACTGAACTCGTCGGGGAAGAAAAACAGAGGTAAAAATTAGAGCAGAGACAGAGGATTTGGGTCCAGCCCCCTTCTTGGGAGCCTTCCTTTTCTTTCTATTCTTTCAGAGTGAATAGCTGGGGTTGGGTTGCTGCACGATGCATCTCACCCTTTTACAACCCTGCTGTCGATGCAGCAGTACCTGGACGTGCTCTACAGTGAGCCGTCTGAATCTATGTCAAGCTACACCACATGCTGACATTTACCATGTCTCTACTACTCTACTGCTTAACAGGGCGCAGCACTGTAGATGAATGAAAACTACACTGGGTCATGTGCTTATACAAATTGCATCAGACCTCAGTTTAACAGTTTGCTCAAGATACAAAATAAACAAATTCACCAGCGTACAAGGTCAGGTTCTAACACATGCAACCCTGCTGCTGCTGCTGCTTCATTAATGCCAGTGTAAGGTCTTGAGAAACTGCTAGGGTACAATTTTTTGAGCTCCCCCCCCCCCCCCCCCCCCCCCCCCCCCTTTGAGATTTTTGGCTTCATCCTCAGTCCGGTGGAACTGTATCTTCATAGGGGAATAGAATTTGTACTACTCTACAATTGTTCCAGATGCCATTTTACAGAGTGGTGAAATTGCACTTGTATTCAGCTTCAACGGTAAATTATTTACAACTTACTGGTTGTTTGCAAGTGAAAATTTTAGGTAGCGATCACACCTGTGCCCGTCGTTTTCACATCTTTAGCTAGTGATCAGTGATCACATCTCACTAGTGAACAAAATCGTGGCTGGTCATCGCTATCGTGAGTTAAGGATGATAGGTAGTGCACATATTAGGCCACCAAAACAACAAACAAAATGTGCCATGGATATTCCAAATTTGACATGTTAGTATGTTGCTGCCATGGATATTCCGGTTCCTCCCTATCATTTAAGATTCTCACCCAAACAAGTAGAAAACACACTGCTAAACAATGACATGCCGTCTCTTAGTCAGTTGCTTTCCTTTTTCGTGAGAGAGTAATCAGCTGGTTTCTTTGGCATGCCATTCTAGAGTTAAATACTGCACTCTTATCTTATTGGATTTGCCAAGCGTGCACGGTCTTCTTCGTATACTAAACATGGGACAAGGTCAAGTAGATCTAGTATATGTAAGTATAGTATGACAATGCACTACAAGTCTGCAACCACCCCCCAACAACTCTAGCTCTATATCTCTATCTCTCTTGCCAATAATTGATTGTTCGGTTGGTTGGCGTTATCCTTTTCTGTTCTTCTTCTCCTCTTTCTCTATAGCTTTCAGATGGGGGGCACCTATACAGCAGCGGCGGCAGCAGCAGCAGCAGCAGCACTGGTTCTAGTCATGGCTGGCCTCTTGGGAGCTGCAACTGCCAGTGTAAGATTCCAGCAAGAGCTGTGATCAAATTCGCCCATCATATTTGTCTCTGCTAAAATTGAGCTTTGGGTTGCATATGAATTCAGGTAGGCGACAAGTGTTCGACGAGTGCTGGCTGTGGCGCCGGGCAGTGGTGCTTCGACTGCGAGCCAAAGCTCGCTGGCTCCCACTGTGTCCGCTCAGCCGCCACCAACCCCTTCCAACTCGTTGTAAGAGTCCGCTTAATTCTTCCAGTTGTTTGACTCTTATTTTTTTCCTGTGTCAGAGAAGGAATAAGAACAAGTGATTATGTTTGCTTATGATTTTAAGTTCCTTTATTCCACTTTCCACAAATTCTTGGTTGGCCAGATCGGTTTCTGAAACAAACAGAATGCAGTTTATGTCATGGGCAGATTGTAGTTCGCTCAGCAGCAAACATTCTCTTGTTCAGTCCGTGCCGACAAAACGATGGATTTTATTAGGATATTTCCATAATCATGTTTATGTAATGTTGCTTGTATATTGGGGTCACATTCTCTACATGCATAGAGATTTCAGTAAGATATGGCAGGGCGTTATGGCTTAATTTTCTCCCAAAATCCAATAAGTTTGATTACCCGCCAACAAAAAACCCGATAAGTTTGATACTTCTCAAGATACCCAATTAGGAGTATAGGACTTGTTTGGACTCAGTAGCCAAGAAAATCATGATGAAAACAGTTTTTTTTTTCATGGCCCTAATGTTTCATTGTGAATTTGCTTTGCTTCTGGTTTGGTCTTCAGAATAACTCGTTGCCATTCAATAAGTACGCTTACCTCACGACGCACAATTCATTCGCGATTGTTGGGGAACCGTCGCACACCGGAATTCCACGCATCACCTTCGACAACCAGGAGGACACAGTCACCGATCAGTTAAATGTAGCTTCTGTGTCATCTGATAAGACTCTTCTGTTGTTCTACATGTCTTATCTTATGAACATCACTTCTCATTGCAATTGCATTGCTCTACAGAATGGTGTTCGCGCGCTAATGCTCGACACATATGACTTCAAAGGAGGTGTATGGTTGTGCCATTCCAGTGGAGGCAAATGCAACGATTTTACTGCATTTGTGAGTACATACTGAATATGCCTTCCTCCCTCGTATCCACATAGACTTTCAGAATACAGTCTATAAATATTATTACTTGATTGTAGGAACCGGCATTGGACACATTCAAGGAAATTGAGGCGTTTCTTTCTGCCAATCCATCTGAAATTATTACGTTGATCCTGGAAGACTATGTTAACGCGCCAAATGGCCTGACGAACGTGTTCAATGCCTCTGGCCTGCAAAAGTACTGGTTTCCGGTGTCGAAAATGCCAAAGAATGGTCAGCAGTGGCCTCTTGTCAGCGATATGGTTACAAGCAACCAGCGCCTCCTTGTGTTCACCTCTGCCAGATCGAAGCAAGTCACAGAAGGAATCGCATACCAGTGGAATTTCATGGTCGAGAACAATTGTGAGACACTAGTTCCTCCATACGGAACATTCTGCTGCAGTTCCTAATTATCGTAACGTTTCTTGCTATGAAACTGATTGATTTCACTGTGTTGAAGATGGCGACGATGGAATGGATGCTGGCAAATGCTCGAACCGTGCAGAGTCCGCCCCGCTCAACGACAAGACCAAGTCACTGGTCCTCATGAACTACTTCCCATCTGTCCCAATGAAGCCGACTGCTTGTTTGCAGCACTCCAGGGGCCTCACTGGCATGTCTAACACATGCTACGGCTCAGCTGGAAACCGATGGGCTAATTTCATCGCAGTTGATTACTACAAGGTACTGAACACAGGAACCAATATATATTTATATGTATATACATAAAACTTCAGGGTCAAGTACTTGTATGTTCCACAAGATGACAACTGCAGATATTAATCTGAAATAACCTAAACACTTCTAAAACCTATTAACTCTCGATGCAGTGGAGTGTATATTTACTATCCAGTATATCCAGTTACACAAAATCCTCGATGGTTGTGCATGTTTCTGAAATTAACTAAATTCAGAGAAGCGAGGGAGGGGGCACGTTCCAAGCCACCGATCTGCTCAACGGCATGCTCCTGTGTGGATGCCAGGACGTCAAGGCTTGCCAGGTGAGTCTGCAAGATATAATTTCTTCCTCCTTTGTTGTGCATCTATGTCTCTTGATATCTTTGTTGTCTGTATCATGACATGGATTAACCTTTTTTTGTCGTGTGGCCTTTTGTAGCGAGGATCTAGTGTAGTATGCTCTGCCTGAATCCGGGAGAGCTAGGACATGTAGCAACTGCACATACATAGAACAAGGTATGACGCCAGGATAGGACTTTTACTTTCTGGTAAACAAATAAAAAGTTAGATTTCTTCTCATGTTTAACATTATTTTCAGGGGAGCTTCTTAGGGGTTTTCGGATCCTTATTTTTTTGGCTGACTTGAACCCTTATAAAACTGCTGCAGCGGAGAACTGGAGATGCATGGTGTGATGATTTAATCTCAAGATGAGACAAGACATACTCTTTTTTCTTTCTGGGTAGAAGAAATATATACTTAGGATTCAGATTTCCCGAAACCGAAAGTTGAAAAATGACTGGTTTCTGCAATGGAAAAATGGTTAAGATGTTGGATAGTGCATTACAACTGTGAGCGTGATTCGTCAACATGCTGTGCTCTCGGAGACGTAGTAGTTGTGCCTGGTGGAATATTTGAAATTATGGTTATTTCTTTCATACATTTTCACATCAAATGCTGTTGCTATATGTTAATTATTAATAGTTTGTCATTATGGTCATTCCTTTCATACATTTACTTTGGCCGCCAAATTTGCCCACATTATTGGCTACTGTGTGTGCATTGCATGGGAGGGACTGCAAATGGCAGAGAAACACTGGTTCTTTGTACAGTGTCATGTATTTAGCCCTTGCAGAATTCTAAATTTGGTGAATTACGGCAAATGGCATCTGCTCAGGATTATAAAATTTCCGGCTCTTTTTCTTCGTGTCAAAATAGTCCAGATTACCCCTTGCATGCTCCGTGACTTCTTAACTACTCCCTCGGTCCCATAAGAACGTTTTTCACACTAGTGTAGTGTAAAAAACGCTCTTATATTATGGGACGGAGGGAGTATATATCAGGTAAATAGATGGGTCTACCGAACACAGAGTTTCTGCACCGGAGCTCAAATGAGCTCGGGTGAACAGTAAAATCAAAAAAAAAAATCAAAAAATTCCAAATTTTTTTTGGGAGAAACATTGACAAAAGTTTTAAGTGCTTGCAAAAATTTGTCATGAAATCACATTCCCATAAGGCGTGGCAAAAAAAAACAAAATCAGTACTCTGAAAATGCTACTTTCAAAAGCATTTTGGAGCACTGAAATTTTTTTTTGTCTCGCCTTACAGAAATGTGATTTCATGACGATTTTTTGCACGCTATTAGAACTTTTATCAATGCTTTCCCCAAAAAAATTAGAATTTTTTGTATCTTTTTCGATTTTACTGTTCACCGAGCTCATTTGAGATCGGGAGCAGAAAAGCACTTTCGGGGTCTACCTTACTTTCGAGGTACGATAAATGAGCTCAAACATTGTACTCATAATAAACTACTCCATGAGTATATAAGGAATTTAGTTTGCTAGACTTTTAATAAAATGGCCGCATGCATCGTTCGTTCTGATGTAGAGGCCGGGGGTCTTTTCTCCTTTAAAAAATAATAATAATAAGGAATCTAGTATATAAACAACAACAGTGGGGAAAAAGAGATAGATAGATGATGTTTTGCTTTCCTTCCATCAACGAGCTAGGAGGAGCCTAGGGCAGGAGTGTTTGTCGAGCCTTAGAGCTGCTGCAGAGTTTTCCTTTTGGGTGCTTCAACAGTCTGCTCGATCGTCAAACCAACGTCCGATCCTAAAATTCTGGGAGGCCCCCGCGTCGCTCTTCACGAGCGACTCGGGTGGCGACCAGCCTCGCCGCCACCGGCCTTCTCTTCCTCGCCGCCGCCGCGAGAGAGGGCCGGAGGGCAAGCCCTCAAGGCTCCCAAGGACGGCAGCAGCGGGGCCTACGTCCTTCACCTGACGGCGGCTGTGGGCTTCCTCGGAGGTGCGGTTGCGAGGCGGCGGCGTGAAGGCCTGGTTGAGGCGTGACGGTGGGCGTGCTCGGGCTGGGCGTAGTGCTCCGGTCAGGAGGCGCGACGTCGTTTTGGCGGCCTGTGCACTCCTGATCTAGCGGCGGCTGCACTTCGCGTGGGCATGCATCGGCGGCGGGGATCTGCCTTTCGTGCTCTAGATCTGGCCATGTTGGCCCGTTGGCCGACGGCCATGGGCAGAGCTCTTTTCGACGAAGTGGCAGTTGGCGGTGTCGTGCTCTGCCGTCGGTGTTGGTCCGAGTGGTGACCACTACGTCCTGCGGTGGCAGTCTCACTATGGATTATGGTGGCCACCGAAAAGTCTTCGTGAGGGTTCTCCCTTCAAATCTGATGGTTGTTTTTTGCGCTGAGATGCAAATTATGAACGACGGCTTGACGCAGAGGGTATGGTTGAGCTTGAGCGGCGGCGGCAATCACAAATCGCATATAGCTGCTGGGATAGCGAAAAATTGGTGGCGACAACATTTGAGTGACTTTGATGTGGTGCTACTCGAGCACCCGATCTTGAGCTCCGGGGTGAAAACCTAGGTCCGACCCGAGTTGGTATACCCGGCAATGACGAATTTTTTGCGTCGTTACCTTGTTGAAGGCATTGTTCGGAATATGCTTGAACTGACTCTTCGGGGTGAAAACTTAGAATCTAGCCTTTGGTGGTTAGATCCGGTGTCTGCGGCGCTTGAGTGTCGCTTCCTTCCTGAAGGCGTTGTTGTTGAAGAACATCGTCGTCTTTGTGATGTCATGAGATGGTTGGTGCGGATAAGGTCATTGTTGTAGTTTATCGTTTATCATCGCGGATTTTATCGCTTTGTTTTTTTTTCTCGCATACGTATAACTTTGGTCTTATATGACTTTGCTATTTACCAGCGTATTTTTGTGTGTGCGCGCGTTGTATTTGGCTATGTGCATCTTACGTATGCATAGGCGGCATACATGAGCTGATCTTTCTTGTTTATCTGTTTCTGGAATATGTAGGTGCGTGCACGGGGGCTCCCCCCCCCCCCCCCCCCCCCCCCCCCCCCCCCCCCCCCCCCCCCCCCCCCCCCCCCCCCACTGTACAGCTGTACAGTACACACATGTTGAAAATCAAATTAGCAAAGTAAAGCACTCCCTCTCCATTGTGTTACTACCACTAGTACGAAATTAATGTTTCAGATTTCCTTACATTGTTCTTCAGAATAGTCTTCCAAATAGTCACAAGGGAAGTAATATCAATCAGATGAAATTACATTCTGATCAATCACCTGAAGTTACAGTGAAGAAATTAATTATTCAGGTCAATATTGTTCTAATCCATCACCTGAAATTACATTGCTTCTGAGGGTGGCATTGTACGTACATGTTGAAAACAAATCCAACTAGCAAGCTAAAACACTAGTAGAAAACAGGGCTTTGGTTCGGGCCAGCCCAGCCCATTAGTCCCGGTTCAGTCACGAACCGGGACCCATGGGGGGCATACGTCCCGGTTCATGCGTCCAGGGGGCCGGCCGGGGCCTCGTGGGCATTGGTCCCGGTTCGTCTGGACCCATTTGTCCCGGTTCCTGGCACGAACCGAAACCAATGGGCCTCGCTCCTGGCCCACATCCATTGGTCCCGGTTCGTGGATTGAACCGGGACAGAAGGGGGGCCTTTAGTCCCGGTTCCACGCACGAACCGGGACCAATGAGGTGGCTATATATACCCCATCGCCGGCGAGCAGAGCACTCCACACTGCTCTGTTTTTTCTGGCCGGCGAGGGGAGAGCTTTGTGGTGCTCTAGCTCACCTCCTATGCACATGAGGTGTTTGATGAAATGCCCGAGCCACACTAGTTAAGCTTTCTCCTCTCGAATCTCGACCTTCAAGCTCCATTTTCCTCAAGATTTGTCTAGGTTTAGCGGTCTGTCACGTCCCGTCCCCGTCTTCACCGCCGTCGATCGCCCGCGCCGATCTCGTCGCCAGCATAACCGTGGTGAGCCTCTTGTTCTTATCTTCTTTCTAAAAGAAAAAAATTCTTACTTGTATGATTTAGATAGATACTTGTCTAATTTTCTTACTTTTATTATTGTTTGTTATTATATAGTGCGATGGTTTTGGTATCCGCCCCCGTCGGCCCTCGTCCTGTCTATGATTCGGATGTGGTATATATTATATTTTATAACTATTTGGTTCATTTATTGTTTATGACAATTATGCCGACCAACAAGACATAGATTTTTTTATCTAGGAGGTATGTGAACCGGAAATTCCAACCGACCCTATTGTCGAGAGGTTAAATTTAGTTGAAGAAGAAAACAATTACTTGAAGGAAAAATTGAAAAAAATTGAGAAGGAGAAGATGATATTGGAGTTGCATGTTGCGGATGTCGTCGATGATCACAAGATCAAGATGGATGCAATGCGCTTCAAGATTAGAAAGTATAGAAAATATGTCATTCATACCGAGGCTTGGTATCATTATGCCGTTGGATCAATTGTTACCTTGGTTGCGATTATGATCGCATTTGTTGTTGCATTGAAATGTTTTACATAGTTTCAATGTATGGTTTAATTAGATACTCTGGAGAGCTATATGTTGTTCAATGAGAACTATGTATGTACTTTGGTTTTAATGTGATGATGAACTTCTATTAATTTGGTCACTTATCTATTCATGATGTTTTGTAATGGTTTTTTACACACTTAATTATATATAATGCACGCAGATGAACCAGCAATGGATGTACGGTGACAGACGCACCTCCGAGTACATTAAGGGCGTGCATAATTTTCTCGAAGTGGCTGAGGCAAACAAGCAGAATGGTTTTATGTGTTGTCCATGCCCTATATGTGGGAATACGAAGTCTTACTCTGACCGAAAAATCCTTCACACCCACCTGCTTGAGAAGGGTTTCATGCCACACTATAATGTTTGGACCAGGCACGGAGAAATAGGGGTTATGATGGAAGACAACGAAGAAGAAGAGGACGATGACAACTATGTGCCCCCTGAATACGGTGATGCTGCAACGGGGGAAGCTGAAGATCAAGAGGAACCAGACGATGTGCCCGATGATGATCTCCGCCGGGTCATTGTTGATGCAAGGAGACAGTGCGAAAGTGAAAAGGAGAAGCTGAAATTCGATCGCATGTTAGAGGATCACCAAAAAGGGTTGTACCCCAATTGCGAAGATGGAAACACAAAGCTCAGTACCGTACTGGAATTGCTGCAGTGGAAGGCAGAGAATGCTGTGCCTGACAAAGGATTTGAGAAGCTACTGAAAATATTGAAGAAGAAGCTTCCAAAGGATAACGAATTGCCCGACAGTACGTACGCAGCAAAGAAGGTCATATGCCCTCTAGGATTGGAGGTGCAGAAGATACATGCATGCCCTAATGACTGCATCCTGTACCGCAGTGCGTACGAGGATTTGAACGCATGCCCGGTATGCGGTGCATTGCGGTATAAGATCAAACGAGATGACCCTGGTGATGTTGACGGCGAGCCCCCCAGGAAGAGGGTTCCTGCCAAGGTGATGTGGTATGCTCCTATAATACCACGGTTGAAACGTCTGTTCAGAAACAAAGAGCATGCCAAGTTGATGCGATGGCACAGAGAGGACCGTAAGAAAGACAGCAAGTTGAGAGCACCCGCTGACGGGTCGCAGTGGAGAAAAATCGAGAGAAAGTACCGGGAGGAGTTTGCAGGTGACGCAAGGAACGTATGGTTTGGTTTAAGCGCGGATGGCATTAATCCTTTCGGGGAGCAGAGCAGCAATCACAGCACCTGGCCCGTGACTCTATGTATCTATAACCTTCCTCCTTGGCTGTGCATGAAGCGGAAGTTCATTATGATGCCAGTACTCATCCAAGGCCCTAAGCAACCCGGCAACGACATTGATGTGTACCTAAGGCCATTAGTTGAAGAACTTTTACAGCTGTGGAATGGAAACGGTGTACGTGTGTGGGATGAGCACAGACAAGAGGAATTTGACCTACATGCGTTGCTGTTTGTAACCATCAATGATTGGTCTGCTCTCAGTAACCTTTCAGGACAGACAAACAAGGGATACCACGCATGCACACACTGTTTAGCTAACACCGAAAGTATATACCTGGACAAATGAAGTAAGAATGTGTACCTGGGGCATCGTCGATTTCTTCCGACCAACCATCAATGTCGAAAGAAAGACAAGCATTTCAAAGGCGAGGCAGATCACCGGAAGAAGCCCGCCATGCGTACCGGTGATCACGTACTTACTATGGTCAATGATTTACACGTAATCTTTGGAAAGGGTCCCGACGGACTATCTATTCCGAATGACGCTGAGGGACGCGCTCCCATGTGGAAGAAGAAATCTATATTTTGGGACCTACCCTACTGGAAAGACCTAGAGGTCCGCTCTTCAATCGACGTGATGCACGTGACAAAGAACCTTTGCGTGAACCTGCTAGGCTTCTTGGGCGTGTATGGAAAGACAAAAGATACACCGGAGGCACGGGAGGACCTGCAACATTGGCACGAAAAATACGGCATGCCTCCAAAGCAGTATGAAGGTCCTGCCAGCTACGCTCTTACCAAAGAAGAGAAGTAAATCTTCTTTGAATGCCTGCTCAGTATGAAGGTCCCGTCTGGCTTCTCGTCGAATATAAAGGGAATAATAAATATCCCAGAGAAAAAGTTCCAGAACCTAAAGTCTCATGACTGCCACGTGATTATGACGCAACTGCTTCCGGTTGCATTGAGGGGGCTTCTACCGGAAAATGTTCGATTAGCCATTGTGAAGCTATGTGCATTCCTCAATGCAATCTCTCAGAAGGTGATCGATCCAGAAATCATACCAAGGCTAAGGAGTGATGTGGCGCAATGTCTTGTCAGTTTCGAGCTGGTGTTCCCACCATCCTTCTTCAATATCATGACGCACGTCCTAGTTCATCTAGTCGACGAGATTGTCATTCTGGGCCCCATATTTCTACACAATATGTTCCCCTTTGAGAGGTTCATGGGAGTCCTAAAGAAATATGTCCGTAACCGCGCTAGGCCAGAAGGAAGCATCTCCATGGGCCATCAAACAGAGGACGTCATTGGGTTTTGTGTTGACTTCATTCCTGACCTTAAGAAGATTGGTCTCCCTCAATCGCGGTATGAGGGGAGACTGACTGGAAAAGGCACGCTAGTAGGGGACTCAATAATATGCAGGGACGGGCATTCTTGGTCTCAAGAACACTACACAGTTCTACAGAACTCTAACTTGGTGACCCCGTATGTCGATGAACACAAGAACATTCTGCGCTCCAAACACCCGGAGCAGTGTGACGACTGGATTACATGTGAACAGATCAGGACTTTCGGCAGTTGGTTGGAAACACGTCTCAGAGGTGACAACACTGTTTCTGATGAGCTGTACTCGTTGTCCAGGGGACCATCTTCGACTGTATTGACTTACAAAGGATACGAGATAAATGGGAATACATTTTACACAATCGCCCAAGATCAAAAGAGCACCAACCAAAACAGCGGTGTCCGCTTTGATGCAGCAACCAAGAGGGGAAAGGACACATATTATGGTTACATAGTGGACATATGGGAACTTGACTACGGACATGATTTTAAGGTCCCTTTGTTTAAGTGCAAATGGGTCAATCTGTCAGGAGGCGGGGTACAGGTAGAGCCACATTACGGAATGACAACAGTGGATCTGAACAATCTTGGGTACACAGACGAACCATTCGTCCTAGCCAATGATGTGGCGCAGGTTTTTTATGTGAAGGACATGTCTACCAAACCGAGAAAAAGAAAAGATAAGGAAGCAAATACATCATACGATGAGCCAAAGCGCCACATAGTTCTTTCAGGGAAAAGAGACATCGTGGGAGTGGAGGGTAAGACAGACATGTCTGAAGATTATGAAAAGTTTCATGAAATTCCTCCCTTCAAAGTCAAGGCTGACCCAAGCACCCTGTTAAGCGATGAAGAATATCCATGGTTACGGCGCAATAAGCAAAGGACACAAGCGAAGAAAAAGTGAAGACAGATGAAGTCAGAAAGGGATGAAAATTGATGATATGGCTTTGAATGGTTCATTTTGAGCACACAAAAAGTCTGGAGTTCAAATAAGTTCAAAAAAATGAAATCCCTTTGTAACAGATGAGTTTTTGTCCGAAACCCTGATACTTCGAAAGAGATTGTCCATTTTGTACACGAAGTGCATCCAGTTTTTGCCGTAACCCTCTTAACTTTTTAGCACATGCTATGTGGGTGAAATGATGATATCATGCCAATTTTCAACCTCTTCAGAGTTCATGTGAAGTGCTTTTCAATTCAGGGTCATTTAGCTCAAAAAAATCAGTAAATGCATGAAAAATAACAGATGAAGTCAGAAAGGGTTGAAAATTGATGATGTGGCTTTGAATGGTTCATTTTGAACACACAAAAAGTCTGGAGTTCAAATAAGTTCAAAAAAATGAAATCCCTTTGTAACATATGAGTTTTCGTCCGAAACCCTGATACTTCGAAAGAGATTGTCCATTTTGTACACGAAGTGCATCCAGTTTTTGCCGTAACCCTCTCAACTTTTATGAAACTCTAATAGCAAAAATAATAAACGAAAAGAATGAACTAGAAAACTTTAATGAAACTCTAATAGAAAAAAGAATGAACTAGAAAACTTTAATGAAACTCTAATAGCAAAAGGAATCAACTAAAATTTATGCAACTAAAATTATCAAAGTATTTTCTGTTCAAAACATTAAAAGCAAAAAGAATTTTCATAAAGAACTTTTTTTGTTAGAAACTTTAATAGCAAAAGGAATTATCATAAAGATTTTTTTTGTTAGAAACTAAAATAACAAAAACTGTTTTTGAATATAATGATAAAACACAGTAATATTAAATAGCAGGAAAAAGAATCACTCCAAAATCTATTTTTATAGTAAAGTTAATCACAAACTAGTGATTCACACAAATTTCAAAGAATTCAAATTTAAACTATTCAAATTGGAAAACTAATGGCACTAACAGCAAGTTTATAATTTTTATTACCTAAAAGCAAAAAGAATCACTGAAAAACAATTTGTATTTTGTTGTAAGTAGAAACAAAATAAAATAAATAAAGCAAAAAAGAAAACAAAAAAACTAGAAAAAAATAAAAAAAAATGCCACCTACTGGGCCACCACGGCCTGAATACGACTAGAAACCCATCCATGGGCCAGGATTCAGGCCCGCAGAGGCCCAGCAGGCCCACGGCAAAGAGTAGCAGAGAAGGTCCGAAAGCCTGCAGTTGAGAGGAGCTCGAGAGGGCCGGCACAACAACGCTTATAAACCACTCTCGAGCTCTCTCAACTAGCAAGGTGGGACTAAACATCCAACCGCACCGCGCCAGCGCAAGGCCTTTGGTCCCGGTTGGTAGCACCAACCGGGACAAAAGGGGCGGCATTTGTCCCGGTTGGTGGAACAAACCGGGACCAATGCCCCCCCTTTGGTCCCGGTTCGTGCCAAAGGTCTCTGTTTCAATGCTCTGTGTATATAAGCAAGACTTACGAATTTTTCAGTTTTCATCGACCATTTGCCCCCCGACGACGCCGAGCTCATCGACGCCGCCAGGCTGCCCGTGCTCGCCGTCGCAGTCGCCACCCGCTCCTCGTCGCCATCGCCCCGCGCTCCTGCCCTGCCCCGACGCCGACGTCGTGCGCCCCTACCTCGACCTCGACGCCAACGCCGTCGCGCCCCTGCCCTGCCCCGACGCCCCGCCACGCACCTACCCTGCCGTCAACGCCGCCGCACCAGTGCCCGCCGGCCAGGCCGGTACTCCCTCCCACCCCTCTCCTCTGTCCTTCCTCCATGTATGTGATGATGGTGAAGTTGGTTCAGTGCAAAGTTTCAGCCATGTCCACAAGGTGTTTGATGAAATGCTAGGGCTTGCTAGGGAACTTTGTTTTATGTGAAACTTGGCAGGATGATGTCTCCTTGGATGTTAGTGAAGATGGTTAAGTTGGTTTGATAAAAGGAAAAACTTCTTAGTGCAAGTTTTATTAAAATTTAGTGCTGGACAGAAACTACATGAATTTTTTTGGTGGACTTACTAGATGAAATTGGGGCTGCCCTTCTGGACTTAAGGGTTTAGTTGGAAGGACTACAAGATGTAAAAAATTCAGAATTTTTTTAGCAAGGAAAAATTGGGTTGTAGTTCAATGCCAAGATTGGACCAAAATTGATGTTTTTGTTCATAGCATTTTTTTGTCCATGTATGTATGTATGTATGGATGGATGGATATGGATGTATATACAAAATGTTCATATATGATTTTTTTTTACATGTATGTGGCTATATGTATGTCATTGTCGATATAGCCCCTCCCCGATAACTTCGACATGAGGGGGGAGGGTCGATATACCCCCTCCCCGATAACATTTTTTTTCTAAGTTACTAAGGTAAAATGTCCACCCCCTCTCGATATACCGGGCGACCAACTCTCGAGGCCACCCAAACCCTAGAAAAAAAGCGTTGTCGATCTCCTACCCCCTCCCGCCCCTACCCGACAAACTCTCGAGGCCACCCAAACCACTAGAAGATAACTCCGGTAACTTCGACATGAGGGGGGACGTCGATCAACCCCCTCTCGCCCGAACAAGTCTATGTATTATTTTATATCGCGGTGGACATATATCAAAGTTTGATCATATGTCAAAGTTTGAATTTTGACATATGCAACATTTGATCATATGTCAAAGTTTGATCATATGTCAAAGTTTGAATTTTGACATATATAGATTTATCAAGAATGCCCCCATTATGGATGTGCACAAGTTGATCCGATTTTTTTCTGATCTCATCTATATATATATTCTTCTATATGTCACGTTGTCTGTCAAAGTATTGAAGAAATCCATGGCTTCATCATTAGTCGGAAGTAACAGGCGTATGATGCTACGAAGCTCTTCAAAGTTGTTTTGGAACGGAGTTCCGGATAGAATAATTCTCCTTTTGGTACGAATTTCAGCAAAGGCCTTCCAAATAGCGATATTCGGAAGGCTCTTGCTGAACTTTGTACAAAAAGCGAATTATTCTATCGGGAACTCCGTTCGAAAACAACTTTGAAGAGCTTCGTACCATTATACGCCTGTCATTTCCGGCTAATGATGAAGTCATGGTTTTCTTGAATTCTTTGACACTAGACAACGTGACATATAGAAGGGTAGATGAGATCAGGAAAAATATGGACCATTTTCTGCACATCCAGAATGGCGTCATTTTGTTAAATCCCTTGTCGGTCCGGACGTCGGACATTCATGAGAGAGGCGGTCCAGCCCAAACCCTAGAAGCGTTGTCGAGGCCACCCCAAACCCTAGAAGCGTTGCCTAGGCCACCCCAAACCCTAGAAGCGTTGTCGAGGCCACCCCAAACCGTAGAAGCGTCGAGCTAGCTAGGTCTACGTTTGCCTAATATATCCATCTGTCATGTTTGTATATTAATTGCCATGTTGTAATATTTGCAGAAACTATGGAGCACCGAGACATCGAAGCAGAACAGTTGTTGGGGGACATAATCCTCGGCGGAGGTGATGTCTTGTCGTATCTCAATGACACCGATGGTCTGGAAAGAGAGGGTGAAGCAGGCTCCGGTGATCGAACAATGGAGGTGGAAGGACATGATTATGATGGCTCCGGTGACGGAATGCCGGTGGAAGGAGACCGTGATGACTGCTCCGGTGAGCGAACGGAGGAAGGAGCTGTTGCAAAGTCCGGCGAGGTATATATATTAATTAAGCCTGTGCTGACTAGCTAATTCATGCATTAATTGTTTTGGTATGTACACATATTAACTCTCTTCTTTCTTCTTTTCTAGCCCTCCGGATCGAGCCAAACTTCGGTAACGAGACAAGGCCCGAAGAAAAGGTTGCGCCAGGATGAAAGGTTCACGATCACAGCAATCAAGGGCGATGGCCAACCGATTGAACCCAGCCGAACCAAGGAAGCACTTTCTGCTTAGTGCGGGGTTCTTGTTAGGGACATGATCCCGATCAGCATCCACCAATGGAATAAGCCTAAGAGCAAAGACCCTCAAGTGTCTTTTGTCAATGATAGACAGAAAGATGATCTTTGGACCGCGCTGAAGGCAAATTTCACCCTACCGCCAGAGGAGGATCCGGATAAGCCAGTTATAGAGCCATTGGCCAAGGCTCATGCTCTTAAGAAGATGGCAGATCTATTCAGGAGGTGGAAGAATGAGTTGAAATCAACGTTTGTCAACAAAGGGAAGACTCCAGAATTCACCGGCCGATTTGAGAAGATAAGAGATCACTGGCCCGCATTTGTGGCCCACAAGACATCGGAGAAGAGTAAAAAGATGTCAGCGACAAACAAGAAAAATGCTGCAAAGAAGGAGTATCACCATCGCACGGGGTCAGGTGGCTACCTCAAAGCCCGGCCGTTGTGGGACAAGGCTGAGAAGGACCTGCTTTATAAAGGGGTCGAACCAGAGACATTGAACTGGCCAGACCGTTCAAGGACTTGGTTCTTCGGGGTTGGGGGAACCTTGGACACTGAAACAGGGAAGTGCCGTTGGACGAAGGAGCAACTTGAAATACCCGTCAAGAAGCTTCAGAAGTATATCGCCGCAGCGCAGCAAGGGACTTTCGTTCCTGACAGAGAGAACGACGAGCTCATACAGGCCCTCGGGAATCCTGAGCACCAGGACGAACACGAGGCACGGCAGGCTCCGTTGCGTGGAAGGAAGGGTTTCCCAGCGCAGGCGGTTACAAAACCCGGGAGAGGAGGAGGAAAGTGGAGCAGACCGAACTGCAGAAGCTGAATGCAAGGGTACGAACGCTAGAGGAACAAGCACTAGTTCAGAGGCAGCGACCTGCCGAAGCTACCCCAGAAGCTACCCCGCCATCTCAGCCGATAAGCAGCGTGGCTTCCACCGAGCTCCTTCAGCAGCCTCACTTCACGGCTCCCAGCTACCCCGTGGATGCTATCACGGAGGCTCAAGATTGCCACCTTATGGCACAATGGCAGCACCTCAAAGTCAAGGCGGCTGTCGGCTCTGTTGCACCTTCTGGACCCGGCGCAACTTTTCACTGCCTTCCGATCCAGAAGGCTATGCTGTTGTGATGGTCGATGAAATAACGGAGGGATTTGAGGAGCTCGAGCTTGACCACCCTACCGGTGAAGGGGAGACTCAGTTGGGTCTTGCTCTGAAGACTCCATGTCTATGGCGGAAGGAGCTCATCAACCTTCCGAACTGGACGCCTCCGCCTCCTCCTTCGGCGAGTCAGGGCACTCCGCCTCCTCCTCCTCTGGCAAGTGATCAGGGCACTCCGCCTCCTTCTCCGGCTGCTCCGGCGCGTGGCGGCACTCCGCCTCCTTCTCCAGCTGCTCCGGCGCGTGGCGGCACTCCGTCTCCTTCTTCGCCTGCGCCGGCGCATCCAAGCAGCCCGCCTCCTTCTCCGCCTCGTCAACAACAGCGGAAGACAGCCGCCGCCGCTCCGGCTGCTCCGGCGCGTCGTAGCACTCCGCCACCTTCTCCGCCTCGTAAGCAACAAAGGAAGACAGCCGCAGCCGCTCCGGCTGCTCGGCCGGCGTCTAGCAGTACAGCCAGAGGCGGGAGGCAATACAAATTCGGTCCATCTATCAAGCCTCTAGATAGATTACCATACGAGATGACCGAGGAGGAAAACGAGGAGATCTGTCAAGCCCAAGTGAAGGACTTTTTTGCAAAGAAAAATCCACCTCCGGAGGAGATGGATCCGGTGAAATTGAAGCGCACTTTGAAGAACCTGAAGCGACCACCACCGCCTCCGCCGGATGACAACCATGTCCGCGCTCTGAAAAAGGCAGTGGAAGGAGCGCGTCAGTCGGGAACTACTTCAAGTGATAAAAGGTTACAACAACGAAGAAGAGGGAAAAAAATTGAACAGCTCGGCGAACAGGCAAACCAATCATGCCCCCCGCTCAAGGTGTCTAGCGATATCGTCGTAAATCTGCCGGGGATGCTGCCCGGTACCAATCCTGGTGATTACCTGCCCGACGATGCACATTTTGATACAATGGAGGTGGACGAACACAAATACCAGTACGGGAAGCCTCTCGTCAGACCTGGTGATCCTCCTATAACAACGATGATGCGAAGATTCCATAAGTGGTACATGGACACCTGCAAGTCCGGGAAGGATATTTTGACGCTGAGAGTTAAAGAGGAGCACGACCTCGTTGAAATTGATCTGTTGTCTGTTCCATTTGAGGAGTTCTTCCAGTTTTTCAATCAAAAGGACCTCGATAAAATAATCATCACCTGCTACTGTCTGTAAGTACTATACTTCTGTAATTAAGTCTCTATATATAGCTCAGCTTTTTCATTGCATGTATATATAATTATCCTCACTATATTATGCAGATTGAAGATCGTCGAATGCAGAAATGCACAAATCTATGATATTGGGTTCATTAACACAAATCTCATAGATGAATTGACGGTTACATATCATGCGAAAGAAACCGAGGCCAACTTGCTACAATCGTTGCTTAAAAATCAAAACAAAGATAAAATACTCTTTCCTTACAACTTCAAGTGAGTGTTACTGTCTTCTGTATATTCGGTTTCCCTTATTACTCAAGGTTATAGTAATGTAATTGATGAGTTATGCATACGTGCGCAGCTTTCACTTTATTCTCCTAGAGATTAAGCTTGAGCAGGGACTAGTAACCGTCTTAGACTCAAGACGAAAAGATCCCAAGGAGTATGCGGCCATGACTGAAATGCTCCAGAAGTAAGTTCAATCGATCATTATCGCACCATATCGGCAACTTTGGTCATTTCCTAATATCAAGTAATTATTTTCTTTGTCTCACAGGGTTTGGAAAGTGTTCACCACAGAAGCTCCGGGACTGCCGGGGGAGCTGTGATTTATACACCCGAAAGTAAGTACTACTAGCTAGTTCCGCGCATCTCCCATTGATTCTAACTAGTTTCATCAATACCATTTATAATGCTTGATTATCAGTTTGATTGACCTTTATTTCTCGTAAAGTGGTTGTGGCAGGAAGGCGGGAATAATTTTTGTGGATACTACATTTGCGAGTACATCTACAACGCGACGACCTCTAAGCGGGGCTACTCTGAAAAACAATATGAAGTGCGTAAGCAATAATATTCACAATTTTATTTTATTACCATCATTTGTGTTGAGTTTCATTCATATATATGTATTGACCCCCTTCTTCAAATTAGATTTGGCAGATGCGGGATGAACTCCTACCACAAGATCGCATAAAAGCAATTCAAGAGGAATTGGCGGGATTCTTTCTTGAGACCACGTCATCATCCAGCCGAGAATACCATGTGGAACTTGACATCAAATGTTAGGGATTGTAAGAATCTTATATTGTATATATGTAGCTAGTAGCGCGGATAGATATACGAAAACTTGTTGTTCGACCAATCTCTCGGAGAAGGAGGAGGTCGATCACTTCTCTCTGTATATGTTCATGACGATCTTGTGTACTTAATGGTTTCCTTCATTTGCTTACTAGCTAGCGTGTCGAGTCCTCTCTATACGTATATTACGTAGCGTCGACCAAGCACGGAGATAAGAGAGGACACTTCTCTATAGCTATTAGCTAGCTAACACAATATATGAAACCCCTAAATTAACCCTACAAAACCCCCAAACCCCCCCCACCCCCCCCCCCCCCCCCCTTTAAAAAAAAAACAAAAACCCCAGCTCCTGAGCTGCTGACACGTGGATTTGGTCCCGGTTGGTGTTACCAACCGGGACTAAAGACCCTCCTCTCTGGGCTCGCCGCAGCGGCCACGTGGAGCCCCATCTGTCCCGGTTCGTATAAGAACCGGGACTAAAGTTGTTAGGCTTTAGTCCCGGTTCCCGAACCGGGACAAATGGGCCTTATGAACCGGGACAAATGGGCCTTTTTCTACTAGTGAAACACTACCTCCCCACTTGTTACTACCATTAATACAAAATTAATGTCTAAGAAAACACAAGATTTCAGAGTTCCTTACATTGTTCTTCACAACCAGGGCTTTTGAGCCAGTTGCTTAAGTCTTTTACAAATCCAGGAGTGAATTCAGATCCATGACCTGAAATTATATTGAAGAAATTAACTTTTCAAGTCAATATTGTTATTAGCTAGTACTACAAATCTTGAGAACACGAGGTTTAAGATTTCTTAAACTTACCCATGGGAACATCTTCCAATGGGTTGTCAGCGAGACCTTGTTCCAAGAAAAAAGGTGATTTTAGCACGAGCTTGGTTGCCGCGCCAAAATGAACAATGAAGGTTGGAGTTGAGATAAGACACTCAAGCAAATTGCCTTTGCCTTTCTGGCTGAAGAATTTGGGATTCATGAATATTTTTCAAAGTTTATATAAACGAAAAAACAGGGGATGCCCCGGTCCTATACTTGGGTCAGCCCAAAGTGCTCGCACGAGGGAGCGGGGGTGGGAGATTGCTCGGTTTCCCCACGCGCGAGCCCAAAATGTTCATCAAAATTCAAAAAATGTTCATCAAAATCCCAAGAACTGTTCATAAAAAATTCAAAAAACTGTTCATCAAAAATTCAAATTTGTTCATGGAAATACAAAATGCTTTATTTCTTTCTAAAATCATGAACATTTTTTGATTTTTTTTAAATCCCAAACTTTTTAAAAGTAGCAAAAAAGCAACAAGAGAAATAAAAAAACAGGGGAGCCCCGCCCCGCACCTGGGCCTGAGTACACGTGTGTGTGTGTGTGTGTGTGTGTGTGTGTGTGTGTCTTACCTTATTTTCCATCGGGTCAGGGAATAGGGCCATCTGCAGCCTGAAGCGAGCGCCATATTGGTATTTTCTTTGATACTAGCGCCGAAAAGCGCGGCGTCACGCCGCGCCCGTAGAAGCGCCCGTCATCAAATTAGTTGCTGCTTGTTTGTTTTATATTTGTGGGCTTTTGTTGCTATATATACGGTAAGAAGAGCCAGCTAAATCTCAATGCATTGGCATGTAACAGAAATTGTTGCACAAGTATACTCAAACGTGCATACTGCACTTAAGTTACAATTTCATCAATAATTTGATAGTACACCACTGAAAAGAGTTCACAAAATCCATAATCTGGGTATGTAGCTTGAACGTTTTCAAGAAGGCATACTGAACTGTCCATAAAAAAGTTACTTTTGCGCGTCAAGAGTTGTTGTGACAACTGAGAAACCACTTAAAAAGTTGTTGATCATTTTCCAGTGGATCTCTATGCAAGAGAAAATAGTACAACCTCCATCCCAAATTAGCTGACTTAGATTTTTCTAGATAAGGATGTAAAATATGTGTAGATACATTCGTCAAACTGTAAGCACCAAGGATTGCAAACACCATTTTCCTTCAACTGCATGAAGTATCAGTTTAAGTATGTACCCAAACTGTCGAACTGTAAAGGTAGTGTGTGTGTGTGCTATACTTGGTGCATATATTGGGTTTGTATTGTTTCTTCAATGAAGCAAAATGTACTGAAAAAGCTGAAGCATAAGCATCTAAATTGGCAAATCGCAATGTGCGGTGGTATGCTCAAAACATCTTGAAGTAGTATCTTCAATTCAGAGGATTATGCGCAGAATAATTCAGTAGATAAAAGATACAAACCTCTCCATGTTCAACACTACTGGAGCCTCCCGAATGATATAGTTTGAATGCAAATGCCAGAATGAATCCTTCAGACATCAAATGGAAGAAGCATGTATAGGCAGAATTCGAAATATATAGACACACACAAAAAGAAAATGGGTGGAAATCAAAGAATTGTGAACAGAACCTTTAAACACGATCCGACAGTCTGATGGATTCTAAGAACTCGATTGACAAAAAGGGGAAGCGCTGTCTGTATTGCAACTTTGAAGCAGAAACACAACTTCCTAATTTTTAACCGTGCAAAAAATTCGAAGTCAATTGTGCCAGACTCTTCCATTCTGCGTAGCAGCTCGAAAAAAATTGTAACAAACTGTTTCAAAAGTAACAAATTTAGGCTTGTCTATGCTGCTTTAACCAATCAGACACCAATAGTATGGATATTATACGGTAAAACATCCAGCTGTACGAAAATGGACTTACATAGCTGAAATTGATTATTTAGGTCAGCCAGTATTGTTTGGGAAAATGGTTCCGAGCAACTATAAGCTCATTGAACCATTAGGCATCACTGACTTTCTGCATCATTGCATGCATACAACCATAAACACTCAAGCACCACAAGGGTTAAGTTGGTAACAGAGCAGAGAACATATTCATTCTTCTATATGAGAAAAGGAGTGTCCACACATTATGGTGCTGTATGCAAACCCAAGAACCATTTGTGTGAAATTAAGGAACGCCAACTTATTTTTAAAAAAATCAACATCGGTCCGGTTAGAAACGATACTTACTTGTCACAAATCTGAAGGAGACTACCATTGCCAAATTTGATATATCTGACTAAGGTAGGCAATCATTACCAAACTGAATATACTGAAAGAAAGCAATGTTAGAACAGAAACTATTTGTGCCTAGTTTGACAATACCCAAGTGCACTCTTTAGGATACAAAAGATCAAATAAAAAACTTCCAAAGTGTCAGGAGAAAAATAACAACAGCTCAGGTCTTGATCTGTTTGCTATACAGTGAGAAAGGAAACATAATCGGCATTTGTAAGATGAATAAACTGCTGACTGTTAAACAGTATGAGCAGAACTGGATTTTTCTTATATCTTAAGCATAGATAGCACAATAGTGTAAATACGATAAGCCCTAAGCCAACCTTCGTTTGTATCATCAGAAACTTGCAGCTCTTAACGTTCCATTAGCGTGCACTATATATAATAATTAAAATACATAAGAAAACACCTTTGTATATTCTGTAAAATGGCTCACGAAGGACAAACTTCAGAGATTGGTGCAATCATATTATTTGGCGTTACAGGTTATTGTTGCTAGAACTTAACATGTGCAAGCCGACATATTAGGTGTCTTGTTAGCCAACACCAGCTAATCTGAACATTTTGCTTTGAAGAATACTGGCCTGATCTTGATAAGGACATATAGTAGTACCATCTCTGAGTCAATTATAATAATCCAAGCTATGTTTTTCTGCCTTCTGATCTCGTAAGCAAGTTTATTAGGGAGTTACATGTTCTGTTTAGCAAGAATGGTGGTTGGATCCCAGGCTATAATATGTATTCCCATAATATAATCTATAATACCAACTGAGCAAATCAAAAGAGTGAAGCAATAAAGGAAGAAGAACAGCTAAAAATAGATGTGCAGGTAATCGAATGGTCGAGCACAGCTGATTATAGAATTCTAAGAGAAACAACATAGTAGAAGTATAGGCAGATATTCCATTAAGTTTCTTCTAGAAATTCGTGTACATAATGGGACCATAAGCCTCGCCAAGCATGTACAAAATATTCACCGAATTCAAGCAGTAGCAATGCAGTGACATGCTCTCAGATATAACAAGTCAATAGGAAAAAAATTAAGCAAAAGAAAAACGACATGATGACCTGATAATACATTTTTATGTCGTCCGGATTGTTGCAACCATCCACTATAATCAGTTGTGCGGACTTGCTATCTTGCTGCCTACTATAAAAAGCAAAACAGATAGCAAAGTTTGCAGAGCTTCTACTTCAGGTTGAATCCTTTGCTAGAACAAAGCTAAAGATGGTACGTGTTAAGTTCTTTTGGAGTCACATTTTCACACTGAATGTACCAAATTTGAGCAAACATTGGTAGTTTGAGTTAACAAAGCGCTAAACAAATTTGTAACCTGTAAATTAAACTTATAGGAAATATGCTGGTAACACTAACATTATTACCATTTCTAAACCAAGTGTGCAGAATATACAGTAACCTCAGATATTACTCATTGGGAAAAGAAGTACACATACCTGCATATCAACATATGGCATTAGATCTAAGGAGGTAGCAAGAAGACTAATACTGATTCATGAAAAGCAGTAGCAACACAAGTTGCCCGTAGAGAACAATTACCAAGATAGCAAGCCGCCGCGGTTCTTCTTTAGCTTCTTTTTTCACCTGAAAAAATGTTATAAGCCCACACCAAAACGACGCATGTGAATCATAATGAAACTTGCTGCTACTTCCATAATTACTCCATTGAACAATATATGTATCATCAGAAAACAATCTATTTGATAATCTTTTTATGCTATGGCAAGAACAAAGCAATAGGACTACTTGCAATCCATTTATTTGTGCTTCCATCACAACACTTCCGGTAATGGAATTTTTTTATCAGTACAAACAATTAAACATCGATCACAAATTCACAACACACTCCATCCAGCATATATCTATACTAGCGCCGAAGAGGCACGGCGCACGCCGTGCCCGTGGAAGGTTGTGACTCGTGGTCGTGCTGATTTTCTTGGTTGGAAAGAAACAATGGACAAAAAGGCAATCTATATTCAGGCAAGCAGTGTTTCTTTTAGATAGAACACTTAGATAAGAGTAGTCATTGAAACATGGAATCTGTGCTTGTAAAAGTAAATTACTTTTTTTGCAGTTCTAATTCTTTTGCATCATGTTGGAACTGGTGAATTAAACGGGAAAAAGTAAGTTAGCTTGTACGATTCATAAAGCCTAAGTGGCTGTTATGTTGGCATTATGGATCAAGCGGCAACAGTCTGACTGTACAGAGGGAATATAGTGCGAGATCATTAGTACAGAAGGCACAGTGGAATGTATCGAGTTTCTATTATTACAACTAAGGAAACGATAGCAAAAGGCAGAATAGAGACAAAAGCTAGAGTAGCGGATGGTGCGTTTGTTCACTCCATAGGGAAGCCTACGACGATGTAGTTGGTTACTTAGATGCTTTGGCCTTGGATGCATCTTGGCTGTCGTGTGTAGTGCCAGTGCTTTCGACAGGAAACAGTTGCTTCATGGCATCGCTGAAGTATAAGAAAAAACAATGTGAAGTTAATGAACATAAAGATTTCATTTCGTAATTGTTTGTAAGGTAACTGTGTTCACCTTTTTTTGGTTTTCTTTCCGGATGGCGTCTCATCGTTGTGGGACCTCTTTTTGCTCTCTGGGCTTTCGTCAGTAGATGAGACTTGAGGATATTCAGCAAAACGGAAATTCTGAAGTTGCACTTTTCATTGATTCTATCATGTATTAGAATGCAATAGTTTGTACCTCATGTTCCTCTGATAAGGCTTTCTTGTTTCCTCTCTGGGCAAGCTGTGACGATGGCGGTGTTCCAAGTGTCTGGTAAATTTCAATTAGAAAGTAAAATAAAAGCTGGATACTCTATTGATTGTTTCATACAGTAAGTTGTAAGAGTAAACTGTGGCTGTTTATACCTCATGTTCCCTTGATAGAAGCTTCTGATGTTCTCCTGAAGTTGGCTCTGTTGGTGGTCCTGTTGTAGGGAAGGTGTGCTGCATGATTTCATTCGGTAGTGTAGAGGAAGAAGAAGAAGAATTTGTAGCTGGGTCTAAATGTTTATCATTGTGCAGCGGCAAGGGAGCTAATAGTCCTGCATCGGTCACGCGTTCAGTGAATTTCACTTGGAAACAGTAATGATTTCTGTTCATTGTGTTATCATCCAAGATCACTGTGACGACGAATTTCTTGCTCACAAGTTCTAGTAATTCTCTTGGTGTGTCTTCATTTTGTACTTTTGTCTCTTCTAAGAGATAATCTGCTTCCTTTCCAGTAAGGATGTTGCCTTGTTGTCCAAAGAAGATAAATTCTGCAAGTGTGGGATTTTCTTCTTCGAATGCATTCGCATCTATTCCATAGAGACAAATCTTGTACCTGTTGTAATCGATGTTAGTTTACAGAGTTGTGTAATCATTGACTTAGTGGTGAATAAATCATGCATGAATTGTTCAAAATACCTTGGAGCAGGCTTTGGTTCAGTGCAATTGCACCTGTTGTTTTCAAGTCCTCTCCAGCATTGCTTACATGCCATGTACCACCAATTATCATCTTTTGTGACTACTTCAGTTATCTTTATTTCTAGTTTATAGTGCTGGCCCTGCAAGTTACATTGGGTGGGAATCGTTGATAGAAATTTGGATTTTCCCTGAGGTACGATAGCGTCTGAACTAAAGAAAGGGAATATGGAAAGTGAATGTGGTAAAGCATTGGCTCGCTCCCCCCCTCTTTTTTCAAGAATGAATGAGCCGCTCGGACCATATCTCTACTACACTTTCCACTTTATGTTGATCAGTTTGAGCATGAGCAGCTCGTTCAGGAGCAGCCGCCCGTGGAACTCTTGTTTTGAGGAAGCAATGAACATTGTCTTTTTCCATTCTCAATAAATGAGGAAGGAGGGGTGAGGTCCTCACTTGCGAGTGAGTAATATCGCCATGCAGTACGAATTGCATGGCTGCATGCAGCCTTTATGAACAAACAAACTTTGCAGAGCCGTTTCACCTAATCGATTCCGTCGGCGGATCATCCACGTCACGAATTGAATGGCAGGCACAATTCTTGCCCACTGACTCCCTTTAATGGTACGCCAAGATATCGCTCATAACGACTGCAAAGGCATATTTATTAGCCAGCTGTGGGATACTGCCCTAAAGCTGCTGTTCCGGTGATTAGATCAAAATAGAGTTCTTTCTACAGGCTCTGGCTAAGGTTGGCATCCAGGCTCTGGACAAGCGATAAGAGATACTTTCTGAAGGATCCAGCTAAGAAAATGAAATGGGTTAGTGGGAACAAGCAGCTAAAGCGCAAAGGTAAGGATGAGCTCGAAAAGTGCAAACTTGAATGATAGCTAGTGGTGGATTGAGACTTTTGAGCTTCTCCATCGATCACTTTTGCGGAAGCTGAGTCCTTTCTTTTTAAGCAAGTTCAAATCCAGCAAAAAACGAGTATAAAGTCAATGCATTTTAGAAAGGAGTTAAATATTGTTGTTCAGGGAAAAAAATTAGTGTGCGCAATTTTAGAATACCGTGATTCTATCAGGGTGAATGGCTGATAATTCTGTGATTGTTGCGCCCGTTGCCTGGCTATGATTCTGTGAGCCTGTGCGTATCTCAATTTGATGGGATATTGTAGTAGATCTGAAATATTGTGAAATTTGTTAATAGACATGCAGGACTACTAAGAATTAATTAGTTGTTTAAATGGATTGTTTTTATTATAGTTACCTTTCTAAAATAGCTTTCGCTTCAGGAATAGTTAGATTTATGTACCATCGAGTTGCCTGAGTTGATTTGAAGGCCAAGTTTCCTGTACAAAAAATATGCCAAGTAATTTTAATTTTCTATTTAGACTGTACAGGATGGACATAAGCGGATGATAAGTACTTACCATTGAATTCATCTACTGACATGGCAACAAAGAGAATTATAATAGGTTCTTGAGTAGACCACCGCTGTAGCCTGTCTACATCAAGGTCATCTGCTAGTTTTCCCCAAAGTGTTACAACTGCGGGTGTTCTGTAAAGAAATACCATTGTTTCAGTAGAGGGATGACAATACGGAATGAGAATCGATGGGAGTTAGTACATACTGTCCGTCTGTGATATGAATTTGTCGTCTATGGTCTATCGATCCACCGCTTGGCAAAAATATTCCTGTGATGCTAGTGACTAAGCCAACCACATCTGCATGTGCAAGTCAGATAAAATTGTAAGTAAGTTGTAAGAAATGGACAATGATAGGTTGAAAACAAAACTTCAAATTGACTGACCTGACAACAAAATGATTTGTTTAATACGGCTTTGATACTGTGATATGGGGTAGGAGGTGTATCTATACTTGGGAAAGTTTATCGGCTGGGGTATAATTGGTTCTACAACAGTTCTTTGGGCAAATAGTACTCTCCATGAATCTACTGTTTTGTATTTCTGCCTAGCATATGTGACTTGATAAGCGCTAAGCTTATAAATTGTTCCTTCAGAGATCTTATTTTTGAACATCTGTATTTTATCTTTTGGAATTGTACCTTCCATTGTTCCGCCCTGAAAAAGAAATAGGTATATTATATCTTGTAAGGTGTGACAAATGTACGCTAAAAAGAGTTAATAATAGATCGAGCTCAACCTGAGAATCTATCATGACGAAGTTTGTGCCAAACAGGTCACCGTGGTCAGGCTTCCAATGGTCCCATATCCTTGTAATGTGGACGGTAAGGATGCCTCTCTCTGGGAATATTTTGTAAGATCTTTGAGTAGGATTTTTTCCATCTATGAAATTTTAAAATAATTATGTGCATAAGAAAATTTGCTCAGCATATCAGTAAAATTACATTACTTTAACAGGACCTATCAAAATAGTTACCAAGATTGTATAAGTGTAAACGCATGCATCTTCAATGTCTGTGTTTCTTTCCAAACAAAGTGTTCAAACTGAAGAAATAGTTTTCTTTTTTCGCTCGACTATTACAGTGGATTCGTTGCAGTACAGAAACAAAAAATAAATAATGCCAAATGATGGAAGCGAACAGATCTGTACGTTGGATACATTTTTGACAGACACAATAAATTTTAATTAATCAAGACTAATATAAACTGAGGTGGGAGAAAGAAATAATTAGTATGCAAGCTATTTGTGCAAAAGTAAATGGAGGCGTCGACGCCCATGGATTCTGCTGCCTTCATGCACTGCGCGGCTATCAGTGTCGCAGATAGTGCATGCTTAGCAGGCTGCATTCCATGGACGGACGCCTGAGCAACACGGGAGGGCAAGGCGCCGATGGCCATGAGCATAACTTGCGGCAGCGACAGAGCAAGAAGAGGCCAGAGGCAGCAGAGCAACATGTGAGGGAGATTTTCTTAGAGGAACAGCGGCAGAGAAGAAAAATTCAGACTTGGCTCACCTCCAGAGGAACATATAACCAGAGAGTACAGAGGAAACTACCAGACGGTGAGAGAGATAAACTACAGAACGCAAGGGGACACATGGACCAATTGTGCAAGACACGTATATAGGTGTAAAAAGATATAGTTAAACGTGATTGTAAAACTCATGCAAGGAGAGACCGATACCGACACATCACATAATGCATACAGCCACGTAACTTCCCAAACCCACCACCGTAATTGCGAACAGGACAATGATAAAAAAAAGTCAAAAAAAAGGAAAAATCAAACCTCTCCCGCTTTAGTATAGTAACTTATATCTAACCTGTAGATTGAAAGGGACTGGGATGTGGCATTACTGAGTGGTAGAGGTGCTGGGCTGGGGCGTGGCGATGCATCCGTCATCTTCTTCCTCGTGGTGGTGGTGCTGCTGCTACTGTGGCGGCCGCTTGTCGTCCTCGTGGACGACCTTAGTGGATTCAAAGCCCTTCGCCTCCTTCGTCTGACTGGTTGTCGCCGCCGGCACCGCTGGGCTGCCTCGCACGCTCGACGGAGAGACCAGGAGCATGGACTGGAAGGAATCGGGAAAGATAAGGGCGCGGAAGGGATTAGGACTGGTGTCCCCGAGCAGAGAACAACATCCCTCCACCCTCAGCTGGTCTTCGCTGGCTGCTGCAGACGACTCCGGCTTAGGGTTTGTGGCTGCGACCACTCGTGGGCACCACAGGGGAGGAGCAGGGGAGGGAAGCGGCAGAGGGTGAGGGAGCTGCCGCAGCGGCGGCAGGGCACGCGGACAGCCGGCGACGGCGTGGGTGCGGGCGGCGAGGGATGGACTTGTGTCGGCTCTCTCTAGAAGAACGAAAAGGGAAGGACCGAGAGATTTGTGGTGGATAGCGGGCCCCCCCAGATATTTACGTAACCTTGAGCGGTAAATCCCGGAAGCAGTAAAAAAAAAGCTCAAAAAACAGGAAAAATCAAAACCTTCCCGGTTTAGTATTGTCACTGATGTCAAAAAATTCTTACCAACTAAGTGCTTAATAATGATATGCCAAGTAATTATGGCACATACAAAATTCTCTAACATTTTAGCACATCAATGTAATTAATAGATATGTAGTGTTGGGCTAATCTACTACTCCCTCCGTCCCATAATGTAATACGCTTTTTGACACTACACTACAGTCAAAAAACGTTTTACATTTTGGGACGGAGGGAGCAGAATATTTATAATCCCGTTGCAGCGCATGAGGAATTTTGGAGTTGAGATAAGACACTCAAGCAAATTGCCTTTGCCTTTCTGGCTGAAGAATTTGGGATTCATGAATATTTTTCAAAGTTTATATACACGAAAAAACAGGGGATGCCTCGGTCATATACTTGGGTCAGCCCAAAGTGCTCGGACGAGGGAGCGGGGGTGCGAGATTGCTCGGTTTCCCCACGCGCGAGCCCAAAATGTCCATCAAAATTCAGAAAATGTTCATCAAAATCTGAAAAACTGTTCATCAAAATTAAAAAACTGTTCATCAAAAATTCAAATTTGTTCACGGAAATACAAAATGCTTTATTTCTTTCTAAAATCGTGAACATTTTTTGTTTTTTTTAAATCCCAAACTTTTTAAAAGTAGCAAAAAAGCAACAAGAGAAATAAAAAAACAGGGGAGCCCCGCCCCGCACCTGGGCCCGAGTACGTGTGTGTGTGTGTGTGTTACCTTATTTTCCATCGGGTCTGGGAATAGGGCCATCTGTAGCCTGAAGCGAGCGCCATACTGGTATTTTCTTTGATATGTCAAAAAATTCTTACCAAATAAGTGCTTAATAATGATATGCCAAGTAATTATGGCACATACAAAATTCTCTCACATTTTAGCACATCAATGTAATTAATAGACATGCAGTGTTGGCCTAATCTACTGCTCCCTCCGTCCCATAATGTAATACGCTTTTTGACACTACACTACAGTCAAAAAACGTTTTACATTTTGGGATGGAGGGAGCAGAATATTTATAATCCCGTTGCAGCGCATGAGGAATTTTGGAGTTGAGATAAGACACTCAAGCAAATTGCCTTTGCCTTTCTGGCTGAAGAATTTGGGATTCATGAATATTTTTCAAAGTTTATATACACGAAAAAACAGGGGATGCCTCGGTCATATACTTGGGTCAGCCCAAAGTGCTCGCACGAGGGAGCGGGGGTGCGAGATTGCTCGGTTTCCCCACGCGCGAGCCCAAAATGTCCATCAAAATTCAGAAAATGTTCATCAAAATCTGAAAAACTGTTCATCAAAATTCAAAAAACTGTTCATCAAAAATTCAAATTTGTTCACGGAAATACAAAATGCTTTATTTCTTTCTAAAATCGTGAACATTTTTTGTTTTTTTTTTAAATCCCAAACTTTTTAAAAGTAGCAAAAAAGCAACAAGAGAAATAAAAAAACAGGGGAGCCCCGCCCCGCACCTGGGCCCGAGTACGTGTGTGTGTGTGTGTGTGTGTGTGTGTGTTACCTTATTTTCCATCGGGTCCGGGAATAGGGCCATCTGTAGCCTGAAGCGAGCGCCATACTGGTATTTTCTTTGATATGTCAAAAAATTCTTACCAAATAAGTGCTTAATAATGATATGCCAAGTAATTATGGCACATATAAAATTCTCTCACATTTTAGCACATCAATGTAATTAATAGACATGCAGTGTTGGCCTAATCTACTGCTCCCTCCGTCCCATAATGTAATACGCTTTTTGACACTACACTACAGTCAAAAAACGTTTTACATTTTGGGACGGAGGGAGCAGAATATTTATAATCCCGTTGCAGCGCATGAGGAATTTTGGAGTTGAGATAAGACACTCAAGCAAATTGCCTTTGCCTTTCTGGCTGAAGAATTTGGGATTCATGAATATTTTTCAAAGTTTATATACACGAAAAAACAGGGGATGCCTCGGTCATATACTTGGGTCAGCCCAAAGTGCTCGCACGAGGGAGCGGGGGTGCGAGATTGCTCGGTTTCCCCACGCGCGAGCCCAAAATGTCCATCAAAATTCAGAAAATGTTCATCAAAATCTGAAAAACTGTTCATCAAAATTAAAAAACTGTTCATCAAAAATTCAAATTTGTTCACGGAAATACAAAATGCTTTATTTCTTTCTAAAATCGTGAACATTTTTTGTTTTTTTTTAAATCCCAAACTTTTTAAAAGTAGCAAAAAAGCAACAAGAGAAATAAAAAAACAGGGGAGCCCCGCCCCGCACCTGGGCCCGAGTACGCGTGTGTGTGTGTGTGTGTGTGTGTGTGTGTTACCTTATTTTCCATCGGGTCTGGGAATAGGGCCATCTGTAGCCTGAAGCGAGCGCCATACTGGTATTTTCTTTGATATGTCAAAAAATTCTTACCAAATAAGTGCTTAATAATGATATGCCAAGTAATTATGGCACATACAAAATTCTCTCACATTTTAGCACATCAATGTAATTAATAGACATGCAGTGTTGGCCTAATCTACTGCTCCCTCCGTCCCATAATGTAATACGCTTTTTGACACTACACTACAGTCAAAAAACGTTTTACATTTTGGGACGGAGGGAGCAGAATATTTATAATCCCGTTGCAGCGCATGAGGAATTTTGGAGTTGAGATAAGACACTCAAGCAAATTGCCTTTGCCTTTCTGGCTGAAGAATTTGGGATTCATGAATATTTTTCAAAGTTTATATACACGAAAAAACAGGGGATGCCTCGGTCATATACTTGGGTCAGCCCAAAGTGCTCGCACGAGGGAGCGGGGGTGCGAGATTGCTCGGTTTCCCCACGCGCGAGCCCAAAATGTCCATCAAAATTCAGAAAATGTTCATTAAAATCTGAAAAACTGTTCATCAAAATTCAAAAAACTGTTCATCAAAAATTCAAATTTGTTCACGGAAATACAAAATGCTTTATTTCTTTCTAAAATCGTGAACATTTTTTTGTTTTTTTTTAAATCCCAAACTTTTTAAAAGTAGCAAAAAAGCAACAAGAGAAATAAAAAAACAGGGGAGCCCCGCCCCGCACCTGGGCCCGAGTACGTGTGTGTGTGTGTGTGTGTGTGTGTGTTACCTTATTTTCCATCGGGTCTGGGAATAGGGCCATCTGTAGCCTGAAGCGAGCGCCATACTGGTATTTTCTTTGATATGTCAAAAAATTCTTACCAAATAAGTGCTTAATAATGATATGCCAAGTAATTATGGCACATACAAAATTCTCTCACATTTTAGCACATCAATGTAATTAATAGACATGCAGTGTTGGCCTAATCTACTGCTCCCTCCGTCCCATAATGTAATACGCTTTTTGACACTGCACTACAGTCAAAAAACGTTTTACATTTTGGGACGGAGGGAGCAGAATATTTATAATCCCGTTGCAGCGCATGAGGAATTTTGGAGTTGAGATAAGACACTCAAGCAAATTGCCTTTGCCTTTCTGGCTGAAGAATTTGGGATTCATGAATATTTTTCAAAGTTTATATACACGAAAAAACAGGGGATGCCTCGGTCATATACTTGGGTCAGCCCAAAGTGCTCGCACGACGGAGCGGGGGTGCGAGATTGCTCGGTTTCCCCACGCGCGAGCCCAAAATGTCCATCAAAATTCAGAAAATGTTCATCAAAATCTGAAAAACTGTTCATCAAAATTAAAAAACTGTTCATCAAAAATTCAAATTTGTTCACGGAAATACAAAATGCTTTATTTCTTTCTAAAATCGTGAACATTTTTTGTTTTTTTTTAAATCCCAAACTTTTTAAAAGTAGCAAAAAAGCAACAAGAGAAATAAAAAAACAGGGGAGCCCCGCCCCGCACCTGGGCCCGAGTACGTGTGTGTGTGTGTGTGTGTGTGTTACCTTATTTTCCATCGGGTCTGGGAATAGGGCCATCTGTAGCCTGAAGCGAGCGCCATATTGGTATTTTCTTTGATATGTCAAAAAATTCTTACCAAATAAGTGCTTAATAATGATATGCCAAGTAATTATGGCACATACAAAATTCTCTCACATTTTAGCACATCAATGTAATTAATAGACATGCAGTGTTGGCCTAATCTACTGCTCCCTCCGTCCCATAATGTAATACGCTTTTTGACACTACACTACAGTCAAAAAACGTTTTACATTTTGGGACGGAGGGAGCAGAATATTTATAATCCCGTTGCAGCGCATGAGGAATTTTGGAGTTGAGATAAGACACTCAAGCAAATTGCCTTTGCCTTTCTGGCTGAAGAATTTGGGATTCATGAATATTTTTCAAAGTTTATATACACGAAAAAACAGGGGATGCCTCGGTCATATACTTGGGTCAGCCCAAAGTGCTCGCACGAGGGAGCGGGGGTGCGAGATTGCTCGGTTTCCCCACGCGCGAGCCCAAAATGTCCATCAAAATTCAGAAAATGTTCATTAAAATCTGAAAAACTGTTCATCAAAATTCAAAAAACTGTTCATCAAAAATTCAAATTTGTTCACGGAAATACAAAATGCTTTATTTCTTTCTAAAATCGTGAACATTTTTTGTTTTTTTTAAAATCCCAAACTTTTTAAAAGTAGCAAAAAAGCAACAAGAGAAATAAAAAAACAGGGGAGCCCCGCCCCGCACCTGGGCCCGAGTACGTGTGTGTGTGTGTGTTACCTTATTTTCCATCGGGTCTGGGAATAGGGCCATCTGTAGCCTGAAGCGAGCGCCATACTGGTATTTTCTTTGATATGTCAAAAAATTCTTACCAAATAAGTGCTTAATAATGATATGCCAAGTAATTATGGCACATACAAAATTCTCTCACATTTTAGCACATCAATGTAATTAATAGACATGCAGTGTTGGCCTAATCTACTGCTCCCTCCGTCCCATAATGTAATACGCTTTTTGACACTACACTACAGTCAAAAAACGTTTTACATTTTGGGACGAAGGGAGCAGAATATTTATAATCCCGTTGCAGCGCATGAGGAATTTTGGAGTTGAGATAAGACACTCAAGCAAATTGCCTTTGCCTTTCTGGCTGAAGAATTTGGGATTCATGAATATTTTTCAAAGTTTATATACACGAAAAAACAGGGGATGCCTCGGTCATATACTTGGGTCAGCCCAAAGTGCTCGCACGAGGGAGCGGGGGTGCGAGATTGCTCGGTTTCCCCACGCGCGAGCCCAAAATGTCCATCAAAATTCAGAAAATGTTCATCAAAATCTGAAAAACTGTTCATCAAAATTCAAAAAACTGTTCATCAAAAATTCAAATTTGTTCACGGAAATACAAAATGCTTTATTTCTTTCTAAAATCGTGAACATTTTTTGTTTTTTTTTAAATCCCAAACTTTTTAAAAGTAGCAAAAAAGCAACAAGAGAAATAAAAAAACAGGGGAGCCCCGCCCCGCACCTGGGCCCGAGTACACGTGTGTGTGTGTGTGTGTTACCTTATTTTCCATCGGGTCTGGGAATAGGGCCATCTGTAGCCTGAAGCGAGCGCCATACTGGTATTTTCTTTGATATGTCAAAAAATTCTTACCAAATAAGTGCTTAATAATGATATGCCAAGTAATTATGGCACATACAAAATTCTCTCACATTTTAGCACATCAATGTAATTAATAGACATGCAGTGTTGGCCTAATCTACTGCTCCCTCCGTCCCATAATGTAAGATGTTTTTTGACACTATACTAGAGTCAAAAAACGTTTTACATTTTGGGACGGAGGGAGCAGAATATTTATAATCCCATTGCAGCGCACGAGGAATTATCTAGTATTTTTAAATCAATTATATAAAAATGTTATCCATGTACAAAACAAGTTCCTAATGTCTACAAAAATGTAGAATGTGTATTACAAAATTTTTAAAAATGTTGGTTGTGTATAAAAAATGTTAACCATCTATTTTAAAAAATTCAACCATGTATTAAAAAATGTTCCTGACACATACCAAAAATGTACAATGTGTATGAAAAAGTAGTCATCAAACATCATTTTTGAAAATGTTAAATTTGTAAAACAAAGGTCATGGTGCATACCTAAAATATACAAAGCATCCCCGTCGTCTCTCCTCCTACTCGTCTTTCTCCCACACAGCTGGCCATCTTCATCTCTCCCAGCGACAGAAGGAGGAGCGGCCATCTTGCCGCGGACATATTCAGGCAAAGGAAGGAGGAGCGGCTGTCCTGTTGCAGGCACATCTGAGCGGCGGAAGCTGCTTGCTGCGCGGCGGCAGCGGCTAAGGAGGAGTGCAGCAGCGACCAACTCTGGCGGAGCGGTGGCAGTGGAAGTTGCAGCAGCGACCTCACCTGCAGCAGCGGCGTACACACATCCTGTACTGCAGAGGAATGGGCATCCGGCAGCTACGCCAAAGTGAAACAGGCTCTGCTCCATCTTGCCCCCTCTTTGCAATTTGTGCTTGTTCACGCCTTTGCAATTTGTTGAGAATTCTTTCTTGATTTGTTTGTAAATAGATTATGTATAGATAAATTGTAGGTGATGAAAAAAATGTTGTTTTGATACTTAAAAAATGCTTTCAAAATACAGTTAATGTTGCATATATTACAGGAAAAGCAAACACTAATTTTTAAAAAACCATTCCATTCCATTCCACCAACTAAACATGAAGATGTAACCGTTCCATTCCACCTCACTGTTTATACCAAACACATAGATGGAACCATTCCATTCTTGTGGAATGGAACCATTACATTCTATTCCACTTGGTTCTTCAACTAAACACACCCTAAATCACTCATTTACGAAGTATGAACAATAAACACAACCAGTGACTCCCCGCAAAAAAAAAAAAAAAAACACATCCAAGTGACATTTCAGAAGAGTTTGACCAAATACATACATACCTTCATACGGTGAGACTGCCAGTTCTTTAGTGCCTCGGGAACATCCTTAAAAACAACTCCTCGCAATTCTTTCCTTTCAAATCAAGTCCTCCATATATGACCCTGGAATTACATCAGAACAAAACTCCATCAAATGAAAGGATAAATGTTTCCAGCAGTGGAATCGAATATGAAAGGTACGAGCACCTCCGTCCCGGATCCGTGGAGAATAGGGGATCCTCTACGAGCTCCTCTCCTGGAGGCACGATGAGGATCTACGATAGCGTCCTGGTTAACGCCGTCACCTCACAGGTCGCGCCCGTCCAGAGCGCGCACCACCGGCCACCGGTTCTCCAGTCCTCGCCCGACCACCGCGCCGGCCTCGCTCTGCTCTGCCTGTGAGGGCCTTCGTGTCCACCCCCGTGACGCGCCGATCTGGTCCACCGCCGTCGGCCGCTGCTGCACCTCCACTCCGGCTGCTTACCGATTGTGTGGGAGCCGGCGAGGCCCTTGTCCCTGTAGCCGACGTTGAGGCGCACAACGGAAGATGATGGGTCGGCCCAGATCTTGCTCTTCGTCGCGTTGGCCGGGTCGAGCAGCCGAGAGGGAGGCCGGCGGCACAGGGCAGCGGACCTGATGGAAAGAGGCGAGGAGGGGCTCGGGGTGTGACGGAAGGACATCAGAGGAGTCGGCAGGGTTGGGGGCTTGGGGCAGAGGTCGGCGGCGGCAGAAGAATCGGGGGCTGAGCGTGCAAGCCATCTGGGGATATTTTTTTGTAGGGACGCGCAGCAGGCCCAATTGCCCACGCTTATTTCCTTCCTAGTAAATCGCACGATTTTGTTTTTGTCTCGTACCTTGCCGACGTGGCATAGGCGAGCAAGCGTCCTTCCGCGTAGCTGAATGGGTTTGATGGTTTATTATTAGGGCTATTTTCTCTCATACATTTACTGTGGCCCCTAAATTTGGATTTTTTTTTCAAAACTATCACTTTATTTTTCATTCAAAAACTATCACTTTATTTATAGCAATTTCGGAAACTATAGCACCAAATGCAAAAAAATCGAAACTATGACCCCGTCGGCCTCGTGTTGGCCGAAGAGGGGGTTTTCGGCCAGGATTTGGCCGAAAAGGACTTTTCGGCCGTGCCTTGGCCGAAGAGGTGCGGACCTGGGCCGAAAAGTCCTTTTTGGTCAGCGGTAGGCCGAAAAGTCCTTTTTGGTCACCAGTAGGCCGAAAAGTCCCTGGGACCCACATTTTCACGTGAACGGGTGGCCGAAGCTGCATGGCTCCGCTCTTCGGCTTATGTTAGGCCGAAAATGTTTTTTTTTTACTTATGAATGCTGTGCAACCATTGCCCATCTTAGACATTGAAAAAATATATTTTCGCGCAACCATTTCCCTCAATATTTTCCCGCCAACTCTTTCCCTTCATATATTCCCGCCAACCCCTTCCCGCCATATGTTCCCGCCACCCGTTTCCCGCCAACCTCTTCCCGCCATAAGTTCCCGCCAACACTTTCCCTCCATACCGCAGTCGTTCTTTCCCGCCATTTTCTCCTCTCTACCTATAAAACCCCCTTCACACGGAGGTGGATAAGTAGTCCAATTTAGTGTAGTCGAGATGTCCGATTATCCTTTTGATAGTAGTTTTCACCCTGAGATGAGCAAATGTTTTCTTAGGCTAGCCACCGATTTCAGGATGGACAATAGGATAGTTCCATGGGACGAACTCCTCGGTAGTGACACCATACTGAATGAGTTGGCTCACGCATTACGTAGGTCTGGGTGGCCTGAAAGAACCTATGAGGAGGTACGTAAAGAACTTCTTAGGTTGCATGGAAGGTGGAAGAAGGTAGTGCAGACGAAGAGTGAAACTTTCTTAAGGATTGCAGCAGAGCATACATTTTTATGGACTGACGACAGCGAAGATGAAGACGATATCTTCATGCCGAGCACCAAGGCCAAGAGTACCGCACCGTCGAAGGGCAAGAGTACTGTGTCGTCGCAGGGCAAGAGTGCTGCATCGACGAAGGGCAAGAGTACCGCATCGTGGAAGGGCAAGAGTGCTGCATCGGCGGTGGATGACGATGATGCCTTCATGTAGTATGTAAGCTGTAATTTTTAAGTTTAGCTCTACCGTTTAATTCATATGTACTTGTATCTTAATTATCGGTTGCAGTCTGTTTGGAAATGTAACTGGAATAACAATGCGAATTAATAGTAAAACAATGCGAATAACAATACGATAACCACGACCATAGACGATGTCTGTCACTGTCTGTGTCTCCTGCGACGGTGGTGGTGGTGGAGTGTGAAACACTGTCTGCGGGAAGTCATAAGTGTTTGCATCTTGGTCATCATTATCCCCGTCGCCCTCTAAGAACGAAGGACCACCACTAAGCATCGGTGACTGCACTGAATGCATGAACGGTTGCGACTGGTTGCCGCCTGCGGTAAAGTAAAACATGTAAAATTGATACAAATGTATGAACAATGCATGAACGAAGCACCACCACTAAGCATCGGTGACTGCACAGAATGCATGAACGGTTACTACAATGTTGAAAAGAATGTAGTAAGTAGTGTTACCTAGTTCCATCTGCTGATGCCAGTAAGCGGTCCCTGGTTGTGAAGGAGGTGGCTGATGCCAGGAAGAGCTCCCTGGTTGTGAAGGATGAGGTTCTGAACGGTGCACAGAGGGTCGTGGTTCTGAATGGTGCATGTAACACCCCCTTGTAATGACCACAGTGATCAGTTGTTAATAATGCCATGTCATCATCATTTGCAGTGCCAAGTCATATGTGTTAATAATTCAATTCAAATGCAAATCTGAAAATCAATTTAAATTTCAAAGTGTAAGTTGAAGTTGATCCAACTCTGCTGGAAAAATGTCCATTAATTATCAAATAATCCAGTGGTCATGGCAAAATCATAACCAACATTTTTGGAATATGATTGATGAGTCAAACAACATGAAACAGCACCCAAACAGCACTATTTAAATCCATTAAATTCATTTCTAATCCAAAAGAGTTTCAAAATTCGTCCAACTCACTTTTTGGTGAAGGACAATATTGCATAGCATTATCTGAGCCTAGTCCCATATTTTACACAAATGCTAAAAGTTCCTAACTAAATCAAAACAGGAGAGGTTAAAAGAAAAGGAGAAATAGAAATAAGGAAAAAGGAGAAAGCCATTGTTGGCTGGGCCTAAGTGCACAGTGTGCAGGCCCAGTCCAACAGCGGCCCATGCCGTCTCCCTCCTCCCCGTGTCGTCCCCGCCGTGGCCGCGCGCGCGCGCGCCAGTCGGCCGGCGCCACCGACGCTACAGGGAGGAGGAGGAGATAAGGCCGGAGCCACTCAACCCCCCTGGCTTCCCCTGGCATTCCCCATCTCTCTCCCTCGCCGCTCTGTCTCTTCCCCTTCCTCCAGATCCGAGCACAGGACGCCGCCGTCGCCGCGTCTTGGCACCGTCGTGGCCACCAGCCTTCCCGCGTCGTCTGGAGGTGCTAGGACGGATCGCCGCGGACGTCTGCATCCTCGGGAACAACCAGACGGAGTGAAGGAGCCCCGCATCGCCCGCGCGCGAGTCGTCTTCCACCTCGGGTCGCCGCCGATTCCTTCGTCTCTGGCGACCACTGCTGCTACAAATCTGTCAGGGGCCTTTCTTGAGCCGCGCGGTGAGCTCCTCCACCTCACACTCTTCTCCATTTACTTCTCCGCACGCCGTAGCTAGCCGACGTCGAGGCCGAGCTTTGTTCGCCGCCGTTCGCGTCGCCGCCGTGGCCATAGCCACTGTCGTGCTTATCTGAGCACGGCACTGAGCTCCTGATGCTCCCAGGAGCCCGGTGAGCTCAAGCCCGAGCCCTCCCGTGCCTCCTAACGCCGTTCCCTCGATCTCCCGAATGCCACCGCCGCCAAATCTCGTCGCCGGCCCAGCTCCGGTCATCTCCTGGTCCGGCGAGTGCCTCAGCTAGATGCGCGAGGACGCCAGCTATCGAACGCGCCCAAGCGCGCCCCGAAACGAGCTCTGTAGCGTGATTCCGGCGAGCTCCGGCGACGCGCCGCCGCGTTTCTGGTCGCCGGCGCAATTCCGGCGCCGGGCGCCGACGTGGCCGGTCCGGGGCCACCTCCAGGGTCACTGACGCGTGGGCCCCAGGGGCCCGGCCGGCCAGTTGACCAGTCAGCAGTGCTGACTGGACCGGCCCAGCCGCTGACAGGCGGGCCCCGCCTTTCTGTTTATTTAGTTAAAACAAATTAGAAGTAAAAAAAAAATCTAATTAACCTAATGTCTCACTGACATGTGGGGTCCACCCCCTAATTAATCCTGGTAATTAAACTAATTCACTGGTTAAAGAAACAGAGGCTGACATGTGGGTCCCACTGGATGGTCCCACTGGACCCACATGTCAGGTTTGACCGGTACAGCCGGCTGTTGACTTGCTGATGTCAGCATGACATCATGCTGACGTCATATTTCCTTTTCTGATTAATAAAAATAATTCCAAAAATTCAAATAAACTTTGAAAATTCATATCTTTTAAACCGTAGCTCAGATTGAAAAAGTTTATACATGAAACTTGCTCAGAACGACGAGCCGAGTCTGATCGTGCCGTCTGTTTCTTCATCGGAACCCCCTACGTAGAAGAACTCGTAACTCCGGACCCGTATCCGGCAGATGAATAGTGCACACACTTCGGTAATTAAATTCCAGAAAAATCCTAAAATAACTAAAATGACTTAGATGCATATTCAGGCAACCCTGCACTGCATCATAGCATAGCACGCACTGTGTGGCATATGATTGCATATTGTTTACCTGTTTCCTCCCCCTCTTCTCTCTCAATAGACCCCGACGCAGACGTAGCTCCAGACGCAGACGCAGCTCCGGAGTACGACTACGTTCCCGACGACACCCCTGAAGACCTTGCCCTTGCCCCAGAGCAAACAGGCAAGCACCCCCATTTTGAGCATTCCGATATCGCCTATTTTCTCCCCTCTTATGCTTGCATTAGATGATACTGCTGCTGTTACTATCCCACTCTGTTGCATAGCCTGTTTACTTGTAACTTACTTTTGATACATACCTGTTATCCTAAACTGTTTAGCATAGGATGGGTAGAGCCATATCAGAGACCCACTTGTCCCGACTGCCCCGCTGGATACTCAGAAGACCCGTTCTACGGGATCGAAGATCAGACCCCGACACCGCACGACACTTTTCCCCCTCTAATGCTCGACACTACTGGGTTATCGTCAAGTGCCGAGGGTGATACCTCGTCAGCACTTCCGATGATGACCTTGTAGGTTGGTTATCCGGTCGTGGTAAGCGAGGGTGATTCCTCCTACACCACCCCCCGACACCGACGTCGTCGTGCAACACATCGAGCGGGAATTCCGTCGAGGGTGATTCCTCAGGATTCCCCTTGATATGGTAGCCCCACGGTTGTCTTATTTAACGGATGTTATTGATACTTGAGAAGGCGGGTCGACCCTGAGGGGTACCCGCAAGTGTTGGATAGGTACCCGTGACATATTCCACGAGGCGCGGCCGGGCATTCTTAGCCCTTGCAGCAAGTCCTCGAGACGGGGCGACGGGGTCACATCTTTCGTGAGTCTCTGCTCGTTACCGCAAGCCACTAGGACACTACGGTTTGGATATTTGATCCGAGGGGCCTCTGGCCCGATGGCACTAACCATCACGTGGGCATAGTATGGGCGTTCTGCGTCGTATACTTCAGCCGGAGCTTAATAGACGTCAGCGACTGAGCGGCGCGCGCTGAATTGGACTGGGAACGCAACCGCGCTTGTATAAGGGGTTGCTAGGTCTGCTTTCAGCCGCGTACGCAACGTGCAGGAGTGTCCGGGGCGATGGCCCGAGACCCCTGGGGGCATAGGTTAGTCCGGCGTGCTGACCTCTCTGTTAAGTATTCGGTCGGGTTGCGGCGTGTTGCTTAGCCGAGGCCGGGCATGGCCCAGAAAGTGTGTCCGGCCGGAGTTAAGCGAGCGTGGTGGGTAAGTTGGTGCACCCCTGCAGGGAAGAAACTTCTATCGATAGCCTGTCCTACGGTAATGGACACTCGGAGTTGTATCCCGATCGGTACAACTAGAACATGAGATGAGATCTGGATAGTACGGCTCTGGGATTGCTTTCTCGCAGGGAGTCGAGAAAGGATCTCAGGTCGAGGTTGATGATACTACTACTACTACTTTACATTATGTTCCTCTGATCTCTTCTATTGCTGCAAGACTGCAGAAGATGCTGAAGATGCTAGTCTTCGATAGGACTAGGCTTCTCCCTCTATTCTGGCTTTTCTGCAGCCCAGTCCACTGATACAGCCCCCTTTTGAAAATGTTGCATATGTAGTGTAGATCCTTGCTTGCTGAGTACTTCGGATGAGTACTCACGTTTGCTTTATTTTCTTTTTCCCCCATATATTCTTTCTTTGCCACCAGACGACGGAGCCCCTGAGTCAGATGCCCCAGTCGACGACCACTACTACTACCCGCCTGGCGAGTACTACTACTACGAGGTGCCACCTGACGACCAGGAGTAGGATCGGAGGGTCCAGGGCAGGAGGCCTACGCCTTTCGATCGCAGCTTTTATTTTTGCCCCGCCTCTGTGAAGGCTTATCTCTCTCTGTAATATATCTGTACTCAGATATCTAATGCTTCCGCTGACGCTTGTATGCCATCGAGCTATGTATTCGAGCCCTCGAGGCCCTGGCTTGTAATATTAAGCTTGTATGACTTTATTTATATTTTAGAGTCGTGTTGTGATATCGTCAAGTGAGTCCTTAGGTTTGATCGTGCGCATTTGCGTGTATGATTAGTGCACGATTAAGCCGGGGGCGTCACAGGTTGGTATCAGAGCCGACTGCCTCTAGGAATCCCCCTTCCCAATTCCTTGGCCGAAGTTGAGTCTAGTGGTCTAAAACTGATTTTACTAACTTGGCTGTGTGGCTTACGGGCCCACGTCGCTAACTGGGTGGTACTAATATCTTTTACTTCTCGATCTTTACTCTGGGATTCTATCCTCTCTTCTATTCGGGTTTTGCAAAATTACTAAACGCCGACACTTAGGATCACGTAATTCATATCCATCCGGAGAGCTGGATTCAGTGCGATTTCCCTGTCTTTGATCTGATTAGTCTGATAATCATTTCCTTTCCATTGTTTTGTTTAACCTTTCCTTTTGAGATCGGTTATATTTCTCAATGTCAAATGACAATTCTTGAACTTCTTATTTCAGATGGATCGTCTGTTTCCCCCTCGTCCTACGACGCAGCTCGTGCTTCGCACCTATGCTCGAGACGTCCCTGGGTTTCCAGCTGTTCTGATCGCCCTCTTGATCAGGCTGGGATACCGCTGGTGCCCCGAGTACATGGTCTACGAGGTTTATCGTGAGTTCAACCAGGAGCAGTACTATGCTGATGTTCGCATCTACGATCAGCAGGATAACTCTGACACTGAGCTTCACCGTTTTCACGGTATCGGCGTGACAATTGAGATGGCAGTACATGATGCTGCTTACTCTGCTGTCGCACGACTTCGAGGACAGTTCAGTGCTGACTTGGATGCCTCTGAGTATCGGTACATTCCGTATGCCCCTGCTGGAGATGCTACCGGATATTACACAGCTGTCTGTGCCCCGTACGAGCCTCGTCGCTACGAACAGCGAGTTCTGATCCACTATGCTCAGGCTCTGGATCGCACTGTTCGTGCACTTGCTGTCGAGTTGTTTGCCACTCGAGCACGCTACTACGAGGCTATGACACAGTTGCTACCAGCTGTTCGTGCAGGGATACATCCGGAGTACATTCTTTACCCGAGCAGGACTGAGATGCCATCAGGGATCGTTTGGCCTGCTGTGGGAGGTCACACGCCGGCACGTGGACCTCTTCTTTCTTCTCGAGACCGGGTTCTGCATCAGAGTGCCCATGGAGCACAGGATCCTTCTGCGACGAACGTCCGTCGTCCGCACTTGCAGCTACCCCGTTTCAGTGGTTTTCTCCGACGTTGATATAGCCTTTGCTATGTCACGTTGTGTACTTCCTTACCGCGTGCCTGCGTGCCGCCTAGCATGCCTAGCTTTTCATTTGCGCCGTTATGCTGCCCGAATGTAACCGACTATGTATGGATATGTATGTCTTAATGACTACTTTTTAGTATCTGTGCACTATTTCAATAATGTCGAGTTACATCATGTTTATTACTAAGCACTCGCATAAGCTATTGCTAAACTACCCCTGTTGAATTAGCAGGATGGCTGACAACAATCCACCACCGCCGCCACCACCTGATTATATGGCAGCGATGATGCAACAGTTTGAACTCAACCGCCAGTTTATGACAGGAATTATGCAGCAATTCCCTCGTCCTGATGCTAGTCAGCAGCCTTTCTCCATCACTTTGCCAGAATTTATGCGGCTCAGCCCATCTTTCTTCCGCAACACAGTCAACCCATTGGATGCCGATGACTGGCTGCGTGACATCTCTCATGAGATGGAGTCTGCTGGTGTCGCCCAAGTTAACTATGTCACATTTGCGACATATCTTCTGAAGGGTCCCGCTTCCCAATGGTGGGCCACTTCCCGACAGACCTTGCCGCCTGGTACTGTCGTCACTTGGGCAGAATTCAAGATTGCTTTCCGTGCCCGCTACATTCCTCAAGCTGTCATAGCTAGAAAGAAGGCCGAGTTCCGTAGTCTTGTTCAGGGCAACAAAACTGTGGAAGTCTATCAGCGCGAGTTTCTTGACTTATCTCGCTACGCTGAAGAGGACATTCCTACTGATGAACGAAGGCAAGAGAAGTTTTGTGAAGGACTGCATCATGATATACAGTTAGCTCTGCTAGTCCAAGATTTTCCTGATTTCGCCACCTTGGTGAATAAAGCTATCATGGTTGAAACTGGACTGAAGAAGCATAAAGAAGCGTCCAGACGCACTCGTGAGTCGGGCTCATCTTCGGGCTCGTCTTCCCAGAAGCGCCGCATATGGTTTCCACAAGGCATGTTTCGTTCAGCAGCACCTGCACACAGGCCCTCTTATGCTGCTCCACGTCTGCCTCCTCCACCACCGAGGCAGCCTCTGCCAGCTCCAGCACCTCGAGCTCCAGCACCCCGTCCTGACAGCGGACTATGCTTCAAGTGTGGCAAGCCAGGTCACCGTGCTAGAGATTGTTCTCAGAATCAGAATCAACTGACTCTTCCTTCTACCGGCCGTGGTATTGGCCGTGGTATTCCTCAACAGCGCAACTATAATGCCAGACCTTCTTATGGTCGTGGGCAGAGCTATCACGTCAACATGTCTGAAGCTCCGGATCAACCAGATACAGTGATGGGTACACTTCTCGTTAATTCAGTACCAGCATCCGTTTTATTTGATTCAGGAGCATCACATTCATTCATGTCAGAGCATTTTGCACTGTTGCATGACGTTAAATGTGAAACACTACACCATCCATTAGTAGTAAACACTCCCGCGGGTCGGTGCCAAGCCACCATATTCAGTCCCGAAGTCACCATTATGATTGAAGAACGGAATTTTCAAACTTCCCCCATTATTCTGAAATCTTCCAAGATTGACCTTATTCTGGGAATGGATTGGTTGAAGGCTCATTACGCCTCAATCAATTGTGCCACCAAAGTTGTTCACCTCTTACACCCATCGAATGAGTTAGTGAATTATCAAGCATACCTTACTCAGAACGCTGAGGCTCAAATTTATGCCTTAAATGCGTTGAATGCTTCTCCACTGGAGGGGATCGAGAATATCCCCGTTGTCTGTGATTTCCCGGATGTTTTTCCAGAAGAACTTCCAGGAATACCCCCTGCTAGAGCTGTCGAGTTCGTCATCGACTTGAAGCCTGGCACCACTCCTATTGCGAAGCGTCCATACAAGATGCCTCCGCACCATCTTATTGAGCTTAAGGAAGAAATCGATAAATCACTTAAGAAGGGTTTCATCCGTCCCAGTTCCTCCGCTTGGGGAGCACCTTCTCTCTTTGTTAAGAAGAAGGATGGAACTAACCGTCTGGTTCAAGATTATCGTCCTATCAATCAGGCAACTATCCAGAATAAATATCCGCTTCCCCGGATCAATGATTTATATGACCAACTCGCTGGATCTTTGGTGTTCTCTAAACTCGACTTGAGGTTGGGTTATCACCAGATCCGTGTCCGCGAAGAGGATATTCCCAAGACTGCATTCGTTACTCGTTATGGCTCATACGAGTACACCGTCATGTCATTTGGTCTGACGAATGCTCCAGCTACCTTCTCCCGCTTAATGAATTATATATTCATGGACTACCTCGACAAGTTCGTCGTGGTATATCTAGATGATATCCTGGTATATTCCAAGAATAAGGAAGAACATGCCGAACATCTTCGTCTTGTTCTGGAGAGACTTCGAGAGCACAAACTGTATGCCAAGTTCTCTAAATGTGAATTCTGGCTTCCTGAAGTGACCTACCTTGGACATGTGATTTCCAAGGACGGTATTGCCGTTAACCCGGAGCGTGTTCAGGCTATCCTTGACTGGACTCCTCCGAAGAATGCCAAGCAAGTCCGAAGCTTTCTCGGTTTAGCCAGCTATTGTCGTCGATTCGTCGAGAACTTCTCCAAGATCGCCAAGCCACTGACTAATCTGCTCCACAAAGGCGTTAAGTTTGAGTGGACAGACAAGTGTCAGGAAAGTTTCTAGACCCTCAAGGACAAGCTCACTTCCGCTCCAGTGCTTGCTCCTCCTGATTCTCGCAAGGACTTTGTCATATATTGTGACGCCTCTCGTCAGGGATTAGGCTGCGTCCTAATGCAAGAGCGGAGAGTAATTGCATATGCTTCACGTCAACTGCGTCCACACGAAGAGAATTATCCAGTGCATGATCTTGAACTTGCGGCAGTGATGTATGCATTGAAGTTATGGCGACATTATCTTCTGGGTAATCGGTGTGAAATTTATACCGATCACCAAAGTCTGAAATACTTATTCACTCAACCGGATTTAAATCTCCGACAACAACGATGGTTAGAAGCTATTGCAGATTATGACTGCGGTATTTCTTATACCCCGGGCAAAGCTAATGTAATGGCCGATGCCCTGAGTCGCAAGTCATATTGCAACAACCTCATGGTTAGGCAAGCTCAACCTCGTCTTCACGCAGAACTGACTCAGCTGAATCTGCGAATTGTTCCCCAGGGTTCTCTTAATAACCTTGTGGTACAGCCAGACCTTCTGAAGGCTGTTAAAGAAGCGCAAGCCAAAGATGCTGAAATTGACTTGATGAAGAAGGAGCTTCACCTTACTAAGTATCGGGATTTCTCAGTTGCTGAAGATGGTACATTATATTTCAGAGACCGCATCGTAGTACCTCGCTTCGAACTGATGACTGACAAAGTCATGAAGGAGGCCCATGATACACCGCTGTCTATCCATCCGGGTAGTACTAAGATGTATCGCGATCTTCGTCAAAGGTACTGGTGGTCTAGAATGAAGCAAGACATCGCTCGTTATGTTGCTGAATGTGACGTGTGTCGTCGCGTGAAGGCAGAACATCAGAAACCTGCTGGAATTCTGCAACCGCTCCCTATTCCTCTGTGGAAGTGGGATAAAGTGCAGATGGACTTCATTACTGGTCTTCCTAAATCTCAGAAGGGTCACGATGCCATTCTTGTCGTCGTCGACCAACTCTCCAAGGTTGCTCATTTCCTACCTGTTAAGGAGACTATCACCGCTAGCCAGCTAGCAGAACTGTACATTGCCAGAATTGTTTCTCTCCATGGTATTCCGAAGGAGATTAGTTCAGACCGTGGTGTTCTTTTCACTTCCAAGTTCTGGGAAAGTTTCCAAGAAGCCATGGGAACTCATATTACCTGGAGTTCCGCATATCATCCTCAGTCCCAAGGCCAAGTTGAGCATGTTAATCAAGTGCTTGAAGACATGCTTCGAGCTTGTGTTATATCCTTCGGTAAGAAATGGGAGGAATCTCTCCCGTATGCCGAGTTCTCTTATAACAACAGTTATCAAGCAAGCTTGAAAATGGCCCCTTTCGAAGTGCTATACGGTCGAAAATGTCGAACCCCTATGAATTGGTCAGAAACTGGGGAGCGACCTCTTGTTGGACCGGACATTATTCAGCATGCCGACGAACAAGTCAGAATTGTCCGGGAAAATCTCAAGGCGGCTCAAGACCGTCAGAAGAGCAATTATGATCGCAAACGGTGGGGTCTGACTTATCAACCAGGTGATCATGCTTATCTTCGAGTCACTCCCATGAAGGGTACTCGTCGTTTCGGAATCAAGGGCAAGCTAGCTCCTCGCTATATTGGTCCTTTCCGTATCATGGCTAGACGTGGACATGTGGCATATAAATTGGAGTTGCCGCCACAGTTCTCTCATATTCATGATGTCTTCCACGTGTCGCAACTCCGGAAGTGCTTCAAGGAATCTCCGCACCGTGCAGTGGATCACGAGATGCTTCAACTGCAAGATGACTTATCTTATAAGGAGCATCCGATTCGCATCCTCGACGAAGCTGAACGTCGAACCCGTCAAAAGACAACCAAGTTCCTGAGAGTACAGTGGTCGAATCACACTGAAGATGAAGCCACTTGGGAACGCGAGGATCATCTCCGAGCAGAATATCCCGAACTCTTTCCTTCTACCTCCTAAATTCTCGGGACGAGAATTTCTTTTAGAGGAGGAGAATTTGTAACACCCCCTTGTAATGACCACAGTGATCAGCTGTTAATAATGCCATGTCATCATCATTTGCAGTGCCAAGTCATATGTGTTAATAATTCAATTCAAATGCAAATCTGAAAATCAATTTAAATTTCAAAGTGTAAGTTGAAGTTGATCCAACTCTGCTGGAAAAATGTCCATTAATTATCAAATAATCCAGTGGTCATGGCAAAATCATAACCAACATTTTTGGAATATGATTGATGAGTCAAACAACATGAAACAGCACCCAAACAGCACTATTTAAATCCATTAAATTCATTTCTAATCCAAAAGAGTTTCAAAATTCGTCCAACTCACTTTTTGGTGAAGGACAATATTGCATAGCATTATCTGAGCCTAGTCCCATATTTTACACAAATGCTAAAAGTTCCTAACTAAATCAAAACAGGAGAGGTTAAAAGAAAAGGAGAAATAGAAATAAGGAAAAAGGAGAAAGCCATTGTTGGCTGGGCCTAAGTGCACAGTGTGCAGGCCCAGTCCAACAGCGGCCCATGCCGTCTCCCTCCTCCCCGTGTCGTCCCCGCCGTGGCCGCGCGCGCGCGCGCCAGTCGGCCGGCGCCACCGACGCTACAGGGAGGAGGAGGAGATAAGGCCGGAGCCACTCAACCCCCCTGGCTTCCCCTGGCATTCCCCATCTCTCTCCCTCGCCGCTCTGTCTCTTCCCCTTCCTCCAGATCCGAGCACAGGACGCCGCCGTCGCCGCGTCTTGGCACCGCCGTGGCCACCAGCCTTCCCGCGTCGTCTGGAGGTGCTAGGACGGATCGCCGCGGACGTCTGCATCCTCGGGAACAACCAGACGGAGTGAAGGAGCCCCGCATCGCCCGCGCGCGAGTCGTCTTCCACCTCGGGTCACCGCCGATTCCTTCGTCTCCGGCGACCACTGCTGCTACAAATCTGTCAGGGGCCTTTCTTGAGCCGCGCGGTGAGCTCCTCCATCTCACACTCTTCTCCATTTACTTCTCCGCATGCCGTAGATAGCCGACGTCGAGGCCGAGCTTTGTTCGCCGCCGTTCGCGTCGCCGCCGTGGCCATAGCTACTGTCGTGCTTATCTGAGCACGGCACTGAGCTCCTGATGCTCCCAGGAGCCCGGTGAGCTCAAGCCCGAGCCCTCCCGTGCCTCCTAACGCCGTTCCCTCGATCTCCCGAATGCCACCGCCGCCAAATCTCGTCGCCGGCCCAGCTCCGGTCATCTCCTGGTCCGGCGAGTGCCTCAGCTAGATGCGCGAGGACGCCAGCTATCGAACGCGCCCCGAAACGAGCTCTGTAGCGTGATTCCGGCGAGCTCCGGCGACGCGCCGCCGCGTTTCTGGTCGCCGGCGCAATTCCGGCGCCGGGCGCCGACGTGGCCGGTCCGGGGCCACCTCCAGGGTCACTGACCCGTGGGCCCCAGGGGCCCGGCCGGCCAGTTGACCAGTCAGCAGTGCTGACTGGACCGGCCCAGCCGCTGACAGGCGGGCCCCGCCTTTCTGTTTATTTAGTTAAAACAAATTAGAAGTAAAAAAAAATAATCTAATTAACCTAATGTCTCACTGACATGTGGGGTCCACCCCCTAATTAATCCTGGTAATTAAACTAATTCACTGGTTAAAGAAACAGAGGCTGACATGTGGGTCCCACTGGACCCACATGTCAGGTTTGACCGGTACAGCCGGCTGTTGACTTGCTGATGTCAACATGACATCATGCTGACGTCATATTTCCTTTTCTGATTAATAAAAATAATTCCAAAAATTCAAATAAATTTTGAAAATTCATATCTTTTAAACCGTAGCTCAGATTGAAAAAGTTTATACATGAAACTTGCTCAGAACGACGAGCCGAGTCTGATTGTGCCGTCTGTTTCTTCATCGGAACCCCCTACGTAGAAGAACTCGTAACTCCGGACCCGTATCCGGCAGATGAATAGTGCACACACTTCGGTAATTAAATTCCAGAAAAATCCTAAAATAACTAAAATGACTTAGATGCATATTCAGGCAACCCTGCACTGCATCCTAGCATAGCACGCACTGTGTGGCATATGATTGCATATTGTTTACCTGTTTCCTCCCCCTCTTCTCTCTCGATAGACCCCGACGCAGACGTAGCTCCAGACGCAGACGCAGCTCCGGAGTACGACTACGTTCCCGACGACACCCCTGAAGACCTTGCCCTTGCCCCAGAGCAAACAGGCAAGCACCCCCATTTTGAGCATTCCGATATCGCCTATTTTCTCCCCTCTTATGCTTGCATTAGATGATACTGCTGCTGTTACTATCCCACTCTGTTGCATAGCCTGTTTACTTGTAACTTACTTTTGATACATACCTGTTATCCTAAACTGTTTAGCATAGGATGGGTAGAGCCATATCAGAGACCCACTTGTCCCGACTGCCCCGCTGGATACTCAGAAGACCCGTTCTACGGGATCGAAGATCAGACCCCGACACCGCACGACACTTTTCCCCCTCTAATGCTCGACACTACTGGGTTATCGTCAAGTGCCGAGGGTGATACCTCGTCAGCACTTCCGATGATGACCTTGTAGGTTGGTTATCCGGTCGTGGTAAGCGAGGGTGATTCCTCCTACACCACCCCCCGACACCGACGTCGTCGTGCAACACATCGAGCGGGAATTCCGTCGAGGGTGATTCCTCATGATTCCCCTTGATATGGTAGCCCCACGGTTGTCTTATTTAACGGATGTTATTGATACTTGAGAAGGCGGGTCGACCCTGAGGGGTACCCGCAAGTGTTGGATAGGTACCCGTGACATATTCCACGAGGCGCGGCCGGGCATTCTTAGCCCTTGCAGCAAGTCCTCGAGACGGGGCGACGGGGTCACATCTTTCGTGAGTCTCTGCTCGTTACCGCAAGCCACTAGGACACTACGGTTTGGATATTTGATCCGAGGGGCCTCTGGCCCGATGGCACTAACCATCACGTGGGCATAGTATGGGCGTTCTGCGTCGTATACTTCAGCCGGAGCTTAATAGACGTCAGCGACTGAGCGGCGCGCGCTGAATTGGACTGGGAATGCAACCGCGCTTGTATAAGGGGTTGCTAGGTCTGCTTTCAGCCGCGTACGCAACGTGCAGGAGCGTCCGGGGCGATGGCCCGAGACCCCTGGGGGCATAGGTTAGTCCGGCGTGCTGACCTCTCTGTTAAGTATTCGGTCGGGTTGCGGCGTGTTGCTTAGCCGAGGCCGGGCATGGCCCAGAAAGTGTGTCCGGCCGGAGTTAAGCGAGCGTGGTGGGTAAGTTGGTGCACCCCTGCAGGGAAGAAACTTCTATCGATAGCCTGTCCTACGGTAATGGACACTCGGAGTTGTATCCCGATCGGTACAACTAGAACATGAGATGAGATCTGGATAGTACGGCTCTGGGATTGCTTTCTCGCAGGGAGTCGAGAAAGGATCTCAGGTCGAGGTTGATGATACTACTACTACTACTACTTTACATTATGTTCCTCTGATCTCTTCTATTGCTGCAAGACTGCAGAAGATGCTGAAGATGCTAGTCTTCGATAGGACTAGGCTTCTCCCTCTATTCTGGCTTTTCTGCAGCCCAGTCCACTGATACAGCCCCCTTTTGAAAATGTTGCATATGTAGTGTAGATCCTTGCTTGCTGAGTACTTCGGATGAGTACTCACGTTTGCTTTATTTTCTTTTTCCCCCATATATTCTTTCTTTGCCACCAGACGACGGAGCCCCTGAGTCAGATGCCCCAGTTGACGACCACTACTACTACCCGCCTGGCGAGTACTACTACTACGAGGTGCCACCTGACGACCAGGAGTAGGATCGGAGGGTCCAGGGCAGGAGGCCTACGCCTTTCGATCGCAGCTTTTATTTTTGCCCCGCCTCTGTGAAGGCTTATCTCTCTCTGTAATATATCTGTACTCAGATATCTAATGCTTCCGCTGACGCTTGTATGCCATCGAGCTATGTATTCGAGCCCTCGAGGCCCTGGCTTGTAATATTAAGCTTGTATGACTTTATTTATATTTTAGAGTCGTGTTGTGATATCGTCAAGTGAGTCCTTAGGTTTGATCGTGCGCATTTGCGTGTATGGTTAGTGCACGATTAAGCCGGGGGCGTCACAGTGCACAGAGGGTCGTGGTTCAGAATGCTGTAGAGAGGGACGTGGCGGACGATGTGCTGGAGGAGGAACTGCAACATCCGAAGATCATCTACACGTAACAGCTGCGTAAATCCCACGTAGCTTGTCATCAAGACGCCTCAACCATGAGACGTGCTCTCGCGGTGGGATAGTATCTCCCCTCTGAAAGCGCTGCATTAAAGCGGAAACCTCCTCTCGCGCCTCGCTTGTCAAGTCAACCTGTACACGAAGAGTTAACCAATTAGATCCTCGTTGTATGACAGACAACATGAATAGATAACCAATTGAATATGTCCAGGTTAAGAAAAGACTTAACATATGAGAACCATGGCACGTACCGCGTGGTGTCTGGTTCCCACAACAGAGGCAGTTGGGTACATATCGCTGGTGAGAGGGGCTTTGATCTGATCCGGAGCAGCTGATGTAACCAAGTAGATCCTCGTTGTATGCCGGTAACGCTGCAGATACAAACCGAACTTGTCCCAGTTAAAGGGCCGAACCTCATCCCAGATATTTGTCGGCACGGTAGTCCATTCGTCAACGTAAGGGGTAATGCTCTTAAGCCAATAAGCCATGGACTTTTTTCCTCCTAGGCGACTGTACCTGAGATTGACATGCGCGTTACATGATTAGGTATATTCTGAATGCAGAGCCAAGAACTAAAATAGTATTACTACTTACTTGTGCATGTGTTTAGGTAAGTGTGGAATATCTGGAATGACAGGCTCTTGACATAGACCGAACTGTCTCATCACCCTATGGAGAGCCATCTCCTCAACCGTCACGTCGAACACCAACTTGGCCTTGGTCATCCAATAGTGCTGATCTCTAGTGCACAATCCAGAAATCCCAACTGGGTACCTGGATAATATAGCCTGATGCGAGTATGGCTCCCAGATAACTTGATCCTCGTGCAAACTATCAAACTGCGCCGTGAAGGACAGGTAGCAGCCCCTCACCTGGCTATGCGCAAACTGTCTCTGTGCATGACAACAAATAAGCATTAGTAATACTATTTAATGGCAAGAAATAATCAAATTAATTGTTACTTAATATTAAAGTACCTCTCGCCGTGTCCAAACAGATCCCATAGTAGGCAAGTCGCCGATAGCAGGCACATAAGCCCCAGCTAAGTCCTCCAAACCAAAAGGTTTATCAACGTAGACATAGGGTCGTCCAATAGGGAATCTCTCGTATGACCAGAGCTGCAACAATAATGGACATCCAACAATACTTGATTTTCTAGACTTCAACAAGCAAGCTTTGCACAGGCCTCTGTACGTAGCCGCTAACACAGCAGAACCAAAACTCCTCTGCAGAATGTCCCCAGGGCAACGTGCGTCAGCTATCTCTCGTGCAATACCGATGAGTCGTGCATCGACAGTGGTCACGTGGTTCTCCGTAAACATCGTCTTGCCGAACAGCCAAAGAATATATGCCTCTAGGGACCGGTCAATCTGTGCCTCCGACAACTGAACATCGGGATATCCTAACGAGACAATCTACATAGAAACGTAATGATTGTATGAACATCGGGCAACTAAAAAAACAACATTTGTTTAAGTGGCCGTGAAGGTTACCTGAAACTGGCTCAACCATCTAAAAAGAGGCCTGTGAGGATCGTTGTCTATGGCCCTAGCAGTTGGCACCGCAGCAAAAAAACGGGTCTGCATTGATTCTGGCCAACCAGATTCTGCCTCTAAAGGACCTATGGCAGCACCGGCCAGAGGTAATCCCAACAAGTAAGACACATCCTGTAAAGTAGGCGCCATCTCTCCCCAGGGAAAGTGAAACGTATGTGTCTCTGGTCTCCATCTATCTACTAAGCAGGTAAGGAGTGACTTGTCGTAAGAGAAACGTTTCACTTGCCTCTTGCGTAACTGCAATGGTTCACCTGCCTCATCTAAGTCCGGACCATCAACCCACTCATCCAATGTACCCTCAACCAGCCGTGCCAAGGGTAGAAGTCCAGCCCAACTTAACCTACAAAATAAAGAGATTGTAGCACACTGTTAGCGGCTATGAAAAGTATGTCAAACATAGTAAATCATTATATGGATTCCATTATATGCACACATACCTATCAACACATGAATCGTGTATCATCCAGTTAGACTTTGGGGTGCGAGTGACCAACACGTCTAAGTTCTTGCCCGCTTCCATAAGGGCGCCCCGGTGATTTCTATCGATATTACCATTAAGCAACGGATACGAAGACATATCTGCAATTCAAATAACAAATCTCAGGTGCAAATAAAACATAGTACAAAGTAAAACATAGTTCAGACCGTATTACAAATTAAAACATAGTCCAGACCGTATTACAAATTAAAACATAGTCCAGACATATTACAAAGTTAAACATAGTTCAGACATATTACAAATTAAAACATAGTTCAGACATATTACGAATTAAAACATAGTCCAGACATATTACAAATTAAAACATAGTCCAACATAGTACGACTGCCAATTATATAGCTTGTGAGTTATTTCTTCCTCGTCCGCCCCTTCGGCCTCGACTGCCACGACCACGTCCGCCTCTTGCTCCTGTTGTCACAGTCGTCGAAGTGGAAGCACTCGTCGATGTGGAAGCACCGTCTTTCTTCAGGTCGGGACAATATTTCATCCTATGCCCATAAGCCGCGCATAACAAACATTGTCTGGTTGCTCCATCAGCTTCAGATTGGTCCATATCGTTTCAGATGCGACGGGCCTTTCGTCTGCCCCTACTTGTTCGCCGAAGGTTTGGATGCGGGATGTATACTCTCTCACCGTCGTTTACCTTGTTGAAATTGCCAACGACTCTAAACCCTGTCATCTCACCTGTCCATGTGTTGAGCGCTGCTTCTTTTAAATAGTATGGGGACACGAAGGAGATAGCGTCGAACTCAATCTGGCCACAGGCAGCTAACACATGTGAGCAAGGTAGGTGCAACAACTTCGGTTTGTTGCATGTACACTCACACGTTGGATAAAATTCCGTTCCAATTTTTACCTCGTGCGTCTTCAACTCATTTTCAGAACCAAAACCATCAGTAGGAAGCTGAACCTCATACCTCCTTTCCTGATTCCCTATGAGTCTGACAGTGTGCTTCTTTCCTTTCTCTATCTTCTTTGCCATGTACTCCATGACACGACTACAATAAGGTGTGTTGTGATTATCTGCAATATGCTTCTTTGCTAACTCGCTCCTTTCTCTGAAATATCTCAAAGTGCCATGGAATACAGCCTCCACAATAGCTGTGAGTGGCAATGTTCTATTCCCTCTGAGTACAAAGTTATACATCTCTGCAAGATTGGATGTCATGTGGCCATACCTAGCTCCATGGGTGTCATGCAGCAAAGACCAATTCACTGGAGGCTCTTTCTCTATCCACTCAGAAAAATTCTTTATTGCCCTGCCATTCTTTCTCTTAGTATTAGGAGGGTCAATTGCTGGCAAGTCACAAAGACCTACTGGCTCCTCTAGCTCCGCGATGAGTGCTGCTAATTTAACCTGATCTTCTTCCATTTTCTTCCTCGCACGGACCTGCTTCTTAGTAAACTCATCTAGTTTTGACCAAATAAATCCGTATTTGCGCTGCTGGCTCTGCTTGCATAATTTTTTGAACAAGTTCATCAACCGCTTGTTCTTGAACTGTGAGAAAAAATTAGCCCCAAGATGGCGCATGCACCACCGGTTCTGCAATTCCTTCCAAGGTGTTGGTTCGTCAGCTGTTGGATTCCTTAATGTCTTCACGGCCTTCAATATACCAGCATGTCTGTCATGAATGACACACACATTTGGTCGGTCCTGCACGATGGCAATTTTCACTTGCCGGAAGAACCATACCCAGCTTAGAAAGTTCTCACCCTCCACAAATGCCATGGAAAGTGGGATGATTTGATTATTCCCATCCACACCAATAGCAGTCAGGATTTGCCCTTTGTATTGACTGATCAGGAATGTACCATCCACAAACATAATAGGAGGACAATGCCGGAAAGCTTCGATGCACATAGCAAAGGAGAAGAATACTCGTTTCAACACCTTGAAATTTGGTATACTAAGCAACCTCGTGTGTTGTACATTCACATAAGTGCCGGGATTCCTCTCCTTCAGTATGTCAAGGAGACGGACAACATTATCATATGAGTCGAAGAACGTCCCAAACCTTTCCTCCATAGCCTTCTGCTTAGCCCTCCAAGCCTTCCCATAACGAATGACATAATTCCATCTGACCTTCACTGCTGTCTGGATGTGTTTTGCTTCCATATCTTTCTTCTCTACTATCTCAGTATACATGAGTTGCGCAATGAGAGTTGAAGTCAGGTTTGGATGATTCACCAGAAGGTTTTTTCTCACACAATTATGTGGGACGACATTGGTGACAACCCAGTGGATGTCATACATCGGCACGTGCCCGTGCACCTTCCCAGGACAACCTGTTTCAACACATTTCACGGTATAGTTCGTTGGACTTGATATGTGTGTCCGGAAATCCCTCTGCGTAGACATAGCCCACTTTACCACCGCATACTTCAATTTTTTCTTTGTATCAAACATAGCCCCTATCTGGACTTGGTTCTGATTATACTGCCATGGAGTCTCATGGCCATCGTTGACCGTAAGGCCGGTGGATATGTCCTGATCCCATGCAGAAGGAATCGGTACCTCCGCTTCATCCTCGGAATTTTCAGAATCCAGTTCCTCTGCCAATCCATCCTCGTCCTCTTCCAGTATCACCCTCTGCATTTCATCCCCTTCCTCATCCCCATCGGCAAAACCAGAACCAGCTAATATTATCGATGGACTACTCTGCCCAGTATAATGACCACAAACATTGTGTGGCACGTAGTCCAACTCTTTCTCGGGTTGGCTAGCATCCACATCCGGTGGCTGTGACTCGGATAAATTAATCTCGCTAGCCACTTCACTGCCATGGCCGGGTTCATACCCCTTGTGGAGTTGTACGGTATTCTCCTCCTTCGCCACAGGTTGCACAAGTGCATATGGGTGGATTCTTCGGTCTCGGCAACGTCTTAACATGGTCAACCAATGCTGGCTCCAATCTATCGGCATCAACTCCCACTTGACATTTTTACAGGATTTGGTCCACAATGCATGAATACTGACGGAACATACTTCAGGATCCAGCCCGAAACTAGTTGTCAACCAGTACTTCAACTGTCTAATGTCCAGTCTGTCCGGGTCTGTTAGTGTCATGACGCCATTTTTAAACTCGCTAAGATCAACCCCTAACTCATTATATCGAACATTACCAGCGCCGTAGTAAACAGTCAAATTTACTGATTCAGACATTGCCATCTTCTCATTAATCACAACTAACACAATTATTATCCGCTACACTAACTAAAATCCGCTAAAATGCCACCACATACAAATTAACACTAGCACAATTATTATTATCCGCTACACTAACACAATTATTACACCGCTAAAATGCCACCACATACAAATTAACACTACAATTCGCAATATGACTTATCTACACTAACTAAACTATACAACTCAGAGAAAATTTGTGAGGACATGATTATACCTTAGCGGAGTACTTGCACCACCGAACAACGACAGCACCACCGCCGCCCCTCGACGATCGGAGGTTCAACTCCGGATACAACCCAAGCTGCACCTCCTCCTCACCACCTCCTCCTCCACAGCTGTTGCTCCTCCTCACCACCACCTCCTTCTCCACCGCACCTCCTCCACCCCACCATGGCTCCTCCTCCCCAAACGCACAAAAAACTATCCCATAGCATAAAAAACCACCGTAGGCCGTCGGAGAATGCTATGATCTATCTATTATGTGCCTTGGATGTGAAAATGGGTGGAAAACGGAGGAGATCGACGCGGGTTGGCTTTGTCGCAGAGAAGAACGAGAGAGAGAGCGTCAGAAACAGAGGTGAGCATGGGAGGAAGGAGACGAGCGCGACGGCCTTATCCAGACCTTTTCGGTCAAGTGTTGGCCGAAAAGCTTTTCGGCCGCTGGCAGGCCGAAAACGGGCCTTTTCGGTCGCGCGTAGGCCGAAGCTACTATTTTCGGCCTGCCCGTCACCGATGCCACCTCTTCGGCCCAGGTAGGCACCTCTTCGGCCCAGGCATGGCCGAAAACCCCCTCTTCGGCCAACACGAGGCCGACGGGGTCATACTTTTGATTTTTTTGCATTGTGTGCTATAGTTTCCGAAATTGCTATAAATAAAGTGATAGTTTTGAAAAAAAATCCTAAATTTGCTCACATTATTGGCTACTGCGTGTGCATTGCAATTGCAAGGGAGGGCCGGGAAATTGCAGAGAAACATGAGTTGGGTGTGCTCTACAGGAGTAAGTGAATTGTAAAAGTAAGCATAGAAGTGTGGACATAGGTCAAAGTAATACACGCTCTGTTCATGTTTATTAGGCCTCCTTGTATTTTTGCGTTGAAATTTGACCATAGATTTGACTAGTAAAATATAAGTTATATGTCATAAAATTTATATGGTTAGATTCATATTTGAAAGAAATTTTCGATGATAATATTTTTTGTGTCATATAACTCATATTTTACTAGCTAAACTTATGGTTAAAATTTGACACAAAATATAAGGGGGACTAATAAACCCGGACGGAGGAAGTGTCACTAAAGCAATTTGTAAGAAAGGAAAAAAAAATCTCAAACAACCTAGCTCTTGAGATATTATTGACTATGTGCAATTGGAACATATGTGGGTGCATTGACTATATTGTTGCTTAACTGCAGATCACCACCAGTCTTTCGAAAACAAATAAAAAAGGCAATAGGATTAGTTGGAAAAAAAATTAAGCCGTGGTGCTCACAGCAAGAATTGAAGTGAAATGGTCCTGTGAAAGGAAAGCACAAGAGCTAGCGAACTGATAGTACTAGGCAAGATCCAGACATCTGAGCACGAGTAGCTACCGGTTCTGCTGCAAGATGGGAACCGCGTCGCAAAAGCAAGAAGGATCACTGTACCTGGGTGAGATCCCGATGGGGTATCACTTCGCGGGATCACCACAGTCCACAGCACAGCTCTGAATGAACCACATCCCAACCGGGGTCTTCTCCTCCAACGTTGGCGCATTCCACAACGATCCCTCGGTCCCTATCTGCATGCTTCCGTTTTGATTGCAGAGAGCCACAGATTAGCTAGAGACGCAGCGGCGCCTTTGCAGTCTCTGGGTCAGGGCTCCTTCCTGGCAAACTACAGATTAGGACGATTGATTAGACGAGACACTGCTTGTTTGCTTGATATGTCTACTCTCTTTTGCAACAAAACTACAGATTAGTAAATGAACCTTTATACCTAAGTTAAAACGTTCTCCAAAATCTTGATGGCAGCAAGAGACCTTTACGTAAGGTTCAGGAAATCGGGTAACTGTTAGCTGCTCGGTCGACTTGGGAGTAGCGATTAATCGGTGAATCGGCCTATTAACTGAATTAATGAGTCAATCATAAATCGATAGATTTAGTACAAACTTGCCAACATATATTTATGTTTTAATGTATTATCCCATACTTTCACGCTCCTAGCTATGTTATAGACCAAAATATTCTACTGTATACATATAAAAAAGAGTGAATTCAGTTTTTTACCCCCTATTTTGACATTTTTGACACTAATTACCCCATTTAGCAAAATTTCATCCGTTTTACCCCATTTAACAAATTTTTGGACACAATTTACCCTGTTTAATTTTTTTTGAGCATTCTGACCGGTCAATCACAATTGTTAGGTCCAATTGGCATGCCACGTAAGTGGTTTTTCCTGTCTATTTTTCTCACTGCTGAACCGGGCCGCGCAGCTTCTCCCGACCGGCTCGGCCAGATGGCGGTCGCTCGCGTCACGTCCAACGCACAACGCCAAAGTCGGCCGCGCGCCACGCTTGCCTCCCGTGGCTTCTCGTTTGTGTTGCTTGCCCCCAATCAAACATGCAAACTGATATCCGTATAAACATCAAATTTCTATAGCATGTCATCATGCCTGCATCATTTGTTAACTCGACCATGGAGTTCCCGTTGGCCAGCTTCTTCTGATAATAAACGTTGTCCCAAGGGTTGGAACCCAACTCCTCGATCTTCTCCTTTTATATCAAAATAACTAATGAAATCCCTCTCAATCATCTCTGGCTTTGGATTCTTTTATCCACGGACATCTAAAATAGGCCTAACACTCCACATCTTGGTTGCCATCCGCTTTTTGCAAGAAAAATAAAAATGAATTAGTGGTTGCAATCATAATAAATCATGATCTACTCTAATAAGGTAAATACATATGTTTCAGCATGCATTGTAAGATACAAAGATCCAAAATTCCTTTACAGCTAGCAAGTAGCAATAGATGCTATCACTTGTGCATGTATTAACACTCTTCCGGCCGGTCAACATATTTGCTACCTAGATATTCAGATATGTAGGTGTATCAGAGTTAATAAAGTAGTATATTTACACCACTTTAATCTAATCCATAGAACCATGCATATTTAAGGCCGTATATGGTAACTGAAGAAAAACATACATGATTTCAAATTATATTAGTAACAATTTCTCCGATAATTTATTCAATGGTAATATGCCATGCTGATCAAGTATAGTCGTCCCATCAGAATACTTCAAACCGGAAACAAGTTGAGTAGGGAGAAAAATAGGCAGGAAAAAACTGTCGACGTGGCATGCCAGCCGGTCAGAACGCACGAAAAATTTAAAACAGGGTAAATTGTGGCAACACTTTTGCTAAATGGGGTAAAACGGATGAAATCCCGCTAAATGGGGTAATTAGTGTCAAAAATGTCAAAATAGGGGGTAAAAATCGGAATTCACTCTATAAAAAACATAGACAAGAGGTAAAATTGATAATCCTGCGGCATCCAAACCTACAAAATCTCAAAATTTGGAAGTACCAATTAAACATTTAAAATATTCCACATACTCCGAATAACAAACCAAACCAACAGTTCCATCTACTAATCTACTAATCTATGAATGCTGGATTCGCCACTAAGAAAGAAAGAGGGGAAGGAGATGGTATTAACTTGCTCATTGGTGATGCCATGGAGGAAGGGGTTGGGGAGGAGCCGATGGGGAGCAGCCCACGAGGGAGGATGGGGAGTAGCCTACGAGAGGGGATTGGGTCCAGGATGGTGACCGGAGCGGCAGAGCTGCTGGAGCTTGGAGGAGTAGTGCGGTGGCAGGTGTCAATGCTAAAACCGGCTGATCTCGGGTAGGGGGGTTCGGAGCTGTGGATCTGAGAACAATGGTAACAAAAGACATGGAGACGATGTTTACCCAAGTTCGGGCCCTCTCGGAGAGGTAAAACCCTACATCCTGCTTTGATTGTATTGTACAAGATGATCTACCTCGAGATCGGATTATTGTCTTCTAAACCCTAAGGCTTCTGTTCATATCCCTCTAAGGACTAAATCTCTCGGCTTATATACATACCGGGGGTGCCTACATTACACATATGGTCCGTTGTCAATTAGGAATAAACATGGCGGCTAGTAGCACCTTCCCTTGAAGTACATGCCAAGTCTTCAGAGGTTTTCATCTTGCTTAAGCCGAGGGCCACAGCTTTGGTAGTCCTTCCCCAGTTATCAGCGGGCCTTTAACTTGGCCCATAGGCGTCGGGCCGTATAGGCTGGTACCCCTTAATCCAGGACACCCTCAACAGACGCCGACGAGGACCTGGCTAGGCGACAGCCAAGTCAGGAAGGGATGAGAGGAGCAGGAGGGGGCGGGAGGAGGGCTGAGCCCTAGCCATTGAGGAGCGGGAGCGGATGGGATGGGTTATGAGCCAAAATATAGGGTTTTTTGGCCACTAGTTAATGGGTCAATAGTGATTAATTGATCTGACTACCTATTAATCGGTCTGACAGGCCAATTAATCGACCTGGCAAGTTAAATCCACGAATAGGTACTATTCGATTCAGCCACTTTATAAGTAGCATTTAACTGAGCCGTTAACTAATTATTTCTTAAACACTTAAAACCACATGCCGTGAGTTAACCTTCTTTTTTCCGAAGAAGGTCGTGAGTTAACAAGCACTAATAGTAAACTAGTGCTTGAAAAACCATGATTAGTTTAGGCCCACGCTTTATGGAAGTCCTTTAAACTGGGTTTTTTTCTTTTTCGTTGTAGTTACATAGGACATATGCCCGTGCGTTGCTACGGGAAAGAATATTAGTGTCTATGCAAGTACAACGCCCCGTCCATCAAAACACCGCCATCCCGACAACGTATCCTGCTACTTCTTGAGCTTGCGTTGATTTTTCCCTTGAAAAGGAAAGGGTGATGCAGCAAAGTAGAGATAAGTATTTCCCTCAGTTAAGAACCAAGGTATCAATTCAGTAGGAGGAACACACAAGTCTCCAATAGTTGCACCTACACAAACAAACAAATACTTGCACCCAACGCGATAAAAGAGGTTATTAATCTCTTCACGGTTAAGTGTAAGGATGAGATCTGACAGAGATAGGTATAAATGATAAATAAAAGTGCAAAATAAAATAAAGATAAATAAATTGCAGCAAGGTATTTTTGTGTTTTTGGTTTTACAGATCTGAAAATAATATGATAAGAAATAGACCCAGGGGCCATAGTTTTCACTAGAGGCTTCTCTCTTGAAAGAACGCATACCGTGGATAAACAAATTACTGTTGAGCAATTGATAGAAAAGCGCCAAGTTATGACGATATATAAGGCAATGATCATGAATATAGGCATAACGTCGGTGATAAGTAGACCGACTCCTGCCTGCATCTACTACTATTACTCCACATATCTACCGCTATCCAGCATGCATCTAGTGTATTAAGTTAACAAGAACGGAGTAACGCCTTAAGCAAGATGACATGATGTAGAGGGATAGATCCAATGAATATGGTATAAACCCCACCTTTTTTTCCTTAATGGCAACAATACAAATACGTGTCTCGCTACCCCTTCTGTCATTGGGTGAGGACACCGTAAGATTGAACCCACTACAAAGCACCTCTCCCTTTGCAAGAAAAATCAATCTAGTTGGCCAAACAAAATCAATAGATCGGACAGAAATACAAAGCTATCTTAATCATGCATAAAAGAGTTCAGAGAAGACTCAAATAATATTCATAGATAATCTGATCATAAATCCACAATTCATCAGATCTCAACAAACACACCGCAAAAGAAGATTACATCGAATAGAACTCCAAGAACATCGAGGAGAACATTGTATTGAAGATCAAAGAGAGAGAAGAATCTATCTAGCTACTAGCTATGGACCAGTAGGTCTGTGGTGAATTACTCACACATCATCGGAAGGGCAGCAAGGTTGTTGTAGAAGCCCTCCGTGATCAAATCCCCCTCCGATGGGGTGCCGGAAAAGGCCCCAAGATGGGATCTCACGAGAACAGAAGCTTGCGACGGCGGAAAAGTATTTTTGGTGTGCCCCTGGTATATGGGGAATATTAGGGTTAGAGGAGCCACGGGGGGACGGGGGGGGGGGGGGGGGGGGGGGGGACGGGGGGGGGGGGGGGGGGGGGGGGGGCACAAGCTTATAGGGCGCCCCCCTAGGGCGTGCCTGGTGAGGTTGTCTCTCACCCGTGGGCCTTTTGGCCTCCTCCCGAAGCTTCCTAGGTGTCTTCTGGTCCAAGAAAAATCGTCAAAAAGTTTCGTTTCGTTTGGTATTGATTTTCTGTAAAAGACAAAAACAAGAAAAAAATAGCAACTGGCACTGGGCACTAGGTTAATAGGTTAGCCCCAAAAATGATATAAAATAGCATAATAATGCATATAAAACATCAAAGATGGATAATATAATAGCATGGAACAATAAAAAATTATAGATACATTGCAGACGTATCAAGCATCCCTAAGCTTAATTCCTGCTCGTCCTCAAGTAGGTAAATGATAAAAACAGAATTTTTGATGTGGAATGCTACCTAACATGTTTATCATGTAATCTTTCTTATTGTGGCATGAATATTAAGATCCGTAAGATTCAAAACAAAAGTTTAATATTGACATAAAAACAATAATACTTCAAGCATACTAATAAAGCAATCATGTCTTCTCAAAATATCATGGTTTTATCCCTACAAAATTATATAATCTTGTCATGCTCTATCTTCATAACACAAAATATTTATCATGCACAACCCCGATGACAAGACAAGAAATTGGTTCATACTTTTAACGTTCTTAAGCTTTTTCAACTCTCACGCAATACATGAGCGTGAGGCATGGATATAGCACTATAGGTGGAATAGAATATGATGGTGGAGGTTGTGTGGAGAAGACAAAAAAGGAGAAAGTCTCACATCGACGAGGCTAATCAATGGGCTATGGAGATGCCCATCAATTGATGTCAATGCAAGGAGTAGGGATTGCCATGCAACGGATGCACTAGAGCTATAAGTGTATGAAAGCCCAAAAGAAAACTAAGTGGGTGTGCATCCAACTCGCTTGCTCACGAAGACCTAGGGCAATTTGAGGAAGCCCATCATTGGAATATACAAGCCAAGTTCTATAATGAAAAACTCCCACTAGTAATATATGAAAGTAATAAAATAGGAGACTCTCTATTATGAAGAACATGGTGCTATTTTGAAGCACAAGTGTGGAAAAGGATAGTAGCATTGTCCCTTCTCTCTTTTTCTCTCATTTTTTTATTTCTTTTTCTCTCTCTTTTTTTGGTGGTTTGGCCTTTTTTATTTTGGGCTATTTGGCCTCTTTTTTATTTTAAGTCCGGAGTCTCATCCCGACTTGTGAGGAAGTCATAGTCTCCATCATCCTTTCCTCACATGGGACAATGCTCTAATAATGATGATCATCAGACTTTTATTTACTTACAACTCAATACTAGAACAAACATGGCTCTATATGAATGGCTCCGGCGGTGTACCGGGATGTGCAATGATCTAGCGTGACATGTATAAAAAATATGAACCACGGCCAAGCCACAAATACTATGTCAACTATATGATAATGCAAAGCAATATGACAATGATGGTATGTGTCATAATAAAATGGAACGGTGGAAGTTGCATGGCAATATATCTCGGAATGGCTATGGAAATGCCATAATAGGTAGGTATGGTGGCTGTTTTGACGAAGATATAAGGTGGCTTTTGTGTGAAAGAGCGTATCATATCACAGGGTTTGGATGCACCGGCGAAGTTTGCACGAACTCTCAAGGTGAGAAAGGGCAATGCACGGTACCGAAGAGGCTAGCAATGATGGAAGGGTTAGAGTGCATATAATCCATGGACTCAACATTAGTCATAAAGAACTCAAATACTTATTGCAAAAGTTTATTAGCGCTCGAAACAAAGTACTAATACGCATGCTCCTAGGGGGATAGATTGGTAGGAAAAGACCATCGTTCATCCCCGACCGCCAGTCATAAGGAAGACAATAAAAATAAATCATGCTCCAACTTCATCGCATAACAAGAGACCATACGTGCATGCTTCGGGAATCACAAACCTTAACACAAATATTCTTACTAATCCACAATTACTCACTAGAATGACTCTAATATCACCATCTTTATATCTCAAAACAAATGCAAGGAATCAAACTTCTCATATATTCAATGATCTTCATGAAAGTTTTTATTATATCCCTCTTGAATACCCATCATATTAGGATTAAATTCATAACCTAAGAAAATTGCCATACTATTTTTAAGACTCTCAAAATAATATAAGTAAAGCATGAGAGTTCATCAATTTGTTCAAAATAAAACCACCGCCGTGCTCTAAAAAGATACAAGTGAAGCACTAGAGCAACTGCCTAGCTCAAAAGATATAAGTGAAGCACATAGAGTATTCTAATAAATTCACGATTAATGTGTGTCCCTCTCAAAAGGTGTGTACAGCAAGGATGATTGTGGCATACTAAAAAGCAAAGACTCATATAATACAAGACGCTCCAAGCAAAACACATATCATGTGGTGAATAAAAATATAGCCTCAAATAATTTACCGATGGATTGAAGACAAAAGAGGGGATGCCATCTAGGGCATCCCCAAGCTTAGATGCTTGGTTGTCCTTGAATATTACCTTGCGGTGCCTTGGGCATCCCCAAGCTTAGGCTCTTTCCACTCCTTATTCCATAGTCCATCAAAACTTCCCCCAAAACTTGAAAACTTCACAACACAAAACTCAACGGAAAACTCGTGAGCTCCGTTAGTATAATAAAAGCAAATCACCACTTAGGTACCGTTGTGAACTCATTCCAATTACATATTAGCATTATATCTACTATAGTCCAACTTCACCATGGTTCATAGCCCCCGATACTACCCATAGATTCATCAAAATAAGAGAACAATGCATAGAAAACAGAATCTGTCAAAAATAGAACAATCTGTAAAGACCCGAATTATAGTCATACTTCTGTAACTCCAAAAATTCTGAAAAATTAGAAAAACAGAGGAAATTTGTATATCAATCTTGTGTAAAAAATTCAGAACCAGAACACGTTCCAGCAAATGTTAACAATTCTAGTACTGGATGCAAAAGTTTCTGTTTTTCCGCAAAATCAAATCAACTATCACCACAGATCATCCCAAAGGCTCTACTTGGCACAAACACTAATTAAAACATTAAAACACAATCATAACAGAAGTATAATTGAGTATTTATTGAAAAACAGAAGCAAAAACAAAAAACATAAAATAAAATTGGGTTGCCTCCCAACAGGCGCTATTGTTTTACGCCCCTAGCTAGGCATAATGCATAGATCTAGGTATTATAATAGAAGTGAGGGAGATCATCCATGCCCATCTCATATTCCCTCCTTTCAGCTGCAAGTTTCCTTTGTGGCAAGCAAAAATAATCAAAAGGGCTAAATTTAATTGGATAAGGATCTATGAGATCAAGTTTGGGAGGAATATATTCCTCCTTTGGCCCTTTATATTTGATAATTATCTCTTCATTATAAACATTCCTTCACTACAAAAAAACCATTTCCGTGATGATACGTGTTTGTCACAGTAGGTCATGTTTTCTGTCATGCATGTACATCTAGGACGATTTATGACAGAATCAAGATAGTCATACCTATGCTGTCGTAGAAGTTTTCCATGACAATACGAAAATTATCATCACGGAAGTGTCCACTTCCATGACGATAAATGGCGCGTCATGGAAGTGCTTTCGTCAATGGTAACCAACACGTGGCATCCACCGTAATGGGTCGCCGTTAAGCTAACGAGTTCTTATTTGGATCCGATAATCCGTTAACAGCCCGGACCAATGGGGATTTTCCACGTGTAAAATTCTCAATGGCCAGAGGAACCACGTGTCGGCTCAGCGTTGGGACAGATGTCATCCACTCATTGGACGGGAGGCGCCTATGATACGTCGACACGTGGCATAATCCAATAGAGGCCCATTTAGGTGAAAAGGCCGGCCCGTTTGACTTGGTCAAAAGGTAGCGGGCCAGCCCACGGAAAGCCTGTTAACGACCTGTTCGCATATGGCCCCCGCAAACTCACGACCCGTCATGCCCTATCCGAATTGGGCCCAGTAGCGTCATCTGGTCCGTCCAATATGATTCCAGCCCGTTGTAACTTCCGGCCCATGTATGGCCCATGACGTCTTTCGGCCCATACGAGGCCCTTTGTAACTCTGGGCCCATTAAAGGCCCGTGGTGAAACTGGCCCATAATGAATAGTGTATTGCTTTGCACCCATTAACGACCCATTATGCTATTGGGCCGTTTCCAGCCCGTATTACCATTCGGCCTTCTAAGGGCCCATTTATTCTTGGGCTCATTTTGAGCATTCGGTTACTTACGGTCCATTACTGGCCTGTTCCGCTTGTGGGCCAAATTTAGCCTGTGGTTATAGTCAGCCCGTTAACCCGTTGGGTTGTTTCCATAGCGTCATCAAATACGGCCCATTAACGACCCGTGATGCCTGTCGATAGAATTAAGCCCGTTATACATTTCAGCCTATTAACGGCCCGTTGTGGTCGGGCCATAAACACACGATTTCCACTCTAGGCCGTTTACGGCCCATTTTGCGGACCGTTATTGGTCCATGAATAGTACAACCCATGTTTGGCCAATCGATCATACAGTCCGTAGAAGGCCCATTGATTATACGGCTCGTCGAAGGCCCATGGATCCTACGGCCCGTAGGAGGCCCATGGTACCTACAACAGGTAGCAGGACCATGGTTACAATGGTCCGTATGTTGCCCATAGTTATTGTGGCCTAGTTATAAAAAAATAGGTTGTTCTGGCCACTAGAAAAATGTAGAAAAAGAACTACAGTGACTACAAGCAAACAACTAAACAAGACAATAAGGAAATAAATAAGCAAGCAACTAACGCTAGGCTATTATGGCTATTACACATATTACATCCACTGGGCATCAAAGTTTGCCACCAGTGCAAATATAGGGAACAAAGCAGCATATCACATACATTGGTTGTCAAAGTTGGCGACCAGTGCAAATAAATGCCACAGCAAAACAAGTTCAGAACTAAAACCACTTCAGAAGAGCTCAAGAAACAATATCCTAGGAACCCAGTATGCTGGCAAGATGCTTAGCAAGCTTATTAACTTTCTCTTGTTTGGCGCTTAAATCCTCCAGCGCTTGCTGTTGCACCAGAAAGTATGCATTTGAATTCTGCAGGGACTTCCTCAGTCCTTCGGCTTCGTGTCGCAGCACATCTGATCGATGTCTTTCAACTTGAAGTTGAGACTCAAGAAGACGAACTGATTCAGGCAGCGAGTTCAAAGAATTTGTGCCAGCAGTAGTGGCCAGTAACTCGAACACTACATCAAGACATGACTTTGGGGTTGTCTCACTGTCGTCAAGCTAGTTTTTATCAACTTTCTTGGAGACCAACAGGGATGTCTCACTATCTTGAACCTTATTTGCATTACTTCCTTTACCATTGCATAACGGGGTACTCTTCTCCAATATTTTGTCCGCATTCTAAAAGAGAAACAAGGAGACACATCACAAGTTTACCATGTTGTATATGAAACTCATTTTGGTAAATCAGTTCAGTAGTAAAGTGGACAGGATAACAGCATGAAACAAACATATATCTATGTACCATGGTCACTTTATGGTCTATATCATTCTAGTTTTTTTTTGCCAAATCAAGATAGAGACACAATTCAAATAATATCTGTTTAAGACAAAGCAGCATAGACAGAATATAAGTGTGGGAAACTACACAGCAATAACAACACTTGTAATGTGCATGACATGAGAACATAACTGTTTATTCAATTGAAATTGAAATCAACATAGAGCAAGTTACAACAGCAAACCAGTTAAAGAAACAGGTTTAAAACATACCTGTTGCGCCATTGGAGTTTCAATTCCATCCTTCAAATTTGAAAATAGTCGGTATGAGTAAATACAGTGATGCAAGAGCAAAGGAGTATGAACCATAGCTACAGAACCTGACCTGAGAACAATTCTTCTTCTGCTTTAAGCATTGAGTTGGGGTTCGGAGTGGTGGTCCTCGTGCTTTGGGCACTGCAGTTGCCTTACTAACTGCTCGTGTTTGGGTGCTCTGTGGTGGAGACAGTGCTGTGTCAACTGGAGCTGGGTTACTATCTGTTGGTGTTGGGGTTAGAAGGGGTGTAGCTGGTTCTCTGTCCAACTAGGTAGGGGTACAATCTGCGAGAGTCTGGGTTATGTGTGGTGGGGCTAGTTCTTGGGCAAGTACAAACATGGTTCTATCTACATCGACTGGTAGCACTATCTTTTCTGAAGACCATGTTGTTACTCCCTTAGATACTGCCATCACCCCCTCCAATTCAAATGGCTGATAAACAAGAAAAGTAATTGAATGTACAAACATTATATGATAGACAGGTGCAATGGATAGTGGAGAATAAAAGAGGGCATGAAATAATTCACATTCATGTTGTCTAACCAAACAGGATAGCATGACACAATTTCACATATATGATGGCTAACTAAGCAGGAAATCATGACACAATTTCACATATATGATGGCTAACTAAACTGGATAGAAAGACATAATTCAAAATATGATGACTATGTAAACAGGATGACATGATATAGCTATATGATGTGTTTATTAAATTGGTTGGCATGCCATAATTCACATACATGCCGCCTATGGAAACATGATGACATGATATAATTCACGGATAGAATGACATAATTCAAAATATGATGACTGTAAACACTAAACAGGATGATATGATATAACTATGTGATGTCTTTATTAAATGGGTTGGCATGCCATAATTCAGATAGATGCTGTCTATGTAAACATGATGGCATGATATAATTCAAATATATGATTTATATACTAAGCAAGTAAGCAGATGGAAATCGCATATATGATGTCTAAACTAAGCAGATGGCATTCAATATTGTGTATATGATGTAAATACTAAGCAATGCAAGACAACATATGCATGATATGAGTAATATAACCCTGCCAAGTTTGAGCATAGACCTCAGGGGGGAAATAGGACTCGTCATCTGTCTTTAAATCCTCCTCTGATGAGCTATCTGTAACCAGAAAGATGTCTGTTTCATCAGGTAGCATTGTCTGCTCCGAAGACCTTGTTTTCACTCCAGATACTTCCATCACCGTTTCAAATGGCTGATGCACAAGAAGAGTAGTTGAATATACAAACGTTGTCGAAAAATAGAATACATAATACAAAAAAGGATAGCATGATATAATTCACATATATGATGATTGGCTTAATAGCATGACATTGCATAATTCACATATATAATGCCTTGCAACAAGATATATAGCATTGCATAATTCACATATATAATGTCTTGCAACAAGATGCCATTGCATAATTCCCATATATGGTAATTAGACACTAAACAGGTGGCATTCACACAAAGCATGTCTAAACTAAGCAAATGACATAGCAATGCAAGACACCATACGCACGATATGAGCAACATAACCCTGCCAAGTTAGAGCATACACCTCTGGGGGAAATAGGACTGGTCATCTGTCTTTGAATCCTCCTTTGAGGAGCTATCCGTAACCAGCGAGATATGCGCTTCGTCAGATAGCATTGTCTGCTCTGAAGACCTTGTTTTCACTCCAGATTTTTCCATCACCGTATCAAATGGCTGATGCACACGAAGAGTAGTTGAATGTACTAACATTGTTGACAAATGTAATACATAATTAAAAAAAGGATGTTGTGATATAATTCACATATAAGATGAATGGCTAAGCAGGATGGCATTGCAAAATTCACATATTTGATGCCTGGCTAAACAAGTTGGCGTTGCATAATTCACATATACGATATAGAAACTAAACAGATGTCATTCACACAAAGCATGTCTAAACTAAGCAGATGACATATTTGATGTATAAAGTAAGCAATGCAAGGCACCATATGCATGATATGACCAATATCAGCATGCCGAGTTAGAGCGAAGACCTCAAGGGGTAAATAGGAGTGGTCTGCTCCTTCTGAATCCCCCTCAGAACAGTTATCTTCCTCTTGATTACAATCTGAAATGGGTGGAAGGGGGGTTGCCTTTGCGCCCATAATGGAGCGACGTCTGCATGAAATTTTGTTGCCACGCAAGGCTCGTCTCTTTTACTCTACATGTTCCGTTCCTTTGTGTACAATAACTGACATGCATAGGAATAAAACAAAGTGAGATTATGTAAGGAGTGCATGCAGAAATCCAGAGTGATGGTAGCAACCTGTGGATAGACCCAAAACCAATGATAGCAGGCAGATAATAGCTTTAGTTAAAAAATACAGATAATGGCTCCTTTAATGTTTGTTTCCCACCCAACATGAAACTCATATTAGACACCCGGATTAACCAGATAGTAGACATATACTATTGATTGCTGCCCCAATATGTACCCCACAACCATTTAAAAACTCAAGTTTGAGCATTAGTTTGGACCTGACTCGGAGTCTAATCGGTGAACATGACGATAAAGTAGCATGTAATATTAAGCGATGCATAACATAAGCAGACACGAAAGAGTGCGAAGTCTCTTGCAGACCCGTGTAGTCCTCAAGGTCATTTGCTCAGTTGATGATGGCAATGCAGTTGTCGTGGCTGCCAGTGACGGGGAAGAAGACCTGAGGCGGCGAAAGACAGTTTGGAGGGCGGATCCCTGTTGTGGGCCTGTGGTGGACCCTTCTGTCGTTGGAGCAGCTGAGCTGGGGTGGACGACGGCGCGGTAGGAGCGGGACAAACCACACAAGGTTTTCTTTGACAACTATCTATAAGAGAAGTAATTCTGTAAGGGCTCATTTGAATTGGAGGATTCTAACAACGCAGGGATAGGAAATACACAGTAATAGAATAGGAATGCATGTGCAAAACAGAGAATTTAAAATCACATGATTTCTGTCAATCTAGGTGTTTTGGTTCACAGGAATTGGAAGGTCACAGGAATGCAAAGAAGCGTGGTCAAATTAAGTCAAACCACAAGAAAATGTACAATTATAATGCTATTATGCTACTATCACTTAGTCTTGTTCTTCATGAATAGGAATTTGAAAAGGAGGGCCAAGTGGGTATTAAAATTCCTACGGTTTTTCTTTGAAAGAGACACTAAAGGAACAAATCTTGCAGTTTTCCTTTGCTCCATTCCTTTGAACCAAATGCATGAATAGTAGTACCATAGGAAACTTTCCAATTCCTATGTTTTTCCTTCACTTTTCCTTTCAACCATTGGCAATTCTAGTAGGCAGGCTTGAACACGCAAAAACCTACACTCCAAAAATATTTTTGTGCTACTTGTACTACTTTGGACCCAGGCCACTGCCCTACTAACTCAACTCCCAGGCCCATCTACACATGCACAGCTCAAACACGCAGAAATAAATAATGATGGCTTTTGAGAGAGTCCATCACGGATAGCTAAGTTGCCTGGTACCTCACTGCTTGTTATATAGGAGAAACTAATAGTATTTCATGTTACTACGTGTGCTCAGTGGACAATATATATAACATGTAGAGTAAAAAAGTGATGCAGCAAGTGTACAACCTCTTTGGCGAAGCCATGTCGATCTCAGCATCATTGGGTTGGTTGCTGAGGATGCTGCGGCTGATGTGGCAGTCAGAGGAGGGGAAGAAGATCTTAGGCGCCTGGAGATGGAGCCAAGGGTACTGCTCCACTGTGATGGAGGGTTTCGTCCTTGGAGCAGCACCGGTGAGGTGTACGACAGCGAGGCTGAAGCAGGACAAGAGAGACAACGTTAACCTGAAGTGGTATTCTAATAGCATCTGCAATAGATGATGTAAAATACATAACCAAAAAGTGCTAGATGTAAATACATCAGCCGCTCATCTCTGAACTTAACTGCCGAAACTGAATTTAACCGTCGAAATGGAATTTTGCTGTCGAAACTGAATTTTACTATTGAAACTGAACGCACTAGTAGCAGAAAATCAGTACACTAATAGTTTTGACCGCTCGAGCACTGGTGGCAGAGTAGCAGTGATCTAAATCTGTAGCCGCTCCAGCAGGGACCGTACTACTAGAGAGTAGCCGGGGCAGAGCAGCAGCGCGTGCAAGAACCGGGGCAGCTGGTCGTGTAGCAGCATCTCGGGTAGCAGCAGCAGGAGCTCGAGCGAGAGCGGGAGCTGCTGCTCGTGCAACAGCAGCACGAGCAAGAGTAGACCAGCAGCGCAAGCAAGACAAGAGCAGCAGCACGAGCAAGAGCCAGAGCAGACCAGGCAGGGGACCGAGAGCAAGAGCAGCAGCGCGAGCAAGAGCCAGAGCACACCAGGCAGGGGACCGAGAGCAAGAGCAGAGCAGCAGTGCGAGCGAGAGCCGAAGCAGCAGCAACAGGGCCAGTGAGAGCCGAAACAGCAGCAGCAGCTCCGATTGATGTGGACGTCACCGCTGAGGGAGCGACGCCATGAAGGAGTGGCCGGCGACGCCGCCGTAGATGGAGCCGTGCCATGGCGGCTCGGCACCGAGCGCCGGCAGCACCGTGAGATCGAATCAATAAGAAAATGCAGTGATTAGTGTAGAACCTCTTTGGTGGCGTCAATTAGGCCTTAGCATCATCCGAGGAATCGGTGATGGTGCTGCTCTTCCGGTGGTGCAGGTGAAGACAGTGCTGTGGGAATGGAGGTGGCGCGAAAGATGAGGCGAACATCGGGGCAGCTCCTTGGAGGTGGAGGACGGGGTGGCTGAACCGGCGGGACGACGAGATCGACGACGGATCCTCATCCGGTGCGGTGGATGAGGGACGTCGAGCTATTGTGGTGGACGATGTCGCCGGGGAAGAGGCTCTGTTTGGGTGGCGGACGGAGGAGGGTGTGAGGCTTCACGGGTTTTCACGGCCTCGGTGTACGAATGGGGGGTGGGGGCAGAGGGGATGGGAGGGGGGAACCATGGCTGAGGGACGCGCTTGTCCGAAATGTGGGGTAATTTACGAAAGTAGCCCCACCGATTTGAACTAGGTGGTTCTTTCGGTTCAGGGGTATCATGGGAATTTCACGTGTCGGTATTTCGCAGGAGGTGGGAGTTTTCGTGCGCGTTGTAATTTTGGGATAGCAAGGCACGGATTGAGATGGAGGGAATTTTAGGAGCACAACAAGACAAAGAGATATCTTAAAATTTCGGGATAACAAGGTGCGGGTTGAAATTTCCGGACAAGCCTAACATGTACTGTACCAAATCAATTCGCACTTCCCTCGATGAAAAAACCAAAAAGAAATCAATTCGCACCACACAAGAGAGTCTAGTCCCGTTTTACTGTATGAGTTACTACAAATGCCATTCAAAACTTTGAATCCATGTTATGTTCAATTAAAATATTTTGCTACGTGTATAATGCATGCAACCTGCTACTCAAATGAACATTTTAGTGCATTCCAAACGTATATACTACTGCTTCAACATGAACTAAATTTGAATTCATTTCTCTATTTGAATAAGAGCTACAATCATGATTATTGTCAAGTTAAACCATTTGAATTCGTTTATCTATTTTAATAAGATCTACAATCATCATTATTGTCAAGTTAAACCATCGTTTGTATATTATCTTCACAGCAGACCACATGATTATTGTCGAGTTAGATATGAACTATGTGTACTATATGAACTCGAACTCAATTTTTTGAATCCACTTTATGTTGATTTCAAATCATAGTACATTTTAAGCTCTAGCTAGATCTTCATAATCTAAACCATGTCTCATATGTATAATGTGTTTATTACATAATGTATGGTGCTCCGCCCCCTACGCCTACAAATATTTAGCTGTGAGTTGCAAATGCCACACATTATCACAAATTCAAATAAAATGTGAGATTGTTCGATATATAGTATGGTTTAGATTGTTCGATATTTAGTTGTGAGCTGCAAACGCCACACATTATCACAAATTCAAATAAAATGTGAGATTGTTGATATATAGTATGGTTTAGATTGTTCGATATTTAGCTGTGAGTTGCAAACGCCACGCATTATCACATTATAGCATAACATGTCCAAAACCACACCACGCGTATCACTGCTATATTCATGCATGCATAGGTTTATAACACTATGATCTCTTATTCAAATATATGAATCCACCTTCATATCGAATTATGATCATTGTTAGTCTCTTACACCCACACAATCCTCTAACCTTTGTAGCTAGCAATAACTTTCTCTCGTGCATGCACACGCCCTCCCCCTCCCTCAGCATTCTATCCATCGCACACATTTATTTATTTTCTTTAGGTTGTTCTCCCACGGTCTCCACAACTCCTTCTTTCCGACACACACCGATCGATAAACCTCTCTAGTGATGTCTGCCTACCACATACACACACACTTTCCATCTCCTCCTTTCTCTGTCCATGCCTCATGTCTCTCATACGGTCCCACACACGTGTATACTCTCGCCCCTCTTTTCATCGATCTCACAATCACACACTCCTCCCCCCTATCTAGTAGGCCTCTCGCACCACCTCCTAGCTCCATCCCTCTCTCTCTATCCATCTCTCTGGGCCATATTTGACTCTAACAAATGGATGTACACCGACCGATCTCCCACTATACATATAGCTAGCTAGGTCGTTTATAACTCGTTTTCCCCACGCGCCGATCGATCTACCTCATTAGTTATGTCTCTCCCTTCCTCCGACACACAACAATTGATCTACCGATCTAGTTAGGTCTGCTTACCAAACACATATGGTCCCCCTTCATCATCCATGCATGCCTCCCGACACATCTATCACGCACACGCACACACAAAAACACATCCCCTCTCTTCTTGATATTGCAGTTGTACCCTCAGTTTGTCTAGTAGGCCTCTCCCACCATCTCCGAGAAGCAACTCCACCACCCCTCCGGCACTCTATCTCTCTCTCTCTCTCCGTCCCAACCTATTTCCCGTCCTTCACTTATGTATGGATGTCGACCGATCTCCCTCAAGACATAGCTAGGTCTCTCCTTCTCAACACATATATTCTCAACACATATACGAGTTGATCTACCTCTCTAGTTAGGTCTCTTCCTCCCCCCCACACACACTGATACATCGAGTGCTCTAGTCATGTCTCCCTGCCACACACAAACTTGCCCTCTGCCCTTTGACGTTCCGGTAGGTCAGTCTCCCTATATCTTTGACGTGCACACACACAATTTCGCTGGCTATCTTCATCGATCTCGCACCCACACACTTGATCCTCTCTTTGACTCTATTGATATCTATGACCCCTCCCTCTCTTCTCGTGGATCTCCCCCTCTATATATGATATAAATAGGCCTCTATTTCACACACATTGCATGTGTCACATTTTTGTTTGAGATATCATCGACACATATTCCCACAAATACATTCACGAAATCACCCCCATAACAAAAAACACTCATGAACGCACACGCCATCTTTCTAGGTTTGTATATCTCTCACACACACCCACGTAGGTGGGGGACGTGCACGAACAGAAGAGGTGCACGCACGGTGCACGCGGGGCTGTTTGGTTCTAGGTCTTGCATTGCCACACTTTGCCACACATTTTTGCCAAACTTGCCTAAGGTTAGTTCATCAAAATGAGAGCCACAAGTTGGCAAGCCTAAGGGAATCTTGCCACACTTTTTGTGTGTATGCCATGTGGGGCACATTCTGTGGCTTGCCTAAGGTGTGGCTTAAACCAAACACTCACCTAAGTTGGTCAAACTTGACTAACCTTAGGTGTGGCAACCTTTGGCAAAGTTAGTCACAAACCAAACAGCCCCGGTATACTCCCGTCTCTTTCCCAACCACACCCGCGCGGGTACATGGTGGAGCTCATTTTTGTACGAAAAGGCAGCCCACGTGGTAATTTGACACGTGTACTGGTTGTCCACTTGATGGAGGATCGTGTACAACGAGTGAACAAACAAATTGTGACTTGACGCGTTATTTAAAAAAAGAGGCAAACCATGTGGGACCTACCTTAGAGGCAAGGCTCTATACACTGGAGATGCTCTGTACTACTTTTGATGTGTCCCGTCAACTCGCAGAATGAGGAGAAGCTTGCTTACTAAGCCCTCTCCCCCGGCCACGGGCGCGGTGGCTCGCAGAGTCACAGGACGAGGAGAAGCTTGCTTACTACGCCTACGCCCGCTCCCTCGCCCACGCACGCGATGGCTCGCAGGACGTGGATAAGCTTGCTTACTACGCCTACGCCCGCTCCCTCGCCCACGCGCGCGGTGGCTCGCAGGACGACGAGAAAATTTTACTACTCCCTCCATGAGACGTATATACTCCTCGTCCCTACCTTGGTTAGAGAGATTATCATATTGTTTGAAATATATGTCTTTTAGCAGATTTCAATATGAACTACTAGTACATACTCCAAACACTGATGTATATAGATGTATTTTAGAGTGTACATTCACTCATTTTGCTCCGTATGTAGTCCATATTGAAACGAACGTAGTAGTGCACACTCTCCCTCGCGCCTCGCCCCTCGCCCCTCGACCCTCGCCCACGTGGTGGACATGCAACAATTCATTCGGTCTCAGATAGCCAAAACCATATACTGTAGTACCATTATTGCTCGACTTCCCGAAGAGGCAAAAAGCCAAGCGCAAGGTTAATATTTTTGAGATGCCAATCGCAAGGTTTATAGGAGAACGAGTAGTAGTAGTACTAGTAATACGTACTGTATGAGGAAGAAGGCAACAAGAATGGATGTTTTGCGTGACAGTATCTTCTTACAGGACGTGCTAGACCTAGTGGACCTCCTTGTTGCAATGGGAGTATCATAGATGGCATGATTCAGAGTGGTGGGCAGCGGGAATAATATTCAGAGCTGCTTTGTCTTAAACCCCATGAAGAAGTCCCATCGAAAGGAATAGCCATCCTCTACACGTGCTCCTATGTAAAATGAGTAAATGAGACAAAAAGAGAAAGAGACAAAGTAAAAAAAATCACCAGCCTTAGAGCCATCCCTATTGTATCAGTGAATGATATTTCTACGTCGTGATTGACATGCTATATTATTAACCATGTTGCGGAGGTAGCAGCAGATTTTTATTTATTTGCGGAGGTACCAGCGGATGGATATTCAATGAGGAGTGAAATGATGGCTGCTTCCTCGGTCAAACATAGAGAAAGGTGGGCCTCGTGATTTGATGGCTCATTAGTCATTATTACTGCCTATACTCTTTGCCCATATAATAACTACATGCTAGAGTAGTTGGCTATACTTTTAATAACCATGCTCGAAGAGAAGAGGTGCACGCACCCACGCACGTAGCACTCTTTGCGTCTTCCCCAACCACACACGTGACATGGTGGAGCTCATTTCTGTACGATGATGCAGCCTACATGATAATTTGACGCGTCTAGTAGTAGTTACTCACTTAATGGAGGGTCGGGAACCACGCATGAATGGTGCCGTGTTATTTATAAATAAAGTTTTTTTTTCAGTGGCACGTATGCAATATAAGTAGGTTCATATGGATAGAAAAAGAAACCGCTCCACTATATACATAGCCAGGAGCCTACACGGTTGCTTGCTAGGGTTGCTCTCTTCACACTCACTTGCATAAAACGACTGTGGCCACATCTCTAACATCCGGGCGGATCACGTCCGCCGGGGGAAGGGGTGGATGCTTTGTGTAGATGCGGTTGCTGTCACCGACGGTGAAAACCCACTGTCGGCGCGTCCCGATCAGGGGTCCCCGCCGTTCTCTCTCACAAAGATGGTGCGGTTGCCTTCGTCCCTTGCTCACTGCCGCGACATGGGCAGTTGCCGCCTCCCACCGCCCTCCTCTAGCTACATCCCGACACCCCTCAGGTACAACTTCCTTTACAGCCGGCTTGCACCACTGCCCCAGCTGCCCACATCGCTCCATGTGGATATTTCTCTACTTCTTTGCCCCGCAAGTACCTCTACTGGCTTCTACTGTATTTGTGATGAGTTTATGTCTCATCAACTAGTCCCACTAGTCTTATTCTAATCACACTTCTTCAATTTCTTTGCCACAGGGATGCTCAGCTCGATTTTAGTGAAACTGCACAAAATGATCCGATGGTCAAAGGGTTGCAAACTTCATTTCTTCGGAAGGTTCGATGTCGCCAGCAAATTAAAGCCTGGTTAGGGTTTTGGGTTCAAGGCCTAGGGACTACATGGATCATTTTTTTCTTTAGTTGTCTCTGTTGCAAAATAAGTGTCAACTTTAGTAGAACTTTGTACTAAAGTTGGCATAAAGTTGAGACACTTATTTTGTAACTGAGGGAGTACATATTGGCAATGATCTGTGAATCATTGAGATGCAATATCATGCATGTTAGTCTCCTTTGTATTTGATGGAATGTTGCAACGGGGCAACCTTGGACGCAAGATACATGAAACAGAAGCTGGAAGCTTCATAGCATTGTACAAATTTATCTTGCTGAGAAATTATAGTACGTACTATGTACTAAAGAGTTAGGTGTCGCACGGTGTCCAGAAAATATGGTGATAGTGTGAGGTGGGCCATGTAATCACTGAGTAGCCGTGTTTTCGCAGCTTTTGCACTCCTCCACTGTAAGAGTGGAGAAAATTGTAAAGAGTGGAGACGCTCTACCTCCTTTCGCCGAAACGTGGGACATCCAGCATCCGGTGAATGTGTCATGCACCAAAGTAAAGTGTACAGTGCAACTGAGACTCAACACGGTCGTACCACCTCAGTAATAATGACCAATGAGCCATCAAATCACATAGACCCGACAGTAAGTTGGACGGACGAAGCAACCATCACTCTTCGTTGAATCTGCTTCTCCCTTCAACGCATGCGCTAGTGAGAGGTCGCGTCTGCTCTGCCCGGGCATGAATGCGGCACCGATTCTTTGGAGCGGCGCTGACCGTTTCGAGCGGGAAGCGCGCGCGGCTGATGGAGGGGGTTTGGGTGGGCCAGGGTGGTCAGGAGCGGGCGTGGCTGTTGTCCCGACCGGACACCGAGAAACGAGAGGATGCACCGACTCTCGCGGATAAATCGTAGTACTACACACAATCTCTCTGTAGGTCGATGTGTCGCTCTCTCTAACACACACACGCTTTTAAAAATAAACACACACTCGCACACACCGGTTCATGCATCGGCGGTCAACCGCTATATCTGCAGCCACGGGATTTGACACACGCGGCTGCCGGATTTGGAGCATTCCGGCCGCCTGCGACTGCGCCTTGCCATGGATTGTCCAGGTACCGGGTTGCACAACAATGGCAATGCCTCCATGTCGCATGCAGTTTTAGTTGTTGTTCACTTCGGAGGGTCGTGTACCGCACGTGAACGATAGTAAGTGCGACCGGGAGGCATGGAGCGTTAATTGCGAATTGACTCCTTCGAGCGTTAAATTTTCTTCGCGTATTAGCATTGCCCTCCATCACAGTTTACAGGGAGCGCTTCAATTCTCATGCATTTGCACCACCAGAGGGATTTTAGGCATGTTTGGTTTAATGCCCAATTAATTAGGGCATCGTAACCACAATCAAGCCCAAAATTTTCTCTCCATGCAGGTGTGTACGCGGGGTGGAATAAATGCATGCATGTGTGTACGTGGACTGAAAGCACTCCATGCATGTGTGTACGCATTAATTTCTCCAGTAATTGGGCGCCATGGTATAACTCCCGATGCTATTTTTCAGTCCAATCGCTAATCACCTTGGTCCGAGAGATAATTGAGGCGTGCCCTCTAAACTGTGACGGAGGGGGAAATTAAATAAAGAGTTCTGTTTCATGCACAATTTAAAACGATTTTTATGGAGAGAAAAAGATAACCACTCCAACTATATATATATACGCTGCAGCCTCAGCGCTTGTTTTCTAGGGTTTGCTCTCTTCACACTCTCTCCACTATATATATACGCGCTGGAGCCTCAGCGCTTGCAGTTGCTCTCTTCACACTCTCACCCTCTCCAGAGCTAAACAAGACTGCGTTGGCCTCTCTCCCCTCACTGCTGGTCAAAGAGCCGGCAGCATCCCGTCCGCCGGGGAAGGGAAGGAGGTTTAACGCTGTCGTCGTCAGCGAGGGAGGGAATCCACTACCGGCACCGTTGTTCTCTTTCACCCAGCGCCGCCGCGGGAGGGCCTCCGACCCCTTCTTGCTCGCTACCGTACATAGTGTGAGCAGATCGGCCTCCGGCCGCCCACTGAGCCACACCCCAAGAACCTTAAGGTATAATTTACTTAATCCACATGCATTGCTCTAGCTGCATGTGTATTTTTTTTCGCTTCTGCACTCGAATCTAGGTGTTGGATCAAACAGGAAAGTAGTGGAGAAAATTGTATAGCATGAATCTAGGACGTGGTTCAAAGAGGAAAGGAAGGGGGGAATGTAGTACAGAGTGGTTATCCAACACCTACGTTGGTCGAAAAGGTAAAACAATGACAAACACGGTACACACATCTATAATGAACTAATCTTTCTGTGGGTGGGGGACAAGGCTGTAGAGTTTGAGTAGGACTAGATTTGCTGCCCTCACATAGAAAATTGATGCAATGCCACAGTTAAAAGCAAATTACATGTTTAACGAATTTTATTGTTAATATAATCCCTCTGTTAATATGAATCAATGCCACTGTTTGAGAAATGCTACTGTCTTGCTTTCTTTCCCATTTAGATAAGTTAGATGCTTCTTTTTGTGGGCTTCTGTGTCATCCATCGTTATTGACCAGTAATTGTTTCCTTTGCACCTCTGTGTAAACAGGGTTATCTACTTCACCTCATTGCTATTGCGACCTTTTGTTGCACTGCACAAAACACTTTTTTTTAAGAGTGTTTTGTGCAGTTCAACCTAAATGTCACACCGACAACGTTGCTTGATCGCTCGATCTTATTGGAACTGCACAATAGGAGATCTGACTTCCTATCCGTGTTGGCAAATTTGTTTCAGATCTTATTCTTGTGAGTTGTTTGAATTCCGCATCATGAGAGGTCAGTACTGGCCTTCTTCCACATGATTGTGCAGTGTGCTTTCATATGTTGTGCTACTTATACGGTAATGTTGCTTGATTTTAGTGAACTGCACAAAAGGAGACCATACTTCCAATCTGTATGTGCACCGTAATATCCCATTGAGGTAAGATAATGATATTTTGCAACTGTTGGCCTATATTTTGCAACTATCATCAGAAAAGTATTGTTGTTTAGTGCTATACCTGTGCTCCCTAATTGACATGCCAAATCTTACATTGAAGGCGAAGCTTGTCTGTTATTGAACCAAGTGATGAAGTGGAAGAACAAGCAGAAGAATAACAAAAATCAACTTTCCGGTGCTGTAATGAAGCACTGGAACTGTGATGACACAAGTAATGATATAGTTTTGCATCTTAATTTATTGCTATGGCTGGAGCGAGCAATTGTTTTGCCACTGTGATTTGATGCCGCTCTTAATGTAATATGTAATTTTCTCTACTTGTGCAAACAAGGATCTTGTTTGAAGATAACATATATTTTAGTGGAACTGCATAAGAAGATGTTGGAAACATTAAACTAATTGAGGAGTTTATAGTAAGCATGGGAACCACAGTAGATAATAACGGATGGTTCCGGAGAAGTGATTCATGTGTATGCTCTACACAATAAGCCTCCTGACAAAGGTTGGTACCGGCCCACGGATTTCATCCATATGATTTAGCATTGTCATCTCGATTGGTGTTGTGCTACTGTTTAGCTACTGTCATGAGAAAGTGGTATTGTTTCGCATGTTAATCTAAGGCTGCTAATAAATTGAGGCACCGGTTTGCCACCGTTATAGCCACTGATAAAATTAAGTAATAATACAGTTCAAGTTGAGCTGCTGTGTTTGGTATCATATCATTTCCTATGAGGATAATGAGGATGCATCTCTTTGTGACTATACATTTCGTCAGTTCCTCCCATTGTTAATGTAATGGCTATTTTAAATATTTCCTTTCCATTTTTTTAGCAAACAAGGATGCTAGCATTTAGTCGTTCTCTTCTATTTGCACAACAGGATCATCCTCCTCTGAAGAAGAATATGGAGTACGTGAAGTGCCTAGTTCCGATTATGCCAGGATGAAGAAGCCAAGCCTCTCTTCTTATCAGAAGGAGCAGTTGAAGGATGACTACATTACTGCCCTCAAGAACAAACTAACTTTAGCTCAGAAGGACTCACAGATCTCCATCTTTGTTGTTGTGATGGCCAATACAATGTTGTTTTAGGATTCTTTCCGGTGAGTTCCATTTTTTTAAATGTGTGCTCTGCATTTAAACTGTAGATTCATAACTGTAAATTCATAATACAGTTTGCTTTATACTAATCACTTTTTTTTGTATTTATGCAAACAGGGATGCTCTGCTTGATTTCAATGGGAACTGCACAGAATGTTCTGATGGTTCGTGCCCTCCATTATACTTCATCATGCACAATACATCGAATCTTCTCGAATCATTTATTTCAACCTCCAGCAACAAAATTAGCTACAAGAAAGGCGGTGCCGATATGTTCAAGGCATTGCAACATATAAAGGCGAAATCCTACAAGCTACGCGCGAAGTTGGTTGATTTTAGTGGAACTCCACAAAAAGAGCAACTAGTTTATTTAGCACGAGGTGACATGTCAAGGTGCAAACTGATGGCAAACCCCGCCCATTCCACAATCGTAGGCATTTGATATTTTTGAATGGGAAAACCTTGTCAAAGTTTGCTCATTGATGTACGCAAAGACACGCATTTGATATTTTGGAATGGGACAACCTTGTCAAATTTTGGTCATTGATGTTAGCAAGAAGACATGCGTTTGATATTTTCGAATGGGACGCCCTTTGCCATCAGCTGCGTTGATCGATTTTTCTTTATTCTTTAGTTGTGAAGTAAATATTGGCTCTGACATGTGAATCATTGAGATGCATAATCATCTATTGTTTCGAATGTTGTCTATGAATTGTCATGCCTGTGAGTTTGATTGCAATGTACAGGCACGCTAAAAAGCTGCTCAAACTTTTTGTTCATGTGAAACTGCTGCAAACGAGATGATCACCGTGCGTCCTGAGAATAATGCTAGTACGTATTGTTTTGCATGCTCATCCAATGCCAGTGATACAAGAATTCAAACTAATCGAACTAAATTTGTTCATACATGGCCGGATTTCATATAAACATGCCGAATTTCATTACATTTCATACATTCTTCAACTAAAAAGGGGTGCACTGGAGGTATAATTAATTAACCTAATCTATGATCTCCGGTGCCCATTTCCTGTGTCCGGCTGAGCCGAACATAAGCTTCTTCTCCCGCTCAGCTCTCCGACTCCACGTTGCTGCCAAGCAGCTAATCGGCCGTCAATGTTCAACCCGCCAAGCTTGGCTTCAACCGGAGGGTAGCAGCGGTGGCCTTACTTGGATCCGAGAGGCGGCGACCCACTGTGTTCTACTCTTCGTCATTTTCTGTGTGGCGCGGCCTCGTTGGCAGCGGGGCGGGGCCTCGACGGAGCCGGTGATGTCCTATGTCTCGTTGCCGGCGGGGCGGCGCCTCTGCGGAGCGGGGGAAATCCTCCCCCTCATTGCCGGCAGGGCGGGGCCTCGGCGGAGCCGGAGATGTCCTCTGCCTCATTGTTGGCGGGGCGGGGCCTCAGCGGTGCAGGGCCTCGCCGAAGCCGGCGAAGTCCTGCGCCTCGGTGCTGGTGGGGCGGGGCCTCGGCGGAGCCGGCGATGTCCTCTGCCTCGTTGTTGGCGGGGCGGGGCCTCGGCGGAGCAGGGCCTCGGCGGAGCCGGCGAAGTCCTCCGCCTCGGTGCCAGCGGGGCGGGGCCTCAGCGGAACCGGCATTGTCCTCTGCCTCGTCGTTGGTCTTGCCAAACAGCGCCACGCCCGCTTCATCACCCTCTTTGTAGGCGGCCGCAACCTCCGCCACCCGCATGCGGTACCGCTAGCGCGTGAGGTGGCTCTCGCGGGTGGAGCGGTACGACTCGAGCAGCGCCTCCTGCTCCGCCCGCTCCGCAGCGATCTGCTCCTCCGCCTGCAGGTGCTCCTGGAAGACATGGTGGTTGTAGGCGGCGTCGGCCTGCGCCTCCTGGAACTGCTCCTCATGCTTCTACCTCACCAAGTCCATGTATTGGGCATGGGCCTCGCCGATGGTCATGGTGCAATGCACCAGCGAGGATGGCGCGGAGGAGGGGGTTGGCGCCGGATCGTCGACTACCACGTTCTCTATTGGGGCATCGTCATCCTCCGGCTGCCTGCCGGCCAGCCAGTCGGTAGCAATGGCTTCCATCTCCTTCTGGTCCGTCGTCCGCCCTTCCCGAAGAGTGCTGGAGCGCGAGGAAGCCATGGTGGGAGTGGTCTGGACAGGAGAAAGGGAACGGAGGCGGATGACTGCGGCTATGGCCGACGCAACAGTTTATATAGCAAGGGTGGGCGGTAGAGGGACGGACGGGTGGCGCCGGAGTAGCCGCCTCGGCAACCGCATATCATTAATGTGGGCGGCAGACGGACGGACGGTCGGCACTTGTGTCGTTTGAACACGGAGCAAACGCCTGCACCGGGAAGCGGCGCGGGCGGCGCTGACTCTTTCATGCGGAAAGCACGCGCGGGCAAGGGAGGGGGTCTGGGTGAGCCAGGTCGGTCAGACTCGTGCTTGGCAGTGGTCCGGTCTAGCAGCCAGACATGCTAGCTCGCCAGCGAGCTCGCCGAGCTCAGCGACGACAATCAGACGATGGACGTGGCTTCTGACCAGGAGCTGGTGCCACCGCCCAAGCCGGTTCATGCCGTGTTCACCATAGAGCAGGTGTGGCCGCACTTCGACGCCCTAATGGCGGAAGAGCTACCAGCGCAGGAGGACCTGTGTTGCAACCTCCATCTCCTCAACGAGCACCGGCTCGCGGAAGGACGAGTCGCTGGTGAACAAGCAAACGACAATGTCGTCGCGGACATGTGGCCCTATGATCCTGGCTTCCTGAATGAGCAGCGGGCGCTGTATCAGACCATCCGTAGGGCCCGCGAGGCCCTCTACGCCGTCCTTCGAGTTGTTGCGCTCACCGTTGCGCCGACGTCTCGCGTTGTCAATATGGTCAACGAACATGAGGAATCAGGAGATGACTTTACTTGGAGAGGATGATAGTTGGGACCCACCAGGGCTATAGCCGCACGTACACAAGTGCCTCCTTATTATATACAACTATTTTTTTGCTTCCTCCTGGTTTCCTGACATCATGGTCCCACACCATTGTCAACCTATATAGTCAATAAACAAGAGAATTGCACAAGGAGTGGCCGATAGTTGGGATCCAGCAGCTCGAGCAGTATTTGTGTTTTTGAGGTGTGAGCAGAGTTTTTCTTGAGCGATGTTTTTGTTGTTGTTCAGAGGAGCAGGGTATCAACTGGGCGGGCTGTGGCCCGTCTAGTTCATGCTATTATTTTATGCCGACCAAATATCCAGCCCAGATTTTTTTTTTCAAGATGAAAATGGCTAGCCCAGCTATACTTTTTTTTGAGGAATACCCAGCCCAGGTCAACTTGTTATTCTCCGCCCCGCTGGGCTGCTAATCTTTCCTAGGAGGGATGCATTAGGCTTAACAAGAAAATTGGCTTTAAGAAATAATAAATGGGATGTAATTATAAAAACTGGGCTGTAACTATAAAAAAAATGCACCAAACATGTAATTAGTTTAAAATATATTATTTTTGGATTTTCAAAATTTTAATTTCATTCCTTGTTGCGCGCGCAATATTTCGTTGGATTTTTACCTAATACAAATTTATTTTGAAATTATATTTAATCTGACTCGAATTTTCGGCATAAAAATATTTCGGATCCCATCAAAATATGGGAAATTTTATTGAATTCTGTTTTGAGCGGTTGGTTGTAATTATTAATCGTTGTCCTGGCTAGAAAATTGACTGTAATTTTAACAAACTGTAAATGGTCTGTAGTAAATTCCATTAGAATTCAAAAATGGGTTGTACATTATTACAAATCGTAAATGGGCTTTATGTTCTCTGTCACACACTTGTGGGCCTACTAAGTTGACGCGTACGCAAGGCTTTGTCAACTTATAGTCAACAGACGATTCTAGTAGCGGCGGTGATTTGGATGTCGTGCTTCTTCCATCTCGGATATTCTTGCTTCAGCCGCCCAAATCACCGCCGGCGGTACCGCCTGCTACCGCCTCCCGTGGCCGGCTGTGCTGCCGCGCAGGATTTACCGGCCCACCATACTCCCATCGCCCTCCAGGCCATTCCTGTACTCACCAACACCTCCTGTTATTCTCCGGTGACGGCAGCCTCACACCGCAGCCGAACCAGTGAACCCTCATACTCCCCTCCGCGTGGGCATCCACCTGCCTCGTCTTCCCTGGCTCCGCGTCGTTCCCTTCCTAGGCCTCGCCGTCGTCCGCCGCTTGGGTGCTGTCCGCGCGGCGTGGTCAACGTGTTCAACGAACGACAGCCATCAGAAGAGGACTCTACGCGGTGAGGCTGACAGATGGACCCACCAGCTACATCTTCGCACGCAAGTAAGTGCATCCATATTACGGGTAAAAAAATGATTCTTCCCCCTGACAGCTGGACCCACCAGCTATATCTTCGCACGCAAGGAAGTGCGTCCTTATCCTACCTGACAGCTGGGACCCACCCGGTCGAAGCGTACGTAGTATTTTCTGTCTGGTCACAAACGTGTACGTACATACTGGTCGATCGGTCTCTCTGCAACGATGAACCTTGGCCGAGCAAGCAGCAGCACGTGTAGTAGTAGAGCCCCCGACGTAGCAGTTCAGGCAGTCGCTTCTAAACCGTGTACACATATGTACAGCCACATGCCAAAAAATACGGCCACGTACGTACATACGGGCGGGGTCTCGAATGCCTAACTACTCGTGCATACGTACAGCTATGCACGTGTACATGGAGAAGCAACGAACGACAGCAACGGCGTCCTGTTCATCGAAAGCCAACCGACTGGGTCGGAACGGAGAAACTGCGTCATGTTCATCGGGAGGCAACGGAATGCGTCGTGTTCATCGGGAGCCAACCGGCTTGGACGAAACAGCCGAAACGGGGTCTGGCGTACCGCAGTACGGAGGAAAGGGCCTTCTGTTTGACCGGCTACGGTTGAAACGGGGTCCTATTCATCAGGAATCGTCTGACATACCGCAAAACGGAGGAAACAGACTTCTGTTCGAGTGCCTACAGTCGAAACGTGGTCCTGTTGATCGGGAGGGGTGTGGCGTACAACAAAATGGAGGAAACTGACTTCTGTTGGAGCGCCTACAGTCGAAACGGGGTCCTGTTCATCCACCGTCTACTGGCTCGCTCTAGCCTCCATGGGCTACTGTTCATCCACCATCGACTTCCTCCAGCCTCCACCTGCTACTGTTCATCCACCGCATCTTCCTCCTGCCTCCACGGGATACTGTTCATCCACGGGCTACTGTTCAACCAGCCCTCCACGGGATCCTGTTCATCCACCCCAACCATCTCGGGTGTGGCAGCCTCCTCGATCGGGGTCCTGTTCATCCAGCGGCAAGGGCCTACTACCACGGGGTCCTGTTTATCCAACCCCCACCAGGAACTGTTCATCTAACCCCCAACAACGGTCACTGTTCATCAAGAGGCAGGTTCGATCGGCTTTAGTTAGCAGCAGTAGCGAAGGAATCGCTCGGGTTCAGTTAACAGCCAAGGGATCGATCACTCGGGTTCAGTAACGCACGTAGCTAGTGCAATCGCTCGGGTTCAGTAAGCGAACGCCTCGCTCGGGTTCAGTTAGAGCCCAACGCCTCGCACACATGCGCGCGCGTACGTGTATGAGAGAAATGCGCAAACCTCCGTGCATCGCTCAGCCCCGACCACCCACCGTAACCAGGAAGTCCCCGAAATTTTCCTCGCCCTCGCTTCTACCACGATTTTTTCTGTCATGGACGGCCCAAAGAATGTCATGCAGGTGCGTCCCCGGCCCGCCCAGGACGAAAAACCCATTTTCTGTCATGATTTTTTTCATAGAAGTAGGAGCATACCACATCTATGATGATACGTGGTTTTGTCACAATTATCGTCATAGAAGTGTCATTAGCATGACAAAAAGTTTTCGTTCAGGCCAAAATGCCATGGATGTGTCTTTTTTTGTAGTTCTTTGATTAAACTCCCTAAGTTTGTCCCTAAGCACAAACCCTAATCCATTATTTTGTATAGCAAAATTGACATTGAGTTCAGAAATCTTATTAATCAATACATTGGGAGGAACCCTTTTTCTTAGGTTTTCATTATAAGCAGTATAATCTGGAGATTGTAATCTCCTAATCTCTTCTTGATTAAAAAGGATCTCCTCTTTGGGAGGGCAGCCACAATTTATATTGTAATGAGCAAATATTTCACATGCCTCTTTCATAATATGCCCAAATTCATAAGATAGAAATATAGTGGTGACACGCTTAACGGAAGGATCATGAATATTGGAAAATTCTAGGAGGATCGTTTGTATGCATGGATCCATCTGAATAAATTGTCTTTGAAATTCAACTGTAAGCAAAGATATTGCATCCGCAAGGCTAGAAGTTTTGCTAAGAATCGATCCCCCTAACATAGGTAACGTACCGGCACAAGTAAAGAAATCTTGAATAACACCTTTTCCAATAATATTACCGCTACCTACATGGAGTTTTTTAGTGTGCATGATAGTAGTTTCCTCTTCATGAGGATCTTTAATAGCATAATCATCAATATTATCTTTAGCAACCTCATGAATATTTTCTTGAGACATCGTGACAAAGCAAGCAATCTAGCACACAAGCAAACAAAAAGCAAATGAAAAGACGAACGGAAAGAAGGCGAATAAAAAGGCAAATATTTTTGTGTTTTTCTGAAAACGTTTTAGAAGTGGGGGAGATGAAAACGAGAGGCAAATGGCGAATAATGTAAGTGCAATAGATGAGAGTTTATGAAAGAAACTTGGTAGGCTTGATGTAGATCCTCCCCGGCAACGGCGCCAGAAATTCTTCCTTCTACTTCTTGAGCTTGCGTTGGTTTTTCCATTGAAGAGGAAAGGATGATGCAGGAAAGTAGAGATAAGTATTTCCCTCAGTTAAGAACCAAGGTGTCAATCTAGTAGGAGGAACACACAAGTGTCCAATAGTTGCACCTACACAGACAAACAAATGCTTGCACCCAACGTGATAAAAGGGGTTGCCAATCCCTTCATGGTTAATTGCAAGGATGAGATCTGATAGAGATAGGTATAAAAGATAAATAAAAGTGCAAAATAAAATAAAGATAAATAAATTGTGGAAAGGTAATTTTGTGTTTTTGGTTTAATAGATCTGAAAATAATATGAGAAGAAATAGACCTGGGGGCCATAGTTTTCACTAGAGGCTTCTTTCTTGAAAGAATGCATACGTTGGGTAAAAAATTTAGTGTTGAGCAATTGATAGAAAAGCGCAAAGTTATGACGATATCTAAGGCAATGATCATGAATATAGGCATCACGTCCGTGACAAGTAGACCAACTCCTGCCTGCATCTACTACTATTACTCCACACATCGACCGCTATCCAGCATGCATCTAGTGTATTAAGTTAACAAGAACGGAGTAACGCCTTAAGCAAGATGACATGATGTAGAGGAATAGATCCAATCAATATGGTATAAACCCCACCTTTTTATCATTAATGGCAACAATACAAATACGGGCTTCGCTACCCCTTCTGTCACTGGGTGAGTGTCGGTGTCAAAACCGGCAGACCTTGGGTAGGGGGTCCCGAATTGTCGACCTTGGATCGATGGGGAACAGTAGGCATAGCACAAGGTTCAGGCCCTCTCTAAGAGGTAAAACCCTATGTCTTGCTTGATTATATTGCTTGTGTATAAGGGGGTTACAGAGTAGATCTACCACGAGATCAGACGAACTAAACCCTAACTAGTAGGACTGCAATGGTTCTTCTAGCCTCTATGGACTAAACCCTCTGGTTTATATAGACACCAGGGGTACTAGGGTTTATGCATAGTCGGTTACATGAAGGGGAACACCGGATCTTCCATCTTGACTTGGAGCACACACCAAGGCAGAAAAGGTCTTCGGTTCGGACACAATGCGGCCCAACAGTCCGGCCCATGAGAGATAGGCCGGCCTCCCGAGGACCTCCTAGTCCAGGACTCCCTCAGTAGCCCCCGAACTAGCCTTCAACGCCGGCTTCCTATACCTCCCAAGACTGCAGACTCCGGCTTGCAGGCGACTTCCCTTGTCTTCTGAATATTTGGAATAATCTTCTCCAATGAGGCTTTTTAAACGGATGCTTGATCTAGTTCGGCTATGCACTGGACCATATCCGGATTCCGGACTGTCAAGTTTACTTAGCCGCGAAGGCCAACCGCTCCAATGTGAATAGTGTTTTCAGCTGACAACTTTCGGCGAAGAGTCACAACCAATCAAACCATTATGAGGTCTTGATGCGTGGCTCGAGGCACCCCCCCATCGACACATTCCATCTAGGTGGAGATCGTGTTCCATTCTTTAAGGGATTTGATCAATGATCCCTCTCATCTACCCGCGTGTGACGCTTCGGATACATCGGGAAGTGGCAAGGCCAACGGCATGTTTAAAGGACACCTGGTATCCTGACTGCCTATAAAAAGGAAACAACCAGAGTTATCCCTGTACACCTTCCTTCTTCCTCTCGCCACATCTCTCCCGATCCACAGAGCTCAAGCGCCTCGTCTCAACACTTCTCCAAAGCTCCGCTCCCCGTTCTTGGCGATGGAGGGATCCGGTGCGGGGGGAAAGTGGGAGGCCTCGACCGTCACCAATAAGGATACCGAGGACTTGAAGCGCTTTGGCTACCTTCCAGTCGTCGTTGTTCACCGGGCCCCAGAAGTAGGCTAGGTCATTCCCACACCGCGGCCTGGCGAGAGGGTGGTGTTTGTCTTCCCCCACTTCGTTAGGGGGCTAGGCTTTCCATTCCACCCCTTCGTTCGAGGGTTGATGCACTTTTATGGGCTAGAATTTCACGATCTAGCCCTGAACTCCATCCTCCACCTTTCATCCTTTATCATCATTTGCGAGGCTTTCCTCCAGGTCCATCTGCACTTCAGCTTATGGCTGAAGGTATTCAATGTGTAGCCGAAGATTGTAGATGGCTAACAAGCGGACTGGCACTACTTCAAGATGCTGCTAATGCGATACTACAATCAAAGACCATTCGACGAAACTGTGTGCAATGCATTAATCACAAACGATGATGTAATAAAACCGTCAAAAAAATGCAAAACATTTGTGATGGCGGATACATCAAACACGGTTCCGATTTTAGTTGCGTGTGCGATGTGGGGCATACGGTTCACTCGAATGAACTGTTTGCGATGAGGCAGAACAACAGAAACGGGCAGCCAGATGAAGGTGTGTGCGATATACGACATACAGTTCACTCGGATTAACTGTTTGTGATTAGGAAACAAGACAGAAATGGTCAGCCAGATCAAGGTGTCTGTGATTGATGGCATACACTTCACACGCATGAACTATTTGCGATTAGGCAACACAACAAAAACGGTCAGCCAGATCAAGGTATCTGCGATTGACGGCATACACTTCACACAGATGAACAGTTTGTGATTAGCCACAACAAACAAAAACAGTTAGACAGATCAACATGTGTGCGCTAGACGGGCACACATTCTAATTAAAAGAAGCATGCGCGAAGGTAATAACGAGCGCGTACGATTGATGGAACAAGACGTGTGCTGACATCGCCTATTGCGGTGCACCCTATGGTGCAAACACCACGTACGCGACCGAGAACACGTGCCCATGTTACGCCATCCGGGACTAGTGACACACTTCGAAATTAGAACCATCAATAAATTCTGACCTTGCGTCCCATTACATTCCAAATTACTACCATGCTATATTTAATTGCAAACATGTTCACACTGATCAAAACCTAAATGGTTTCCACTTAGGAGCGTATTAGTACTCGGTTATAAATACTATCTACTCCAGGATGACTGCACATTCCTCCTCAATTCCTCATCCACAAAAACAAACAAGTCTTTCATCGTCTTTCCCTTGCGTCTGGCATGGCCCGCATGAGTTCTGGGTCGAGAGATTACTACCAGGGAGAGGCGAGCATGGAAGCGGAAGCATGAGAGATGTCCGCCTCACCGCGAAAGCAGCCGCCATGTCCCGTCGCGCCGCTGTAGCAGCACAGAGGTCCCGCCACGCTGTCGAAGCAACACAGAGGTCCTGCCGCGCCGTCGATGCAGCAGACTAGTTCGGCCGCTCCGCGGAAGCAGTAGAGGTGTCCCGCCGTGCCGCGAATGCAGCAGAGAGGTCCTCCCGCGCCGTGGCGGCCTGGGAAAATGTCTCGCGGGCAGGCGAGGACTCTCACAGGGCATGCGTGCTATGCTCGACGACCTGATGGATCGGATCTTCGGCTGGATGAAGCTGCAGGACGAGATGAATGCCTTGGTGGAAAATGCTACCGGCGTCATCCGGGGACGCTTTGCGGATATCCGTAAAAAATAAATCAGCCGCTCTGCAGAGAGATGGCGGCGGCGGCGGCCGAGGCAGCGGCTACCAGATAAGAGGTCAATCCTCGGTCGATGGGCGGTGGCGGCATCATAGGAGGTCAATCCTTGGTCTGCGGCGGGAGATAGGAGGAGCTCAACCATCGAGGACGGCGGCGGCGTGATTGGAGCACATCCATTACGGCCGATGGCGGGATATTGGAGGTCGAACTTCAGGCGGTAGCCGCACTAAGCTTTGCTCCTCGACCCTGCTGTCTCGGCGTGCCACCGTATCGCACTTCTTTGTCTGCTGGGTGGAGGTCGCAGCGCGGCTAATTAATTAAGGTATTCTTTTCGTGAGTGCCTTTATTAAGGTATTCAATTCCTAACGGTAGTGCTGTAGAGGGGAGGACAAGGCGAAGCTTCGGACCGAGCGCGACCTGCTGAGGGCGAAGATCACCGGAAGAGCGAAGGAGCACAAGGAGACTACTGCCTTATTGAAGAGGCCGGGCGTCATCGTCAAGAAACTTGTGGACGAGAATGCCATGCTACGCATCAAGCGCGAAAGGCTGGTGGAGGAATCCGTGGATGCTGCCAAGCAGCGTATTGAGGACATGAAAGAGATCATCGCCGCTAGCCGTGAGAACTAGTCTCCGCGGCCTGTAGCGCATCAAGAAAGTAGAGATCAGCGAGCCAGATCGTTGTCTGCGTCTTCCTTCTTCTTTTGCCCTTGTGTATTTTGGGCGTTGCCGCATTGGGCTTTTTTAATTATCTTGTCGGGGGGATGGCCCCCGGGCAGGCAAAGGAACCCAGATCTCTTTCAAAAACATCGAGGCAGGCAAAGCCCTTCAATCCGGCTCGCCCCTGGCCGGCTCCCCAGCATCAGCCGACCGGGTGCCGTGACCCGGCCAGCCGGCTAGCACATGCCGGCTGTCCAAGAGAAGTCAACCTCGGCGACAAGCAAGTATGGCTATAGTGCTCCTTCCTTTACGCCGGCCCCGGCGGGCGAGGCAGCGGCGCTCCCACGCCCCCGCCCAGGGCGGGCGGTTTCCTGGGGGCACGCCCTTGTAGTGGGGCGGTGCTGACTGCCCCATGACGCGTGGCGAGGCATGCCACAGTACCTGGCAGCCGGCCGTACCGCGCCCGATGGCCCCGGTACGGCCCGCACCTGGCGGCCCCCACTGTCGGCTCCTAGACACTGACACCAGGGCCCCGCTCCCATGTAACATTACCATTGTAACCCTAGGGGGCAGCCTATAAGACCCCCCGGTGCCCCTCCATGCAAAGGGGTTAAGCGATCATCAGTAGAACACACACATACACGGAGAGGGAGCAGCCTATGCACTGGCTTGTCTTCCTTTCTCCCCAGAACCGCTCTAGGAGCAAACCAGTATCCACATATAAATCACACTCGGCAGGACTAGGGGTATTATCTCTCTGGAGAGCCCTAAACCTGGGAACGTCTCGTGTCCCATGCTTGCTCATGCCAACCTTGCCTCTGGAGCCCACCGGTGCCCATGTGCCTGTTCCTCTCTTTAGGCATCCCATGGCATTTGCCATGAGCTCACCACGATAGTTGGCGCCCACCGTGGGGCTGCTTGAGGCACCGGCCGGAGTCACGTTCCAGACGAGGCCCTTCACTGACTCCGGTGAGCGCATCATGCACGGCTTGGTCCCCGCGCTCAGCGCGGCGCTAGCCGGCTTCACTGGCTCGTTCATCGTCCCCTTCGACGCGCTGTGCATCTTCGTCGCGCTCGCCTCCGACAAGTACCCCAGCAAGGTACTCGACGTCACCGACTGGCTCGTCCTGTCGACTGCGACATCTTCGGCGACATGGCGGATCTCTCCACCCGCGTGGAAGTGCTCACCACCGGCTCCGCCTCCTCTTCATCTAGCGCCACGAGAAGGCCGCCGCGGCCAAGGCCGCAGCCGCTCGTGCCAGCATGGCTGACCCGCTGCACACAACGCTTCACAACCTCAGCATCCCCATCGCCACCGACGTCAACACCACCCAGGCCAGGGCCTGGCTTGACGAGGCGTGCGTGCACCTGCTGGATGAGGCCACGGCGCTTGCTGCTATGCAGCACCGGCTGGAGTCCACCCAGCGGGAGCGCGACGCCGCGTATGGCTTGATGACGGCCGCGGCCAAACCCAGCCGGGTCGCCGAGGTGCGGACCCTTGGCGGCGCCATCGGCCGCGCGCTGGGTGCGGTCCTGGCCGTCTACGAGACCCCTGTCAAGAACATGCATGCTGCGGAGGCGGTAGCTGTGGGCCTGGAGCTTCTACAGGGCGAGGAGTTGCAGGAGCGCCTGCAGCGCATGCGCGAGCTGCTCGCCGGGCGAACACGCAGCAGGACCGCCTCGACACTCCTACGGCGTCCAGCTCGCACCGTGACAGGGACCATGAGCCCCGGGACACCCAGCAAGCATCTTCCCCGTGCCCCAGCGAAGCCCCATCCGGGAGGACCCAAACCCGGCGCGACCGCGCCCTGACGGCTAGCTATGGCTTGGGCGACGAGCCGGCTCCAGACAATCGGCGCCGGCAAGACCTCCCCCCGCCATCCGGATGGCGCGGCCGGCTGGCTTCGGCTGGTTCGGCTCCCAGCGGCCTAGTCGCAAGCCGGCTGGGTCCGCGTGACATCGACAACAACGACGCTCGCCACCGCTTCGAGCAGCTCGCCCTCTCCCTTGAGCTGGAGGAAGACAACGCGGTTGGTCCGGCTTGCTTCGGCCCGCGCATACACGACGAGCCCTTCCACAAGGGGTTCACACTTCCCCGAGACACCCCCAAGTACGACGGGACCATCAAGACGGAGGACAGGCTCATCGACTACACACCGCCATCGGCATCGCAAGCGGCAATCGGCGTCTGGCCGTGCGCTATGCCCCGCTCATGCTGCAGGGCTCGGCCCGGACATGGCTGAACAGCCTGCCGGCTGGCAGCGTCAACTCATGGCTCGACTTCGAGCAAGCTTTCATGCGCAACTTCACCGCTACCTACAACCGGCCCGGCCACCCTAGCCAGCTCGCCATATGCGTCCAGGGGCCGGAGGAGACCGGCCGCCAGTACCTTGCATGCTGGACCGAGCTCCGGAATAACTGTGAGGGGGTTCACGTGGTTCAGGCCATCCAGTACTTTTTGAGCGGCTACCGAGATGGCACCCTGCTCAATCACAAGCTCCTACGCTCCGAGCCGACCACCATGGCCACGCTCATGGTCACGGCGAACAAGTACACCACGGCCGACTCCGCCATGAAGATCCAAGTGGTGTTGGACAACGCCGGCAAGCCGTTATCGGTGCCGACTCCCAAGCCGGCTGGCGAGAGTAGCGCCAGCAGAACAACCAGTAGAACAACAAGTGTAAGGCCGAGCAGCCGGCTCCCTGCTATGACAACCGCCTCGTCACTGCCAGCGACCAAGCGCCCGCAGCCAAGCCGGCCGGCAACCGACGTCAGCGAACCGGCAAGACCGCCTGGCAACCCGCCATGAGCTTTGAGGAGATGCTCGACACCCCCTGCAAGCACCACGACGGCGCAAGGCCGTCAACGAACACGCTCTGGCAGTGCGCCATCACCAAGCGCATCATAAGGGGCGACATCCCTCCGCCTCCTCCTCCGGCACCGGGTGCGGGGCAGCCGGCTCCGCTGCCGGCTCCGCCTCCGGCTGCCGGTGCCATGTGCGATGACGCCTTCCACAATGCAAACAATTGTTACGTCGTCTTCACTAGCATGAGTGGCGACAAGCACAACGAGCGCCTGCTTTGGCAGGAGGTGAACACCATCATCCCGGCCGTGCCCGAGTACATGCACTGGTCGGAGCGCCCGGTCAGCTGGACCCAGGAAAACCACCCGGCCATCATCCCCACGCCGGGTGGCTATGCCCTCGTCCTCGACCCCACCATAGTCGCCGAGAAGCGTACCTGCAAGTTCTCCCGAGTCCCGATCAATGGAGGCAGCAGCATCAACATCCTCTACCGCGACACCATGACCAAGCTCGGCATCAAAGCAAGGCAGCTGGAGCCGACCTGGACGGTGTTCCACGGCATCGTGCTGGGTCTCTCCTGCTCCCCCATCGGCCGGATCCGGCTCGATGTTCTGTTCGGTACCCGTGATCACTTCTTGCGCGAGCCCATCTGGTTCGAGGTGGTGGACCTATCTAGCCCCTACCACGCGTTGTTGGGCCGCCCCACGCTGGCGAACTTCATGGCGGTTCCCCACTACGCCTACTTGAAGATGAAGATGCTGGGTCCCAAGGGCCTCATCACCATTGCCGGCGACTGCAACAAATCCCTGGACTGCGCCCGTGCCGGCGCCCAGCTAGCCGAGTCGCTGGTCATAGCCGAGGAGCGGCGCCAGCTCGACCGGATCGTGGCGCTGGCTGGCGAGTAGCCGGCTGTGCCGGCTCCGGCCAAGGAGTCAGCTGGCGAAGCCTCATTCCAGCTGTCCAAGAACACCAAGAAGGTCAAGCTCAACCCGGCCGACCCCAACTGCAGCCATTACGTTTTTGTGGCAGTGGTACAACGAGGTGCTATACAAACGGTTTTTAACCCCTTTCCGCGGCGGCGTTTTGAACCGTCGCCAAGTGAGTGTGTGCTATAGGGGGGGTCCTTCCCACACGACCTAGAAACCATCGGGGATAGGGATCCTTGATGCATACAGTTGTCCCTATAAAACTGTTTCTGATATCTCGAATATCCGAAATGCTTCATCCTTGCAACTCGTTTGTGCTTGCATTGCCAACACAGTTGGTATTCTGTGGTGCTACGTTTACGATGCGCGACCCATCATAAACAGTTCATGATTATAGAAGCAGACAATCACACACTTTTACTTTTCCTCGACTGTATGCGATTCGATGTAAGAGCGCATACAGTTGTCCCTATAAAACTATATGCGAAGCTTGAATACATCCCACATGATTCATCCGTCTTACCCACGTCGGACTAGGACCTATCGCACGCGTTCTTCTATGACCAAACGTTTGCGATGCACACAACATCATAAATAGTACATAATTGCCAAGCGTGTGTGATAAGGTGACTTCCGCAAACATTTAGTAAGAAAGAACTATGTGCGATGATGTTGTTAATCGCACACGTTTTTTCTTGGCTGATCGTGTGTGCAGTAGAGATTGATCGCACACGTAGTCTGATGTCCACGTCTATCGCAGACATTTCGCTTTCGCAAACCGTGTGTAGTCTAATCCCTAATTTATCCCTAATTAATCTCTAATTTAATCCCTAATTTAAAAATCACATATTTTGAATTTGAAAGTAGGCAATCAATTATTTCATATCGAACCATGTTTATTACAAATATAGGCTCAACCATGAATGCATAATTCGATGCACAGGTACATATACTGAAGAACTATAAAAGCACCAAGTAAAGAATAATGAACCATAGTTGTACTAAAGACTGTAAAGAGAGAGGCAAAAGAAATTCTGGTTGCTGGAGATGGTGAAGCGGAATGCCCATATTGTGCCCTCCTCCAGGCGTAATGCGCGCACGACTCTAGGCCAACCCCTTGTGATGGCTGCCCGTCCATCCTTCACTGTCTTCATTAGGACTTCTCGATGCTCATTGTAGTCTGGATGAAATACTTTAACCTTCATTGCGTGTCCACCAATCATGTACTTTGCGAGGTAATCTTGAGTAAACTGCTTCGGGAACCACTGCGAATGAAAAAGATTCACACATTGTTGTCTAACAACTCATTATGGGCAGTAAAAAGAGAAGGCTGCAGAGTTTGTAGTTACCATCCTACAACTCACTGTTCTGTTGGATAGAGCGTAAACAAATAATTTACTTGCCATCGTTCATATCTTTTTTGCTAATAATCCTTATTAGTTTCCTCACTTGATGCTTGTTCATGAATATCTCATTGCCCCATATGCAAAAAGGGTCGATGCATGGATCCTTGCCAAGGGCATATGTACCTACAAGCAACAAGTCAATATTAGAAGCTAACAAGTGTCCAGGCCTGGATCTATATGCACTACATTATGGAACGACGGGGAGAGTACAAGCCGAGGGATGAAACTAACCTCGGCGGAAAATGGTGGCCACTCCCGTTGTTGTTCTACATAAGTAGTGGAAAGGCATGATAAGTACAGCAACCTTAACATCAAACAAATATAGCAAAGGTAAACAACATCACCTCCAAATGATAGCTTGAATGTGTTGGTTTCAGCATGCTGTTAAAGCAGATATAAAATGGAAGGCAATGTTACCTACAACAGGCTTAACAGCCATCAAATATTGCAATTCAAACTGGTGTTGTTGAAAATGAATAGAACGTAGGTCATGCTTAAACATCACACTAGGTAAATGTGTAAAACTAAAATAAAGGGCATGTGTTAACTACACCAGGTATAACTGGAACCAAATATAGCCGTTCAAACTGGTATTGATGCAATCAAGCAGCACAGTTCCGACTTGCACATAATGAACATCACATTGTGAATGACTGAAATAAACAAGGCATAAATGATCAGTATAACAACCAAATATAGCCATTGAAAACTGGACAGAGTCTCACTGCAACCAACCTAACAAGCAAATACAGATAAACAGGGCATATGCTTGAAAACTGGACAAATGCTCACTGCAACCAACCTAACAAGCAAATACAGATAAACAAGGCATCTGCTTGAAAACTGGACAAATGCTCACTGCAACCAACCTAACAACCAAATACAGATAAACAAGGCATCTGCTTGATAACTGGACAAATGCTCACTGCAACCAACCTAACAACCAAATACAGATAAACCAGGCATCTGCTCGATAACTGGACAAATGCTCACTGCAACCAACTTAACAACCAAATACAGATAAACAAGGCATCTACTCACTATAAACAACCAAATATAGCCATTCTTGAAACTGAAGTGGGGACTTCATACTTAAACATCACATAGCCCTATTGAACATTACATTTTTGCATAACTGAAATAATTAAACACGTCCCAGTTAAAACACCGCATGGCAAAAGCTACTACAACAAAGGGTACATGTTGGCAAGCTAGAAAAGGAAAGATTTGCTGATAGGATGTTGCCTCACATGTCATGGACGGGATCCATCCAGTTGGAAGAGCACAGACCCATGGTGCGCTCTTTGATGTCACAGATGGGCTGTTTCACCTTGGAAGAACCTTTGTGGGTGCCCTCCTCGTGGTTGTGGTCGATGAGATCTGACTTGGCAATTGAGGATCCCAAGCCGCCGCCGTAGAACGTGTCCTTCAGAAATGAAAAAATGGGCTCGATGGCGTACAAGGATCACAAATCCTTGATCGCGTGGCCGAGGAGATCAGTGGCAGGGCCGTCGAAGAGATCGATGGTGGTTGAACCAGAGGGGTTGGGGATGGACCACTTAACCTGTGACATGGCCCGCGTGAAGCCATCGCTGTCGACGAGCTTGATGTCGTAGCCAGCTTTCCCGAGATACAGTAATACGCTAGCCCGCTGATGTGAAGCCTTCGGCATGGTAACGTAGTCAACGTCTTCGCCGGCTTCCGTGGTGAGGTTTTGCTCCGGGATCGACTGGTCGGGGTGAACGGCGGCCACCTCATGAATGTCCACCGGAGAGGCCATGGTAAACCTCTTCTTGGCCGAACGCTCGTCGGGCTCCTCGGGATACGTGGTCGAGCTTAGGCTGCGACATTCGGGAGCAGGGGATGCGGATCTGGCGGAGAGGGACACCGTAGGCCTCATCTAAAAAATGAGGAGTGAGGCGACGGTATGGGAATCGCTGGGTAACCTGAACTTTATTATCTAAGCTAGGAGGAACGGGCAGATCGGCAGGGGTTGGCGGCGGCGATGGCGGTGAGCTAGGGTTCGTGAGGGGAGGGGGCCGGGTGGGGGTTATTGTGGAGGGGTGGTGGTGTTTGAGGATACGCCGCGGCTACTGAAAATTTAAGTAATGGTGGGTGGAGATGGTGGTGGACGAGGGAGGGCGACGGTTCAAATGCCTCGGCTACCGCAATTTTACTATAAGGTCGGTGCTGGAGGAGTGTGGGCGATGGTTCAAGTATGGCGGCTACTAAAATTTTGGTAAAAGGAATTGATGCGGGGCGGGAGTACCCAAGATCGCACATGGTCCAATAAGAATATGTGTGTATGATAATAAGGAAAAGCGGCGGAACCGCCGATTTTTGCAACGCTCAAGGCGGGTAGTTTGTTTTTAGATTTCTAGCTAGCTAGTCTATCATACACGGTTCATCCTAATTTTCAGATGCAGACATGGAATTCAATCTAAATAAACTACCCGCCTTTAGCTTGCGTAGGTGGTGATTTTATAGCGCACTAGCATCGCACACAGTTAAGCCAGTACCTCCACGTTTGCTCAAGCTTGCACAGTCAAGGTGATTTACAGTGCACTTGCATCGCACACGGTTAAGGCAGTACACCCGTGTCCGTTGAGCGTCATCAGAGTCTTTGCAGCAAAAAAAAATGTTAGAGAGGGTCAAAAGACAGTCACACCAGCATGTAGCCCAAATATATATGAGTGAAAAGGGTGGTCTGTGATGTTCAAAATTCCAATGCACAACTTTGACCGCGCGGGCCCACAGTTGGGCGCGTCGTCGAAGATCGATGAGAGGGGCCAGAAGTCAAGAACCACCTGGAAGTGGCCAAATATATGTAGGAATATAGGGTGTGATGTTTAAAACTTTAAATACAAAATGCACAACTTTGGTGGCACCTGCCTCGCAAACCCGAAAGCACCCTTGGATATATCTATAATGACATAATGTCGTAGCTACCTAGCTAGGGTGCTTGACTCACCTCCCACTTCGTGTCAGTGGGGCGGATGCACGTAATGATACTTTGGTCATACATGCATGCCGCCATGACCTACCATAAGACGGACCAGTGAATCTATCGTTTGGTCAAACGACAACTGTTGTTGTCGATAAAAAATGGATAGAATATATATATAAACCGCTTGGGCTAATAGATTGAACCATCATAAAACATCGCACGAGAGGGACCACAAAACCAGCACCGCCTGCATGCAGCCCAAAATGATGTACGTTGGAAGGGGTGATGTGTGTTTTCAATATCGAATAATGTACAATTTAGATGTGGTGCCTGCCTCTTGATACTGACAACAACCATGAAAGTCGGGTAGTTAAGGACGAGATACGCAGGGTACGGTGTCAGTCGAACCCGACAATCCGAGCGTGTGGGAGGGAATCCTGACAATGCATGAGCTCGAGCTTTGGTTGAACGACATGTGACGGTCACCGGCCCTAACACAAACTAGGAGGAATCCATTCATGGCCAACACATACCCCTCGTTATCGGTCAAAGGGATGATATATATACACTCGGGGAGCCCACAGATATGCGTGTTGTCGCAAAAAACCACACAAGGGAGACGTGGTTGATCAGAAGACCCCCTATACACTGCATGCGGCCCGAAAATATGTATGGGTACGATGGTGTGTGATGTGTTCAAGTCCCGAATGCACAACTTCGATGGGGCACCAACTACATTACAAACCGAACATCGTACCCGACCCCAAGCCAGGTTCAATACGTACGATGTTGGTTCCCCAACTTCGAGGCGGGGGGAGGGGTGTCATCCAACGCATGCGCTCAAACTTTATTTGGTCTAACATGGCACACATAGCAATATGAAATCATCATGGTCAAACCCTTCTCGTATGTTGGGTCAAAGGGATAGATTGTGTGGGCTCCCCTCATTATCGGTCAAGGATGGGATATATATACCTCGGAAAGCCCACATATATGTGCGGCATCTATAAACCTCACAAGGGAGACATGCTCGATCAGAACACCCGCCCCCCTATACCCTGCATGCGGCCTGAAAAAAAGTATGGGTCTGGTGTGTGATTTGTTCAAATCCCGAAAGCACAAGTTTGATGGGGCACCAACTACATCAGTAACATTACAAACTGAACATCGTACCCCCACGGCCAGGTTAAAGATGTACGATGTCAGGAACGCAACTTCGAGGCGGGTGGGGGGGGGGGGAGTAGGGACCGGGTGCCCTCCAATGCATGTGCTGAAACTTGAATTGCTCTAACATAGCACACGGAGCAACAGTAAACCCTTCTCGTGCGTTGGGTCAAAGGGATAATTTGTATGGGCCTACAGATGTCGATCATTCTTTGATTTTTGAGAACAAAAAATAACCAATAAAAACATAGTCTACAAATTAGCAAAACAAGGATCCCAAGGTTTATATAATCGTCAGGACAGGTCACTATAGAGACATTTAGATGATAAATATCTATAATGACCGTATCATAGCGTTTAAATGAAGCTTGAGATATGCAACTTCCCACCGGGTCACCCATCCTTAGACTACTCCAGCCCGAGCATGCATGACAGGTCACTATAGAGACATTTAGATGATAAATGTCTATAATGACCGTATCATAGCGTTTAAATGAAGCTTGAGATATGCAACTTCCCACCGGGTCACCCATCCTTAGACTACTCCAGTCCCAGCACACTTAACTTCTGCGTTCTATTCGACTAGGCTAGCGGATGGGAAGCCACCCCTTGCTGATAGGAATTGCCTCCTTGCCTTTAAGGCATTTCACGCTGGTCACCCTATGGGACCTACTCCCTACTATCACACATGTTTGTGCTTTGAGAAACTGTGTGCAATATTTACATGGCCGGTGTGTCGCCGCCTAGCCTTCTATGAGCACTGACACTGGCAGCGGGAAACCGATGGGAGAAGAGGCGGGAAACCGATGGGAGGAGTGGCGGGAAACGGTAGTGTGTTTGGATATATAACAACATTAATATGGAAAACTTAGTATAGAAGGAAGCGTGAGCTAGTACGGCGCATGCGCACAGTTCTTACCCATATAAATAAAATCACAACTGGAACTGCATGTGTTGTTGAAAGGGATGAGGATTGCCATTCAATCTGGGAGCATCCAACGGTGCAGACGTATGATCCGTGGGGTTTGGGTTCTGGCCAATCACAACGCATGACTCAGATCGCGCGCGCAGCAGGGGGGCATCAGCCACGGTTTGGTAGGCACACGGCTTTCGCTAGTGAACCGTGTGCTATTTGAAAACATTTCATGAGAATCTAGGTTTTTAAATCCCCATCAATCCAAAACTCACCCGAAAATCATGAAACTTGTCATGGTGTCATGTCATGGCACATATATGTCGAGGAAAAAAATGTTCATTTTGGGGCAAGTTTTATTACAAGCCTCTTACAAATCGGAGCTTCTCTCAGGAAGCCTCGTGGTTCCGATAGGGAAACGTGTCCCCCTTGTGGGCGAAACGATAATCATAGCCTCTTTTTGCCTTGTATTTTCTTCTATAGCCAACATGGAATGACAGCATATCCATGCTGAAATTTAAAATTATTCAGGGTTCGTTTGGCCTTTTTATACATTAATTGAGTTTCTTAGGCATTTAATGTCCATAATTCAAATCTGAACAACAAATACATGCTCCAGTTCACCAAAATGGCTAGAAAAATCATACATCTGTCCTTGGATGCATGTTTAGGTCCCATGCAAGGAATGGGAATGAATTACAAACGTACCGGTATCCTGGCTCGTCCTCAAACATTTGGAATCTCGGTTTTTAAATCCCCGTAAATCCAAAACTCACCAGAAAGTCATGAAAGTTGGCATGGTGTCACGTTATGGCACATATATGTCGTGGTTAAAACATTGTCCAATTTGGGCCAAGCTTTATTACAAACCTTTTACAAACCGGAGCCTGTCGCAAAAACCCTCGTGGTTTCGATAGGGAAACGTGTCCCCTTGTGGGCGAAACGATAATCGCTCCCTCTTCTAGCCTTGTATTTTCTTCTACACGCAACATGGAACAACGGGAGGTTCACGCTGAACTTTGAAATTACTCAGGGTTCGTTTGATCTTTTTTATTCATTAATTGAGTTTTCTAGGCATTTAATGTCCATAATTCAAATCTGAACTACAAATACATGCTCGAGTGCACCAAAATGGCTAGAAAAACCGTACATGTGTCCTTGGGGTGCATGTTTAGGTCCCAAGGAAGGAATGGGAATGAATTCAACCGTCTCGGCGTCCTGGCTCGGCCTCAAATGTTGCGAATCTCGGTTTTTAAATCTCCATAAATCCAAAACTCACTAGAAAATCATGAAACTTGGCATGGTGTCACTACATGACACATATATGTTGTGCTAAAAAATTGTCCAATTTGGGCCAAGCTATATTACAAACCTCTTACAAACCGAAGCTTCTCGCAATCCTCGTGGTTCCGATAGGGAAACATGCCCCTCTTGTGGGCGAAATGATAATCGTTGCCTCTTCTCGCCTTGAATTTTGTTTTCTACAGGCAACATAGAATAACAGGAGTGTCGTGCTGAAATTTGAAACTGTTCAGGGTTTGTTTGGCCATTTTATATATTAATCGAGTTTTCTAGGCATTTAATGTAGTCCATAATTCAAATTTGAACTACAAGCACTTGCTCCAGTGAAGCAAAATGGGTGGAAATCGTACATGTGTCATTGGGTGCATGTTTAGGTCTCATTGAAGGAATGAGAGTGAATTACAAATGTCTCGTCATCTTGAAACATTGAGAATCTTGGTTTTTAAATCCCAGTAAATCGAAAACTCACCCAAAAAACATGAAACTTGGCATGGTTTCATGACATGGCACATATATGCCGTGGTAAAAAAATCGTCTAGTTTGAGACAAGGCGCACACATTAATAGCCAACGAAGTCCTTTTGAAACAAATAGCTGACACGTTAATATCACAAACGGTTGTACTATATGAACCGTGTGTTCCCGTAACCATTTAAGTGCGGCCACACATCCCTCTTTTCTTATGGGTTAGTACTACCTCCATCCTCATTCATTGGTCATCTTTGTATTTTGTGCCAAAATTTAACCATACTCGGTGGCATGCGTGCAGCTGTTTGATTAGACAGGACGAGCGCGAGAAGTCTGCCTTGCAGGCTCGATGGGACGCGTGCAAGGAGTCCGCCGCACAGGCTCGACGGGACGCGTGCATCCTGTCCACATCGCAGGATCGACGGGACACGTGCGAGCAGCAAGGCCGCCCATGCTCATCGGGAAGCAAGCTCTTTGACCTCCATCCACCAGCCACCCACCTCGCTCACAACTTCTCCATTAATGGTGGCCGAGCCACTGTTTAACATGCGGTTAATTAAAGCACCTGGACGGAGGGTGTTTCCTTGTGATCCCATGGCCCCGCTCAACGTTAGCATTTGCTTTGTTCGTGTTTTCCACTCGTATTCTGGATAATTTAAAATGCCACATAAGGCAACGGATAATACGACGACAAATAAAATGGCAACGGATAATACGACGACAAATAAAATGGCAACGGATAATACGACGACAAATTTACAATGGCGCGGATAATAATTGTCTTACATATTTTGGATAATTTAAAATGCCACATGCGACAAAGCTCGGAAGACACGGGGGCAAGAGAAGAAGGAAATCGCAAACAATGATCTGGGTCACTACTGTCTCTACTCCTTGTTGGATCGCCGGGCGACGACATCCTCCAGCTCCTTCTTCAATTCCTCACGACTTTGCTTGACAGCAGCCACGGATTCCTCCACCTCCTACTTGCGCTCGATCCGGAGCTTCCTCAAGTCACCCATCAGTTCCTCAATGACCGATTTCAGCATCATCCCCGAGGCACTGCTCTACTCATGCAGCATCTTCCAGCCGGCGGCCTCCTCCTCCTTCTCGGCGAGCGCCTTGAGGAGCTTCGCATTGTCACCCATGAGTTGCTCGATGAGGCCGGTCGCCTTCTGAACCGAGGCATCGCTGATCTCGAGCAGCTTCATCAAACCGTCGACCAGCTTCTGCTGATTAATGAGGCTAGCGAGAATGTCGTCGTTGCTGGCCAAGGACTTCAGCAACGCCAGCTCGTCGCGATCGCCGACACGGCGAGTGCGCTTGTGAGAGCCCTCACGTGCCGGTGAGAGCTCATTCGAGGGCTCCGCGGCACGCCAGGACATCTCTGCTGTGGCTGCCGCATAGCGGCGGGACCTCTCTAGTGCTTCCGCGTCCTTGGTCTTTGCTCCCTGGTTATATGTCCACCCAAAACTCCTCCTACCGGTCATGGCGGAACGACTTGACAGGAAAGACCAGTTTTGTGGGTGATGAGGAGAGGAACTGTGAAGTAATTTTCTAGTGGGTAGTTTTTATAGCCCGGTGCTTAGTGTGAACACATTTTGGTTTGATCGGTGTGAACAGATTTGCAATTACTTATTGCATTGTAATATGCAATGTGACAAGAAACAAGGTCAAAATTTATTGATGGTTCTTGGCTCGAAGCCCGTTTCTGTTGTTCTGGCTCATCGCAAACAGTTCTTATGGATGAACCATATGCCACACTTCGCACACGCATCGGAAGCACGAAATGGTTCCCGGATGGCGTACGTGGGCCCGCGCTCTTGGATGTATGTGTACGTGTCTGCCCACTATCACACATGGTCTAGATAACACCAGCGTGTCCGATGGATGCGCTGTCGTGCCTCCCACGGGGTGCCAGAAGGTTGACCAGAATTGCAATATGCAGCTGTGGTTGCTCGCCGTTGAGGCGGCCGCGGCACGCTTTGCTCGTCGTTGAGGCGGCCGCAGTGCGCTCTGCTCGTGTCCGTCCACGCGTTTTGCTCGCAATTGAGGCGGACGCGGTGCGCTCCGCTGTGGCGTCCCTCCGCGCGCTCTACTCGCCGTTTAGGCGCCCTCGCGCGCGCTCTGCTAGTGGTTGGGGCCGGCGCACGATCACGTTGAGGAAGTTTTAGTTATTTGATCTTAGATTATGTTAATTAATTATACCTCCAAAGCCAGAATCATCCGACTCTAGTGGTATAATTAATTAACCTAAACTATGATCTCCGACGCCCGTTCCTGTCGCGTAACTCCATCTTGTCGTTAGCCGTTGGGGGTATGCCGGTATGTGTGGGTAACTAGCTAGCAAGTGGATCAGTAGTGAGTCGCCGCCGGCGGACATTGTTGTTGTTATTTATAGCTAGCAGCTAGCTAGGGGATTGGTGATTTTACAATTCACCCTTATGGAGCGCGGGAAGCCTTCGCTGGAGCGCGGGAAGCTTTCACCGGAGCGCGGGAAGACTAAGTGGAGCACACAACCCGACAACCATATGCGGTGTCACATGTTACCACACACGTGTTAACATAAGAAAATGTATGTGTAACTTACTAATCATTGCACACGAGTAATCGCAAAACGCATCGTGTGCGATACTCCTAGCCATCGCAAGCAACTAGTATGCATTTTTCAAAGTTTTTACTACACACAGAATCGCATGCAAATTAACTCTAGTAACCGTCTGTGTTATATTTTGTCATCCAAACAGTTCATCTGAGTGGGCTGTTTGCCACATATCACACACATCTTGTTTACACGAATCGTTTGTGTTCTTTGGCTCATAGCAAACAGTTCATCTATGTGAACTGTATGCCGCATATCACACACATCTTGTTAAACTGAACCATTTCTGTTGTGTTCCTAATCGAAAACAGTTCGTCCGAGTGAACCGTATGCCGTATATCGCACACACCCTGATCTAGCTGACCGTTTCTGTTGCATTCACTAATAGCAAATAGTTCATCCGAGCGAACTGTATGCCGTGTGTCGCACACACAATGATATAGCTGCCCATTTCTGTTGTTCTGTCTCATCGCAAACAGTTCTTATGGATTAACCGTATGTCAAGCATCACACACGGAATTAGAATATGAACCGTGTTTGATGTCTCCGCCATCGCAAATGTTTTGCATCTTTTTGACAATTTTTCTACATCACCGTTTGCGATTAATGCATCGCACACAGTTTTGTCGAAGGGTCTTTGATCGTAGTGTCACGTTAGCAGCAAATAGGAAGGCAAGCTCGTTGACTTACTTTGTGAGAATCGGGATACTTTGCATGGTCCCCAAAGGACATGCCGGGTGTTCCGAGGAAGTACGCCGGGCACAAACTACACGTCCGCAAGGATGCCAAGCCTGTCCGTCAGCCCCTGCGCCGCTTTTCTGAGGAGAAGCGGAGAACCATCGGAGAAGAGGTCGTCCGGCTTGTCACCGCCGTCTTCATCAAGGAAGTATTTCATCCCGAGTGGCTGGCCAACCCAGTCCCCGTCTTGAAGAAGAACAACACCTGGCGCATGTGCATAGACTACACCAGCCTAAACAAGGCCTGCCCCAAGGTTCCTTTTGCCCTCCCGCGGATAGATCAAGTGATCGACTCCACGGCAGGCTGTGAGCTCTTGTCCTTTCTGGACACTTACTCTGGCTAGAAACCAGATCAAGCTGGACCCAGCTGACGCCCTAAAGACGTCCATCATCACGCCCTTTGGGGCGCACTGCTACATCACCATGTCGTTCAGCTTGAAGAACGCCGGCGCCACCTTCAAGTGCTGCATGCAGAAGTGCTTGCTGCAGCAACGCCGGTGCCACCTTCCAATGCAGCTGCAATGTGCACGTCTATGTCAACGACATCGTGGTGAAGACCAAGCAGCACCTCATGCTCCTTGACGACCTCAAGGAAATCTTCGCCAACCTGTGCCGGTACGAGATCAAGCTCAACCCGGAGAAATGCGTATTCGGCATACCAGCGGCCAGTTGCTCGGCTTCCTCGTCTCGGAGCACGGAATTGAGGCTAACCCGGAAAAGATCAAGGCCATCGAGCGTATGCGCAAGCCAACCCGGCTGCACGATGTCTAGAAGTTCACCGGCTACTTGGCCTCTCTCAGCCGGCTGGGTGAGAGGGCCTTGCCCCTGTATCAGCTGATGAAGAAGACGTCGTCGTTCGAGTGGAACGACCAGGCAGACAAAGCTTTTCGGGAGCTCAAACACATGCTCTCCACCGCACCCGTCCTGGCCGCGCCAGCTGAAAAGGATCCGCTGTTGCTATACATCGCCGCCACCTCGCGCGCGGTCAACACGGTGCTGGTGGTCGAGCACCCGGAGGAATACAAGATCCAGCAGGTCCAGCGCCCGGTCTACTACCTGAGTGAGGTGCTTTCTGCCTCCAAGTAGAACTACCCCCATTACCAGAAGATGTGCTACAGCGCGTACCTCACCACCCAGAAGCTGAAGCAGTACTTCCAGGAGCACACCATCACCATGGTCAGCACAGCCCCCATCGGCAAGATCATGGGCTGCCGGGATGCCTGCAGCCGGGTGGCCAGTGGGCTATTGAGCTGGCCATCCACACAATCCTCTACGAGTCCCGCATCACCATCAAGTCCCAGTCATTGGCCGACTTACTCGTCGACTGGACAGAAACTCAGTATCTGCCACCACCGCCCGACTCGACACACTTTGACGGCTCCAAGATGTGATCCGGCTTGGGAGCTGGCATCGTGTTATCTTCCTCGAACGGCGACTGGCTTCGGTACGCACTGCAGGTCCACTTCGCCGCTGTCGGTGTCAAAACTGGCGGATCTCGGGTAGGGGGTCCCGAACTGTGCGTCTAAGGTTGATGGTAATAGGAGACGGGGGACACGATGTTTACCCAGGTTCGGGCCCTCTCTATGGAGGTAATACCCTACTTCCTACTTGATTGATCTTGATGAATATGAGTATTACAAGAGTTGATCTACCACGAGATCGTAATGGATAAAACCCTAGAAGTCTAGCCTGTCTGATTATTATTGCCTCTATGGACTAAACCCTTTGGTTTATATAGACACTGGTGGGGACTAGGGTTGTACAAAGTCGGTTACAGAGAAAGGAATCTTCATATCCGAACGCCAAGCTTGCCGTCCACGCCAAGGAGAGTCCCATCCGGACACGGGAGAGAGTCTTCTGTCTTGTATCTTCATGGCCCATCAGTCCGGCCCACATTACGTAGCCTGGACGCCCGAGGACCCCTTAATCCAGGACTCCCTCAGTAGCCCCTGAACCAGGCTTCAATGACGATGTGTCCGGCGCGCAGATTGTCTTCGGCATTGCAAGGCGGGTTCCTCCTCCGAATACTCCAAAACAGACTTCGAGCACAGAAAACGTGTCCGGCTCTGCAAAACAAGTACCACACACAACCGCAGAGAGTATAATATTTCACGAGTCCAAGCCGCTGACAACTTTTTGTAACGCGACACCACGTTCCTGCACGGTCATTATTTCGAACCGTTCTTTAGCCTCCCGCTCCACGCTTTAAGATGCGGTTTCCAGTGGCACGTCTTGTCACAGCAGGAAGCCCCCAAGTAAACGGGGTATTTGAATTTGTTTGTAACAAACAAGGTTTTGACAAAGAAAGTTTTTCGCAAATGACTTTTTGTCAAAAAAGTATAATGCTTGGTCGAACCGAACAAAATTTAAAACTGAAAGTTTTTGAGCATGAAAGCGGCTTAGCTGGGTAATGTGCTCGGTGTGACGTGGGCCGAGCTTGTAGCGGCTCAAGGTCCCAACCCCCATGCCGGTCTTGACGTACCCGAGCGAAGAGCTCGGCTTGATGAAGTGGCGACGCCGTACGGTCGATGTGGTGAGGCGAAGCCCCCAAGCCCAGCCGAGGTGAAAAAACCCTCATGACCGAGGTGACGAAGAGCTCGGCAGAAAAAAGAAGTGTTTAACAATCAACATTTGAACGAACAACTTTTTTGTTTAGCACGAATATAATGTTTGGTTTAACCGAACAAGAGATAAAATAAATAATTTTTTTTCTTTTTTTAAAAAAACTGAGCATGGAGGCGACTTAGCTGGTTAATGTGCTCGGTATTGTTGATGAGGTCCGGCTCGTGGCGGGACAAAGACGTAGTCCGCAGCCTAGCCAAGGTCCCAGCCCCCAAGCCCGAGGTAACCGAGTGAGGAGTTCGGCTTGATGAGGTGGTGATGCCGCACGGTCGATGTGGCGAGGCGAAGCCCCCGGTCCAGCTAACGTGACGAAGCTGGTCGGCTGGTGACGCCGAAGTCACCGGAGTAGGTTGATGAAGAGATGGCGAAGCCCCCGGTCTATCCAAGGTGCCGGGGCAGGTCGGTAGTATGACGTTTGAAGCCCCATGCCGGCCAAGGTGTCGAAGCAGGTCGGCGTGGTGGACATCGGCTTGGTCAGCCGGATTAGTATTTGGGATTTCTTCGGAATCGTCCTCCGGTACTATGGTGCGAGGAGCGAGTCCGGCCAGGGTCGACTCCTGATGTTCGGACGCCGAAGTCGCGTCCAGGATTGAAGCTGGATACGTGATAAGAGAGGCGAGTCCGGCCGGAATTGACTCCCGATCTTCGGACGCAGAGGTCACATCCAGGCTTGAAGAAGCAATAGTGCGGCGATGCCGGTGTGCCTGCTTCGTATAATTCGTGGGGCTACAATGTTGGTGATGATTTACCCTTCATGATGCCGAACTGTTGTTCGGCTTGCCGAGATAATGATCTGAAGAGGTTGCGTTTGGCTCGATGAAGCGACGACCCGTCTGGCGCAGGTCGGCAGCCGTGCAGCAACGTTGTAAGGCTGGTTTGACACCGGCGCAACGGTGAAGGTTACCTCCGAAAAGGAGCAAAATTTGTGAGCATGTGTTCGGAAACAAAACACAATACCATAGAAAGAGATTCCTCCAAAAAGGTTGTCCAATATCCGGTTCATAAAGAAACATGAACTCAGGTCGGATTCATATTCGCGCAGAAAACAGATCATAAAATCAATGCACTCATCGGAGGTTTCCCGGAGTTTGAACGGTCGGATCGAGCTGAAATTTTGAGGGGTGGTAGATAGAGGAATTCCGCAGCCGATCAACGGTTGGATCTTCCAAAGGACGTCCGAGCTAGACGCTGGACTCTACGCCCTAAACTCGTCCAGATTCCCATCCAGATTTGACATGGGTCCGGTATATCGTAGATCGCCGGAGATTTCTCCATCGGAATACAAAGAAATTTTACAGGGTTGTTATATATACAATTCCGCACTATGCCGCCAAAGCAATCGTCAAAGCGACACTCGAGGAAGCGGCGACAGCGAATACGAATCCGCTGTATAGAAAAACAGCACGGTCGCCCGAGGACAATGTTAAAGTTGAGCCCCCGAGCTATATGGATGATTCCTCCACGATCTTGATAGAGATCGGAGTTGATGTTGATGAATGCCCTCGTCCGATCATGAAGATCTGATGCGGAGCGCAGTCCTCGATCGAGCCAAGGTGACCAGTCGAGCCGGCAACGAATATGCCGACGTCGCAGTTGATCTGCAAGCGAGCCATCGATCCATTGCCGATCACACAGCGGAACTCTCACTGAAAGCACCAATGTCGGTGTCAAAACCGGCAGATCTCGGGTAGTTGGTCCCGAACTGTGCGTCTAAGGTCGATGGTAACAGGAGACGGGGGACACGATGTTTACCCAGGTTCAGGCCCTCTCTATGGAGGTAATACCCTACTTCCTGCTTGATTGATCTTGATGAATATGAGTATTACAAGAGTTGATCTACCACGAGATCGTAATGGCTAAAACCCTAGAAGTCTAGCCTGTCTGATTATGATTGCCTCTATGGACTAAACCCTCCTGTTTATATAGACACCCGAGGGGACTAGGGTTGTACAAAGTCGGTTACAAAAAAAGGAATCTTCATATCCGAACGCCAAGCTTGCCGTCCACGCCAAGGAGAGTCCCATCCGGACACGGGAGAGAGTCTTCTGTCTTGTATCTTCATGGCCCATCAGTCCGGCCCACATTACGTAGCCTAGACGCCCGAGGACCCCTTAATCCAGGACTCCCTTAGCCACCTCCAACAACGTCGCCGAGTATGAAGCGCTCGTGCACGGCCTCTAGCTGGCTAAAGAGCTCGGCATCCGGCGCATCCTCTGCTACGACGACTCGGACTTGGTGGTACAGCAGACCTCCGGTGAATGGGATGCCCAAGACGCCAACATGCCAGCTACCGCTTCTTGGTCCAGCAGCTTTCCGGCAACTTCGACGGCTGCGAGTTCCTCCACGTCCCCCGTGCGGATAACAAGGCCACTGATGCACTGGCCAAGATAAGTTTTAGCCAGCAGGCAATCCCACCCGGCGACTCCTTCCAGCATTTGCGCAAGCCTTCCATCAAGCCGTCTCCCAACTCCGAGTCCATCTTCGTCCCCGAGGACCCCGTGGCTCCCCCGCCCAACCCTGAAGACCCCGGCCCAGTCCCGGGGGCTGGCGGCTCCGGCCCGGGGGCTGCCGACTCCAACCCGCGGGCTGCTGGGTCCAACCCAGGGGCTGCCGACTCCAACCCGGGGGCTGCCGGTCCCAACCCGGGGGCTGCGGATCCTGACCTGGGGTCTGCCTGCTCCAACTCAGGGGTTGCCGCCCTGGATCCCGTCCAAGTGGCTGTCGTCACGGTGGTAATAGCTCCGTCCCGGGCCCAGCCAATCCTTGCTTCCCTGGAAAGCGGAGCGCTCCCCATGGACGAGACTGAGGCCCGACAAGTGCAGCATCGGTCATCCGCCTACAACATCATCAACAATGATCTCGTCAAGCGCAACGCGACAGGCGTGTTCCAGCGCTGCGGGCACCACGCCGCCTCCAGGTCCCTGGTGGCCAAAGCCTTCTGCCACGGCTTCTACTGGCCCTTAGCCCTCAAAGACGCCGAGTCGCTTGTCCTCAAGTGCGAGGGTTGCCAACGCTTCTGCAAGCTCAGCCACCAGTCGGCTTCGGCCCTTCAAACCATCCCAACCACCTGGCCCTTTGCTCTATGGGGCCCTTCAAAACCTCCCAAGGCGGCATGACACACTTGCTGGTGGCCGTCGACAAGTTCACCAAGTGGATCGCGGCGCGGCCGATCAAGAAACTCGACGGGCCAACGACCGTCCGGTTCATCAAAGACATCGCGGTTCGCTACGGCGTCCCGCACAGCATCATCACGGACAACGGAACCAACTTTGCCAAGGGCGCGCTGGCATAATACTACTCTGTATCCGGTATCCGGCTCGACCTGGCTTCCGTCGCCCATCCCCAATCCAACGGCCAGGTCGAGTGGGGTAACGGACTGATCCTAGCCGGCATCAAGCCGTGACTCGTCAAGCCCCTCATCCGCACACCTGGCAGCTGGCTCGACGAGCTGCCGGCCGTCCTTTGGAGTCTCCGGACAACACCGAATCGGTCGACCGGGTTCACCCCGTTCTTCCTTGTCTAAGGAGCCGAAGCAGTCATCCCGACTGACATCGAGTTTGACTCGCCCCGGGTCGCCATGTACACAAAAACCAAAGACAAAGAAGCCCGCGAAGACGGCGTCGACCTGCTCAAGGAGGCACGCCTATTAGCCCTCATCCGATCGGCCATCTACCAGCAAAACCTAAAACACTTCCACAGCAAGAAGATCAAGCCCCTCGCATTCCGCGAGGGCAACCTCGTACTCCGACTCGTCCAACAGCAAGCCGGCAGCACAAATTGGCCTCCCCTTGGGAGGCCCTCTTCATCGTCAGCAAAGCCTTGTGTGACTGCAACGCCTACTACCTCATCGATGCACGCAAGCCGATCAAGTGCAAGACAGACACAGCCGATGAAGAGACAAGCCGGTCGTGGAACGCGGAGCTCCTCCACCCGTTTTACAGTTAACCATTTGCAAATATGTATCGCTACCTTTTGAAGTTAATGAAAGCAGCAGGACCCCCAAACAACACTCGGGGGCTAACTTTCTATCAAATACTGTGTCCCGCACACCTTTGTGGTTTTATCCTTTCCCACCGGGTTGGTTCATCTGGCTCGGGGGCTCGGGGCTAGCCGGCCCGACCGCACCCCATCGTCCCTCTTAGTCCATTTCAGTGTGTCCGAGTCACCAAGGCCCTCCCCTGTGCCCTAAGCCGCAGTCCAGCTCCGGTTGTTCGGCTTGCAAGAGCAAAGGGAAAAACGCACTGGCTAAGTTGGATCATCAGGGTATTCTCGCGACAGATGCCAAGGGGTGGCTTATCATGGATGGGGCCAAAAGGAAGTCGTCGGGCCCTGGAAGCGGGAATGGACACGAGCTCGATCGCACACGAGACGTACCCAGGTTCGGGGCTCTCCGGGGAGATAACACCCCTAGTCCTACTCTGCGGGGTCTCCGCATGATGACTATGATCAAATGGTGGCTACAAGGTTGCTCCTTGAGCTGTGTTACTAGTGAAGGAAGAAGGGCAAGGCTAGCTCTCTTCTCCTAGCTATGGCGTATGGTAGAATGAGGGATGAACCCTTTGCATGGGTGAGCCTGGGGGGTTTATATAGGCCTACCCCCAGGGGTACAACGGTAATACGGCTGGGTGTAGGACCCGGACGTCAGTGTCTAAGGTCGCCGGGTTCTCCGCCGGCTGCTGTGGCCCGCCGCTTGGTGGGTCCCGCCGGCTGCCGAGAATCCGGCCGACAGGTAGGGCCCGCTGCCTGCAGGCCATACCGGTCACCTTTTGCTGTAGCTTCATACTTGATGATGGAGGCCTTGTCAGGAGCCGTATGGCTACAGCCCCGTGCCGTGCGGGTAAACGACCGCCTGGTCAGCGCACACTGTAGCCATACTCTGTCTCGTCGTAGTGGGAGAGAGGAGGGCTGCCTGCTGGAGGCCGGCCCGCCCCTTAACGCCGTCTTCTAGGGGCGCGCCGTCTTCTGGCAACTCACGGACAGGTAGGGCCCATCGCCTGCGGGCCGTACTAATTGCCTTTTGGTGTAACATGACCCTGGCTGACATGGGCCTTATCGAGAGTAGCGTGGCTACAGTCCTGCGCCTGGCAGGGGGGTGTCCGCTTGGTCAGCCCGCGCTGTAGCCATGCTCCTCAGGGATTTGGGGGAGCAGGTGGCCCTGTAGCCACGCCCCATCTTGTCGTAGTGATCGGGCGCAGACTTCGAGGGAAGGGGGGCCGTTCGCTAGGAGCCGGCCTCCCCCCAAGCTGCCTTCTAGGAGAGCGCCATCTTCTAGGAGCCGGCCGCTTGGGCCCAGCTGGCCCAAGGAGCCGGCCGCGTGTCTGGAAGGTGCGAGGGGCTTTGCTAGCCCGGATGCCTCAAAATGCTAAGGGGTGTGGATGAGGCTACCCGTGGTAAATCCCTCCGACAGTAGTCCCCGAAGCTGGTGAGGCACCACGGCTCAAGCCGGAGTGCCTCAGCAGTTTCCTCCTCTGAGAGATCCCGTGCCTTCGCTTTTTCCGGATGGGAGATGCCGTCTGACAGGAGCCGACCGAGGCAAGGCCGGCCGCCTGGTGAATTTGAATCATCATGGCGGGCGCCAATCGGATGCCGCCGGGTGGTGTGCCCACCCCGTTGCTCGCCCGCCATGCGTCGCTAGTAGGCCAGGCTGGCCTGCCAGCCCACGCGTGCGACAGGACGGTGCCGCAAGCTTGGGCCCACCACTACAGGGCCTCGGCACGCGCGCGGATCCGCTGCGGCCGAGGTGGGCGGTTGCCCTTCCCAGGCGTAGTGATCGCGCGCCACGCCCCCACAATGCGTCGCCTTGGCTCCGCCACCGCCGCCGTATAAGTAGGAGGGAGGGGGTGCGGCCGAACGCACGCGCCCCCCTCCGCTCTTCTTCTTTCTTCTTCTTCTCGCTCCTTGCTGCCGCTGCGCTGCTGCGCCGCCCACCACAGAAGCGCCACCGCAGCTCGTCGTCGCCTAGCCTTGCCGCGCCATGGTAGACTCGCCACCACCTTACCTCGCTGCGCTGCCGCCAAGTCACCATGAACCATGGCGCGAGGCGAGTGGGACGGCTCGAATGTCCATGAGGGGCACGTCGAGTTCCTCCGCGCGACGCAGCGGATGCCCAACGAGGCGTGCATGGGGGCACGCCTTCTGGATGCACAGGAGATCTCGCCGGCGCCGCGGGCCGGCGAGTACGTCGTCTTCTGCAGCCACTTCCTCCGCGGCTTTGGCTTGCCGGCGAGCGGCTTCTTCCGCGAGTTCCTCGACTTCTACCGCCTTCAACCTCACCACCTCACGCCTAACACAGTGGTCGTCACCTTCTGCAAGGGCTACCTCGGTGTCCTGCCCACACTCGAGTTGTGGGGCAGGTTCTTCTACCTTAAGCTCGGAACCGCGGCCAAGGGCGAGCCAGCCCAGTGCGGCGCTTGCGTCGCCGTGCGGCGCACCGGCGCCGGGACCTGATTTCCCCCCGTCGTCTTGCACGAGTCGGCGAAGTTGTGGTAGATGTCATACTTCTACGTCCGCAATGTCCACTCGACCCATGATTACATCAACCTGCCGGCCTTTGTGCCTGGCCCGCCTGCTGAACCGCGGAACAATTGGGGGCAGCAGCCCAAACCGTTGCCGACTGCCATCACCAACGCCCTCGATCAGCTTCAGGAGATGACGGACTCGTAGGGGCCCCAGCTGGCGGACCTACTAGCCGCCTTCGTCTACTACCGAGTGTCGCTCCTCTAATTCTGGCCGCATCCGATCTGCGACATGAGTGGCTGCCGGGACCCATGCCGGATGTCGATGCAGGAGCTGCCGACTGTTGAAGTGGTCCGGCATGTTAACTACTTCTCCAACAGCCAGCTGAGCGGGATCGACTGGAGCTTCGGTAAGCCACCGTACAGCCGCGCCAACCCGCTGCCTGCGGTTAGTATCTGGTCCCCTTTCTTTGCTCATGATGTGCTCTTCATCCGCCCTGACCACCCGAACGTGGCGGAGCACTTCGCTGGCCAGGCGGTAGCCGTCGCGCCGGCTCCTGGCCACCAATGGATGGCGGACCGGGAGGTGAGCGACGTGGGCGACCCCGAGCTGGTGGCTGCCGCGTTGGAGGAAGACGACGCCGCTGGGGGAGGCGGAGCCGCAGGAGGCGGCGTAGGGGGCGACGTCTAGGACTGGCCGAATGATGATGCGGACGGCGACGGGCAACGCCGCCCTGAAGCCGCCGACAGGACAGGTGCCGGCTCCTCGGCGGCGCGACCAACAGGCGGGGCGCCGACCGGAGCACCCGGCGCGTCTAAACGCCGCACCGACGCGGGGATGTTCGGCAGCAGGCCGACCAAGAAGGCCAAGTCGACGGCCGCCACTAGGTGGCAAGAGGCCGCGAAGACGACTGCCGTCCGGAGGACCCCGATGGTACGCCCACTGGTGTCCGCGTGAGTACTCTTATTGCTCTTGTCTTGATTGTTTTGTCTTGGCTTTTCCTCTCTTGCGAGTTTCTTATCTTGCTTGCTTTGCTGCACAGGGCCCCTCTTTCTGTATCGCGTGCTCCATCCGCCTCGCTGATTGGATCAGCGGGTGGCTCTGAGGAGGCCCGTTGTGTGGCTCTGAGAAAGGAACGCGCGGGAGGCACGGGAGGATAAGGAGGCCGCAGCACGGGCGGAGGCCGATGCCCAGGCCGCTGCATTGGCACAGGCAGAGGCCCAGGCCACGGCGTAGGCGAAGGCGGAGGCGGTGACCAAGGCGTAGGCAGAGACCGACACCAAAGCCGCGGAGGATCCGGCTGGTGGCGGGATCCCAGAGGCCGCCAACCTCGAGCAGCCGGAGCCGCCAGTGGTGGAGGTCCAGGCGCCGCCTGGAATAGCCGGAGCCGACCAGACGGCCCCAGAGAAAGGGGCGACCGGCCCCGTCGACCCGGAGGCGGAGATGGTTTAGCGGGCACCGGGTGCTGGCGAGCGGGGAGGCGGCCATCCTGAAGGGCCGGAGGGGCCTTTGGCCGACGCCGGGCTGGCCACGAGCCAGGCCCTGATGATGCGCGCCTCCGTGCGCCTCACTACTGGAATCAAGATCTTTGCCGTCAGCCAGCTCTTTGCCGTCTGCTAGCGGACGACAAAGAGGAAGGGTGGCCCACCAACGAGAACCACCTAACGGCCACTTTCTTTGCCGTCTGCTAGCAGACGGCAAAGAAAGTGGCCAACCTAACGGTCGTTTCCCCCAGCCCCACCCCACTAGCTAGGCTCTTTGCCGTCTGCTAGCAATCGGCAAAGAGCTTTGACCTAACAAAAAACAGTCAGCACGCGCGCCCCACCCCTCTCTCTCTCCCCTCTGTCTCTCTCCCCTCACCTCACCCGCGCCGTCCCCGTGCCCGCCGTCCCCGTGCCTGCCGCCCCCGCTGCCGACCTCCACCGCCCCCGCCGCCCCCGACCCCCACCGCCCCCGTCCCCCAAGGCCGTCCGCCGCCCCGGCGCCCTGGCGCCCAGCCGTTCAGGCTGCCCGCCACCCCGGCACCCCGCCGCTCAGGCCGCCCGGAGCCTCTCCATCCAGCCGCCCCCCGCCGCCCGGCGCCGCTCCGTCCAGCCGCCCCCTGGTGAGCTTCTTCCCTTTTTTTTCTTTCTTTTTTTCTTGCTGTTTTTTGATTTAGGTTAATTATTTGATTTAGGTTGATTAGTTGATTTAGATTGATTTAGGTTAATTAGTTAGTTGATTTAGGTTAATTAGTTGATTTAGATTGTAGGTTAGTTTTTTTTTATATTTAGTCATATTTTAGGTTAGTAGATTTTAGGTTAATAGATTTTAGTTGATTTTAGGTTAGTAGATTTTAGTTGATTTTAGGTTAATAGATTTTAGTTGATTTTAGGTTAGTAGATATTAGGTTATTAGATTTTAGGTTATTAGATATTAGGTTAGTAGATATTTGGTTATTATATTTTACGGTTAGTCACTCTCTTACGTTCCCCCGCCCGGCCAAGTTCCTAAGGCCCGGTCCGTCCGCTTCCTCCCCGAGTATCGGCACACGTACACTACAAGCAGACGCATCTCAGCATCACGAAGAAGACGACTCTCCGCCGCCGCGCCGCCTCCTACAGCCTCCTCCTCCGACTCCTCTTCCGTCTTCTTTCGGAGCACGACTCGCCTCCGCCTCCTCGCCGCTACTCCTTCTCCTCCCACTCCTCCTCCTCCTCCATCCTCCTCCTCCTCCCCCCCCCTCATCTCGTAGAAGATGAAAAAAAGAAGTAGGAAAAGTAGCAAAAGAGGGTCGTCGAGGGAAAAGAGGGTCGCCGAGTGGTCGAGGGGTCGAGGATCGAAGTGTCGAGGGGTCGAGGTCGAGGGGAAAAGGGGTCGAGGATCGAGGGGAAAAGGAGTCGAGGGTCTAGGGGTCAAGGATCGAGGTGTCGAGGAGTCGAGGGTCAGGGGAAAGGGGTCGAGGGGTCGAGGGTGGCCGAGGGGTCGAGGATTTGCCATCCCGACCCCGACACCCCCTGACCCCGACACCTCGACCCCGACACCACCCCAACCCCCGCCTCCCACCCCCAACCCCCCCAACGACCCCCCCACTCCCCAACCCCCCTTTGCACCCCTCCCCCCCCACACACCCCGACACACACCACCGACACCACCCGACCCCCACACAACACCCCGAGAACTCTGACACGGCACCCCCCGACCCACACGCAACAACCCCAACCCCGACTACACACCCCCGACACCCCTGACCCCGCGACACCTCCCGAAAAAGGTGCTCTTCGGCCTTCCAGAGGCCGACGGGGTCATATATTTGTGAATTATGAGTTAGGTCAGGTATTCAATTATTATTATTTACATATATATATTATTAATTAGTTCATGTTATTAGGTATTCAATTTTTTATTATGTTCATGATGATGATACGCACTTAAATATTTTATTATGTTTATGTTGTACTAATTTCCTTTACTCTTTGTCATTGCAGGTGTTGACAGATGGTGGGCGCGGGTCGAGAGCGCTCCGAGCCTCCTTCCTCGGCGTGTGCTGGGAGGGGTGCTATTATTCCACCCCAGCACCTTCGGAGAGTGCTGGTAGACAGTATGGAGACACTGGCGGGCGCTTCTTCTTCGGCCGGGAGAGGTCGGGGGAAGACGAAGAGGGCTGCTAGAGGTGGACGTGGCGGCGGGAGAGGTTGGAAGGCTGCTGCGCCTTCCTCGCCGCCACCCCCAGCTGATTCTCCCGACCACCGGAGTGCTTCGTCTCAGGTGGACTCGTCTGACTTGGACCCGTCTCGGACTCCGGTCAACGAGCCTCGGGCCGACGAGCCTCGGGTCTCCGAGCCTTCGTTCGACGAGACTCGGGTCCCAGAGTCTTCGTCCCAGGAGACTCGGGTCCCATAGTCTTCGTCCCACGTGACTCCGGAGGCTTGTGGCCATGCTGATGGTGGCGAGGACACCTTTTCTGACGATAGCTATAGCGAGGGCGAGCTGGTTGAGGGGGGCAAGAAGGTCTACCAGCGTGGTGGTACAAAGCTCCCATCCGTGCCGCCGACCCGCGATCAGAGGTGGTTGATTGAGCCTAACGGGGAGAAGTAAGTGCATTTACTCTTTTTTAACCTTTTGCCTTCATGTATCTTCAAATTAATATCTAATGTGTTGGCCTTGTCATACTGCAGGGGTTGGAAACACGCCCCTGGTGTCCGCAGGCCCAACCAGACCCTTGGTGTGCTTTGCCGGCACCACTTCCCGGGGTGGGTCACGTTGCCCGGTGAGGGTGAGGTTCCACAGCTAGCATTGAGCTGGGAGCTGTACGTGGCTGCCCCGGCCCCGCCGGAGGAGAGGGTCGATGGTGTCTTGTGCGAGACGGTGGTCGACATTTTGATCCAGTGGTTTTGGGTAATTTCTCCTTTACAGAATTAAAAATCAATAGTACCTAGTGATTATACTAATCAGTGTTGTCTTGTTTGATTGCAGACCTTCTACAGGTGTCTTGAGGAACACAAGGTGGGCGCGGCTATGGTTCTCGAAGCCGAGTGCAAGCGCCTACTATCGAACTTACGGCACGAGGCTCGTGTGCAGGCTGTTCGAGACTACTACGCCTCAACTAACATTAAGAGGGCCAAGAAGAAGTGCCGCACCAAGTATCTGAGTAAGGAGAAGTACATGAAGGTAATTACGTATTCTTAAGGCCATGTACTTAGTTTCCTTGATTTGATTCGTAGGCGTAGTGCTAAAATTTCTCTTTGTCTAACTTAGGTGCCCCCGAGATGGTGTGCGGATAGGATGGACTGTTGGGAGGCGTTGGTGGATGAGTGGTGCTCTCCCCAATGGCTAGCCGTCCACAACAAGGCTAGGGAAAAGCGTGCCCAAATGCAAGGTGTGCCACACCATCAAGGGAGCTCCAACCAGTTTGAGTATGGGGATCACTTGGTATGTGGTTTGCTTCATGATTCATGCAATTTCATTTTTCATGCTAGCTTGAGCCCTTAACTAATATGTTGTTCCTCTATTTAGGCGTGACACAACAAGAAGGACGGGCCACCGCTGTACGACCTCTATGCCATGGCCCATATTGCCCCGTACAAGAAGGCCAAGGCATTCTCTGAGGATGACCTCGATCATCCAAAGAGCTTCACCAACATCTCCTCCCACAACAAGCTCGTGAGGTACAGAGACGTTGGGAAGGCGAGGAAAGGGGAGGACTTCAACCCGAGCCAGAGTCCTTTTGATCTAGAGATCATGATGCTATCTGGTGGCGGGAGGTACCATGGCTCGGTAGCCATTGGGGATGGACTCATACGTTGTCCTAGAACTCTCCCAGAGATCAGGAAGCGCCAGACGAGCTCCGATCCTGAGATAAGGCCTCATCCACGGCCAATGGAGCTCGCCATCGAGGCTAGGGCCCAGGAGCTTCTGGCGGAGGCAAACAGGCAGGCGGCGCAGAGGGAGAGGGACTTGGAGGAGAGGACGGCTAGTCTGTTGGAGGCGGAGAGGAACCGGAACGACGCATCTCACCGGGCCCTATACGAGCTCCTCGTGGTAAGTTTCTCCTGCATATTAGCCAAATCATGCACGTAATGTTCGTTTCATTACTAACTAATATGACTGACTCGTGAAAACAAAATGTGCAGTCCGTGTGCGAGAAAAACGGTCAGACCCCTCCGCCGATGCCCCAGATAGGTATAGCGGACACGGTGAGTTTCATTTGAATGGTCATTAGTTACTAGTATTCACGTTTCAGTTGCATCATGCTAACGAGACATTGCAAATGATCTTTGGTGCAGCATGCCTCCCGACAAGCAATGACCGATCCTTCTCCGTCTCGCACTGGCGCATCCCCGACCGGTCCTTCTCTGTCTGGCACTGGCGCAAACCCGACCGTTCCTTCACCTCCGTGATGATGGTAAGCTTTCCCAAGTGTTTTGCTTAACAAATGCATACTTAGCTTAAGAAATGACCTACTTAGCTCCAAAATGACCTATACATAGCTTATTTTCCTCGAAAATGACATAATAACCTTACTTAGCTCCAAAATGACATATTTTACCTAGGATAGCTATAAAATGACCTATACTTAGCATTTTTTCCTCCAAAATGACTTGATATGCTTAGTTAGCTACAAAATGGCATAACTACCAAGGATAGATCTATAATGATCTATACTTAGCTTAGCTAGTTCATTTAAGATATAATTAGCTCACTTAGGTAAAAAATGGCATAATAACCTTGGTTTAGCTCCAAAATGACCTATACTTAGCTTATTTTCCTCGAAAATGACATAATAACCTTACTTAGCTCCAAACTGACATACTTTACCTAGGATAGCTATAAAATGACCTATACTTAGCATTTTTTCCTCCAAAATGACAAAATAACCTTACCTACCTCCAAAACGACCGATTTTAACTAGGATAGCTCTAAAATGACCTACGCTTGCCATTTTGTCCTCCAAAATGAATAAATATGATTAGTTAGCTCAAAAATGGCATAACTACCTAGGTTAGCTAAAAACTGACCTATACTTAGTTTCTTTAGTTCATTTATGACATACTTAGCATACTTAGGTAAAAAATGGCATGATAACCTTGGTTTAGCTCCAAAATGACATAGACTTAGCTTATTGTCCTCCAAAATGACAAAATAACCTTACCTACCTCCAAAATGACCGATTTTAACTAGGATAGCTCTAAAATTACCTACACTTGCCATTTTGTCCTCCAAAATGAATAAATATGCTTAGTTAGCTCAAAAATGGCATAACTACCTAGGTTAGCTAAAAAATGACCTATACTTAGCTTCTTCAGTTCATTTATGACATAGTTAGCATACTTAGGTAAAAATGGCATGATAACCTTGGTTTAGCTCCAAAATGACATAGACTTAGCGTATTTTCCTCCAAAATGACAAAATAACCTTACTTAGCTCCAAAATGACCTATTTACCTAGCTTAGCTCTAAAATGACCTACACTTAGCATTTTTACCAACCTTAGTTAGAAGAAGAAGAAGAAGATAAAGAAGAGGAGAGGAGAAAAAGAAAGAGAAGAAAAATTCTTCTTCTTCTTCTTCATCATCTTCTTCTTTTTCTTCTTCTTCTTCTTCTTCTTCTTTTTCTTCTTCTTCTTCTAGCTAGTCTTCCTCTTCTTCTTCTAACTTTCTCCTTTCCCAATTTGCAGATTTGCTTTAGATGAGGAAGCTTGCATTCATGGAGTCTACTCTTCTCCTTATGCTTCCTTTGTGTTTTGATTTTGCACGATGAACTTTGTTGTTGGAAACTTGTTGTTGGATATGTGTTGGAAACTTGTTGTTGTTGGATATGTTGTTGGAAACTTGTTGTTGGATATGTGTTGCTATGCTTGTGTATATATATCTTCAAATGTGTATATATATATATCTGTGAAATTCTGTGAAATTGAATGAATTTAAGAAAAAAACAGAAAAAATAGGGGCTATACAGGCTCTTTGCCGTCTGCTGGCAGACGGCAAAGAGCTTTGCCGTCTGCACGCAGACGGCAAAGCTGCCACGTGGCAGCTACCTATGCAACCTAGGGGGGGCACTGGGCTGGCCTATATGATTGCTTTGCCGTCTGCTGGCAGGCGGCAAAGACCTTTGCATCTTTGTTGTCCGCCAGCAGACGGCAAAGCACGCCGTTAACCCCTTAACGGTCCTGAGCTGCCACGTGTGCCATCCATGCTCTTTGCCGTCTGCTGGCTGACGGCAAAGGCCTTTGCCGTCCGCCAGGCATGCCTTTGCCGTCAGCCATGGCAGATGGCAAAGTTCCTGATTCCTGTAGTGCCTGCGCCCGTCGCAGGCGACCTCCGCGCCTAGGCCGATAGAGGTCGGGGCTACGATCTCGCCGGGGGCCGACACCGAAGCCACAAGCTCTGCTTCGCCTGGTTGGGTACCAGTAGCCGGCCCGGCCGCCCTGAACCTCGCGGTGAAGGATGTCCTAGACAAGTTCTCTGCCCATGGCGCCACCCTCCTGAAGGCGAGGAGCGAGATGATGGCGATGCAGATGTCTGTCCGGGTATGTTCTTGATCTTGTTTCTTATTTTTGCAATCTTTAGTGGGGGCACGCTAGCGCACCCACTGGGTGTAGCCCCCGAGTTCCAAGCCGGCTGCTGAGCAGGCGGGTCGGAACTTCAAGGCATGTTTCTGAATGCTGAGTTGTTGTTCTTGCTGCAGGACTACCATAACCTGCGTGCGGCTGCCTTCAACTCCCAGAACCAGAAGCTCACCAACCGGACTGCTGAGTTGTCCAAGGGCCGAGGTACGTAGGCCGGCTTTCAGTGGGGGCGCACAAGCGCACCCACTGGGTGTAGCCCCCAAGATTCGGGCCGACTGCTGATCAGTCGGGCCGGATCTTCCCAGCGACTTTTTGTCTTTATTGTTGTTGACGATTCTTCTTTGGCTTTGTAGAGGCCGCCGCCAATCAGCGGAGCCGCGTGCACGAGCTCGAGAGCCAGCTTCGGGACAAGGAACTGCAGCACAGCCAGGCGGCCGCGGAGCGCGATCGACTCGAGAAGGAGCTGGATGACCAGGCGACCCGTCATGCGGACTAGGTCCGATAGCTGAAGGACGCGGAGGAGCTCCTCAAGGCCGAGTTCGAGTCTCAGCGCTCGGACTAGGCCGAGAGGGAGAAGTGCCTGTTGGAAGGTTATGAGGTGATCGAGGCCATGCTCAAAGGTAACTTCTCTTTCATGCTTGGGGGTGCCGGCTGTTGCTGGGAACCGGCCTCTTATTCCTTTGTTTTCTTTTTACGCAGAGTGCTTCCCAGACCACGCCGGCGTCATCAGCCAGGCGATCGAGGCACAGCGCGAGCAGCGGAGGCAGGTGGGTGAGGAGATTGCGCTGGACTGGCCTCGGACTTTGGGCGAGTAGTTCCGGGCCATCCAGCTGCGCCTTGTGCCTGTCCACCGACTGCTTCGCCGATTTTAGCACGCCGGGTCCCAGGTCTTGGAGGGGCTCTGGCCGGGTGTGCAGGTGCCCCGGACTTCCAGTCGGACCGCCGATTGGTTGAAGGTGGAGGCTGAGTGGCTTGACGCTTGGAAGGGTGCCGCGGCACGGGCAGGTGCCAGGGTGGCGCTGAATTCGTCAAGGTGTGGTACTCACGCGTGAGTTTGGCTCTGCTGCCCACTTTTCGCCAGGAGGCAACGCTGGAGCTGGAGGCGGAGCGCGAGGCGATCGCCGAATGCGCGGCAGCCCTTGCCGACTATGCCGACATCAGCGTCTTCTTCCCGGAGCGAGCGGAAGATGGCACTGAGGTGCCACCCTCTTGGTTCGGGCTGAACCCGGACGAGGGGGAGGACCCGATGGAGGAGATCGCCTCTAGCGACGA